>JBBGZY010000678.1:1262500-1862500 GCA_037952925.1 Lithobates clamitans
CCTAAAATCCGACCGTTCGTACGTTCCATCAGACAATTGTTGGACAACTTTCCACCAACAAATGTTGGATGGCAGGCTAGTAAATTTTCGGCGGACAACGATCTGTTGTCAGATTTTCCTATTGTGTGTACACAAGTCCGTCACACAAAAGTCCAAAGTACAGACACGCATGCTTGGAATCAATGCTCACCAAACACGACATGCAGAAGGTGCCCAAAGGGTGGCGCTCAGGAACTGAAATTCCTCGTAGTATGTCACAACTTGGCCGGTTCAGCATCGATTGATGAACTTAGGTACAACCAGCCTGTTGGATTTTCTTTGAAATTATTGCTAGTGGCTATAGCCGCTAGCAATAATCATAAGATGTTCGCCTGGCCAGGACGGCACCTTCCACCCTCCTCACTAGGAGAACACAATAGCTCTGCGGTCAGTGTTGGGGGAATTAAGCAATTTTTTTCCCTTATCCTTGGTTGCAGGAAAGAAATGTGCTCCATCTGTGGCAGGCTTAACTCTCAAAAGGGAGTTATTCCAATTCATTTCCTTGTTTTTGTTTTTTCCTCCCAGATTTCTTGCCAGAAACATAGCTGTTTTGTGATTTTTTTTTTTTTTTTTTCTGTAAAGAACAGAACAATATATAAAGCACATGAGACTTTCAGAGCTCTCAGTTGCTAATATGTCACATACTTGGCTTGTTTGGTCCTAAGGGTTGCATTGTGTTTGAATAAAGTGCAGAGAATAAAGCGGATACCTCTAATAAATTATAAATGTGAATTAGAGACTAATATATTTTTTGTTCTATGATTTAGGTATAGGAACAAGCAAACACATGCACAGCAAACCAAATTACAAGCCTTGCCCAGTAGTGATGCCATTTTGAACTGCCCAGCCTGCATGACTACACTCTGCTTGGATTGCCAAAGGTGAGTGATTTGTCAGCAATCAGTAGAGGAACTTTGCAGGATAAAAGCTGCCTCCATGCTTATATGATCCCTTTTATTTTAGTTGTGGTAGAGTATGATAGCATTGAAGTTTGATCAGGATCCTAATCCTATTTCAGGTTCTGTTACAGACAAATCCCTGTACTTGCAAGTTGACAAGGGGATAGCTGCACCAAGGACACAGATGGCACTAAAATGCTCCTCCCCCCTTTCCTTACTATAAAACTGTTGGAAATAGTTCCTCAGGACAGTAAGAAAAGAGCCCCTCCAGAGTCCCAATGGAGGTTCTAATCCATTCTCATGCTATCCAAAATGAAAGAAAATAAATTGTACGTACTGCTGTACACTTTTAAATGGCTAACACTCCAGCAGCTTGCTGTGACCCCAAACCGAAATTGTGGATGCCGCTCAGGCTGTAGGAATCCCAATCAATAAAGCTGACCACTTTGAGTGCAGGCTAGGACAGAGCTCCCCCCAGTTTCAGACAGCAATGTACAGGGAAGAAAATGTCCATATGAGCCGCACATCTATGCAAACCCCAAGTAAGAAAGTATAACGGCCTAAGCCCAGGCTCCAACCAGGCCATGCCCCTAACGTGTTTCACTCCTCCCCCAGAGCTTAATTATGGGGATTACCATGATTAAGCTTTGGTGGAGGAGTGAAACATATTGGGGGCGTGGCCTGGTTGGATAGCTGGATAACCCTGAGCCTTGTGTGGAGCTTACTCAGAGATGTGCTTCTGCAGGTGAGCAAAGGATAGGTACGGAAGCTGCTGTTGAGGCCTCCATTAACACGATCCTGTGGGCAAAACTCAAGTTCAGTTTATTATCTTTAGCAGTCAGGTTTTATTGCTTGCAAAATTTTTAAGTGATGCATTGTTAAGGTTTTGAGGCTTAATGACTGTAAATGTATTTTATTTTCATCACCCTGCAGACATGAGTCCTACAAGACCCAATACAGAGCTATGTTTGTTATGAATTGCACCGTCAACAAGAATGAAGTTCTTAAATTCCCAGAACAGCCTACAAAGCACAGAAGACGCAATCGCAAGAAATTCAAGGCTCAGTTGGCAGATTCTGCTTCGGAATCGCAGAATACAGAAATGTACCACCCTGTGAAATGTAATCAGTGTTCCACAGAGGTGGCAGTTTATGACAAAGAGGAAGTGTATCATTTCTTCAATGTCTTAGCCAGTCACTGCTAGCACAGACTGGGCCTTGTGGCTGAAAGTGTCTGAAGAAAGGACTGTTCTTGTTGTCCATGGCAACCAGTCAGGATTTTCATGTTTATTTCTAAATGAGAATGAAAAAAAACATCCAACTGGTTAACATGAGTAGCCAAGACCCCGAGGCTACCTTATTAAAGGAGTTGAGGATCTTCACACAACAAATTGTGTAAATATTCATTTTAGTTATCCAGTAATGTGAAAAGCAAATTCCTGTTCACTTTAAATGCCCACTCATGTTTAGACACTTTTTACATGAATGGATAATTATAGGGAATATTCACGCAATTTATTGGTGGAAGATTTTCAACCCCTTTACTAAATCAGCCTGTCTTCCTAAAGATACTTTCCATTTTGAACCTTTTTGTTATGGGGGTTCATGTAGCTGCAGTGAAGATGATTTAAGTTTTATAGTTAAATATATACATTTTTTTTTAAATCTAATCAGTTTTTATTACCAAAATGAAAACTTTCTTTCTACGTTATTAGCATTCCTGATACTAAGGAAGCCTACTCAAAAATTTGTGTCAGATTCATACTGAAAGTGGAACTTTAGTCAGAAAATTAAGTCCTTCTAGATCCCTCCTTCTAGCTATGTAAAACATTAAAAATAAGTGTCTATACTGTTTAAGATCCAGTAATACACGGTCTCACCCTGCACTGCACATGCTCAGTTGCTCTCCATTTTAGGCACTGGATTAGCGGCGCATTTCGCCCGCTAGCGGGGCGCTTTTACCCCCCGCTAGCGGCCGAGAAAGGGTTAAAATCGCCCGCAATCCACCGCAATAGCGGCGTTTTGCCGGCGGTATCCCAGCGCTACCCCATTGATTTCAATGGGGAGCAGCGGTGGAGGAGCGGTAAACACACCGCTCATTTACCGCTCGAAAGAAGCTGCTGGCAGGACTTTTTTTCCCGTCCTGTCAGTGAAACGCTCCGGTGTGAAAGCCCTCGGGCTTTCACACTGCAGACAATGCTGCAGCTTTTTGAGGGCGGATTGAAGGCCCTATTTTTAACGCTATAGCGCCTGCAAAACGCCCTCGGTGTGAAAGGGGTTTTAAAGCCAAGGAAGCTGCTTCTGTTTGGACTGCAACTGCCATGGTGCTGCACATGTAATCAGTTATGACACCAGTCATTTGATGGTTTGACAGTTTGGTTGAGGACACAATCAAATGTGACAGTTTGCATTTTCAACATTCCAGGACTGTAACTGTTTTTGAAACTGGTAAATTGATGGGTTTAGATCTGCTTTGATTTACTGCTGGGGCTTTTGGCAACAGCAAAATGGCAGCCTCCAGCAAGAAGAAACAGGAGCAATGCTGGAGGCAATTTACAGCACACACTAATTTTTGTACCATAATTATTAATGTGGATTGTATGTTCTTTGCTAAATAACATAATTGTTTATCTGGTTGTTGGGTAAAGTTCCACTTTTAAACAGTGAGTGCATTTTAAAACAAAATGCATGTATCCCTTTACCCTGACCTAACTGATCCCAACTTCCCACCTTCTCCCTTCACAGATGCATACTTGCTGAGATCCACCAACTGTGGCCTCAGGGAATTGAGAGGAGAGGGTGGGGGGCTCCTGGCTGGGCTATAATGCACAGACATGAAGAGGACAGAGTAGCATTGCAACGCTGGTTATAAACAATTCCTGGAGGCTGCAGAAATTGTTTGTATCTCAGCAAGTATGTGAAGGGGGAGAGTGGGATTGGTTATGTCAGAGCACTGGGCCAAAAAACATAAGTGCACTCTTCTTTTAAAGTGCACTTTAACTTTAAGGGTAGAATGCTTTTCAGTTCAAAATTTAAATTTTATTTGTGAGCCTATTAAGTGAGGCAGCACAAATTACAGATATGATATTCAGTAACCACTAGCAATTACTTAATATTCCCTTCAATGGACTCAAATCACAGCAATCCAGTTGTTTTCTATGGATTACTGCACTTTCACAGTGCTCTTTTCTGTTTAAATGTAACTTCCATGTCCGCTATTAAAGACAAGCTTGTTATTCTTATTTAATTTAAATTGTCAGTAGGGTCATATTTGATTGCTGTACTAGTAATTCATTAGCAGTATGAACAAAGCTGGCCCCATCCTGATGATACATTAATTCACACACGTTCTATATACACCAACAAACAGGGCTTTTCCACAATGTAATAAAGGGTAGTTGTGCCATTTGGAGTAAAGAAGGTATTGTGCCGTGTTCACTGGTAGAATTCTCATGACATAGTTGGAATGAGTATTTCCCTGCTAGTATAAGGGCTCTCACAGGAGTGTGAAGTCTGTGAGCAGGATAGTGTTCTTTGTACCACTTTAGGAAAATGCAAAAATGCCAGCCATCAACACAGCAGGGAAAGAGAACCCATATATGTTGCCACACACAGGTGTGATCTAGTTATAGACAAAAGTACAGAATCCCTGTCATTGGAAAAATAAGGAGGCCACCCTCCTTCTGAAAATACTGTTTGACTGGCTGCCATGCTGATGTTTTTGCTTTATCAAGTACTTACCCAAAGAAAGTATGTGACAAAGTCCAAATTCCTGATTTGCAGACTTGTTCTAGGCCAGCGATTTGGTATTTATTGAAGCCAAGTGATCAGTACGATACTCAGGCAAAGTGTCTTTCATATTTCATGACAGGAATAATTATTTGTGTAGCAGCCCCTCTAATACTGACCTGAGCCTGATCTTCCTTCAGCGATGTGCATGAGAGCCTTCCGGGGACTTTCCCCTCCTCATGGACTAAGATAGCAGGGTGTGCCATTGGCTCCCGCTCCTGTCAATCACAGCCAGTGAGCCAATGAGGAGAGGGGGGCAGGGTCGAGTCCCCTTCTCTGTATGTGAATGGACACGCAGAGCCGCTGCTCGGGAGCGAGCCTGCTCAGGTGCCCCCATTGCAAACTTCCATGCTCTGGGGTCACTTGGCAGGAGGGAGGGGCCAGGAGCGCCGACGGGGTACCTGAGAAGACGAGGTTTAGGGCTTCTCTGTGAAAAAACACTTGACAGAGCAGGTAAGTAAAACATGTTTGTTATTTTTTTTTTAAATGTTGACTTTAATATCGCTTTAAACATCTACCAATCATTTAAAGTGAAAAGAAAAAAATAAATGAGAGTCTCCACAAATGGGGACCAAAAGCGTCTGGAAAGAGAAGCCACTGTCACTGACTGGACTCATTTGTAACTGAGCCTGTTCTTTTATCTGTGCAGATGTTTCTCTCCTGTTCTGTGAACACTTCTGAGCATATGTACAGTGTAATTTCACAATAAAATGTTTCCATTTGCTTGTCCATATTTGTGTGCTATTTCTATTCTTGGAGATTATTACATTAAGATTTTATATTGAGCTGTGCTGAAGCCTGATGTGTGCTAGCCTGTAATTTATTTTATTTATTTCAGGTACTTATATAGCGCCGTCAATTTACGCAGCGCTTTACATATACATTGTACATTCACATCAGTCCCTGTCCTCAAGGAGCTTACAATCTAAGGTCCCTAACTCACATTCATACATACTAGGGACAATTTAGACAGGATCCAATTAACCTACCAGCATGTCTTTGGAGTTTGGGAGCAAACCGGAGTACCTGGAGGAAACCCACACAGGCACAGGGAGAACATGCAAACTCCAGGCAGGTAGTGTCGTAATAATAATCATATCCACAGTGACCCCTACAGCAGGTTATATGTATGAAATGGCCCTCCTGACTTCTGTTGTATAAACCGCGATGCTCTACACTTGGACAACTTTGTGCACTTATAATTAGTGGGGATGCTCTAGCAGTCCCACTATTGTTATTCGTTTTTATTTATTATTATTAATTTTAATTTTATTCCGTACGTTTTTTGGCTTTGCGTAACTTCTGCATACTTTCAGCTATTAAAACCATTGAACTTTTAAAATGTTTAGCTCTTTCAGCTAATGATGGGACTTTTTTTTAACTTTTTTTCTACTATTTATACTTTTACATTGCTTGCCAATGAGAACACAAAAAAAATGACAATGTAACCCTAACATGTGCTAGCTACATCACAAATGACAATGGTCATTGCAAGTCAACACTCCTAATGAGAGAATACCACGAAAACTGGATACATGCAACAAAAGTATTGCTTTCACAATCACCATGGGATTGAATTAGCACCTTTTGTGATCCAACTTTATACAGTAATACCTTGCTTTACGAGCATAATCCATTCCAGAAGCATGCTTGTAATCCAAAGCACTCGTATATCAAAGCGAGTTTCCCCATAGGGATCAATGCAAACTTGGTTCCACAGTCAGTGCTGGTGTATCCAGTACTGCATTTGGCCAGAGGTGCGGGGGCGCTTGGAGACACTCGGGAGCGAAGTGTTTCCGAGCGTCTCCCACACCTCTGGTCAAATGCGGTACTTCACACCCCAGCGGCTTAAATCCTGCTCGTCTTGCAAGACCACACTCGCAAACCGAGTCAGGATTTTTTTTTAAAAAAGAGCTCGCATTACAAAACGCTTGAATACCACGTTACGGTAAACATGACTAATACATAGTAGATGTGCCATAATGTCATTATACCCACAGTAACCAAATAACCAAAGTAAAAAAATATATATATAAATATATATAAAAATATAATATATGAATTCTATATTACATGTGCATAAATATTATAATTAAAGTACACTGGTGGAATTGTGTCAGATGCCAAAAAGTCTTTAAAAATTAGGTGAGTAAAGATGCTGTAAACACCACTCAAGCGAGCGGTGCCCGTGTATCACTCGTGCTCCCCCCGTGTAAGGTGGCAGTGACATCATGCTGCCTCCTGCGGGAAACTTTATAGTCTGGGGAAGCCGGGATCTTGTCCTGGGGAGAGGATCGGACTGACTACAGCTTCAGCATCGGCAAAGCATGTCAAGGAGATAGAGGCATCTGTGGGAAAAGATCTACAGACCGTTATTGTAACTGTAAATGCACAGGTTACCCCCTGAGTGGGGAGATCTATCTGGTGAGCTCAACTACACAGGGGGGAGCACGAGTGATACATGGGCACCGCTCTCGCTTGTGTGGAGCTTGCGGCATCTTTACTTACCTTTATTATTAAAGACCTTTTTTCATCTGACATGATTTCACGAGTGGACTTTATATTATAATGATTTATTGCTGACGTACTTTGACAGTTTTTTTTTGCACGTGTTTTTTATATATATATATATATATATATATATATATATATATATATTGGTTAACACACTTTGACACTTTGAGTTTGCACATCTATATAAAATTGTCGCATTCCATTAGCAGCACCACACCCACCCCAAAATTCCTCTTTTATTCACCTTTTGACAGCTGTTTTTAGTGGGGGCAGCAGCTTTTTAGTCACGTAACAAGTCTATAGTGTGGAACTGTTGCTTTCCTTTTTTCTACCTGTGTGATTCAGTCTAAACAAAAGTTTTATATGTAATGAGCTTTACAAGCCGTAACAAGCAGGGATGTTTTCCCCACTGAGGGATGCCCACAACACAAGTGTGGAAGCCTTTTAACAATTTGTTAGTGTATGTAAAGGCAATTTTTATTTGTTTTGGATAGAATAGCGAAGGGTCAGACCCTTTTGGGGTTGATTTACTAAAATTGAAGAGTGCAAAATCTGGTGCAGCTCTGCATGGAAACCAATAAGCTTCCAGGGTTATTGTCAAAGCTTAAAGTGGTTGTAAAGGCAAAAGGTTTTTTTTTTTTATCTTAATGCATGAAGATAAAAAGCCTTCTGTGTGCAGCAGCCTCCCCACGGCCCCCCTAACACTTACCTGAGGTCCCTCTCTGTCCAGCGATGTACACGAGTGTCTCAGGCATCCAAGATTCTCCCTCCTGATTGGCTAGCTGACTTTGACAGCAGCGGCAGCCAATGGCGCCACTGCTGTGTCTCAGCCAATCAGGGGAGAGTGGGGCCAGGTTAGGTCTGAATGGACACAAGGAGCTGTGCCTCTGCTCGGGTGCCCCATAGCAAGCTGCTTGCTGTGGGGGCACTGAACAGGAGCGAGGGGGCAGGATCACAGAAGAAGAGGATCTGGGCTGCTATGTTCAAATCCACTGCCACAGAGCAGGTAAGTATAACATGTTTGTTTTTTTTATAAGAAATAAAACGAGACTTTACAATCACTTTAATTGAACAAGCTTAAGTTAGAAGCTGATTGGCTTTAGTAACCCAAACCGCAGTGTTTATCCTCCTGACACATCACAGGGAGCACTTCCATGGTTAACGGAGGACAGAATTAAAATTAGACTTGGGAAACTTAACATTAATAAATCACCGGGACCAGATGGCTTGCACTGAGGGTACTTAGGGAACTCAGTCTAGTAATTGCCAGACCTTTGTTCCTATTTTTTACTGACAGTCCATTGACTGGAATGGTACCAGCTGATTGGAAAAAAGCCAATGTAGCACCAATATTTTAAAAAGGGCCCAAATTACATCCCTGGGTATTACAGACCAGTTAGCCTAACATCAATAGTATGCAAGCTCTTGAAAGGGATGATAAGGGACTATATACAAGATTTTAGGCTTTTTTTTTATTTTTATTTTTAGATTTCAGCATGGATTCATGAAGATTCGTTCTTGCCAAACCAATCTATTAACCTTTTATGAGGAGGTGATTTGCCATCTAGATAAAGGAATGCCCGTAGACGTGGTGTATCTAGATTTTGCAAAAGCATTTGACACAGTTCCCCATAAACGTTTACTGTACAAAATAAGGTCCATTAGCATGGACCATAGGGTGAGTACATGGATTGAAAACTGGCTACAAGGGTGAGTTCAAAGGGTGGTTATAAATGGGGAGTACTCCGAATGGTCGGGGGTGGGTAGTGGGGTCCCCCAGGGTTCTGTGCTGGGGCCAATCCTATTTAGTTTGTTCATAAACGACCTGGAAGATGGGGTAAACAGTTCAATCTCTGTATTTGCGGACAACATTAAGCTAAGCAGGGCAATAACTTCTCTGCAGGATGTGGAAACCTTGCAAAAAGATCTGAACAAATTAATGGGCTGGGCAACTCCATGGCAATGGTTTAAAAAGAAAAATGTAAAATAATGCATTTGGGTGGTAAAAATATGAATGCAATCTATACACTGGAGGGAGAACCTCTGGCGGAATTTAGGATGGAAAAGGACCTGGGGGTCCTAGTAGATGATAGGCTCAGCAATGGCATGCAATGCGAAGCTGCTGTTAACAGAGCAAACAGAATATTGACATGCATTATAAAGGGGATTAATTCCAGAGATAAAACAATAATTCTCCCGCTCTACAAGACTCTGGTCCGGCCGCACCTAGAGTATGCTGTCCAGTTCTGGGCACCAGTCCTCAGGAAGGGTGTACTGGAAATGGAGCGAGTACAAAGAAGGGCAACAAAGCTAATAAAGGGTCTGGAGGATATTAGGTTTAGGGAAAGGTTGCAAGCACTGAATTTATTTTCTCTGGAAAAGAGACGCTTGAGAGGAGATATGATTTCAATTTACAAATACCATACTGGTGACCCCACAATAGAGATAAAACTTTTTTGCGGAGGGGAGTTTAACAAGACACGTGGCCACTCATTAAAATTAGAAGAAAAGAGGTTTAACTTTAAACTACGTAGAGGGTTCTTTACTGTAAGTGCGGCAAATATGTGGAATTCCCTTCCACAGGTGGTGGTCTTGGCAGGGGGGGGGCATCAATAGTTTAAAAAAACTATTAGATAAGCACTTAAACGACTGCAACATACAGGGATATACAATGTAATACTGACATATAATTACACACATAGGTTGGACTTGATGTCTTTTTTTCAACCTCACCTACTATGTAACTATGTAAGATTTTGCACTCCAGTTTTAGTAAATCAACCCCTTTGTGTCTGCTAGGTAGGTTAATGTCTGTCCGTGTGACTATATTCAGCATGACAGATAGGTGAAAAACAAAAATTGTGAGTTTTCAGCAGAGCAAAAGGTGAAGGAAAATGCTCCAATGGGGGGGCACCTGTTCCTTTGACCGCTCTCATAGATAATAACTCAGTTTGGAGGAATTTCCTCTTGTTTTCTGTTGCATCTCCAGAGTAAAAGAAAATCTCCAGAGGGATGAAAAAATTCTTAGCTTTACATACACTTAAGAGCCCGGGCATTTGTAGTCTGTGGTGACAGGTGTTCTTTAGATAATTTTTCTGCCTATACAGAAGAAGATTCTATAATAGCAACACCAATTAAATTCTCCTCCAACAGTACTTTTAATTTTTTCTTTTGGCTGAAGTCAGAACCTGCAATTTACCCGTAAGAGCGATTCTATAAATGATAGTATTATTATGCAGAATTTATATACAGTTTGCACAGCGCTTAACAAAATGAAGGCAGACATTACAGTTACACTACACTTTGGTACATGTTTTAGGACATTTGAATGAAACCCACGATGATGCATGGTTTCCACGTCCTAATGACAACGGTACACTTTATAAGCATTACAAGTAATTATACACCAATCAGCCATAACATAATGACCACTGACAGGTTAAGTGAATAACATTGATTATCATGTTACAATGGCACCAGAAAGTAGGTGGAATATATTAGGCAACAAGTTGTCTCTGAAACAGTGTAGCGCTCCTTTTACCAAAAAAATATTATTTTATGTAACAACCCTCATATTTTATTATAAGTGACCACATGCTCATCCAACAAATTGCAATCCTATGTTTAACCACTTGCCGACCGCTACACGCCGATATACGTCGGCACAATGGCAGCAGTGGGAAAATGGGTGTACCTGTACGTCCCCTTTAAGAGGCGGGGATAGCAGGTGCATGCGCGCGGGACCGGGGGACTCAATGTCCACCGGTCTCCCGGCAATTGTGTCACGGAGCCTCAGAACGGGGAAGTGCCTATGTAAACAAGGCATTTCCCCGTTCTGGCTTGTGTCATGACAGAGATCACCGCTCCCTGTCATCGGGAGCAGTGATCGTTGTCATGTAACTTGAAGCCCACCCCCCCCCCCCCCCCCCACAGTTAGAATCACTCCCTAGGACACACTTAACCCCTATATCTCCCCCTAGTGGTTAACACCTTCACTGCCATTGTCATTTACACAGTAATCAGTGCATTTTTATAGCACTGATCGCTGTATAAATGACAATGGTCCCAAAATAGTGTCAAAAGTGTCCGATGTGTCCGCCATAATGTCGCAGTCCCGATAAAAACCACAGATCGCCGCCATTACTAATAAAAAAAAATTAAAAATAAAAATACCATAAAACTCTCCCCTATTTTGTAGATGCTATAACTTTTGCGCAAACCAATCAATATACGCTTATTGCAATTTTTTTAAACAAAAATATGTAGACTACATATCAGCCTAAACTGAGGAAATTTTTTTTTATTATATATATATATATATTTTTTTTTTTTTTTTTTTGGAGGATATTTATTATAGAAAAAAGTAAAAAATAATGTGTTTTTTTTTCAAAAATTGTCGCTTTTTTTTGTTTATAGCGCAAAAAATAAAAACCGCAGAGGTGATCAAATACCACCAAAAGAAAGCTCTATTTGTGGGAAAAATGTCAATTTTGTTTGGGTGCAACGTCGCACAACCGTGTGTATGCGTGTGTGTTCAAGTGGCGTTCAGCCACACAAGATCGAGCAATAACAGGTCCGTGATGCCTTCAGATGTCCAGTGCTGCGCGCACTAAAATGAACGGACCAGCGGGTGTCTACACCTTTGCCGACAGGTGCAGGTAACCCACTGAACACTGTTCATGATAGGAATCAGGGATTGCAATTATTTCCTATGAACGAGCAATTCCCATTAAGCTTGCACTGATTAAGTCCCTGCCCTTTGCACATACCACCCATCAAAATTAAAAAGCTACCTTTAAAAAAGTCCAGTAGGATACAACATTTGTTGGGTTTTTATATATATTGTTCTTAAACAGTGGCATCACTAGAGGGGGCCATAGCCCCACCAACATTATAATGTGCCCTCTCAATGAAATGCCTTTTTTTTGTATTTGTAGCGGGTGCTCCACGGCCCCGCATCTTGCTCGGGCCATTACCCGAATAACATAGGCTCTCCTGAGAGGGAAAGCGTCCCTGTAAAATCCTGCGGGGGATTTCTCCCCCCTCCCTCTCCTCGCTGACACTCTGCATAATGCGAGCAGAGCTGACACAGCCACGCCTCCCCTGTCTCCTCATTGACAGAAAGGAGAGCGACTTGCAATAAGGACTCCACCAGCAGCACAGGATTCTTGGACATGTACTCAGGCCGGCGCCAGCATAAGGCCCTCAGTGTGCACTGCTGCCTGACCTTGGAGACACATGATGGGGGGGGGTGATTGGAGGCATAGATGATAGATGGGTGTGCAAGATGAGGGGGGGGGGGATTGGAGGATAGGTGGGAGTGCTGGATGGGGGGGGTGATTGGAGGCATAGGTGGGTGTGCTGGATGGGGGGTCATTGGAGACATAGGTGGGTGTGCTGTATAGGGGGGGTGGGGGTGATTGGAGCCATAGGCGGGTGTGCTGGATGGGGGGGGGTTGGAGACATAGGTGGGTGTGCTGGGTGGGGGGGGGGTTGGAGACATAGGTGGGTGTGCTGGGTGGGGGGGGGGGGTTGGAGGCATAGGTGGGTGTGCTTAATGGGGGATTGATTGGAGACATAGGTGGGTGTGCTGGATGGGGGGGGGGATTGGAAACATAGGTGGGTGTGCTGGATGGGGGGGGGGGTGATTGAAAACATAGGTGGGTGTACTGGATGGGGGGGATTGGAGGCATAGGTGGGTGTGCTGGATGGGAGGGGGTTGGAGACATAGGTGGGTGTGCTGGGTGGGGGGTGATTGGAGGCATAGGTGGGTGTGCTGAATGGGGGGTGATTGGAGACATAGGTGCGTGTGCTGGATGGGTGAGGTGATTGGAGGCATCATAAGTGGGTGTGCTGGATGGGGGGAAGGGAGGATTGGAGGCATAGGTGGGTGTGCTGGATGGGGGGGTGATTGGAGGCATAGGTGGGTGTGCTGGATGGGGGGAAGGGAGGATTGGAGGCATAGGTGGGTGTGCTGGATGGGGGGGTGATTGGAGGCATAGGTGGGTGTGCTGGATGGTGGGGGGTGATTGGAGGCATAGGTGGGTGTACTGGATGGGGGGGGTGATTGGAGGCATCATAAGTGAGTGTGCTGGATGGGGGAAGGCAGGATTGGAGGCATAGGTGGGTGTGCTGGATGGGGGGGGGGTGATTGGAGGCATAGGTGGGTGTGCTGGATGGTGGGGTGTGATTGGAGACATAGGTGGGTGTGCTGGATGGGGGAGGGGGGTGATTGGAGGCATAGGTGGGTGTGCTGGATGGGGAAGTGATTGGAGGCATCATAAGTGGGTGTGCTGGATGGGGGGAAGGGAGGATTGGAGGCATAGGTGGGTGTGCTGGATGGTGGGGGTGATTGGAGGCATAGGTGGGTGTACTGGATGGGGGGCGGGTGATTGGAGGCATCATAAGTGGGTGTGCTGGATGGGGGGAAGGGAGGATTGGAGGCATAGGTGGGTGTGCTGGATGGTGGGGGGTGATGGGGGAGGGGGGTGATTGGAGGCATAGGTGGGTGTACTGGATGGGGGGGGGGTGATTGGAGGCATCATAAGTGAGTGTGCTGGATGGGGGAAGGGAGGATTGGAGGCATAGGTGGGTGTGCTGGATGGGGGGGTGATTGGAGGCATAGGTGGGTGTACTGGATGGGGGGGGGTGATTGGAGGCATCATAAGTGGGTGTGCTGGATGGGGGGAAGGGAGGATTGGAGGCATAGGTGGGTGTGCTGGATGGTGGGGGATGATGGGGGAGGGGGGTGATTGGAGGCATAGGTGGGTGTACTGGATGGGGGGGGGGTGATTGGAGGCATCATAAGTGAGTGTGCTGGATGGGGGAAGGGAGGATTGGAGGCATAGGTGGGTGTGCTGGATGGGGGGGTGATTGGAGGCATAGGTGGGTGTGCTGGATGGTGGGGTGTGATTGGAGACATAGGTGGGTGTGCTGGATGGGGGAGGGGGGTGATTGGAGGCATAGGTGGGTGTGCTGGATGGGGGGGTGATTGGAGGCATCATAAGTGGGTGTGCTGGATGGGGGGAAGGGAGGATTGGAGGCATAGGTGGGTGTGCTGGATGGGGGAGGGGGGTGATTGGAGGCATAGGTGGGTGTGCTGGATGGGGGGGTGATTGGAGGCATCATAAGTGGGTGTGCTGGATGGGGGGAAGGGAGGATTGGAGGCATAGGTGGGTGTGCTGGATGGTGGGGGGTGATTGGAGGCATAGGTGGGTGTACTGGATGGGGGGGGGTGATTGGAGGCATCATAAGTGGGTGTGCTGGATGGGGGGAAGGGAGGATTGGAGGCATAGGTGGGTGTGCTGGATGGGGGGGTGATTGGAGGCATAGTTGGGTGTGCTGGATGATGGGGGGTGATGGGGGAGGGGGGTGATTGGAGGCATAGGTGGGTGTACTGGATGGGGGGGTGATTGGAGGCATCATAAGTGGGTGTGCTGGATGGGGGGAAGGGAGGATTGGAGGCATAGGTGGGTGTGCTGGTTGGGGGAAGGGGGGATGATTGGAGCCATTGGTATTGGAAGTGGTGTGAATAGATGCATTGGTGTGCTGGAAGGGGGAAGGGGGAATGATTGGGACATTATGCTGGATGGCAGTCCATAAGTGGAAGAGGTGTGGGGTGGGAGAGGGGGGCATCTGTGAATGGGGGAGAGCTACATAGATAACCCAAAGGCAATAAACCCCCGCAGCATAAGTTCCGACACTAAAAGAAGATGCACAGAAGATTTTTCCAGGATCCAGCTGCTTGGGATAAACTTCACTACTGGTAAACTTGCTAAAGCTATATAGATTTTTTTTTTAAGCTAAACTTCATCGTTAATCACTTCAATACAGGGCACTTATACACCTTCCTGCCCAGACCAATTTTCAGGTTTCAGCGCTGTCGCAGTTTGAATGACAATTGCATGGTCATGCTACACTGTACCCAAACTAAATTTTTATCATTTTGTTCCCACAAATAGAGCTCTCTTTTGGTGGTATTTGATCACCTCTGCGGTTTTTATTTTTTGCTAAACAAATAAAAAAAGACCGAAAATTTTGAAAAAAATAAAAGTTTTGCTTTTGTTTCTGTTAAAAAATTTTGTAAATAAATACGTTTTCTCTTTCACTGATGGGCACTGATGGGCACTGATAAGGCGGCACTGACAGGCACTGATAAGGCGGCACCGATGAGGTGGCGCCAATGAGTGGGCACTGACGATGGGCACTGGTAGGCGGCATTGATGGGTGGCACTGATATGCAGCACTGATGGGCATTGATAAGCGGCACTGATGGGCACTCATGGGTGGCACTGATGGGCACTGATGGGCGACACTGATGGGCACTGAAAGGCTGCAAAGATGGGCTCTTATGGGTGGTACTGATAGGCGGCACTGATGGGCACTGATACGCGGCACTGATACGTGGCAATGATAGGCATCTCTGGTGGCACTGGCAGTGGTGGGCATTGGAGTGGGCACTGATTGGCAGCTGCCTGGGCACAGATTGGTTTTTCCCTGGGGGTCGAGGGGGCATACCTGGTGGTCCAGTGTGGATGGCCATCCTGGTGGTCCTGAGTGGCTTCCCTGGGTGGGATCCGAGGGGGGGCTGTGCTGATAAACATGTCAGGAGAGCAGCCGATCGGCTCTCCTCCACTCACGTCTGTCAGACGCGAGTGAGGAAAAGCCGATCACCGGCTCTTCCTATTTACATCGTGATCAGCCGTGATTGGACACGGCTGATCACATGGTAAAGAGTCTTAATCAGAGACTCTTTACCTAGATCGGAGTTGCAGTGTGTCAGACTGACACACCGCAACAACGATCGCCGTGATGCGTGCCCCCGGGAGTGTGCAGCGGCTTAATATCCTGATCACGTCATATGAAACCACTTTGCCGCCGTCATTTTGCTATATGGCGGCCGGCAAGTGGTTAAAGTTGTAGTAAAATCCAGTATATATTTTTCTTTTTTAGGGGCCCCCTGCAGGTATATACCACACAGCACAGCATATTAGCACATTATGGCAGATGTACCTGTCAAAGAAGCCCTCCAACTCTCCAACACTGCATTTCCCTCTTAGGCCTCATGCACATGGGCGTTTTTACAGCCCCTCTTAGGAGTATTTTTTACAGCCTAAAAACGCCTCTCCATGTTATTCTATGGCCTCATGCACACACAGACGATAAGGAGCTGTAAATGGCATAGGCGTTTTTAGGCTCCAAAAAAACCCCCTAAAACCAGCGTGTTCTGAGGACCGGCGCTAGAGCTGTAAAAACGCCTGATGCTGCTAAACGTGGCTTAACACTGTATACAACACTAAGCCACGTTGCGGTGCATCTGGCGTTTTTAAGCTGTAAAAATGTAATAGGTCACTGTAATGTCAGGAAAAACAGAAAATTCTTGTCTGGACGTTACCCAAGAGTACTTTGCACAGCCGTGTGCTTTTGGGTAGGACAGAGGAGACAGAAGATGGCCAGTGCTGTATCTCAGGTAGACTTCATCAGTGCAGTTGAGGCCCATCCAGATCTGACACCTCCATTGCATGGTAACCATATAAAAAAAATTTGATCCTGGCAGGATATCAGTGCGGCAATAACTTCGGGCTAGGAACAGATGAGCAATGGAACCAGAAAGGAGACAAGTAAGTCTATTTTCATTGAATGCATTATCTGTTTGTTGTGTAATGTAAATTAAAAATGCATAATAACCCTTATTAACCCTTCTTTTCAACTTTTCTTTAGGCAAAATTTTTAAGCACCAGTGGAAATCCCTCCAGGATTGAGTCAGGAGAGATCTAACAGATGAGGAGAAGACATCAAGGAGTGGAGCACCAGCCCCTGCCAAAAAACCCACGTCTACCACAACCATGAGGTAACTGTCTGTCCGTTATGTCTGCCTGTCTATCTACATGCCAATCTAAACATTTTCATTCTTTTGCCTGAATCCAGGGCCTTGGAGTTGTCAGCTGGCAGTCAAGAACATGGGGAGGTGCATGGTCTTGGCAGTGTTCGTGGCCGTGGGCACAATCAGCATCAGAGGAGGGGCAGCTGCAATATTGAGACAGAGGACAGTGTGCTAGCGTTGCTGCAGGAGAGGTGCAGTGTGGATGCATTCTTGGATAAAAGCAACCCACGCGCCTGCTTCTGCCGCAGCTTATATCACATCCTGGAGGACATTGGGGGAGACCAGGAGAAGCATTGTATGGATCGCATGTATGCTAGTGCTATGCAATACAGACATGCCAAATTAAGTGGTGGACCATCACCATGTGATCCATATACTGCTTCTCAGGCTCCCCCAATGGCCCCCGAGACCTCAGCAGCGCTATCACCCCCCTTTCAATATCAGCCCCCTAATCAACGCCAGCCACCACCTATCCCATCCCAGACCTCATTTTATCCCCCCCCCCTTACGCTGAATTTGCACCTTCCACCTCCCATTTTCACCAGGATCGAACACTTCCCTGGATATCCTGGACCCCGCTACCAGCATGAGTTCATTTATTTTTGAAAAGTAAATATATGTGTTAAAACATTTGTATTTTTTTGGGGGGGGGGGGGGTTATATAATGCACAACAGCACTTATTTGCACTCTGCCTGGGGCAAACATATGCTAAGCCCAACATGGGCTAGCATACGCTTGCCTCACGCAGAATAAAAAGGACGCATTTGCACTCTGCCTGGGGCAAACGTTTGCTAAGTCCAAAAGGGGCTAGCATACACTTGCCTCATGCAGAGTGAAAAGGACTCGTGGAACAATAGAATAAAAATGGACATAAAAAGAACTAACATGAAGTGCTTTATTCAAAGAAAAATACATCTAGACAGAAAGCAGAGCTCATCAAAGACCGGCACAGACATCCTTGTAAAGTTTAGGAATTTTGCCAGGTTTAAATGCGGAGTTGGGCATACATGTTGGTAAAGTACCCCGTAGACACCCGATGGGATACCATTGGATGCATCCAAAACTGACGACGTCTGCTGCTTTTCTCCTCCTCCATTCTCTGCAGCCTCCACAAGACAATCAGAAGGATTGCCTCCTCTATCGTCTCGACAGGATCCAAAATGAAAAACTATGAAAAATCACCACAAAACTCCAAAAACTCCAACAAACTCACAGCTACTCTCAAATGCTCATTCCTCGCTCTCTCTCCAACCAAAATGACACCGACACATGCTCATATTTCATTTATTTTCTGTGGTATTGTGGGTAGTTTGAGAGTGGAAAATAGCAGAGGGATTTCTGTTTAAAAAAATGCTGCTTAGTGCTAACGCAGCTAAACGCGCATTGACGCCAATTCAAAACGCTGCTAAAATCGTGTTTTTGACACCACTTTTTTCCTGCCGTTAGAACTAGCTTGAACAGCTTGTTTTTCAAATGCCCGCGTGCATGAGGCCTTACCCTCGCTGGCTATGGGCAGCTGGCAGGTGAGGCAAGCTAAAACTTCCATGCTGCGCCCCGGCCATATCGGGGTGGGGGGTTACATTGTGAAGGGGAGGGGCAACAAAATGCACCTTCGCCTGTGTAGATAAAAATCCTTGCACCAGCCTTGTATATAATGTATGTACTGACGCCACAACTCTGACAGAATTTTACAGCTGGACATAGCAAACTTACTGACATGTATGTACTGACTCCATTGACAGAATTTTACTTTTTACAGAACATACAATTAGTTTTTTGCATTTTGATGCCCATTGTCAGGATATATAAAGTGGTTGCATTTGATTCCCATTGTCTTGTCTGGAATGTTAACTGTTTATGCGTTTGATGCCCATTGTCAGGATGTATAGCGTTTATACATCTTTTATATATCCTGACGATGGGCATCAAATGCATAAAGTGTTTGCATTTGATGCCCATTGTCAGGAATATCTAATGTTTATGCGTTTGATGCCTATTGTCAGGAATATTTCATGTTTATGCGTTTGATGCCCATTGTCAGGAATATTTCATGTTTATGCATTTTATGCCCATTGTCAGGAATATTTCATGTTTATGCGTTTGATGCCCATTGTCTGGAATATTTCATGTTTATGCATTTTATGCCCATTGTCAGGAATATTTCATGTTTATGCGTTTGATGCCCATTGTCAGGAATATTTCATGTTTATGCGTTTGATGCCCATTGTCAGGAATATTTTATGTTTATGTGTTTGATGCCCATTGTCGGGGGTATATACAGCATCTCACAAAAGTGAGTACACCCCTCACATTTTTGTAAATATTTTATTATATCTTTTCATGTGACAACACTGAAACTTTGCTACAATGTAAAGTAGTGAGTGTACAGCTTGTATAACAGTGTAAATTTGCTGTCCCCTCAAAATAACTCAACACACAGCCAATAAATGTCTAAACCGCTGGCAACAAAAATGGGTACTACCCTAAGTGAAAATGTCCAAATTGGGCCCAAAGTGTCAATATTTTGTGTGGCCACCATTATTTTCCATCACTTCCTTAACCCTCTTGGGCATGGAGTTCACCATAGCTTCACAGGTTGCCACTGGAGTCCTCTTCCATTCCTCCATGAAGACACCACAGAGCTTGTGGATGTTTGAGACCTTGCGCTCCTCCACCTTCTGTTTAAGGATCCCCCACAGATGCTCAATAGGGTTTAGGTCTGGAGACATGCTTGGCCGGTCCATCACCTTTACCCTGAGCTTCTTTAGCAAGGCAGTGGTCGTCTTGGATGTGTGTTTTGGGACTGTTATCATGTTGGTATACTGCCCTGCGGCCCAGTCTCCGAAGTGAGGGGGATCATGCTCTGCTTCAGTATGTCACAGTACATGTTTGCATTTATGGTTCCTTCAATAAACTGTAGCTCCCCAGTGCCGGCAGCACTCATGCAGCCCCAGACCATGACACTCCCACCACCATGCTTGACTGTAGGCAAGACACTTGTCTTTGTACTCCTCACCTGGTTGTCGCCACACACGCTTGACACCATCTGAACCAAATAAGTTTATCTTGGTCTCATCAGACCACAGGACATGGTTCCAGTAATCCATGTTCTTAGTCTGCTTGTCCTTAGCAAAATGTTTGTGGGCTTTCTTGTACATCATCTTTAGAAGAGGCTTCCTTCTGGAACGACAGCCATGCAGACCAATTTGATGCAGTGTGCGGCGTATGGTCTGAGCACTGACAGGCTGACCCCCCACGCCCTCAACCTCTGCAGCAATGCTGGCAGCACTCTTACGTCTATTTCCCAAAGACAAACTCTGGATATGACGCTGAGCATGTGCACTCAACTTCTTTGGTCGACCATGGCGAAACCATGTATGGTTTTTTGAAGGTATGGTCTTGGCCACTGTGCTACAGCTCAGTTTCAGGGTCTAGGCAATCTTCTTATAGCCTAGGCCATCTTTATGTAGAGCAACAATTCTTTTTTTCAGATCCTCAGAAAGTTTTTTGCCATGAGGAGCCATGTTGAACTTCCAGTGACCAGTATGAGAGAGTGAGAGCGATAACACCAAATTTATCACACCTGCTCCCCATTTACCGTGTAACATTAATGAGTCACATGCATAGAATGCATTAAGATAAAAAACAATCTGCCTTTACAATCAATTTAAATAATTATATGCTAACCACATCCCTGATATATTTAAAGGGTAACTCCCCTTTCATGGAAAAAAAACATAGCATATATAATTGCTATACAAGCCATGTTGTAATTTAATGTTATTAAAAATTACCTTTCCACTTCGAACTGCAGCGCTGTAGTTTTCTGTAAAATTCAATGCAATATGGCCACCTGGAGGCGCTCTGTACCATCTTGGTGTACAGAATTTCCCCAGAAATGTAATTTCCTACTTGTGTGATTGGCTCACTGATTTTCCCAGAAGTCTGCAGTTATATTTTAGGCATCCTCTGCAACAGAAATTAAATTTTTGGTGAGATACTGACTAAGGGTTAATTACTTCTAAGGGGATGCAGACCCTGCAACCTTTCTTATTAGAACACTTACAGTGATCAGCTGAATATAATGAACACAGACGTTCCCATTCAGAATTGGTCTGGATAGGACATAGCAAAAAAAAACAGCAGTTTCTTCACACCAGAAACAGGTAGGAACTTGCAACAAAATTTTTTAAATTCCCTGCAATGTACATTGATCGCCATAAGGGTATTGTTTTTCTCCTCAACAAAAGTGGAGTTGCCCTTTAACCCCTTCCCGTTGCAGCTCTTTAACTGAGTCCTAAGGTGGGGGGTTGTGGTTGGGCAGTCGGCATGAACTTCCTTATCATGTGACCACCGTAATTGGCTGCCGCAGTGGTCACATGACTGGGAGCCCATCCAAACACATTTTTGTAGCTTGTGAGCATTAAAGCAGAACTAGAGGCTTAAAACTTATATGTCCAACTCACTATTTTTTTACAGTAGAACTGCAGTTCTGCTTTAAGGTTTACCCTCCTGATAGATGCATTACGTGGTTGGCAAACGGTTAAGTGGTCGGGGCACAGTCAGGGATAACTCCCTTAGACACCACACGCTACTTTGGTTAAAAGAAACAATTAATTGTTGAATTGTATTCTGCAAAGAAGTTTTATTACACCAATGAATCCACAAGATGTGTTATGCGGAGATATATTGTATAGATTTCCACTCTTGATGTACAGATGTGTGCATTTTGATATCTTGTCGGCCCCCGACTGTTCTGTTCTATTAATTACTAAAGACTATATAGTAAAACTGAGTTTATGTTACAACTTTAGTTTTAGTTGAATTGTTCAACTTAACCCAAGAAAGAATAAAGTGACACAACATTTCTATATCCTAGCTCAAGAGGAGAACTATTGGAATATAAATCTCATTCACACTTCACAAATCTCCAGATAGTGACTCTTAAACAAGTACTTACAGTAATGTGGCATTCTGAGGTCCTATCCTTGTATGTTACAGTCTACTGTTGTAGCTAAAGAGAAGTTAGCTCTGATCACTGTGGCATACTGTTACCTTGAGACTGAAATATCTATAATGGACCGCCATTCCTTTGTCAACATGTTTCAGCTGGCAGATATTGTCACTGAAATGCGATGCTTATTGTTATTGAAATGTTTTGCACATCCCTATTATCCTCATTGTGTAAACTTGACCATTGTAGACCAATAATTATCCTGCTTAGTTCAAGTGGGGCACCAAGCGTCTCTTATACATATCAGGGATGCTGTCTGTAATACATTTGATAAGTCCTTGATACACGATTTCCATTGTAAGTACACAATGTCAGTCCTTGATTGTTGGTGTAGTGCAACTACCTTCCCATTGCTTTTTAATAACTAAGCTCTGAAAAATGACAAACTATTGAACTACAGCATTCAGAAACGTATTAATCCTCACTGCATGCCCCGAAGTCTAAAGGTGGCTAATCACAGTTAGATGCCAGAAGGGATAAGGTGACAAAATATCCTAACCTATAATGTAAAATAAAAAATGTATTCTCACAGTATTTGCAAAAGCACTACAAGCCGTCAGTAGAAAAATTATGGAACTTGAATGAGCAGCATTACTTGGCAGGTCGGGATTTCAAATGAATGTATACTGCATTCTCGGTGAGAACCAAAAAATTAAATATTGAAAAAGAAAGTAATAAATAAAATAATTTCATACTGCGCTCATTTACACGTGACAAAAATAGCAATTAGCAATATGAAAAATTTAGCAATAATAAAGTCCATAAGCCACCACCAACAAATCTTCAATAATGTGCACAGTGATGTATACAACTTCAGTGAATGAATGAATAAAAAAACGTGCCGTCTTCCACCGGTTTAGGCAAACATCCTACTCACTAGACCAATCAGACACCCATAACAGATGTCAAAAAGGCAGAGATGTGTATGAAGATGTATCCACCAAATCAAGCGATTATTGCTAAATTTGTCATATTACTAATTGTTATTTTTGTCATGTGTAAATGAGCACGGTATGAAATGATTTTGTTTATTCATTTCTTTTTCACTATTTGACCATTGGTTATACTACGGTGTGCTCATTATTTTTTAAAATTATATTTAAATTCAAATTTATATAATTTATTTATAGGTTTCACCTTTTTTATCAGAAAATAAAATATATTGCAGCATGCCAGTCCTTAGATGTGGTGGCTGCATTTGTTTTCTTTTTTTTACCGGCTAAGGATATATTCAGCAAGTAATGAAAATGCCTGCTGATCTTGCCAGAAATAAATAAAAGTGCAGAATTGTCTTTGTCTTTATCAGTTCCTGTGAGCTGAAATTAAATCACAAAACATCTTTATCTTCTCAAACCTAGTCTAATCAATCCACCATGTAATGGGGATTAACAAAGACAGACATGTTTGAAGTTCATTCTGTGTGACAACCATGGCTGCCCACGGTAAACAGAACATCCGGTGGAATCGCCTAGGCAATTAGCTGAAGTGGCAGTGAGTACCTGCCAAAACTAGATACCTACTCCCCCCCAAAAAATAAAAAAAATAAACTGCCAATACAGAGGGAGGATTGTTACAATGGGAACTTCTTGTTTAGGGTGAAGCTCTGCTTTAAGACACATTTGGCAAAAGCAGACAGACAATGTTAAAAGAAATGTAGAAGCATCATAATCTTACTTTGCAGGGTCTTCAAAGTACTGCTGATGAGGCCCTGTCGTAAATGGCCAAGTTATAAATAGTCAAGTATGCAGGGAAAACACATCTATGAATATAGATTATTGACCTAGACTTGAACATTTTTACATGTCAAACTCTCAACTTTAATTCAAATTCAAAATTCATACAATGATTGAATTATCGTCCAAAATTAGGGCTACACTGATGTGATAGTATACCAATCAGTTACACCAAACAAACCTAATTTATAAGGTCCAGAAGGCTAATCAAACATATTAGACCGCCTCCTAAAGGAAATAAAAAAGTTTCTGTATTTGGCAACTAGATCTCCATTCTTACTATTGGAACTTTTATGGAACACTAAGCCCTGGTTCACACTGGAGCATTTTGACATGCAATTTGACATGTCAAATCGCATGTCAAATCGGCGGCAATTGCCTTCAATGGCACCATCCTAATTGATGCGATGCTGCATCTGTGGCGCTGCGCCGATTTCTGTACTACTTCTTGCGATTTCGGGCTGCGATTTACATTGACATTTGTGAAGAAGCTACCATAGTGTAAACTCAAGCAAGTAATAGAAACATGTTTTAAAGGTTAGAATTGCAACAGCAGATGTTGTGAATGGTATGTGTTTATGATAAAACGTGGTGGTGGTTGTGAGCGTGTGTATGTAAAGAGCTAACTGCAGCGTTATCATTCCCAAAAGATAATCACTCTCAATCTACTTAGATACTTAGATAGTTGTTCTATGAGCTGGAAATTCTCTGCCCAGAGTGAGGTTGAGTGTGAAATCATCATGTACTGTACTTGAACTCATCATTATGATTAATGGCAGTCTCTGAGTAAATATTTGCATTTTTTTAGGAACACAGCTATTAATGATCTCTTTGTAGAACTCTCTTGGTATTCAGTCTGTGAATGACTGTACTTTTTATATGGCAATCACTGGCTATATCTTGCCACCGTAACCTCCAGAACTCACTCCTTCCTGAATAACGACACCACAAAACAACTTATTCACTCCTTGGTTATATCCCGCCTTGACTACTGCAACTCTCACTAGCCTACCTTTACACAGGCTATCCCCCGTTCAGTCTATCAGGAATGCTGCTGCTAGACTAATACACCTTACTAACAGATCCATGACTCCTGCCCCACTCTGCCAATCTCTTCACTGGCTTCCCCTACCCCATGGTATAAATTTCAATATACTGGAAGCACTTCTACTCAGTTTAGATGCTGAAAAAGCCTTCGATAGACTTAGCTGGCCTTTCATGTTTACAACTTTTGAGCATCTGGGCTTCCGGGGATCATTCCTCAGGGCAATCCAAAACTTGTATGCAGCTCCCTCTGCCTATATAAAAACTCCCTTTGCGGCCTCCCCTCCTTTCACTCTCTTGAATGGGACAAGGCAAAGTTGTCCACTTTCTCCATTACTTTTTTGCCCTGTGTATTGAGCCCCTGGCAGATTCGACATGACCCCAACATCTGTGGGGGTTCGGTCAGAGGACGCAAATTCAAAATTTCACTATTTGTGTATGATGTACCTCTTACCCTGACACCCCCGTGAGTGCGTCTCCCTAATCTCCATAAACTACTGGAGAAATTTGGGGCCATGTCTCCCTCAGAGGTCAATTACCTCTCGGAAACCTTCCCCTATACGTGGAAAACTCACGCCATCAAATATCTCAGGGTACACCTCACATCGCGCTATAAATCCTTGTATAACGCAAACTTTAAACCCCTCTTTGTGTCTATTTGTCACGGGTAGTACTTACCGAGGCCGAGATGCCGAGAACGGCTCGCCCTTGCGACCACGTGCACCCCGTCCCCCGAAGGTGATACAGGGAACAGGTGGCATGCGGAGGCATGGGCAACCAGCAGGGGTGAGTTCCTTGGAAAGATTGAAGAGCTGCATGGAGGATTAGCTGAGGTTCAGGAACTGGCTGAGGGTCTGGACCAGGACAGAGGTATCGGGTACCAGAGGACGTAAACAAGTCCGTGAAACAGGCCAGAGGTCAAATCCAAGTAAGGCAGGAAAGCAAGTCTGTTAGGCAGGCTGAGGGTCAAACACTGGTAGGCAGATCAAGCAAAGTCCATTAGGCAAGCCGAGGGACAGATCAAGGAGAACAGCAACAGCATAGTCAGAAACAGTTCGGGTCACAGCAGGTAGTCAGGTATAGCAAACTGGAAACAGGCACAAACAGGAAGCTGACGACAAACCAGCAACCCGTCTGGGTGCCAGAGCCTTCTGAAATAGCCCCGCCATAGTGTGCATCCTGGCGTGCGCCATTACGCACATAGCGTGCGCTACCGTGCACACTCGCTAGCCACTGCGCGCACACGTGAGCTGTTGTGCACACGCACGCGCCGCACCATCGGGCCGTGCACGTATGTGCGCCGGAGCGCCAATCCCCTGCGCATGCGCGCAGGAGCATGCAGAACAAGGGTAGAAAAAGTCATTCTCTGACAATGCCCCCCCCCTAGGGGCGGACACTGGATGCCCAAACTGGACATCAGTTCTGGATGTTCCCGGTGGAAGGCTTGAATTAACCGTGGGGCATGCAGATTCCTAGCGGGCTCCCAGGAATTGTCCTCAGGAGGGTATCCTTTCCACTGGATTAGGTACTGAAGTTGCCTGCCCCTCTTTCTGCAATTTAAAATGAACTCCACTTCGAACTCGTTCTCCCCGTCTACTTCGACTGGCGGGGGAGGAAGTTCCCTTCTCCCGGGAAAAGAGCCGAACACAACATGTTTTGCTAAGGATGGGTGAAAAACTGGGTGTATTCTATAAGAGTTCGGTAATGCCAGATCAAATGCCACAGGGTTGATCATCCTCTTAATTTGAAAGGGCCCAATGAACCTTGGCCCAAGTTTCCGTGAGGGCAGGAGTAGCTTAAGATTTGCAGTTGACAACCAGACCTCCTCGCCAACATTGAAGATTGGGTTCTCCTTCCTCCCTTGGTCATATTGTCTCCTATAGCTATCCTGTGCCTTCTGTAAAGTATCCTGAATCTTTTGAAAGTTGGACTGTATGGAAGTTATGCGGTCTTGAACGGCAGGAACGGACATTTCAGGGATGTTGTTAGAGAGAAAGGTGGGGTGGAACCCAAAGTTTGCCCAGAAGGGTGTTTGATTAGTGGTGGAATGGATAGAGTTATTGTAAGCGAACTCGGCATACGGGAAGAGAGTCGCCCAATCATCTTGAGAGCCAGAACAGAAGCAACGGAGGTACTGCTCCAAGGTTTGATTTGCCCTCTCCATCTGGCCATTGCTCTGGGGATGATACGCTGAGGAGAGGCAAGTCTTAATGTCCAAGGTTTTGCAGAGCTCTTTCCAAAACTTGGAAGTAAATTGAATGCCCCTATCTGATACGATACTTTTAGGCACACCATGGAGTCTGATTATTTCCTTGAGAAAAATATTGGCTGTATCAGAGGCAGAAGGGGTGCCCATCATGGGCAAAAAGTGAGCCATTTTGGAGAGGCGGTCGACAACGACCAGGATGGTGGTGAACCCTTCTCAGGCAGGCAAGTCCACAATGAAATCCATGGACACTTCTGCCCATGGTCGCTCCGGGATGGGCAAGGGTTTGAGTAAACCCCAGGATTTGGTGTTTTAACCCTTGTTACGCTGGCAAAGGGGGCAGGAAGAGACGTAACCCTTACAATCTTGTCTCCACCCTGGCCACCAGAAAGAACAAGAGATCAGCTCAGCAGTCTTTCTTGTACCGAAGTGACCTGCCAATTTATGATCATGAAAAGTCTTGAGAGCCAAAAGCCGTGTTTCGCGTGGTACAAAAATTTTTCCTCGGGCCCAGAGCAGATCGTCATGTTTCTCTAAGGTATGTATTTCTGAGTCGGAGCAGTGACGGGATGTGGACCTGATTGAAGTTATTAAGTCCGCTTGGGTGAGTCCAAGGAAGTTTTGTGAAGAGAGGATAGTACTGGGTTCAGCCATTTGGGTATCTGCAGAGAACATCCGAGAAAGTGCGTCTGCCTTTCCATTTTTTGAGCCTGGTCTATAGGATATGTGAAAATTAAATCTAGAGAAAAAGAGAGCCCAGCTGGCTTGTCTGGGCTTCAAGCGTTTCGCTGTCCTGAGGTACTCTAAATTTTTATGATCGGTAAAGATCATAACCGGATGAGGTGCACCTTCCAATAAGTACCTCCATTCTTCTAGGGTGAACTTGATGGCCAGCAGCCCCCTATCACCTACATTGTAGTTTAGTTCTGGTGGGCTGAGCTTCCGGGATGTGAAGGCTACAGGATGTAGAATGGCCTTGGGTCCATGTCTCTGGGAGAGAATGGCTCCCGTAACGGTTTCTGACGCCTCCACTTCCAGTACAAATGGTGGGGTTGGATCAGGGTGTCGTAAAATTGGTGCGGAGGTGAATAACGTTTTTAGCTTGGTAAAGGCTTCCTGTGTTACTTGAGACCATTGAAAATGGTTGTGTTGGCGTGTCAACTGAGTAATGGGTGCCACGATAGAAGAAAATCCAACAATAAATCTCCTATAGAAGTTGACAAACCCTATAAATCGTTGCACCCCCTTCTTATCCAATCGGGCTGGCCATTCCTGAATTGCTTTGACCTTTTGTGGGTCCATTGCGACCCCGTTGGTAGAAATAATGAATCCCAGGAATTGCACAACAGACTTCTCGAACTCACATTTCTCGGCTTTGAGGTATAACTTATGCTGCCTGAGTATGGTGAGAAGCTTTTTAACATGCCCTTGGTGCAGTTCAATGGTGGCGGAGAAAATGAGAATGTCATCCAGGTAGACAACTAAGAAGTCATCAAGGTATTCCCGAAAAATGTCGTTCACCAGATGTTGAAAGGTGGCCGGGGAGTTGCAGAGCCCAAACGGCATCACCAGGTATTCAAAATGTCCGAACCTGGACCTAAAGGCAGTTTTCCACTCATCCGCAGCACGAATCCTGATGAGATTGCAAGCTCCCCTGAGATCCAACTTGGAGAAGATTCGGACCGATCGGAATCGTTGGAATAACCCTGGAATGAGTGGCAACGGGTATCTGTTCTTGATAGTTATGTTATTAAGTTGTCTGTAGTCCACACATGGCCTTAGGGACCCATCTTCTTTTCCCACAAAAACATACCAGCTCCGGCTGGTGAAGAAGAGGGGCGGATAAAGCCTTTTTCAAGGTTTTCATCAATGTACTGCTTGAGGGCTTTTAGCTCAGTTTCTGATAGTGGAAAGATGTGACCGAACGGAACTTCCGAGCCGGGCAGGAGGTCGATAGGGCAGTCATACGGCCGATGTGGTGGTAAGCAGTCGGCCTTTTGTTTATCAAACACATCCTGGAACCCAAGGTATACAGAGGGGACATGTTGCAGGTTGTCAGGCGTGGCTGTGATGGTTGAGCAGACACTAGAAGCTGGGGAGAGGCAGTGCTGGGAGCAGTATTGAGATGAGAAAGATACTTCCTTGGTACTCTAGTTTATCTGAGGGTCGTGCACCTGGAGCCAGGGCAGACCTAGTATAATAGGAAAGATTGGAGAATGGATGAGATCGAATTGCAGGAACTCCTGATGGCCAGAGTCCGTGGTAGCAAGAATGGGTTGGGTCTCCCGGGTGATGGGTCCAGAGCGGGGAAGAGACCCGTCAGCCAGATGTATTTGGAGACTCCGTGCCTTGGTTTGAAGAGGGATATGTAGACTGTGAGCCAGGGTAAAATCTAGGAAACAGCTACAAGCTCCAGAGTCAATTATAGCGGGCAGGTGAGTTTCCCCTTCTGTTAGCTGTAAGGAGACAAACAGAATAATGTAAGTCTTAGGCACATAACTGGCTTGATATTTCACAGAGTTTTGCGGGTAGGACTTGCTAGGCTTTACTGGACAACTGTGTAGAAAATGTCCGGTACCCCCGCAGTATAAGCACAGGTTGGATTGGCGTCTGCGTTGCCTTTCCTCAGGGGTCAGAGAAGCACGGACCAAGCCGAGCTGCATAGGCTTGACCTCAGGAGCTGAAGAGGTGATTGCAGCTGGAGATGGTACATGGGTCAGGATTGGCCTGGATGACGTCCAAGCCGGACGCGGCCCCTGGAGAGGCTCTGAGCGTCGCTCACACAAGCGCCTATCCAGCTTGGTGGCTGATTGGATCAACTCCTCTAGAGAAGTTGGGGTTTCCATCCTGGCTAATTCGTCCTTAAGGACCTCAGACAGGCCTTGACGGTACTGATATTTTAGGGCAGGCTCATTCCAGCCAGTATCAGCCTCCCACTTACGGAATTTCACCGTATAGTCCTCTATTGGTCTTCTTCCTTGTGACAAGCTTTGCAAGGTTGCTTCAGCTGTGGCCGTGCGCTGCGGGTCGTCATAAAGTTGAGACATACTCTCAAAAAAAGAATCGATTGAGTTCAGCACAGGGCTCCTTTGTTCCATCAGGCTGTGGGCAAAAGCTTGGGGTTCCTTGGCCAGAAGGGAGATCACAAAACTCACTTTTACGATTTCTGAAGAAAAAGTCCTGGGCTGAAGGGCTAAATAGAGGGAACAGGCATTTTTAAAAGCCCTGTACTTCTTGCGATCTCCTGCAAAGCGCTCAGGTGTGGGGAACCTAGGCTCTGGGAGCGCCATTACTATAGTAGGGTTAGTGGTAGCCTGAGAGGAGGAGACCCCACTGGTAGGTGCTGAAGCTGCAGCTGCAGGTAAAGGTGGTCCCGTGAGTTGCTGAAGGTGGCTATCAATCTGAGTATATCCTTCTTGAAGCTTTTGGATGGCATCAGTAAGAGCTGAGACCTGCTGGCACAAGATCTCCAGAGGAGAACGCGCTCTGTCGACCTCTGACATCTGGCTGGTTTGTACTGTCACGGGTTGTACTTACCGAGGCCGAGATGCCGAGAGCAGCTCGCCCTTGTGACCATGCACACCCCATCCCCCGAAGGCGATACAGGGAAAAGGTGGCACGCGGAGGCACGGGCCACCAGCAGGGGTGAGTTCCTTGGAAAGACTGAAGAATAGTATGGAGGATTAGCTGTGGTTCAGGAACTGGCTGAGGGTCTGGTGCAGGACAGAGGAATCAGGTACCAGAGGAAGTAAACAAGTCCGTGAAACAGGCCAGAGGTCAAATCTGGGTAAGGCAGGAAAGCAAGTCCGTTAGGCAGGCCAAGGGTCAAACACTAGTAGGCAGTTCAAGCAAAGTCCGTTAGGCAGGCTGAGGGTCAAACACTGGTAGGCAGATCAAGCAAAGTTCATTAAGCAAGCCGCGGGTCAGATCAAGGAGAGCAGCAGCGTAGTCAGGAACAGTCCGGGTCACAGCAGGTAGTCAGGTATAGCAAACCGGAAACAGGCACAAACAGGAAGCTGACGACAAACCAGCAACCCGTCTGGGTGCCAGAGCTGTCTGAAATAGCCCCGCCATAGCGTGCGCCATTACGCACAACGCGTGCGCTACTGTGCACACTCGCGAGCCACTGCGCGCACACGCGAGCTGTTTGTGCACACGCATGTGCCGCACCATCGGGCCGTGCACGTGTGTGCGCCGGAGCGCCAATCCGCCGTGCATGTGCGCAGGAGCATGGCGAGCAAGGGTAGAAAAAGTCCTTCTCTGACACTATTAGATCCCTCAAGTGGAGACACTACCAAATCTCATGGCTAGGCTGCATAGTTTTGGTTAAAATGATTCTGTATTGCTTCCTGACATTGCCAGTGCCCATCCCCCACGTACAGATTTGGAAACTCCAGGCAGATCTCCTAAATTTTACATGGAATCATAAACAACATAACATAGCTTGCTTGACACTTTTTGCCTCTCGAAATGAGGGGGGTTTGGCCTTCCCTAACCTCCTACCCTATTACTATGCTGCTCAATTGAGGGCTATAGCCTCATGGGCTACCCTCTCAGCGTACAATAGCTGGATCTAAATAGATAAACTATGGTTACTGCCAACCCACATGAATAACCTACTGTGGAATACTGATGCTGACATACCTTCTGCCTCTTTGCTGCATACTATGGCCCTACTGTGCAATGTTTGGCGACAGCTAAGGCATACCCATTCCCTCCAATCCAAAGCCTCCTTACTGACAGCTTTCCTCTACAATTCTAAACTACTGGTCAGCCTCACTCACAACATGATTTCTCCCTGGTTACAGAGGAACTTCTTCCACTATGGCCATTTAGTGAACCCAGTGACGAGAGTGTTACTCTCTTTTGAGGAACTCAGGGAAAAACATGATCTGCCCCGTAGTGCCTTTTTTGGTTACCTTCAAATCCGGCACTACGCCCTAACCTTTACCCCTAATCATCAGTTTTCCAAAATGTCCGCATTTGAACGCCTATTTCTTTCTGGCCCATCACAGAAAAGTTTAACCTCAGATATATAAACTTTTAAATTCATATGGACTTTCGAGGTAAACATAGTTATATGCTTAAATGGAAGCAAACTCTTGAAGAACTCTCCACTGAGCAGTGGCAAACCATATGGTCAAGCAAAAAGCAACCAAAAGCTCTATTTGCACCCTCTACAAGGAAAATACCTACAAAGTGCTATTTTTTCATACATGACCCCCTCCCGTCTACATGCTATATATTCAACGGCCTCGGACTGCTGCTGGAGGTGCCATAAAGATCAGTGCACTCTATTGCATATCTACTGGCAAAGCCCATCTTTGCAGTCATACTGGTGCTCGGTCCAGGACCTCTGTGCGACTATTACGAATTGGATGTGGGTTTCCCCGCATTCAATTCACATAGCAGGAGATTGTGGCCGGCTCTCAATGGAGCCAGTTCACACATCTCCGTAGCGGCTCCAGTGCAAAGTGCGTCTTTTGGTCCATTTCAGGTCCGAATTCAGCCCAAAATTCAGGCTGAAATTGGACCTGAAACGGTGAACGGGGATGAACCGGCACCTGCTGTCAGCCACATGCGGAAATACAGTGAACCCAACCTTAGCAAAAAAATTGGCCACCCACATTTAACGGCAGTCAGATGTCTGATAGCCCTCCAATGGAAGAGACAAACACCAGCGACACCAACTGACCTCTATGCTAGGATTAGGAATGTGGAGATCATGGAGTCCCTGATGGCACGACTGGCTAACAAGGTTGATCACCATCATGCGATTTGGGAACACTGGCATCTCAAGGAAGACCCTCCATGAGGCTCTCAAGCCTTTCTTCTATCCGGGATGTCAACTGTCTCTAGACCCAGGAATGATGAGCCTTGTCTGTCTACTCTTTCTACCTCTTCTCTTTTCGTTTTTTCTTTTTTCTTCTTCTTTCTTCTTCTTCCTTCATATGAGCCCAGTACCTCCTTGGGTTCAGAATCACTGGGTCAGCTATTTCAAGAACCCATTGTATTGATTCCACGCTACTCGTTCACCTGACTCCTCAGTAGCACACACAACATCTGGTTACAGAACTATGTAGCCATTTTATTGGTTTTACTCAAGCCCCACGTGTATTGCTATGTGCTTATTCTATGTTGGTTCCCCCTTCATATTGTAAAGTGCTGCATAAACTGTTGTCACTATATAAATCCTGTATGATAATAATGGCAGTTACATAGACATAGTTACATAGTAGGTGAGGTTGAAAAAAGACACAAGTCCATCAAGTCCAACCTATGTGTGTGATTATGTGTCAGTATTACATTACATATCCCTGTATGTTGCGGTCAATTGGTTGGTCGACACAGTCGACCTTTTATTATCTTTTTTTTTTGCTTAATCCCCCTACATGCTGGATATCACTGGCAATATAAAAACCTGTAGACATTAAAGTACAGGTGTAAGGAGAAAGTACATGGCAGTCCTAAACCTCCTCTATGGCAGCCCTAAAAAATGGCTGTCTGGCTGCAATCTTTTTGCAATAAAGTAGAGCTATGGGCAAAACCTTTTTTTTTTTTTTTTTTTCATTTTGGATAGCCTCGGACACACGGTACAATTGTTGGCAGGGGATTGTCTGTTGACAGACTGTTGTCCTAAAATCTTACCTTTAAGTCTCGTACACACGGTACGGTTGTTGGCCAACTGAGTGTCTGATTTTTGTCAAAAGGGTGTGTGCTAGGATCTTGTCTTGCATACTAACGTTACACAATTGTCGTGCCACAAACACAAACGTAATGACATACTATGAGGAATTTCAGCTCTTAAACACCACCCTTTGGGCCCCTTCTGCTAATTTTGTGTTTGGTGAGCATTGATTCAGAGCATGCGTGTTTGTACTTTCGATTTTTGTGTGACGGATTTGTGTACTGACCATACGAAAATCAGATGTCAAGCCGTTGTCCGCCGAAAATGTTCTAGCCTGTCATCCAACATTCATTGGCTGAAAATTGGACAGTTGTCAAAAGGAGCATACTAACGGTAAGATTTTAGGACAACAGTCTGTCAGCAGACAATCCCATGCCAACAATCGTACCGTATGTACGATGCTTTAGTTTTATTTTTAACATCTTTGTCTTATTGGGGAGATTTACCTTCACTTCCTGTCCATAGCCAAAACAGGGAGAGGAAATCTCTGCTAATTAAGAACATCTCCTGGGGACACCCAGGTCACCAGAACTAGTGTCCCCATTGGAAGATTTACCCTCTATTACTTTCCAGGGGACAATAATAATGGTAAACAGTACAAATTGAAAGGGTGAATCTACCTAACGTGAACACAGGCAGCAATAAAATCTGTGTTTCTAACCCCTCTCCACTCGATCCAAAACTAAAAAAAAGTTTTGCTTTTAGTTATACCTCAATGCCTTGAAAGAATCATACTGTAAATGAGTGTATTTTCTCTGTTAACAACAAAACCTGGGGAATACCCAGGAAAAAACTCTAAGCCTACTTACCACCAGCTCGCAGACAACCAATTAACCTAACAGTATTCGTTAAAAACAGGGGTTCAGTACGCACGCATTTGCAAACACATGCGTAAGCCACAGAGCCACGTCACGGCACCCTGTAATCTGTGGTCCTAACACTAAAATTTGGGTGTCCCCACAGTGGAGGCACATGCATTCTGATGGATAAGTGAGGGCAGGTGGACTGAAAGGAGCCCACCCCTTTTTAAAAGGTACAGGACAAACCAAACACCCAGCAAATAGCACAATGGCTGCAAAGGTGCTGGTGCGTTGCTGGACCAATACGCACCCCAACGTGATTACAAAACTTGCCACCACCCTCACTTATAGCTGGCTATCGCAGTAAGAGGCATTGGAAGGCCACAAACAGATAACAACAAAACCTGGTGAATGCCCAGGAAAAAACTCCAAGCCTACTTTATTTTCTCTGTACCTGTTCCATCTGCATGACAGCCAGGCAACTAGCAATTTCAAACTCAATGGAAGCTTACACACTTCTCTCATGACAGGTTTTCTTTAAAGGTATTAGCAAGCTTTAAAAGAAGTATAACCAAAGCTATTTTGGCTATACTTCTCCTATGGATTACAGGAGTGCAGTTCCTTCTGCACTCCTGTGACCCGTTTTCAGGCAACAGCATGCTAAAGCCCACTGACATCACAGCCAGGATCCACTCAGATGCCTGGATCGGCAGCTGGTTCAGCCTCCCAGCGATCTGCTGGGAGACTGAGCCAGCCATTCCTGCCCCCTCCATAGCCCAGAGCTCCAGTGAGTGCCATTGACTTATGCTGCTGTCAATCAAATGCAGTGAGGAGGAAGTGGGGGGCAGGGCTACAAATTCGTGCGTGGGTCTATGGAGCGCAGCTCCATAGATAGACACAGCTCGGGAGCGAGCACGCACTGTGTGTCCCTATATCATGGGAGGAGCCAAGATTACCAGCTGTGGACCCCAGAAGAGGAAGTTTGGGGCCGCTTTGTGCAAAACAATTGCACAGAGCAGGTAAGTATAATATGTTTATTATTTGAAGTTAAAAAATGTTTTACCTTTAGTAACACTTTAAGAGCCTGATCCAGTGCAAGGACAAGTTAAATAGTCATACTGTGGCAGGTCGGCACGATCCCACGAACCGTCATAGCTCGGTCCCTTTAAGCGAGATAGCACGCACGTGCATGCCCGCTGCACAGCGGGGGGGTGCTGATGCTCGTGACCGGCGGTCGCGATGACCGCAGGCCACGAGCGATCACTGGCATGAGAGGCAGAACAGGGACGTGTGTGTGTAAACAGACACATCCCAGTTCTGTGAGGAGAGAGAGATCGTGAGTTCCTATGAGCTGGGAACCACGATCTGTCATCTCCTATAGTCAGTCCCATCCCCCACAGTTAGAACACACACATAGGGAACACGGTTAACCCCTTGATCGCCCCCTAGTGTTAACCCCTTCCCTGACAGTGACATTCATACAGTAATCAGTGCATTTTTATAGCACTGATCGCTGTATAATTGTCAATCGACCTAAAAATGTGTCAAAAGTGTCCGATGTGTCCAGCTCAATGTCGCAGTCTCGATAAAAATCGCAGATCGCTGCCATTACTAGGAAAAAATAATAATAAAAATGCCATAAATCTATCCCCTATTTTGTAGACACAATAACTTTTGCGCAAAACAATCAATATACGGTTTTTGCGATTTTTATTACCAAAAATATGTAGAAGAATACATATCGGCCTAAACTGAGTTAAAAATGAGCTTTTTTAAAAAAAATTGGGCCTATTTATTATAGCAAAAAGTACAAAATATTGTATTTTTTTTCAAAATTGCCGCTCTTTTTTTTTTTGTTTTATAGCGCAAATAATAAAAACCGCAGAGATGATCAAATACCACCAAAAAAAAAGCTCTATTTGTTCAAAAAAAGGACGTTTATTTTGTTTGGGTACAACATTGCACGACCGCGCAGTTGTCAGTTAAAGCAACGCAGTGCCGTATCGCAAAAAATGGCCTGGTCATTGAGCAGCCAATTCTTCCGGGGCCGAAGTGGTTAATAATATTTAAAAAAAAGTGATATACATACATAAGCAATGCATGTTAAAAAACTAATTGCGACGTATTACATTGCAAGTTAAAAATGCATTCTGTTGTGTTAAGATACAGAATATTTCCCTCTTGAAATTCTATCCATCTCTATAGTTACCTGGCATTACTAGCAACCCCTTGCCAGGGTTCACTGTTCAGACCCAGGTGACTGTAATCAGGGAGAGGGAAGGTTAGCAGGGCATTTTGATCGAATTGTGTTGGAGAGTCTCTGTAAAGAGAAGGTAAGTAAAGAGCAAATTCAGTTCATATATGTTTCTTGTAACAACTGGTAATTTTATATGATGACACTCTCTTGTCCTTGAGTTGATGTGCATAGAAGTACACAGAGTCTAGAGTGCGGTGTAGTACAATTACAGCCACTTGTCCAGCTCCATCCAGTGAGCATTGCACCTGATATGGAGTGCTGTCTGCAAGTTACCAATTGTTGATTGAGAGCCGGCAAACATTACATTGTTTGTTCTCCCCGTCATTCCACAGAACAAAATTAAGCTCAGGAACTCTAATTAATTTCAATGAGAGGCTTTGCTGCTTAATCAGCACCACAGTTTGAAGACAATGACGGCCTCCCCACAAAGCAGGCGGGAGGCCTAACAAGTACAGATCTGCTTAATTAGATTTTAATTATTGCCAGTTAGGAGCTGCTGCGTTCTGCCATCTTCATTCTGATAGGAATAGAAAGTCTACTTTATTTCCATATTTTTTGAGGATCGGTGAAAAACCATTGTAATAACCATTCTCTTCCTATATTAGTTATTATATTTATAGCGGTGCTTTTGCTAGGATTGTGTCTGCTTGGGGTGATGTATGGCCAGAAATTCTGCACTCTCTGGCTTTGTGTATCACAAACACACAATAGGATTTCTTGTACTGGGAGTCATCGGTCATTGTTGCAGTCTGCTCACATAGTGTCCAATATAATGTACAAACAAGAATCTGTCAGGATAGTAGGAAAGGAGGTGTCATTGGTCACTTATTTTTTAAGCTGTAAGTTGACAGCTGTCAATTCTATCCTTGGTTTATTACTCTGTAAGTGTCGACCTATGAAGCCTGTTAATGCTTAACTCCAGTCAGCCATTACGGAGTAACTCCACTTTTGTTGAGAAAAACATTTCCCTCAGAGTGATCTGTGTACATTGCAGGGATTTTAACAAACATATTTATTATTTACTTATAACAGATTCCTACCTTCTGTTATTCTGAAGAAATACCAGTAGTTGTTTGTGTCCATGTGCAATGTAAATCTAATGGGAGTAGTTTTATAATTATCAATTAGCTGCTGCACTTGCATGGTTCTAATGAGGAAATTGGCAAGGTATGCATCCCTTTAGGCATGATTTCCCTTTGGGAGTATCTCACCAAAAATTACATTTTTGTTGCAGGGGATGCCCAAAATCTGATTTTATCTTAGCACAGACTTCTGGGAAAATCAGTAAGCCAATCGCACAAGCAGGAAATTATATATCTGGGGGTGTTCTGTACACCAGATTGCCATATTGCATTGTATATTGCAGAAAATTACAGTGCTGCAGATTTAAACGGTAATTTTTAATAACACTCAATTGCATTCAATTACAATATGGCTTGTGTAGCAATTGTATATGCTATAATGATTTTTTCTATTCACTTTTTTTTTCCCATGAAAGTGGAGTTACCCTTTAAAACAACAGTAGTTTGGACCGCCTTGAAAAACAGGGGTTTATTGCTTGTTTTGTCTAATGGGTAAGGAATAAACATAATTATTTACCCTATTCCTTGCGCAAATGACTTCTTTCTGGTGTATGACCGATATCATTGTCATATAGTCACTAGGGATGAGCTTTCTGTTCGGGTCGAACATGAGTCGAACATTGGCTGTTTGCCCGTTCGTCGAAAACCGAACATTATGGGCCATTCGCGCCAAATTTGAGTGGCGCGTAATGGCCCATAATGCACTGCGGGAGCACAGTGCATTACTCCATGATGATTGGTCAAAGCATGCACCATGACCTGCATGCTTTGGCCAATCCCAGCGCCCTCAGCTAAGAGAGCCATAATTGGCCAAAGGCAGGGTGCCTTTGGCCAATCATGGCTCAGAGGGACTAGGTCCACGCCCCACACTATATAAGGCTGCCTGCACGTCGGCGCCGTGTAGTGTGTTGTTAGCGTGGACAGAGAGACAGTGTCATTTAGATTGAGCAGGCAGGCAGGTTATTCAGTTAGCTGCAGTGTATTTAATATATATATATATATATATATATATATATATATATATATATATATGTATATGTATATATGTATATATATCCACTGCATCCAGTTTAGCTATATCTGACTGCAGTCCGTTCTTGGTGTACTGTTTCTAATATACAGTTGTGCTCATAAGTTTACATACCCTGGCAGAATTTATGATTTCTTGGCCATTTTTCAGACAATATGAATGATAACACAAAAACTTTTCTTTCACTCATGGTTAGTGCTTGGCTGAAGCCATTTATTATCAATCAACTGTGTTTACTCTTTTTAAATCATAATGACAACAGAAAATACCCAAATGACCCTGATCAAAAGTTTACATACCCTGGCGATTTTGGCCTGATAACATGCACACAAGTTGACACAAAGGGGTTTGAATGGCTATTAAAGGTAACCATCCTCACCTGTGATCTGTGTGCTTGTAATTAGTGTGTGTATAAAAAGGTCAATGAGTTTCTGAACTCCTGACCGACTCCTGCATCATTCATCCAGTGCTGCACTGATGTTTCTGGATTCTGAGTCATGGGGAAAGCAAAAGAAATGTCAAAGGATCTGCGGGAAAAGGTAGTTGAACTGTAAAAACAGGAAAGGGATATAAAAAGATATCCAAGGAATTGAGAATGCCAATCAGCAGTGTTCAAACTCTAATCAAGAAGTGGAAAATGAGGGGTTTTGTAGAAACCAAACCACGGTCAGGTAGACCAACTAAAATTTCAGCCACAACTGCCAGGAAAATTGTTCAGGATGCAAAGAAAAAACCCACAAATAACTTTAGGTGAAATACAGGACTCTCTGAAAACATGTGGTGTGGCTGTTTCAAGATGCACAATAAGGAGGCACTTGAAGAGAAATGGGCTGCATGGTCGAGTCGCCAGAAGAAAGCCATTACTATGCAAATGCCACAAAGTATCCTGCTTACAATACACCAAACCGCACAGAGACAAGCCTCAAAACTTCTGGCACAAAGTCATTTGGAGTGATGAGACCAAAATTTATATATATATATATTTATATCCACTGCATACAGTTTAGCTATATCTGACTGCAGGTCGTTCCTGGTGTACTTTTTCTAATATACTTCAGGCGGTGTACACAGTACCGTGCACCCCTAGTGCAGTAGCTACTACTTTTTTGGTGGTGTACACAATACAGTGCACCCATAGTTGCTATTAGACTTCTGTTGGTGTACACAGTACCGTGCACCCCTAGTGCAGTTGCTACTACTTTTCTGGTGGTGTACACAATACAGTACACCCATAGTTGTTATTAAACTTCTGTTGGTGTACACAGTACCGTGCACCCATAGTGCAGTTGCTACTTCTTTTCTGGTGGTGTACACAGTACACAATACAGTGTAGTGTGGTGTTGCAAAACAGAATCCCCATCAGAAAGCCACCAAGGAGAGGCAGACGCTCACAGGCCACTAAAAGAGGGCAAGCAGGCTCTGTGTCTACAGTCCACAGTGCTGGTCATGGACATGGTGCATCTTCTGCAGGTGGCCGTGGGGCACACTTGTCCTTTTTTCTGCTGCTGGGACAGGGGCAGAAAAATTGGGCTTATGGTGGTGGTGGTGCCACAACACTGTAACCCCTCACAGATACTCTTGTTGGGCGCAGGAATGGGCCCTGCTATGAAATATTAATAAATCAGTTACATCAGCATCAGGTGCTTGATAGCTGCTGCCTATGTGAGCCTATTAACGAAGTCTGTGGACAGGCGCACTCTATGATCTGTTACAAACCCTCCAGCAGCACTGAATGTGCATTCAGAAAGAATGCTGGATGCAGGACAGGCCAGTAGCTCAATTGCATATTGAGCTAGTTCTGGCCAGTGGTCCATCCTCAAGACCCAGTAACCCAGTGGATGCTCTGTTGGAAAGGTCTCCAAGTCTGCTCTTGCCCCTAGATATTCCTGCACCATGTAATGCAGACGCTGGTGATGGTTGCTTGAACTGATCAGACCTTGACGCAGAGAACTTAAAAATTGTCGAAAGGCATCAGTCAGCTGGCCACCTTCTGCACTGCTCTTCCTCTGACTGAACGAAGCCTCAGCAACACGTTGTCCATCACCAGCAAATTGTAACGTCACAGGGTCTGGAAATGCATTGCACAAACCTTTCTTCAAGGCCTCCTGAAGATGTTTCATCCTCTGCTCCCTCTGCGAAGGCAAGATGAGTTCTGCAACCTTACCCTTGTAACGTGGATCAAGAAGGGTTGCCAGCCAGTAATGATCCCTCTCTTTGATAACACGAATCCTAGGGTCCTTACGCTGCATGGCCTCCCTGATTTTGCAAAGCCTGCGAAAGTTTGCAGAGGCATTCAATTCTGAGTCCTCTGGGTCACTAAGGATCACATGATCCATAACAATCTCCTCCCAGCCACGTACAACTCCTTGGGTTTCTGAAGACAGAAAACCATCCCTTGAAGACTGCTGAGTGTTATCCTCCATGTCCATGCTGAAACAATCCTTCTCCTCCTCATCTTCTTCCTGTGTGTTTGGCGGGCCTGCAGGAATAATATCTGGATAAAGGAGGCCTTGAGAGTTAAGGAAGTCCTCCTCTTCCTCCCACTGTTCTGCCTCAAGTGCCCTTTCAATTATTCCATGAAGCATGTGCTCCAACAGGAAGACAAGAGGGACAGTATCACTGATGCATGCATTGTCGCTGCTCACCATCCTTGTGGCCTCATCAAATGGTGACAGGACAGTGCATGCATCCTTGATCAGTAGCCACTGGTGTGGCGAAAAGAAGCCAAGCTCTCCTAACCCTGTCCTGGTGCCATACTCACACAGGTACTCAGTTATGGCGTGTGCAGCCGCTGCAGCATTGCCAATGTTGAGTTCCACCTAGTGGACATGTCACAAATGAGGCAGTTGGTGGGCAGGTTGCATTCCCTTTCAATGTCAGCCAGCAGAGCACTGGCATTATATGACCATTGAAAATGACCACAGACTTTTCTGGCCTGCCTCAGGAGATCTTGTAACCCTGGGTACCTGCTCAAGAACCGCTGCACCACCAAATTCAGGATGTGTGCCAAACATGGAACATGGGTCAAGTGTCCCTGTCGGAGGGCGGAGAGAAGGTTGGTGCCATTGTTGCATACAACCATTCCTGGCTGAAGGTGGCATGGTGTGGTGTGGCTCCTGTCCTCTAAGCAGTGGTTTAATCTTAAACTACGTAGAGGGTTCTTTCTGTAAGAGTGGCAAGGATGTGGAATTCCCTTCCACAGGTGGTGGTCTCAGCGGGGGGCATCGATAGTTTCAAGAAACTATTAGATAAGCACCTGAACGACTGCAACATATATACAATGTAATACTAACATATAATCACACATAGGTTGGAATTGATGGACTTGTGTCTTTTTTCAAACTCACCTACTATGTAACTATGTAACTCATGCACCGCATGGCATTTTTTTGCCTGAGTGCTCCCTTGAATGCTTACGGAGCATCGCTGGGTCAGAAAACAAATCTGTAGAAGAGGCCATAGAGGAAGAAGAAGAGGAGGGGGTGGAGGAGAGAGCTGTGGCAGAATCTCCGCTAGCATTTTGGAGGCGTGGTGGCGGAACAAGCTCCAACAATACTGAACCTTGTCCTGCATCCTTCCCAGCTGCCAGCAAAGTTACCCAGTGTGCCGTGAAGGAAAGGTAACATCCCTGCCCATGCCTGCTAGACCATGAGTCTGCGGTAATATACACCTTACAGCTGACCGCCCTGTCCAACAAGACAAAAATATTGCCTTCCACATGTTGGTAGAGAGCTGGAATGGCTGGAACGGATTAATATCTGATCCGATCAGATCTATACTAGCATCCCCAGCAGTTTAGGGTTCCCAAAAACACAGTGTTAGCGGGATCAGCCCAGATACCTGCTAGCACCTGCGTTTTGCCCCTCCTCCTGGCCCAGCCCAGCCCACTCAAGTGCAGTATCGATCGATCACTGTCACTTACAAAACACTAAACGCATAACTGCAGCATTCGCAGAGTCAGGCCTGATCCCTGCGATCGCTAACAGTTTTTTGGTAGTGTTTTGGTGAACTGGCAAGCACCAGCGGCCTAGTACACCCCGGTCGTAGTCAAACCAGCACTGCAGTAACACTTGGTGACGTGGCAAGTCCCATAAGTGCAGTTCAAGCTGGTGAGGTGGCAAGCACAAGTAGTGTCCCGCTGCCACCAAGAACAAGACAAACAGGGCCGTCGTACCCATAATGCCCTTCCTGCTGCATTCGCCAATCCTAATTGGGAACCCACCGCTTCTGAAGCACCCGTACTTCCCCCATTCACATCCCTAACCAAATGCAGTTGGCTGCATGAGAGGCATTTTCTTTATGTCCTCCCGAGTACCCCTACCCAACTAACCCCCCCAAAAAAGATGTTGTGTCTGCAGCAAGCGCGGATATAGGCGTGACACCCGCTATTATTGTCCCTCCTGTCCTGACAATCCTGGTCTTTGCATTGGTGAATGTTTTGAACGCTACCATTCACTAGTTGAGTATTAGCGTAGGGTACAGCATTGCACAGACTAGGACGCACTTGCACAGGGTCTCCCAAGATGCCATCGCATTTTGAGAGACCCGAACCTGGAACCGGTTACAGTTATAAAAGTTACAGTTACAAAAAAAAGTGTAAAAAAAAAAACAAAAAAAATATAAAATAAAAAAATAGTTGTTGTTTTATTGTTCTCTCTCTCTCTCTATTCTCTCTCTATTGTTCTGCTCTTTTTTTACTGTATTCTATTCTGCAATATTTTATTGTTATTATGTTTTATCATGTTTGCTTTTCAGGTATGCAATTTTTTATACTTTACCGTTTACTGTGCTTTATTGTTAACCATTTTTTTGTCTTCAAGTACGCCATTCACGACTTTGAGTGGTTATACCAGAATGATGCCTGCAGGTTTAGGCATCATTTTGGTATCATTCTTTTCAGCCAGCGGTCGACTTTCATGTAAAAGCAATCCTAGCCCATGGCCTGTGTGAGCAATATATCATTTAGTGACAACTTTTTGTAATTTTTTTGTCATTATTCAATCACTTGGGACAAAAAAAAATAATATTCAATGGGCTCAACATGCCATTTAATGGCCCCTTCCTGTTCTGAATTGGACACAGAGTGATCGCTACCGATCACTCTAGTGTCCTTGGATAACTGTGCAGAGTAAACTGTGTTACTCTGCTTCAGTTTATGAATGAACAGGAGCCGCTGTGTCTCTGTTCATTCATCTTCAATGCTGAGTAAGGAGGGACTGGGGAATCTCTGTTCTCAGTCCCTTTCTCTGTCTCAAAAGGGAGATGTCGGGGTCTTTTTAGACTCCTGATATCCATCTCACCAAAGCCCACCAATAGGGCCGATTGAGAAAAAAAAAAAAATTCAATTAACATTACAACATTTTACAATAAAATAAAAAAAAATTGTAAAAAAATGACATAAAATAAAAAAACTGCTGGCACCATTTTTATACTAAAAAAATAAAAATGTAAAAAATAATGAATAATAAAATAATAAAAACAAAAAACTAGCTCACCTACTGATACTATCCACTACCTCCCCCCCTTCCCAATCATTGTGAAAAAAATACAAAAATAAATTGTAAAAAATAAAATTGTAAAAAATAATAAAAACAAAAAAATTCTGGCACTATCCATTGCTATACTGACACCGTCCACTGCCCTACCGGCACCATCCACTGGCCCCCAAAAAGCATTTGGAGAAAAAAATAATAAAAAATTAACATAAAGAACTACTGACACCGTCCACTGCCCTACTGAAACCATCCTGCACATACTACCCACCACTGTACACTCCACACTCCTCACCTGCACATTCTACCCACCTCCATGCACTCCGCACTCCTCTCCTGCACATTCTACCCACCTCCATGCACTCCGCACTCCTCTCCTGCACATACTACTGACCTTCATACACTCCGCACTCCTCTCCTACACATCCATATCCATCACCTTACACTCTATACTCCTCTCCTGCACATAATATCCACCACCACCATACACTCAGCACTCCTCTCCAGCACATACTACCCACCACCATACACTGCATACTCCTCTTCTGCACATACTACCCACTTCCATACACTCTGCACTCCTCTCCTGCATTTACTATCCACCACCTTACACTCTGCACTTCTCTCCTGCACATACTACCCAGCGCCGTACACGCCACACCCTTTCCTGCACATACCACCCACCTCTATACACTCCACACTCCTCTCCTGCACAAACTACCCACCGCCATACACTCCGTACTGTGCATTCCAAATTTAACATTACCACATTCTGCACTATGTAAGTCACTACCTACCGCCATACACTCCACACCCCTCTACTGCACATACCACCCACCTACATATACTCCACACCCTTCTCCTGCACAAACTACCCACCGCCATACACTCCACACCCCTCTCCTGCACATACCACCCACCTCCATACACTCCAAACTCCTCTCCTGCACAAACTACCCACCGCCATACACTCCGTACTGTGCATTCCAAATTTAACATTACCACATTCTGCACTATGTAAGTCACTTCAGACTCTATTAAACCACACCACTTTAAGCCATGCCCAATATTACCATTACCACATTCTGCACTATGTAAGTCACCTCAGACCCTATTAAACCACGCCCCTTTAAGTCACGCCCAATATTAAGTGCAATTTAAGCCATGCCCACAACTTCCCTCCTTTTTTATCGATGCCTAGGGCCCAATTTTTAGCTTGCACACAATCCCACTGATTTCATGATATGCCCCTGCCCTATATCCATGGTTTGCTACAACTAGCCGGTCCATAGTCGCCAGAAGGACAAGTCGATAACTTGTGCCATGCGGTTTCTACACAAACAGAAACTTCTGCCAGCTGAATGTAAAGATTTACTCTACTATAGACTGTTCATACAGAGCAAAAAAATTACATGAAACTATATGATTAATGAACATCTTTTGCAGATAAAATGCAAGGTGCAGGTAGGAAGGTTTACAATGCCTTTAAGGCTGCCTATTTACACTGTAATACACTAAAACATACAAATTCAAAAGTGTGCATCTGCCCAGTGATATTCCATGTAAATCTGTTAGAGGTTACTATTATATCTTGGGCTAAAACTGATTGAATCACAATATGAAAACCTAAACAACCTACAATGGATATCTACCATTAATTAATTCCTGGGTTAATATTATTGGCCTTTGGAGACTCTCAGAACCCCTGCCTGCCCCCCTTCCCCCACACCTATATACAGAATGGTGCTGGATTGGGTGCCTGATTAGCTGAGTGCACAAATACAATTGTTTATTATCTCCTATTCATCTCCTGAGGAGGCAGATTTAATATATGGAAAATGCATTATGAAGTGTGATCTGCAAATATTAGCTGTAAAATGTGAAGATAATTGAATTTGGTTAGCAACAAGTATATCTATTGCTTATTGGCCAAGCAATAGGCCTTGAGATGATATTGTACTCAATGATATCTTTTGCAGAATGTAAAAAGGATCTTTGTAATGCCACTTTATCTCACTAAGTACTACTCTAGTAATGGTTTATGTGAACATGAATACAAATATTTAGGTGTTTAATATAGGTTTGTGAGCATAATCCCATTAAATTTATTATTGATTTTGATTATATTAATAGTAAAAAGGTCAGGTCTGAGCATGTAGGCCCTTTACAAAATAATCTGGAATGGGTGACTGGGGAAAAAGAGAAGGCAAATTTATTAAATACCTTCTTCAGCTCTGTGTATACAAAGGAGCATGGGGGGCTCATTTCCATAATGGGAATGGTATTGACAAAGCCCCAAATGATTCACAATCGCTCAAAATTTATATGATCCAGAAATATTTAGAGAGAATAAAGGTGAATAAAGTACATGGACCAGATGTCATCCACCACGGATCCTAAAAGAATTAGGCTGTTATTTCTTTATCGTACATCACGGGACAAAGTTCCACAGTAATTACTGTATGGGTTATATAGGCACCTTTAGGTGATGGACACTGGCACACCCTAGACAGGAAGTTTAGCTCCCTATATAACCCCTCCCTTACTGGGAGTACCTCAGTTTTTCTGCCAGTGTCTTAGGTGTTGGTCAAGAGTAAAGATGTGCTGTGCAGTGCTGTGCTGAGCTCCTTGGGAAAAATCTTACTGGAGCAAGCCATGCAACCGGATCCATTCAAAGTGTCTTTTCAAGCCGAATTGAATGGTACCCAGGCCTCGTGTCGGAAGTGTAATGGAGATTTGTAAGTTCTGTAAATAATTGTATTCTATTTTGTATGTATTGCACACTGCCCTCACTGTGCACACAGAACTAATAATGTTTTCAGTACATGTTTACATTCTTTTGAGTCCTGATTAGAATTAGCCTGTCCCCTTGTTACCATAAACGCCCAATTGTAATATTAATGTGAAACCTACGTAATCATGTGTATAAAAACCTTCAATTGCGTCATATTAAAGCAGAACAGTTATTTGGAAAGATGCTGAGCGTATCTTTTGTGTCTGTTCCCTACTGCAGTAGTTATTATTAATTTGGAACCACTAATCAATATGAGGATAGGAGTTGCCTATCATCAATGTAACCGAGTCAGAAGAAACGAGGTTCTGCCTGTAACGCTTCTCTTTTTAGAGAGCTGGACCCCGGGATCCAGTGTTTGGTTTTTTCAGCCATATTTTCCTGGCGGGTTGCTTTACAGGTTCAGGGGTGGGGAACCACTGATAAACAGGGGCCCCAGTCCTTGAAGTTTTTTTAACGAAGCCCACCGTGAGTGGTGAAGATTGGGTCTGTCTGGTTTACCACAGAACCCTGCAGCTGGATAAGGTATGGGAGATTCCTAAGGAATTTTTCTAATTCTTGTGGGTTTTCTCCTCTAAATGTTGTCATGCCTAAAGTCGCCACTGGGGGCTGTCAAGAGCACGTACCTGATTCCATGCTTGTCAGTCTCACTCTGAGCCACAAACTGCACGCTTCCTCCAGCCCAAGCCCCAGGTAGGATGTGGGAAGGGTTTTTTTTCTCTTTTGATTGTCCCCCCTACCTGGATAGTTTCTTTCCAGCAGGCTGAGCATAGGTCAGTCGGTGGTAAGCCGTGCCGCTCCCGCTGCTGCCGCCATTACCGCAGTTTTCCATCCAGCAGCTCTCCTCCACCCCAGCCCCCCTCCACGTGCGATCTGGTCGGATCGGAGCCCTGCTCACGCGGGAAAACAGTCTCTTTTGAAGAAGATGAGGAGGGCGCAGTGGGAGGTTGGAGGAAGGGGGTGGGGCCTTAGCGTGGCATCGGCGTGATTCAGCGTCCACAATGCAGGCTGTGTAAAGCTATAAGGTGCAATTTTTTCAGGTGCATACAACTGAAGGAGGGAGACAGCAGACGGGTGGCATGTGAGTGTGGGTGACACAGGCATTTCCAGGGCACATTTACTTAGAATCAGACTGAGCCTTGATAGCAGCGGCAGTTGCTGGACTATTTTTATCTCAGCAGTGGGTGCATTTTCTGATAGTAACTCCGCATTTGAGCTTGGCACTATGGGCAGAAGGGGAGGTACAAATACCCCAAAAAACAGGGGCTCAAAGGGATCTCAATCATTCTCTGAGGACCCACCCTCTGCAATGCCATCCCCCCCTGAAAGGCCTAGGGAGGCTGGTTAGAGCGAGCCATTGGGGTTGTCAGGGGCTGCAACTGCTACTGGCATTTGAGCCCCTGTATATATTACTCAGGAGGTTTTTTCCTCAGCCATGATTGGATTGGAGGAAAGATTAAGGGCTTTAATCACATCTTCACAGAGTGGAAGAAAACGCATTAGGTCCCCTTCTACAACCCAGGACCCTCAAGCAGAGGAACAGTGGAAGAGGGAAGATGATTCTCTTCCAAGGAATCAAGTGGGGAAGGACCTTCTTCAGCTTCACAGGCTGAGAAATTGCTGGTGCAATCTCTTACTGAAATGGTCCGCTCCACATTGAGTCGGTTGAAAAGCCCACTTCTTGTTTGGGTTCACTGAAGCCTCCTCAAGCTTTGCGTGCTTTTCCTGTCCATTCATTGCTGGAAAAACTTATATATTCTGAGTGGGATCACCCAGATAAGCATTTATTCCCTCCCAAAAAGTTTTCAACACTTTATCCTATGGTGGAAAAATTTACAAAGATGTGGGGTATACCAGCAATTGACACTGCTATATCCTCTGTGAATAAAAGTTTGACTGTTGACAACGTTCAAATGCTTAGGGATCTAACCGATAAAAAGTTGGAATTCCTGTTAAAAAACATTCTTTCTTTGTTAGGTTCAGTAGCTCAACCTGCAGTGGCAGCAATTGGAGTGTGTCAATCCTTGAGAGACCACTTGAAACAGGTGCTCAAGGTTTTCCCTAAACAGCAGGCCCAGGATTTAGCCGAGCTGCCAGGGACTTTGTGTTTTGCAATTGATGCAATCAGAGATTCTATTCTTCAGACCTCTCGCCTTACGCTTGGGTTGGTGCATATGCGTAGAATCTTATGGTTGAAAAAATTGGTCAGCCGAAGAGCCATGCAAAAAGCTCCTGGCTGGGTTTCCTTACCGCGGTGAAAGGCTGTTTGGGGATGACTTGGACAATTTTAACCAAAAAATATCAAGTGGCAAAAGTACCCTTTTGCCAGTTAAGAAAAGAAGTAAACGTCCCTCATTTAAACGGGCTCTTTCTTCAGTGCCAGGGGCATCAGCCTCCAGGCAGTCGTGACGGCCTCCACCGTCAGGTTCAAGAGGTAAACCTCAAAGTCAACCCCAGGGACAAAAGAAGACCTGGGAGAGGAAACCTACAAGACAGGGCGCTAAAGCCTCTTTATGAAGGGGCGCCCCTGCTCACTCGAGTGGGGGGAAGACTGCTACAGTTCTCAAGGGTCTGGCAGGAGGATTTTCAAGACCAATGGGTGATCTCCACAATAGCTCTAGGTTTCAAACTAGAGTTTTGAGAATTCCCATCGCCTCGTTTCCTCAGGTTAAATGTTCCCAAAGATCAAGAGAAAAAGAAGTCTCTCCTTCAAGCATTAGACCGGCTTTTGTCGCAGAAAGTGATTATGGTGGTCCCCATGGAAGAGCAGGGGTTGGGGTTTTATTCAAACCTTTTCACGGTGCAAAACTAAATGGCAATGTCAGACCCATTCTAGATCTCAAGGATCTAAACCGGTTCCTGAAGATTCAATCTTTTCCCATGGAATCAATCCGATCAGTAGTCTCCAACCTACAAGGAGGAGAACTTCTGGCATCAATTGACATCAAGGATGAATACCTGCATGTACCTATTTTCTCCGTTCATCAGAAATATCTGCATTTCGAAGTGGAAAAACTTCATTTTCAGTTTGTAGCTCTGCCTTTTGGTCTAGCTACCGCACCTTGGGTGTTTACAAAGGTCCTAGCCCCTCCTCTGGCCAAATTAAGGGCCCAAGGTATAATGATTATAGCTTACCTAGACGACCTGCTCTTGATAGACCGGTAGGTAGCCTGCTTAGACCAAAGCTTGGTCAGCACAGTCAACTACCTGGAATACCTAGGTTGGGTCCTCAACTTAGAGAAATCTTCTTTAAAGCCAGTTAGAAGACTAGAGTACTTGGGTCTGGTTATAGATACAACACAGAAGAGGGTGTTTTTACCCCAGGCAAAGATCAGTGCCATAAAGGAGCTGGTTCAGGTGGTCAGGGCGAAGAAAGGTCTTTCTATTCGCCTTTGCATGAGGTTGTTGGGAAAGATGGTGGTTTCATTCGAAGAGGTTCCCTATGCTCAGTTTCATTTGAGACTGCTGCAAAACATTATCCTGTCTGCCTGGAACCAGAAGGTCCAGGCACTAGATTTTTCCAATGCATTTGTCGCCAATAGTGCACCAGAGCCTCCGTTGGTGGTTGATACCTGAGAATCTGCGGAAGGGGAAATCCTTCTTACCAGTTACCTGGAAGGTGGTAACAACAGATGCCAGCCTTTCGGTTTGGGGAGCAGTCCTGGAAGACACGACTGTCCGAGGGAAATGGTCCAGAACCGAAAGGACCTTGCCCATCAACATTCTAGAGATTCGGGCAGCGTACCTAGCCCTAAAGGCCTGGACATTGAGTTTGCGGGGTTGTCCTGTCAGGATCCAATCCAACAATTCCACATCAGTGGCTTATATCAATCACCAAGGCGGCACCAGAAGTGCAGCCCAGGGAGAGGTAAACCATATCCTAACCTGGGCAGAAAAGAATTTGCCGTGCATATCGGCAATCTTCATTCCAGGGGTAGAGAATTGGCAGGCAGACTTCTTAAGTCGCCAGCAGTTGTTTCCAGGGGAATGGTCTCTGTGACAGACCTAGCCGGGAGAGAGACTTTTGTAGGGGACTGAATGCTAGCCTCTTGCCGATCGATCGTGGGCCCTGGCATTTGGGGGAACAGTGCTCTTTGTGAGCTGTATGCCTGGGGACCCTTGAGGTGGTATTACTGTGGATTCGGGTCCTGGTCCCCCAGGACACACAGACTCTGGGGACCCTGGATTTGCCATATTAGAAATAGTTGCTGATTCATAATGCTGGGACAAATACTGTTAGGAGATGCTGATGTAAATTCCAGCCACCTGTCTGTTGCCTGCTAGAATGTGTATTGTAAATAAGTCTCTAGTATAGGATCTAAGAGTCATTAGATCCCCATTGTTGTTTGTGTCAATTAACTCTGCTATTGTGATAATGTTGATTGGGTTTTCTGAGCTACAAGACGGCCAGTCTGGCCTAAAGGTCATGTCTGAGTCATCTAGGCTGTCTAAAGGGATTAGTTAATTAGCTCATGTTAATTGGGTTAATTAGGTTACAGCTGTATTGTTAGAGTAATATGAGCAGGAGGTCTGCACCTCCGCTTTCCTGTATAAAAGAGCCTGTATTCCTGTCAATAAAGAGAGATTCCTGGTTGAACTTACATACAGCCTGCCTGGTGTTTGTTCTGAGCTACACAACTGGATTAGAATGGCACATAGCTGTAGTTCTAATCCCGGAGCATTGGATGACCGAACAATCAGATGGTGCGATCTGCAGTCTGATTCTATTGCAGCAGAGGAGTGTCAGGAGAGTGGAACCGAGCGAGCAGGGGCTTGTTACATTGGTTGGCAGCCGTGGGATTTGCTCTCCAGTTACTGGGACACTCCAAACCAGCCTGCAGGAGAGCCACTCTGAAAGACTTACTTGAGAGCCGTGGAGGGAATGGTGGGATCGTGCTTCCTTGCCGTGAACACATCCAAACCATCACCTGGATCCAAGGTCCAGATAGCAGGAGAGGAGTGGTACAGATACCAGCCACCATGGAAGAGGAATTCAGAAGGAGGTTATGAGAGATGCAGATACAGCACAGAGGACCAGTATCAGAGCAGGTCCTGCTAGGATGGTTTGATTCTATCCGCTGCGAACTCTGGAAGGAAGCGCTAGCCCGTGAGCAGCGAAACCAGGGAAAAGTTCTCCCCTCCATCCATGTAAGGTACTGGTCGCAGTATGAAGTGCGAATGCTGGTATTGGGGGAACAGCCGAACCAGGAGTGGACAGCCGAGTTAAGCAGGCTGACCCAGGCAGAAATGCGGTTGGACGAGAGCTACAGAGCCCTCCGGTGTAGCCCAAGTGTGCCCATGGACAGCGGAGGACAGCCCCTCGGAAGGCTTTGACTACGATGGCCTGGGATTGTTATACTGGAGGCTGTCCGAGGACCCTGCCTTTGGGAGTCATCGGGAGTGGCGTTTGGAGGAAATAATGGAGCACAGAGAGCGAAGACTGAATGTCTCAGAAGTGCACTGGGCACAGGAAAATTTGGAGTTTCTGGCCGTTCAGGAATGGGAACTTGAGATCGCCTACAGACAGCTGCTAGACTCTGCTTAGCAGCAGGGTGGGGCTCCCTTTGCCTGGAACTATCAGGAAATACCAGTTGACAACTCTGAAATCCTGGCTGAAGAGTTGACAATGTGGCAGAGTAACAGTGTGCTTTGCCAACCTGCCCCCGCAGCTATGGAGCGGAGGTCTTATGGCGGATGCAACAAGGGCTGACTGACCTTGATGATCCTGTTTCTGCATGGGATGATCTTGGATGGAGGAATGTGCCTGTCCAGCAGCATGCCAGAGAATCGGCAGTGGAAAATCTGAAGATTGTCGTCCCCAAACCTGAAGTGCTGACAACAGGGCAGAGCTCTGCTAACCTCTGCCCAGCACTGATAGCATCTTCTGGTTTCCACGGAGAGGAGATGGTGAATCTTTATCCCCAGACACCAGTTGCAGAGACAGGGGATTTGATAGACTTTTCTGCTGAGGAAGAACAACCTGGTGAGCCTCCAGCATAAGAAGAGCTGTTATTAGGGCCAAACTTCACTGTGCTCTGCCCAGAACCAACAGAAGTATCTGTGAAGTTACAAGGAACTTCCCCAGCTGCAGCGCTGGCAACTGGACAGAGGGTTCAAGATTACTGCCCTACACCTGCACGGGTTTCCGGAGGCTCAGGGTGAGAAGGAGGTGGTCACTTCCCAGCAGCAGATCAGGATACGAGGGAGAAGGGAGAGGAGGTGTTCGGCGTCTCTCCCTAACAGTTGGCCAGGGTGGAGGAAGTGGTCTTTCCTCCCCAGCAAAGATCCGCGCACCTGGGAGACAGTACCACAGACATATCGTCCCAACATTCAGATGAGGGAATGGAAAAGGAAGCAGCCGGCTCACCTCCCCAATGGCAGCTACACAGTTTGGGAGTGGAGGAAGCCAGACTCCTGCCCCAACAGTTAGCTGGAGCAGATGGTGTGGGGTTTCCAGCAGAAGGGCTGGCAACAGGGCCGAATACTGCTGGACTCTGCCCTCAACTAACAGAGGATGGATTTCCTGTGAAGGTGGATGGGACTTCAGTCTCCATCTGTATACCCCAGGGATGCTGGGCAGTCAGCCCAGATCCCCAACAGCATGACGAAGTGAGCTCAGACACCCTGTCTTCTCTCCAGCAGCAGAAAGGACTCCAGGGAGAAGGGCCAGTCCAGGCCTCTCCACAGCGGCAGATATGTTCTCTGAGAATGGCAGAGGTTGGCTGGGTGAGTAATGCTTTGTTTGGAACAATATGTTTCGGGTACTGTGTGGGTACAGGCATTAGAGGACTGGAACAACTAACTAATTTCGGAGTCAACCCGTCTGGGGTCTCCTCCTGTGTTAGTCTCCTGCTGAAAGGGGAGAAATGTGACAGACCTAGCCGGGGGAGAGACTTTTGGAGGGGACTGAATGCTAGCCTCTTGCCGATCGATCGTGGGCCCTGGCATTTGAGGGAACGGTGCTCTTTGTGACCTGTATGCCTGGGGACCCTTGAGGTGGTATTACTGTGGATTCGGGTCATGGTACCCCAGGACACACAGACTCTGGGGACCCTGGATTTGCCATATTAGAAATAGTGGCTGATTCATAATGCTGGGACAAATACTGTTAGGAGATGCTGATGTAAATTTCAGCCACCTGTCTGTCTGTTGCCTGCTAGAATGTGTATTGTAAATAAGTCTCTAGTATGGGATCTAAGAGTCATTAGATCCCCATTGTTGTTTGTGTCAATTACCTCTGCTATTGTGATAATGTTGATTGGGTTTTCTGAGCTACAAGACGGCCAGTCTGGCCTAAAGGTCATGTCTGAGTCATCTAGGCTGTCTAAAGTGATTAGTTCATTAGCTCATGTTAATTAGGTTAATTAGGTTACAGCTGTATTGTTAGAGTAATATGAGCAGGAGGTCTACACCTCCTCTTTCCTGTATAAAAGAGCCTGTATTCCTGTCAATAAAGAGAGATTCCTGGTTGAACTTACATACAGCCTGCAAGGTGTTTATTCTGAGCTACACAACTGGATTAGAACGGCACATAGCTGTAGTTCTAATCCCGGAGCATTGGATGACTGAACAATCAGATGTTGCGATCTGCAATCTGATTCTATAGCAGCAGAGGAGTGTCGGGAGAGTGGAACTGAGCGAGCAGGGGCTCATTACAGTCTTCTCACCCCGACATCTTCCTGGCTATATGCCAAAGATGGGGGATCCCGGATGTAGATCTGTTTTGTCCAGGTTCAACAACAAGGTCGACAACTTTGTGTCAAGAACAAGGGATCTACTTGCATACGGAACAGATGCGTTGGTGACTCCGTGGGATCAGTTCTCACTGATTTATGCTTTCTCTCTATTCTGCTGCTACCACAACTTCTTTGCAGGATCAAGCAGGAAACAAAGTCGGTGGTTCTTGTGGCCCCAGCATGGCCCAGAAGATCTTGGTATGCAGAGATCGTAAAGATGGCGGTAGGGGTCCCATGGACCCTACCACCACGTCTAGACCTGCTATCGCAGGGACCAGTGTTCCATCCTACCTTTCAAGCGCTAAATTTAACGATTTGGCTATTGAAACCCACATTCTGAAGAATCATGGGCTTTCAGGCTCAGTGATATCTACCTTGATTAATGCAAGGAAGCCAGCTTCCGGAGTCATTTATTATAGAGTCTGGAAGGCATATGTTTCCTGGTGTGAATCCAGGGGTTGGCATCCAAGAAAGTATGTCATAGGTAGAATCCTTGCCTTTCTACAAATGGGGTTAGAGATGTTCTATCAAAGGCCAGGTCTCGGCCTTATCGTTATTGTTTCAACGACCACTTGCTTCGCATTCTTTGGTCTGTAGCTTCATACAGGGGTAACGTGGCTTAATTCACCGGTTAGGTCACCCCTGAACCCTTGGGACTTGAATTTAGTTCTGTGGGCATTACAGGAACAGCCTTTTGAGCCGATACAACATATTCCCTTGGTCCTTTTAACAAGGAGCTAGTTTTTCTGGTAGCCATATCTTCTGCAAGAAGGGTGTCAGAATTGGCTGCTCTTTCTTGTAAAGTGCCATATTTAATTACTCATAAGGATAGAGCAGTATTGCGTCCTCATCCTAGCTTTCTGCCGAAGGTGGTTTCAGGTTTTCATCTAAACCAGGATATTGTTCTACCCTAATTTTTCCAGAACCCTGTTCTACGGAAGAAAAGTCACTACATTCTCTGGATGTAGTGAGAACAGTCAAAATCTAATTGGAGGCGACTGCTCAGATCCGTAAAACGGATGTTTTGTTTGTGTTGCCTGAAGGTCCTAGAAAAGGAGAGGAAGTGTCGAAATCTACTATTGCTAAGTGGATTCGGCAAGTAATTATTCAAGCTTATGGTTTGAAGAGGAAAGTTCCACCTTTTAAAATCAAAGCGCACTCCACCAGGGCTGTTAGTGCTTTGTGGGCAGTGCATCACCAAGCCTCCGTGGCTCAAATCTGCAAGGCCGCAACTTGGTCTTCAGTCCATACATTCACCAGATTCTATCAGGTGGATGTAAGAAGGCATGAGGATATCGCCTTTGGGCACAGTGTGCTGTAGGCAGCAGTATAAGTCCTCAGGTCTGATTGCACCCTACTTTTGTTTGTGTCTCCCTCCCCTCAGATAGCATTGCTCTGGGACATCCCATACAGTAATTACTGTGGCTCTGTGTCCCGTGATGTACGATAAAGAAAATAGGATTTTTTTAACAGCTTACCTGTACATCATGGGACGCAGAGGTCCCTCCCCTCTTTCTGATTACATGTGTATTGCTTTGCTACAAAACTGAGGTACTCCCAGTAAGGGGAGGGGTTATATAGGGAGCTAAACTTCCTGTCTAGGGTGTGCCAGTGTCCATCACTTACAGGTAAGCTGTTATAAAAATCCTATTTTCAAAGCCATTGATGGTTATTTACGAAAGGCAAATCCACTTTGTACTATAAGTGCAAAGTACACTTGGAGTGCAGTCTCTGGAGATCCGAGGGGGACATGCAAGGAAAATAAAAAACAGCATTTTAGCTTGCACATGATTGGATGATAAAATCAGCAGAGATTCCCCTCATTTCAGATCTTCCCCTCAGGTTTACAGCGACTGAATTTCCAAGTGCACTTTCTGTGCAATTTCAAGTGCACTTTGCACTTGTAGTGCAAAGTGCATTTGCCTTTCGTAAATAACCCCCATTGTATCTAATTTTTAGGGACTGATTAGAAAAGTATCACTGGATTGGCCTAAGGTCTATATTTAAAAAGCAATCAAAGTCTTTACCATGTAACTACAGACCTGTTCGCTTAACTTCTATAGTCGGGAAGATACTGGAGAGTTTAATAAAAGACCACATAGATGAGTTCTTGCTGTAAAAAAATATTTTAAGCAACAGACAGCATAGATTCATGAAATACAGAAGTTGTCAGACAAATCTGATTTCTTTTTATTAAGGGGGTAAGTAAAACCTTGGACAAAGGAGTGGCTGTGGACTTGGTATACTTTGATTTTGCAAAAGCGCTCAACACCATTCCCCACACATGGCTAATGTGTAGGGTCAAGTCCACAGGCTCGGAAAACTCTGATTGTAATTGGATAGAAAACTGGCTAAAAGACCGTATTCAGAGAGTAGTGGTTAATGATTCTTACTCTGAATGGTTTAGGGTCGTTAGTAGTCTACCCCAAGGTTCAGTGTTGGGAGTGACCCTTATTTTTTTAGATATTTATAAATGGTATAGGGTCTGGGATTAAAAATACCATTTCAGTGTTTGTAGATGACACCAAGCTAGGGGAATCAATGGTGGAAAAGGATCTTGGTGTACTTTTCCATTTTTATGTTCATATACAATTAATCTTATTGTGTTAGCAGCTTAGTTTTTCACATTGGTGGCGCAGTAATTCATTCACATTTTCATATCTATATACGGTATCTCACAAAAGTGAGTACACCCCTCACATTTTTGTAAATATTTTATTCTATCTTTTCATGTGACAACACTGGAGAAATGACACTTTGCTACAATGTAAAGTAGTGAGTGTACAGCTTGCATAACAGTGTAAATTTGCTGTCCCCTCAAAATAACTCAGCACACAGCTATTAATGTCTAAACCGCTGGCAACAAAAGTGAGTACACCTCTAAGTGAAAATGTCCAAATTGGGTCCAATTAGCCATTTTCCCTCCCTGGTGTCATGTGACTTGTTAGTGTTACAAGGTTTCAGGTGCGAATGGGGAGCAGGTGTGTTAAATTTGGTGTTATCGCTCTCACTCTCTCATACTGGTCATTGGAAGTTCAACATGGCACCTTATGGCAAAAAACTCTGTGAGGATGTTTCTAATAGACTTCAAGCAGTGTACACAGTAGGGATGAGCCGAACACCCCCCTGTTCGGTTCACACCAGAACATGCGAACAGGAAAAAAGTTCGCTCGAACACGCGAACACCGTTAAAGTCTATGGGACACGAACATGAATAATCAAAAGTGCTAATTTTAAAGGCTTTTATTGTCATAAAAAGTGTTTGGGGACCCGGTCCTGCCCCAGGGGACATGGATCAATGCAAAAAAAAAGTTTTAAAACCGGATGTTTTTTCAGGAGCAGGGATTTTAATAATGCTTAAAGTCAAACAATAAAAGTGTAATATCCCTTTAAATTTCGTACCTGGGGGGTGTCTTTAGTATGTCTGTAAAGGGGCGCATGTTTCCCGTGTTTAGAACAGTCTGACAGCAAAATTACATTTCGAAGGAAAAATTCCATTTAAAACTACCCGCGGCTATTGCATTGCCGACAATACACATAGAAGTTCATTGATATAAACGGCATGGGAATTCAACACAGGGAAACCCCGAACCAAAAAAAAAAATGACGTGGGAGTCCCCCTAAATTCCATACCAGGCCCTTCAGGTCTGGTATGGATATTAAGGGGAACCCCGGCCAAAATTTAAAAAAAAAATGACGTGGGGTTCCCCCTAAATTCCATACCAGACCCTTCAGGTCTGGTATGGATTTTAAGGGGAACCCCGCACCAAAAAAATCCATACCAGACCCTTATCCGAGCACGCAACCTGGCAGGCCGCAGGAAAAGAGGGGGGACGAGAGTGCGGCCCCCCCTCCTGAACCGTACCAGGCCACATGCCCTCAACATTGAGAGGGTGCTTTGGGGTAGCCCCCCAAAACACCTTGTCCTGATGTTGATGAGGACAAGGGCCTCATCCCCACAACCCTGGCCGGTGGTTGTGGGGGTCTGCGGGCGGGGCGCTTATCGGAATCTGGAAGCCCCCTTTAACAAGGGGACCCCCAGATCCCGCCCACCCTGTGTGAAATGGTAAGGGGGTACTTACCCCTACCATTTCACTAAAAAACTGTCAAAAATGTTAAAAATGACAAGAGACAGTTTTTGACAATTCCTTTATTTAAATGCTTCTTCTTTCTTCTATCTTCCTTCACCTTCTTCTGGTTCTTTTGGCTCTTCTGGTTCTTCCTCCGGCGTTCTCATCCAGCATCTCCTCCGCAGCATCTTCTATCTTCTTCTCCTCGGGCCGCTCCGCACCCATGGCATGGGGGGAGGCTCCCGCTCTTCTCTTCATCTTCTTCTTCATCCTCTTCTCTTCTTCCTTCTTCTCTTCTTCACTTTCTTCTCCGGGCCGCTCCGCACCCATGCTGGCATGGAGGGAAGCTCCTGCTGTGTGACAGGGTCTCTTCGTCTGACGGTTCTTAAATAACGGGGGCGGTGCCACCTGGTGACCCCGCCCCCTCTGACGCACGGTGACTTGACGGGACTTCCCTGTGACGTCATGGGGAATGCCACAGGGAAGTCCCGTCATGTCCCGTGCGTCAGAGGGGGCGGGGTCACCGGGTGGCCCCGCCCCCCGTTATTTAAGAACTGTCAGACGAGGAGACGCCGTCACACAGCGGGAGCCTCCTTCCATGCCAGCATGGATGCGGAGCGGCCCGGAGAAGAAAATGAAGAAGAGAAGAAGAGAAGAAGAGAAGAAGGAAGAAGGAAGAAGAGAAGAGGATGAAGAAGAAGATGAAGAGAAGAGCGGGAGCCTCCCCCCATGCCATGGGTGCGGAGCGGCCCGAGGAGAAGAAGATAGAAGACGCCGCAGAGGAGATGCTGGACGAGAACGCCGGAGGAAGAACCAGAAGAGCCAGAAGAACCAGAAGAAGATGAAGGAAGATAGAAGAAAGAAGAAGCATTTAAATAAAGGAATTGTCAAAAACTGTCTCTTGTCATTTTTAACATTTTTGACAGTTTTTTAGTGAAATGGTAGGGGTAAGTACCCCCTTACCATTTCACACAGGGGGGGCGGGATCTGGGGGTTCCCTTGTTAAAGGGGGCTTCCAGATTCCGATAAGCCCCCCGCCCGCAGACCCCCACAACCACCGGCCAGAGTTGTGGGGATGAGGCCCTTGTCCTCATCAACATGGGGACAAGGTGTTTTGGGGGGCTACCCCAAAGCACCCTCCCAATGTTGAGGGCATGTGGCCTGGTACGGTTCAGGTGGGGGGCCGCACTCTCGTCCCCCCTCTTTTCCTGCGGCCTGCCAGGTTGCGTGCTCGGATAAGGGTCTGGTATGGATTCTTGGGGGGACCCCACGCCGGTTTTTTTTTTTTTTTTTTGGCGCGGGGTTCCCCTTAAAATCCATACCAGACCTGAAGGGTCTGGTATGGAATTTAGGGGGAACCCCACGTCATTTTTTTAAAAATTTTGGCCAGGGTTCCCCTTAATATCAATACCAGACCTGAAGGGCCTGGTATGGAATTTAGGGAATGGAATTTAGGGGGACTCCCACGCCTGTATATATCGAAGCTCATCCCTAGTACACAGTATCTAATACAGTGGGTACAATTTCTACTACACTTCTGGTGGTGTACACAGTATACAATACAGTGCAGTAGTAGTACAGTTTATAATACAGTGCAGGCGGTGTACACAATATCAAATACAGTGTTTACAGTTTCTACACTTCTGATGGTGTACACAGTATACAATACAGTGCAGTAGTAGTACAGTTTATAATACAGTGCAGGCGGTGTACACAATATCAAATAAAGTGTTTACAGTTTCTACTACACTTCTGGTGGTGTACACAGTATACAGTGCAGCCGTTGTACTGTTTATAATATAGTGTGTACAGTTTCTACTACTTTTCTGGTGGTGTACACAATATCTAATACAGTGTGTACAGTTTCTACTACACTTCTGGTGGTGTACACAGTACACAATACAGTGCAGCCGTAGTACAGTTTCTAATACAGTGCAGGCAGCGTACATAGTATCTAATACACTTTAGGCAATTGTGTTAGGGTGTGCAGCTGCTGTACCTCCCTTTTATGTGTCTTCCCTTTACTACATATAAAAAAAAATATATATATATATATATTTATATATGTAGCAAAGGGAAGACACATACAAGAGAGGTACAGCAGCTGCACACCCCAAAACAATTTGTGTAACATGGGAAAGTTCCCCCAGGGGCTTTAAAACAGCAATACAAGCAATTCAGAAAGGAATTATATAAAAGTATTTTATTGTTAACATGTAGGTCGATGGCATGTTGCCGTATCAAACAGTATAATCTGGTTAAGGGATAACAAAAACATTTCAAATTTACAGAAAGCAAACACAAAGTTACAGCATCACATATCATTAGTCTGTTGTGACGATGCCCTGATGCATTTCGACCCATGTGGTCTTCTTCAGGGAGTTGGTTTGCTATAAAGAGATATATTTAGTATCTCAAAAGAAGGAGGTATTCCAACATGCATTCAATTTTGTATATACAAGGTATAGTTACCACTGAAAGGTGAAAAGAGAGATCTATTTAAAACCATTGGATAAACCCCGAGGGTCCACGAATGGGTATGGACCCTCAGGGATTATCCAACGGTTTTAAATGTGATGCTGTAACTTTGTGTTTGCTTTCTGTAAATGTGAAATGTTTTTGTTATCCCTTAACCAGATTATACTGTTTGATACGGCAAAATGCCATCGACCCTACATGTATGTATATATATATATATATATATATATATAAAATATATGATATATTCTGCATTCAGTGTAGCCCATATATACAGTGCATTCGGGGGTGTATAGTTTCTAATACACTTCAGGCGGTATACACAGTATATAATACAGTGCAGTGTGGTGTTGCAAAACAAAACAAAAATTCTTTATGTCTGGAAGGCCACCAAGGAGAGGCAGACACTCACAGGTTACTAAAAGAGGGAAAGCAGCCTCTGTGTCTACAGTCAACAGTGGTGGTCATGGACATGGTGTATCCTCTGCAGGTGGCCGTGGGACACGCTTGTCCTTTTTTCTGCTGCTGGCAGTGTTATTGAACCAAAAGATGCAGAAGAGTTGGTGGAGTGGATAACGAAGCCGTCCTCATCCCCCTCATCCTCTGTCACCCAGGCTCAGAGTAGTTTGCCTTCCAACGCAGCTGCCAAAGCGGCCTATTCCACCGCCTCCTTGTCCACAGTCACTCCTTCCGTAGCCCCACCATCATGCACAGAGGAGTCCCCAAAATTATTTGACAACAGTATCGAGTACATGCTGGTGGAGGATGTGCAGCGATTTGAAGGCTCTGATGTTGGTTCGCAGGTTGAGGAAGGGAGTAACGTGAGCCTAGATAGAGGGGGTGGCACAGAAGGACAAGAAACTGGCAGTCATTTTCTCCCAGCTGCAGCATACTGCCAAGTTTGCTCCAGTGACGAGGAGGGAGGGGGTGATGAGGTCACTGACTGTACTTGGGTGCCTGAGAGAAGAGAGGAGAAAAGTGAGGAGGAGGAGGCACAACTACAACGAGGCAGGATGTCCTCTAGGGAGCAGCTTAAGGGCAGCCACCCTATTGCATCACGCTGCTGACTCCCCGCTGACTTTTAAAAGTTCCTTGGTGTGGGCCTTTTTTGACACGTGTGCAGCAGATCGCACCGTTGCTGTTTGCAACCTATGTCTGAAGCGGATCAAGCGTGGACAGCTTGGGCACCACATGCTTGACCAGACACATGACGACCTGCCATGCAGTCCGTTGGCAACAGCACTTGAAAGTCCCACATCAAAGAAAAAGGCAGACTTCCCCCTGCTCCTCATCTGGGATCTCCAACCCTACTATACCTCCAGTCCTTTCAAAAACCTGCACTAAAAGGAATGAAGGTATAGCAATAGGTGTCCCAAGTACTTGAAGGCAATCTGCTAGCAGTACACCACCAATTGATTTTAACAGGCAAATTTTCCTACCCCAGTTGCTGAACTGTAAAAAGAAATTTGGTCCAAGCCATCCACATGCTCAGCGTCTAATTGCTAGCTTGGTCAAATTGCTAGCACTGCAACTGCTGCCTTTTCAGCTAGTAGACTCTGCCCCTTTTGTGATATTGTGGAATGTGCTGTACCTCAGTGTCAGGTTTTAAAACACCTTTTTTTTTCAGGGAAGGCTATTCCAGCTTTCTACCGGCATGTGGAAGGCAATGTTTTGGCCTTGTTGGACAGGGTGGTCAGCAGTAAGGTTCATATTACCGCTGACTCATGGTCCAGCAGGCATAGGCAGGGATGTTACCTTTCCTTCACGGTGCACTGGGTACTCTGCTGGCAGGTAGGAAGGATGCAGGACAGGGTTCAGTGTTGTTGGAGCTTGTTCAGCCACCATGCATCCAAAATGCTAGTGGTGATTCCGCCACAGCTCTCTCCTCCACCCCCTCCTCTTCTTCTTCCTCTATGGCCTCTTCTGCAGATTTGTCCTCTGAACCAGCGGTGCTCCGTAAGCGTTCAAGGGGCTATGCAAGCAGTCTGGTTAAAATATGCCATGCGGTGCTTGGGTTGGTCTGCCTAGGGGACAGGAGCCACACTGGGGCAGAGATTTTGTCAGCTCTTCAGGGGCAGGCTCAGAGGTGGTTTCTGCCACGTCAGCTTCAGCCAGGAATGGTTGTATGCAACAATGGCACCAACCTTCTTTCCGCCCTCCGACAGGGATACTTGACCCATGTTCAATATTTAGCACATGTCCTGAATTTGGTGGTGCAGTGGTTCTTGAGCAGGTAACCAGGCTTACAAGATCTCCTGAGGCAGGCCAGAAAAGTCTGTGGTCATTTCTGCCAGTCGTACAATGCCAGTGCTCGGCTGGCTGACATTCAAAGGAAATGCAACCTGCCCACCAAACGCCTCATTTGTGACATGCCCACCAGGTGGAACTCAATGCTTGCAATGTTGCAGTGGCTGCACACACAACAGAGGGCCATCAATGACTACCTGTGCGAGTATGGCACCAGGTCAGGGTCACGGGAGCTTGGCTTCTATTTGCCATGCCAGTGGCTACTGATCAAGGATACATGCACTGTCCTGTCACCATTTGAGGAGGCCACAAGGAGCAGCGACAATGCATGCATCAGTGAAACTGTCCCTCTAGTCTTCCTGCTGGAGCACAAGCTTCATGGAATCATGGACAGGGCACTTGAGGCAGAACAGCAGGAGGAAGAGGAGGACTTCCTTTCCTCTCAAGGGCCCCTTTACTCAGATAGCATTCCTGTGGGCCCCCCAAACACACAGGAAGAAGAGGAGGAGGATTGTGTCAGTATGGATGTAGAGGATAACACTCAGCAGCAGTGTTCAAGGGATGGTTTTCAGTCTTCAGAAACCCAAGGAGTTGTACTTGACTGGGAGGAGGTAGTTACGGATAATGTGATACTTAGTGACCCAGAAGACTCAGAATCGAATGCCTCTGCAAACTTACGCTGCATTCTCTCCCTGATTTTGCAAAGCCTGTGAAAGGACCCTAGGATTTGTGGTATCAAGGAGAGGGAGCATTACTTGCTGGCAACCCTTCTTGATCCATTTTACAAGGGTAAAGTTGCAGAACTCATCCTGCCTTCGCAGAGGGAGCAGAGGATGAAACATCTTCAGCAGGCCTTGAAGAAAGGTTTGTGTAACGCATTTCCAGACCCTGGAAGGTTACCATTTCCTGGTGCTGGACAATGTGTTACTGATTAGAAATGGTAGAAGGGTTTGGCGCTGTTCCTATTGGTTGAATGATTCCCTACCTGCATAAAGGTTACTCAGTGCAAAATTGGATATAAATATCTGGGTGCCTAGGTGTAAACAATACCGTGTGTGTATCGAATCGGTGATCTATTAAAATCTTGATGGATATTGTACAATCATAAGTGATACAAAAAACTTTAAATATATAAACCAAAACCAATGTCAAATCCCATATATGGTGTTGCTGGTAAATATTCCAAAAACATGAAGGGAAGGAGGGGGGGGTTGGGGGGGGGGAGAAGGGGAAGGGAGGGGGGAGGGGGGGGGGAGAGGGAGGGAGGGGGGGGTGGCAGGGAGGAGGGAGGGGGAGGTGTGGGAGATTTGCTCCTGGTGAAGGGAATAAATGGAAATAAACAATATCAGGATCCCTCCTAATACAGTGCAAGCGTGCTGGTGAAATTCAAAAAAGTCCTTATGTGTAATACATCTGTTGTCAAACTCTTAAAATATATCTTGTGCAGTATCTTGTGGTGTGGTGAAAGTAACTCTTCAATATATCCTTATTCTGAAAGTGCAGCCACTCACCAGATCACTTCACCCCTGCAGGGGTATCAGGCGGTTACAGTTATATGCCACTGTACGGCGTTCGCTGGCGGGCTCAGGATCGTGGTGTATCATATGCAAAGAGAGAGGGAGTACCCATAGCGTAAAATTGTTTTTAGAAGTTTTATTAACCAAAATAGAAAGGTACTCACAATTTTATAATGTAAATCAAGCGAGGTAGTAAAAAATCGTCACAATGTCCTTCAGCGCTGGTACAATAGGTGATGTTTGGGTGCTTGGTTATAACTTGGCTAAGCTCTTTGACAAATTGCTAAAAAAAACTGTTGCCATAACTGCTTACAAGGTATTAGCTAGACTGTACCTTGTATGTTGCTATTTACCTGCTCTGTGTGATGAGTAATACCATTACATAGAGCAGGTTTATGTTTATTGTTTTAATAAAACTAAGCTTTACACCCATTTTAAGATTAAGCTGCTTCTTGTCCAACATCATGTTGTGGTCATGAATCCTTAGGGGAAAATGTATTCCCAATACTATAGTCACTATTGAGAATAAGTTTATTTTCTGTAATCTTTGCACTTAGATCCCCCCATCAAGAATCAGGAAGAATCAATAAACTACCGTAGTTCATTGAGAACTACAAGCCTACAGCTGCTAAGGTATTGGGACTTGTAGTTTTCCATTCACAGAGGACTGTGAATGACAAATGCAGCTGGGCGGGTGGGCGGAGCCACGTTTAAAAAAAAAATTGACAGCTAGCGGGGGAGAAGATTCCCCGCTAGCTATCACAGCAGGGGAGTGGGTCCTTCCATAGCATGTTACACCCTGAATATGGGTGTAACATGTAACATGTTATGAAATGTGAACTTATTCTTTAAACTTTTTTCACATGAAAATCCTGTTTCCATAGCTGCTTTAAAACAAATGACCTAGACTATACCTTGTATGTCGCTCAACTAAAGTCGATCTAAAACTACCATGTCCGTACTGTCATGATTTCACTGCAGAATGAGCAACATTTTTAGCCATTTCCAGTAAATGAAAAATCAGTAAATCTACAAGCAAAATGAATGGTTAATAAACATTCTATAGGGGGAACACTGTTGTGTTAATGCTAGTGACACACTGCAGCATATTTATGGGTTTCATTTTGCACATAGTTCCATTTTAAACAGTTATATAGGTGTTCTGACCTTGCATTTGTTTACGCTATCCAACTTTATGCATCATTTACATAGGCCTTGATCCCTTCCTCCTGCTGGCTCTTACTTGTAAAATCAAAAGTAGAAGTGGGGAGAGTTTTTGTCTCTTTTTCTTTATAAACACCCCCCTAGGATGACTAAAGAGACGTTTAAGTGCTTTTGAGCTAAAGTAAGTCTTATGACTTCTCTCATCTGAATCTGCACGTTTAGATCCCCCTATCCCCTACTAATTTAATTTCCTTCTCTGAACTTTCTCTAATTCAATGACATCTTTCCTGAGGATTGGTGCCCAAAACTGAATCACATACCATTGTAAAATGGTAGAATTATAGTTTGATCTCTTTAGGAAAATACATTTTTAATGCATGATAGCAGTCTGCTGGATTTTCTAGCTGCAGCTTTGCATTGCATGCCATTGTTGGGTCTGTGATCTGAAAGAACCCCCAGATCTTTTTTCCTTCCCCGATTCCCTCAGACGAGCACCTCCTAATGAGTAACTTGTGTACATATTTTTTAGTGCATAACTGTATATCTTTTCAATATTGAACCTCATCTGCCATGTAGCTGCCCACCCCTCACTTTTATCTAGGTTTTGTAGAGATTCTAAAACCCTGTTGTGAAGTTATTATTCTACATAGTTTGGTGTAATCAGCAACCACTGAGATAAAACTATTTATTTCTACCTCTCTATCATTTATAAACGACATAAACAGAATTGATTCCCTGGAGCACTGTGCTCATTACCTATTTGAAAAATGAGTCATTTTATGACTACCCACTGGATGCGTTCCTGTTACCAGTTTTCTATTTATGTACATAGAATTTCTTCGCCAATGGATCTTAACTTGTAAATTAAGTGTTTGTGGGAACTGTATTGAATGCTTTAACAAAGTCCAGATAAACTCCAATAGCTTCCCTCTATCTAAATTGCTGCTCACTTTCTCATAGAACGTCAATAATTCGATCTGACAAAAACAGCCATTCATTGATCCCTGTTGGTTGATACTTATGATTCTTAACCACATGCCGACCAGCGCACAACGATATACGTCGGCACAATGGCACGGCTGGGCAAATGGGCGTACAGGTGCGTCCCCTTTAGGAAGCAGCATTGTGGGCTCGCGTGTGCACCTGCCTCGTGCTCCGTGATCTTGACTGCAGGTCCTGCGGACTCGAGGTCCGCCGGGTGCCCGCGATCGTGTCACGGAGCAGAAGAACGGGGAGATGCCTTTGTAAACAAGTCATTTCCCCATTCTGCCTAGTGACATGACAGAGATCACTGCTTCCTGTCATCGGGAGCAGTGATCGCTGTCATGTGAGTAGTGGCCCATCCCCCCACAGTTGGAATCACTCCCTAGGACACACTTAACCCCTTGATCGCCCTCTAGTGTTTAACCCCTTCTCTGCCAGTGTAGTTTACACAGTAATCAGTGCATTTTTATAGCACTGATCGCGGTATAAATGACAATGATCCCAAAATAGTGTCAGATGTGTCCGCAATGTCGCAGTCACGATAAAAATCGCAGATCGCCGCCATTACTAATAAAAAACTTAATAATAAAAATGCCATAAAACTATCAACTATTTTGTAGACACTAGAACTTTTGCGCAAACCAATCAATATATGCTCGTTGCAATTTTTTTTTATACCAAAAATATGTAGAAGAATACATATCGGCCTAAACTGAGGAAATTTTTTTTTTATATATATATTTTTGGGGGATATTTATTATAGCAAAAAAGTAAAAAAATATTGCTTTTTCTTCAAAATTGTCGCTCTTTTTTTGTTTATAGCGCAAAAAATAAAAACCGCAGAGGTGATAAAATACCACCAAAAGAAAGCGATCATCCGAAAATGGAAAGTATATGGCACAACTGAAAACCCACCAAGACATGGCCGTCTACCTAAACTGACAGGCCGGGCAAGGAGAGCATTGATCAGAGAAACATCCAAGAGGCCCATGGTAACTCTGGAGGAGCTGGAGACATCCGCAGCTCAGGTGGGAGAATCTGCTCACTGGACAACTATTAGTCGTGCACTCCATAAAACTGGCCTTTATGGAAGAGTGGCAAGAAAAAAGCCATTGTTGAAAGAAAGCCATAAAAAGTCCCGTTTGCAGTTTGCAAGAAGCCATGTGGCATAAGGTGCTCTGGTCAGATGAGACCAAAATTTAACTTTTTGACCTAAAAGCAAAATGCTATGTGTGGCAGAAAACTAACACTGCACATCACCCTGAACACACCATCCCCAATGTGAAACATGGTGTTGGCAGCATCATGTTGTGGAGATTCTTTTCCTCAGCAGGGACAGGGAAGCTGGTCAGAGTTGATGGAAAGATGGATGGAGCCAAATACAGGGCAATCTTATGCCGCGTACACACGACCGGTTTTGCCGTTGGAATAAACTCCGAAGGTTTCTCCGACGGAACTCCTACGGAATTCCATTCAAGCAGTCTTGCCTACACATGGTCAAACCAAAGTCCGACCGTCCCGAACGAGGTTCAATAGCCAGTAGCCAAAAGCTTCCTCTCGTACTTGCTTCAGAGCATGTGGCGTTTTTGGTCCGTCAGAAGAGCATACAGACGAGCGGTTTTCCCGATAGGTATTGGTTCCGTCGGACATATTTAGAACATGTTCCATTTCTAGGTCCGTCAGAATTTTCGAAAGAAAAAAGTCAGATGAGGCACACACACGATCGGAATATACAATGAAAAGCTTCCGTCTGACTTTTTCTGTCGGACATTCCGCTCGTGTGTGCGCGGCTTTAGAAGAAAACCTGTTAGAGTTTGCAGAAGACTTGAGACCTTCCAGCAGGACAACGACCCTAAACATACAGCCAGAGCTACAATTGAATGGTTTGGATCAAAGCATATTTCATATGTTAGAATTGCCCAGTCAAAGTTCAGACCCAAATCCAATTGAGAATCTGTGGCAAGACTTGAAAATTGCTGTTCAGACGCTCTCCATCCAATCTGACAGAGCTTGAGCTATTTTGCAAAGAAGAATGGGGTAAAATTTCACTCTCTAGATGTGCAAAGCTGGTAGAGACATACCCAAAAAGACTTGTAGCTGTAATTGCAGCGAAAGGTGGTTCTACAAAGTATTGGGCTGAATACAAATGCTCACCACACTTTTCACATATTTATTTGTAAAAAATGTTGGAAAACATTTATCATTTTCCTTCCACTTCACAATTATGTGCCATTTTGTGTTGGTCTATCACATAAAATCCCAATAAAATACATTTACGTTTTTGGTTGTAACATGACAAAATGTCAAGGGGTATAAATACTTTTTCAAGGCACTATACATCTTGATCCTTTTTGAATATTGGTTCCAAATTTGCTTTTTACCTATTGGTTGTTACTATTCCAGTTAGTAATGTCTGCTTTAGATAGAAACAATGGCTTGGCTATAACTTGGTTAAGCTCTTTGACAACTTGCATGTGTAAGTCATCTGGTCCTTGAGATTTTTTTTTGTAATAAGCTTTTTCCTATTCTTTATTGAACTTTGAGCAATGATTCAAATAGTTTAAAGGATAAGTTCACCTTTTGACAAAAAATAATGCGCATTTATTATTTTTTGTTGCAGGAGCCTGTAAAGCATTGCACCAGTGATCAGCAGATCGCTAACGCCATGCAGGTCTCCTGCAGACCTTTCAGTGTATTGGCTTGCTCGTACCTCGTACGAGCAAGCCAATACACTGTGACAGGAAGAATCAATGAACTACCATAGTTCATTGAGCACTACAAGCCTACAGCCTCTAAGGTGTTGGGACTTGTGAATGAGTGACACAGCTAGGCGGGTGGGCGGAGCCACGTTTAAAAAAAAAAATTGACAGCTAGCAGGGGGAGAAGATCCCCCGCTAGCTGTCACAACAGGGGATCGGGTCCTTTCATAACATGTTACACCGTGAATATGGGTGTAACATGTAACATGTTATGAAAGGTGAACTTATTCTTTAAACTTTTTTTCACATGAAAATCCCATTCCCATAGCTGCTTTAAAACAAGTTACCTAGACTGTAGCTTGTATGTTGCTCAACTAAAGTCCATCTAAAACTACCATGTCCGTACTGTCTTGATTTCACTGCAGAATGAGCAACATTTTTAGTCATTTTCAGTAAATCGAAAATCAGTAAATCTACAAGCAAGATTAATGGTTAATAAACATTTTATAGGGGGGAGCACCGTTGTGTTAATGCTAGTGACACACTGCAGCATATTTATGGGTTTCATTTTGCACATAGTTCCATTTTAAACAGTTATATAGGTGTTCTGACCTTGCATTTTTTTTTTCATTATCCAACTTTATGCATCATTTACATAGGCCTTGATCCCTTCCTCCTGTTGGCTCTTACTTGTAAAATCAGAAGTAGAAGTGGGGAGAGTTTTTGTCTCCTTTTCCCTATAAACAGCCCTAGGATGACTAAAGAGACGTTTAAGGGCTATTGAGCTAAAGAAAGTCTTATGACTTCTCTCATCTGAATCTGCATGCATTAGGTTTTAGATGTCTAAATTATCCAGATAAAATAAAAGGAAAAAGTAAATACAGGGAGTAAAGTGTGAGCTTTTAGTGCTGCCTCCACTTACCTATACTGTCCTTTATGTGGTGCATTTTTTCACTGTACATTTTAGCACTTTTGTAGCACGTTTGTTGTGTGACAAAATGCACTGCAAAATAAGTGTCTGCTACCTAAGAATGCATTTGAGGTATGTTTGCAGCATGTTTCTGAAACTTGCTTCAAAAAGCTTGTTTCGTTTGTTGTGGCTTTGTCACATATTCCAGGAATGCGCAGGTATGAATGCAGCCTAAGGGCTCATTTCCAACACAATCTCTGTGTTCGCTGTACATTTCTGCATGTGCATTTGTGTGCATTTACAGTGTATTTTCAGCACGTTTTTTGGAATGATTTTTTCATTTATTTTCTGTACTAAGCTGCATTTGCATGTGTTCATGTGCGATTGTGGTGCATTTGTGTGTGTTCATGCACATTTGTGGTACATTCACATGCTTATTTAGGCTCAATTCACATGTATGCATGTTGCTTTTTGAGCGTTTCTGCAGTGCTTTTTTGCTGTGCTTTCTGTGTTTTTATGGCGATTTTACCGCTATTTTGCAGCAATTTGTGATTTGTATGTTTTTTTTCTTACATTCACTGTATATAGCTGGTCGCTAAAGAGTGGGTCAGGAAGTCGGCCACCGCGTCCTTAACAGCGGATGAGTCATCAGCTGTCAGCGGGCTTCCCCACTGACAGCTGAATGTAAACAAAAAAATTGCCTGCTAAAAAAAAATTCACAAAAAAAAATCAAAAACCATACCAGACCAAAGGGGACAGACCCCCACACCACAGCACCTAGCCCCCATGATGATGGGGACAAGGGCCTCTTCCCGACAACCCTGGCTGCTGGTTGCCGGGGTCTGCAGGTGGGGGGCTTTTTGGAATCTGGAAGCCCCCTTTACCAAGGGGGCCCCCTGATCCCGGCCCCCCTATTTGAATGGGTAGCGGGTACATCGTACCCCTACCCATTCACCCCAAAAAAGCAGTGAAATGCAAAAAAAAACAAGAGCCGTTTATTTGACAAGTCCTTTATTAAAAAACAAGCTCCAAGCTGTCTGCCATTTTCTTCTTGTGATGTTCTCGCCGCTGATTACCCACTAAAAACAAAAAAGGCTGCTCTTGTTCTGAGGCTTCCTCCGTTGTGATGTCCCCCGCTGTCTTACATCTCTTATATAGCCATGGGGCGTGGCCATGCAATGACATCACTCAGAGAGCCCGCCCCTTGTGATGTCACAAGGGGCGGGCTCTCTGGGTGACATCATTGGATGGCCAATTTAACCAATCATTTTTTGCTTAGGAATTCTCCATGGGCAGCTTATGTGGGGGTATGTACTCTGCCCACATGCTTTGCGCTAAAAGGTGTGCCTCTTTCTCATCTGTGATGGTGCAGAATAATATATTAGGGACTTTTAAGGTGCCACTGTAAACTAGAAACCTTACACACCAATTTCTGTTAAAAATAAATCATATTTTTAGAATACATTGATATGAAAAAGAGTGCAGTAGCAGGGGCTGTATATCAGAGCTATTTTTATTTGATATATTGTCTTAAAAATGAAGAAATACAGTATTATGTAACAAAAATAAACGTGCAGTGTTGTTAGTTTAAAGTTGCACCTTTTATTGCTCCCAATAAAATATTTTGTTGCATTTTTTTTCAATTATATTTGTAGGGATGCCGTGCTGCTGATCAGTCCAATTATTGTTATATTTACTAATCTCAGAAAATTGACAGGCATGCAAATTCTTACATTTTTAATCTTTTGATACTGAGTTTAATGTATCTAAACCCATGAATTTTTTTTTTTTAATATTGTAACTTTTTAAATTTGGTGGCTGCATTCATTATATATTTTTTTTAGGCTTTATTCCTTTAATTTCACCTTAAAGTGACATTAAACGTACATTTAAAAAAATGTCATACTTGCCTGCTCTATGCAGTGGTTTTACAGCCCCGATCCTCCTCTTTCCGGGTCCCTCATCAGCACTCCTGGCTCCTTCTCTTCAGGCAGTGCCCCCAACAGCAAGCCGCTTGCTCTTGGGGCACTGGTGCACGCTCGCTTCCGAGCCCCGCTGTATGCATCCATAAGACACACAGAGCCCCGTCCTCTTCTCTCTCCTCATTGGCTCACTGGCTGTGATTGGCAGGAGCAAATGGCTCCCGCTGCTGACTCAGCCAATGAGGAATGAGAGACCCAGGAGAAGCTTAGTTCTTGTGCACATCGCTGGATCGAGAGGGAGCCCAGGTATTTGGGGGGGGGGGGGGCTGCTGCACATAGAAGGTGTTTTTACCTTCATGCATAGAATGTATGAAGGTAAAAAACCTTGTTCCTTCTCAACCACTGAATGTTTTTGCCAATGACACATTTCCTATCAGAACTGTATTAATGAAGGAGCAGTGTACCCTAGGACAGGAAGTATGTATAGTGGAGCAGTTTATTTCCCTGAGAAAGTATGTTGGGGATAGAGAACACCTCCCCCTCTCCTCATAACCAAAACATAGGGGAAGATGTTTTGTAGTCCTAACACTTCTTGTTAATGTTTTAGAAAACACTGCAGAGTGCAGAGAGTGCACTGGATCTCTCGCACCACCAACAAGAATTAATAATCAGATATAACAAAATGTTTTGAAAGCTATCTTTAACAGACCAAAAGGGAGTAAAATAGGAGACGTTAATTGTTGGGGATTACGTACACTTTAACCATGTGCCAGAAGTCATCTCTTTAGAACAGAACTTCACAGAGTTTTTGGTAGCCCAGTTCTTCTACTAAAAATTTCTAGTGATTATTTGCTAGAAGTAGCAACTGATCACCAAACGGATGGAAAACATGGCTCCCTATGGAGTAAGCTACAAAAGCATGCAGAGCAAATGTGCCTGATTGCAGAATACACCAACAATCTATGACTGATCGCTACAATATTCTGCTGTAACTAGAGTCGATGGGAATAAATTTGTTCCATCTATTTAAGGGTCTACAGCTACTCCTAGCAACTAAACACTAGCAGTTTCAGTAGCATAATTAAACCTCCTAAAATCGCCTGCGTAGCTGTAGCCTAAAGTGCTATTGTATGTATTCTCCACAGTGGGGGTTCACGTTCTCTGTAATAAACTCTGGAAATTTTGCTCTTGGCCTCTACAGGATATCACATGTTGAATTCCAACACACACCTGCTATACTTTATAATTAATTAAAAAGTAATTGACCATACTCATCATGACTTTATGAAACTGCCAACTGTGAAATCGACAACGCAAAAGCCTATTGACAGGTCCATAAAAGGCTGGAGTTCCCAAACAGCATATGTTGTGCAGCTGAGAACTGTGTGAGTGGAGACAAGCTTGCAATCGCCAACAGAAACATTTACAATGTACACGGCCCGCCAACATATGGGCTGGAGCCATTAATTGAAAAGTGTATTGAAAAAACTCAACTGATAAATCTAAAAACACATGACAGTCAGCAAGCTGTGTCCAACCCATATGCTGGTGTGCAGGGGCTGTTCCTCCAGTTATTCACTATATATGTGTGTGATCAAACTAAAACTGTTACTGATCCTTAGAATAATAAAATAAATAGATTAAATTGCCCTTCTAACATAACGTGTGTCCTAAACAACTGATTGTTGATCAATACCCTCTACAATTTTACTATGGGAATCTTGGGCTTCCAGCTGCTTATCTTATATTCTTATAATAAATGATGTCACTCAATACTGAAGATAACATCAGTAGCATCTTTTCCCCGGGGAAAGACCTCAGACTAAGGGAGTGATAGGGAGAGAGATAATGTGAGTCCCATCTGAATAAATGTACAGCAGAAAACACTAAAGAAAGCTATCTCCTGAAACCACTCTGACAGGAGAACATATGCTTCATTCACAGTTCTACTGCACAAAAACCCGGGTGGCAACAAAGGATGCAAGAGTATCAATAGCACCACTACAGATTTATGTAGAAGGGTGAGCTGTCATGTAGACTTCCAGGATGGTGACAAGGTGCTAAAAACCTAATAATCCACTGCCCCTTACCCTGCAACAGCAGCAAGAATGTAACTAGTAAAAACAAGGTCTATATTATTTCAGGGTACTTAGAATATGATGTACAGTATGTTCTATCTTCATACGTGAGACAATCACTTAAAGCAAAATTAAACCCAAAAGCAACAATTTATTATATTGCAGCTTACCATTTTTTAGATGCGATGGCTGTATTTGTTTTCTTTTTAGGCTTTCCTTCTAATATTTTTGTCTGGTAATCCAGCCTGAAAATCTGTTGTTTTTGACAAGCTCAAGCTCTCCAGCAGAATGTATCAGTGAATACACATGAATCAGATGGATTACATTGATGAGAAAAACCACTTAACGCTGACAGGGGTGATTCAGGGTGGATCCAGAGTCTAGTCTTGGGAGGGGCACTGCCAGAAAATACATTTTTTTGGGGACAATTTATCGGGGAAATGGCTGGTGTTGGCGCTTCAATCATCACGGCACCATGGTTGTTATGGTGTCAGGATTAAGGATGAGCTCCGGCATGTTCGCACACTCCACGTGCAGAGCCCGCCAGGAAGTCAGCACGGTGCTGCGCTAATCACAGGCAGTGAGACATTTCCTGGATCTCTGCAGCCGCACATTGGGAAAATATCTCACTGCCTGTGATTAGCGAAGCGCTGTGCCGACTTCCTGGCGGGCTCTGCACAGGGTGCGAACACGCCGGAGCTCATCCTTAGTCAGGATGATTGAAGCTATTTCTATTTTTACATTGTTACACTATTTCTATTACTACATTGTTATATAGAATTAAATTGTTCAACTCACCATAATGCAGAATTAGTGGGAGCCCTGAGTGTGTCACTTGCCACCATCGCCTGCCACCAGATGCGGATTATCACTTGCCACGTCGCCTATCACCAGATGCAGATTGTCACTTGCCACGTCGCCTGTCACCAGATGCAGATTGTCACTTGTTACGTCACTTGTTACGTCGCCTGTCACCAGATGCAGATTGTCACTTGTTACGTCGCCTGTCACCAGATGCAGATTGTCACTTACCACGTCACCTGCAACACATTGCAGATTGCCACTTGCCACGTGGTCTGTCACATGTTGCAGATTGTCACTTGCCTGCTACAATTGTCACTTGCTGTGTCACTTTCCTGCTAAGGTGGTCTCTTGCTGTGTCTCTCTTATGTGGTCTCTTGCTGTGTCTCTCTAGAGTCAGGAGTCAGGCAGCAGATTACCAGTCAGGCAGGAGAGAGATGATGTAATCTCTCTCCTGCCTGCATCTGCCTCCACAGTGAGGACGGAACTGCAGGGATGCAGAGCGGGCACTGGGCAGTGAGAGATGATGTCATGTCTCTGCTCCCCCGCCTGCCGGCTCCCTGATTGGCCAGCCGCCAGCTCACCCACCGAGCCGCCCAGCTGCTCGCCCGCTCTCTCACGTGCCCGCGGAGCCTCCTGCCCGCTCACCAATAGAGCCACCTGGCAGCCCAGCCCGTATGCAGACCCTCCCGCTCTCTCACCCCTGGAACCCACCTCCAGCGGGGCTGCCCGCCCACTCACTTACCCGCATTCTTGGGGGGGGATTGCCCCCCCCCCCTGGATCTGCCCCTGGGGTAATTAAAATGATGAGCTCTTATTTATTCATTCAAAACTTTTATCCCAAAAGGAAAAAAAAAATGTTTTATTGAAACTGAATATAAAGTGTGAGCTGGAGTTTGGCTTCAATGTGTATCTTAACCCTTTCATGCATAAGCCTATTTCTGACATTTGTTGCTTACAAGTTAAAATCCGTATTTTATGCTAGAAAATTACTTAGAACCCCAAACATTATATATTTTTTTAGCAGAGAATCTAGAGAATAAAATGGCGATCGTTGCAATATTTTATGTCATAATGTATTTGCGCAGCGGTCTTTCAAGCGCAATTTTTGGGGAAAAAAGACTTTCATGAATAAAAAAAAAGAAACGGTAACGTTAGCCCAATTTTTTTGTATAATGTGAAAGTAAATACACACCTAACATGTCATGCTTTGAAATTGTGCACACTCGTGAAATGGCGACAAACTACGGTACCTAAAAATCTCCATAGGCGGCGCTTTAAAAAAAATTAACGGTTACCAGGTAAGAGTTACAGAGGAGGTCTAGTGCTAGAAATATTGCTCTCACTCTGAAGATTGTGGTGATACCTCACATGTGTGATTTAAACGCTGTTTACATATGTGGGAGCGACTTAAGTGTGCATTTTCTTTGCAGTGCGAGCTCGCAGGGATGGGGGCGCTTAAAAAAAGTTTCTTTTTTTTTTTTTTTTTTAAATTGTCACTTTAAAAAAATATATATTTGTTTACTTTTATTGCTGTCACAAGGAATGTAAGCATCCCTTGTGACAGTAATAGGTGGTGACATTTACTCTTTATGGAGGGATCAGGAGTCTAAAAGACCAAAAACGGCGATTCTGAATACTGTAGTTTTTTTTTTAAACGGCGCCATTGGCAGCCGAGCAAACCAGAAGTGACGTAGATTCCATGTTTACAGAAAGAAGGTGGAAAAAGGCCATTTCCGGCTCACTCTAGCCGGCGGAAGTGCCAGGTCTCGGGTCTCCCAGTGGGACAGGATGCCCGGGAAGAGCGGCGGAAGGTGGCGGGAGGGAGGAGTCCCATCTCGCTCCTTTGGGATAACAGCAGAGTGGCTTTTAGCCGCATCGGTAGTTATCCCTGAAGAGCTGACCGCCCGCTCTAAAAAACGGTACTGGGATGATGCCTGCAGCTGCATGCATCCTCCTGGTATAACCCCTGAAAGCCAAAGCTGCATATGTGTGTACGGTTGGTGGGAAGGGGTTTTTTATAATGCTAATACAGTGAGGGAAAAAAGTATTTGATCCCGTGCTGATTTTGTACGTTTGCCAACTGACAAGGAAATGATCGGTCTATAATTTTAATGGTAGGTTTATTTTAACAGCGAGAGACAGAATAACAACAAAATTATCCAGAAAAACACATTTCTAAAAAGTTCAAAATTGATTTTCATTTTAATGAGTGAAATAAGTATTTGATCCCCTATCAATCAGCAAGATTTCTGGCTCCCAGGTGTCTTCTATACATGTAATAAGCTGAGATTAAGGCTCGATTCACACCTATGCATTTTTAGTGCTTTTTGCATTTTGCAGATTTGTACTTCAGAACGTGTTCCATAGGAAACCATGTTAAATTGACTGTAGTGCAAATCTGCAAAATGCAAAAAGCACTAAAAATGCATAGGTGTGAATCCAGCCTAAGAGCACTCTCTTGAGACCCCATTCACACAGGGGCAACACGACTTGCAGGTCGCCTCACCAAGGCGACCTGCACACGACTGCCCGGGCGACTTGCAAAAGGACTTCTGTGTAGAAGTCTATGCAAGTCGCCCCAAGTCGCCCCCGAAGTCGTACAGGAACCTTTTTCTAAGTCGGAGCGACTTGCGTCGCTCCCCTTAGAACGGTTCCATAGCACAGAACGGGAGGCAACTTGTCAGGCGACTAGGTCGCCTGACAAGTCGTCCCTGTGGGAATGGGCTCTAAAGGGAATGCTCCTAACCTCAGCTTGTTAACTGTATAAAAGACACCTGTCCACAGAAACAATCAATCAGATTCCAATCTCCCCACCATGGCCAGGACCAAAGAGCTGTCCAAGATTGTAGACCTACACAAGGCTGGAATGGGCTACAAGACCATCGCCAAGCAGCTTGGTGAGAGGGTGACAGTTGGTGCGATTATTCGCGAATGGAAGAAACACAAAATAACTATCAATTTCCCTCGGTTTCGGGCTCCATGCAAGATCTCACTTTGTGAAGTTTCAATGATCATGAGAACGATGAGGAATCAGCCGGGACACAGGAGAATCTTGTCAATTATCTCAAGGCAGCTGGGACCATAGTCACCAAGAAAACAATTGGTAACACACTACACAGTGAAGGACTGAAAACCCGCAGCGCCTGCAAGGTCCCCCTGCTCAACAAAGCACATGTACAGGCCCGTCTGACATTTGCTAATGAACGTCTGAATGATTCCAAGGAGAACTGGGTGAAAGTGTTGTGGTCAGATGAGACCAAAATCAAGCTCTTTGGCATCAACTCAGCTCGCCATGTTTAAAGGAGGAGGAATCCTTCCTTTGACCCCAAGTTCTCCATCCCCACCATCAAACATGAAGGTGGAAACATTAAGCTTTGGGGGATTTTTTCTGCTAAGGGGACAGGAAAACTTCACTGCGTCAAAGGGAAAAGGGACGGGGCCATGTACATGTACTGTCAAACCATGGATGGGAACCTCCTTCCCTCGGCCAGGGCATTAAAAATGGGTCGTGGATGGGTATTCTAGCATGATAATGACCCAAAACACACAGCCAAGGCAACAAAGGAGTGGCTAAAGAAGTAGCACATTAACCGCTTCCCGACCGGCGCACGCCGATGTACGTTCGCAGAATGGCACAGCTGGGCAAATGGACTTACAGATACATCCATTTGAATTCCCCGCCATGCCATTGCGTGCGCGCCGGCCTGGAGCTCCGTGAGTCTGGTCGCAGTCCCGCGGACTCGATCGCCGCTGGGATACCCGCGATCGCCTCACGGAGAGGACGAACGGGGAGATTCTGATGTAAACAGCATCTCCCCATTCTGCCTAGTGACAAATGTCACTGATCACAGCTCCCTGTCATCGGGAACAGTGATCAGAGTAATGACACTGCTAGCCCATCCCCCTACAGTTAGTAATCTTCACCCCTCCCCGCCCCCTAGTGGTTAACCCCTTCACTGCCAGTGTCATTTACACAGTAATCAGTGCATTTTTAATCGCACTGATCGCTGTATAAATAACAATGGTCCCAAAAATGTGTCAAAAATGTCCGACATGTCCGCCATAACGTCGCAGTAAAAATCGCTGATCGCCGCCATTACTAGTAAAAAAAAAATTATTAATAAAAATGCCATAAAACTATCCCCTATTTAGTAAACACTATAACTTTTGCGCCAACCAATCAATAAACGCTTATTGCGTTTTGTTTTTTTTTTTACCAAAAACTGGCAAAAACTCAGTTTTACCTAAACTGAGGAAAAAAAATGTTTTTTTTATATATTTTTGGAGGATATTTATTATAGCAAAATGTAAAAAATAATGCGTTTTTTTTTTTTAAAATTGTCTCTCTTATTTTGTTTATAGCGCAAAAAATAAAAATCACAGAGGCGATCAAATACCACTAAAAGAAAGCTCGATTTGTGGGAAAAAAAGGACGTTAATTTTGTTAGGGAGCCATGTCGCATGACCGCACAATTGTCAGTTAAAGCGACGCAGTGCCGAATCTCAAAAAACGCTCTGGTCAGGAAGGGGGTAAAATCTTCCGGGGCTGAAGCGGTTAAGGTCCTGGCGTGGAAATTGCCAACAAGGGTTTTGCCACCAAGTACTAAGTCATGTTATTTCATTCATTAAAATGCAAATCAATTTTTAACTTTTTTGAAAATGCGTCTGGATTTCTTTGTTTTTCTGTCTCTCACTGGTAAAATAAACCTACCAAAAAATCAGCAGGGGATCAAATACTTTTTTCCCTCACTTACTACCCCTCCCCCCAGACTGGCAATTCTGCTGCCTGCTGTGCCTCCTGTTCTCATTTCACCAGAGTTGTGTCTCACTAATACTGGAGGTATGTTACTGGCCAGATCATCAGGTGAAAACAGAAGGAAAAAAGCCATGAAAAGAATACTGATGCAGCCATCACATCTAATGATTGATGAATTGCAATATAATACATATTTGATTCTGGATTTAAAGCGTTTCTAAACTGAAAAACTAAATTATAGTATTGCAGCTTACCTTAGATGTGGGGGCTGCATTAGTTTTCTTTTTTCACACTTGTTTTCCTTTATATTAAACCGATAATTCCACCATTAACACTTCCTGTCCTAGGATGACAATCGTACTGAGCAATGTTGTTGTCGTAATTTGGTCATAAATTTTAAATGACAATTCTTAGGAAAAGTCCTTTTTTTGGAATGAATGGACTTTACCGAAAGAAAACCACATACAATGTTAGAAATTTGTTCATTCTAGAAAATTTTTCCATTCTGCTCCTTCAAATTTTCTCATCACTGGTTAAAAGTGAACATCGATTTGATAAACTGATGATTAGAAAAATTACTAACATTTTTAGAACATTCCGAAGAATTTTTGTTCAAAATTCTACCCATCTATGGCCAGCTTTAGGAAAGGGGCATGTTAGGACTGAATAACACTGCACTAGGACTATATAACACCTCCCTCTCGTCTAATAGGTGGGTGTTTTGGAGTCCATGGAGATAGCAGGGAACAATGCTAAATGCTCACAATCCAAAGGCAAAAAGCACAGGAAGTTCTGAGCTTACAAGATTAACTTTTTTCTTTTGTCAAAAAGATTTAATAGAACACTTTCAATGGTATATTTACAAGGCCCAAGGGGAGCAAAAAGAAAAAAAAATATTGTTACAGTTTATATACATTGTAAAGCAAATGAACAAACAGTATATATTTGGGGCTTTGTAAACTGTACATCAAGATAGAGAAAGCAAACCTTAGTTTACCATTAATACATAGTAAAATTGATCAAATCATGGCAATTTTGTTTAACGTCATAATTTCTGAGAATTGTTAAAAAAAAAAAAAAAAGTAGAAATGGTGTTTTACAAATGTTTTATATACTAGCAAAAATGTGACCTTTACCAGGAATAGGAGGGATTAGGAAATTTAAAGTGTTTCCAAAGGTCTAAACATTTTTTTTACCTGCATGGATTACTGCCACTGTATGTCTATGGATGCACACAGCCTGGCTTGCTTCCTTGTTTCTTTAGGAGGCAACTGGAGCATTGTCCAGGGAGAAACCGATAGTACCAGTGGGGGACTACTAGAAGAGCAGCAGAGGGTGCTTTCTGTGCAAAATTTTGTACAGAGCAGGTAAGTATTGTCTCTTTTTTATTAAAAAAAACAAATAGACTTTAGTATTTTAAAGTTCAACTTCGGGAAAAAGAACTGTGCCCACACTGCAAGGTTAACTGCTCATTTCTGTCCAGGCTGACAGGAGAAGTACGGTTACTTACCCGATCCCTGCTTCTTTGGCATAAAATACTCCCTCATGCTCCGGTGTCAGTCTTGATGATATCAGAGGTTGCTAGACTCCAACACATGACTGAAATCTGGGGAAAAACCTTGTTGTCTTTTCTGATATGGAGAATTATCTGTGTCTGCCAGGTCTGCTCTCACCATTCCCACTCTTTTATACATAGCCATGAATGCTCAGCCATGCCAAGTGTCATGTTTGTACATCTATCAGCAAGAGAGAAGGTGAATTGTACCTGCATGTACACTGCCCCCTGAAACCTATGGGAACCAAAAGACAAATAGCATTGGCTTCATATCAAGGAGTAGATGTTCCTGGCAAGGAAAACAACCTTGTGTGCTTTTGTGGTTAAGAAAAAAAAGTTGAGTTACGTGAAATATCAGTTCTTGTTGGCTCCCTGGCACCAGGCCTTAGGAATTTATCATTTTATTACTGTTCTGTAAAAAAACTGTTCTGTAAAAAACAGGGACTTTCTAGGATGGCAGCCACAGATAAAGATTCAACAAATCAGTATAAAAAATATTCATCCTAACGGTTTAAAAAAGAAAAATTCAAAATGTATTAGTCACATCATGCAAATGTTTTAATGAATTGCATATAATGCTCAATACAGTATTTTTTTTTCTGACGAACATAAGGGTACCCGGTATACCGCAGCACATCACAGGTTTTCTATAGTCAAAAATGTTCAGCAGAAAATGGGACTTTATACAAACTTTCCTAGAACAACATCACAGTTAAAATAACTAATTATAAAAAAATATTAAATAAAATAATAAAAACTAAATATATGATATATGATTTAAATGTTCTTATGCATACTGTATATAAAAACACAGAAAAAATGCAAGATACATAATTGCCCTTACAGTGGATCTTCAGTAAAAATGAAGTCCTGACAGATCACATCATGCTGGCACTTTTTGCAGTTATAACTATATAAAACATTAAAAATAAGTGCCCATACTGTTTAAAATCCAGTAATACACTGTCTCGCCCTGATTTGCACATGCTCAGTTGCTCTTTATTTTTAGGCACTGCCAAATTTGTTGAGGCCGATCTGCTGACAGCCTAAACATTTAATGCTGCTCAAGACTTTGGGCTTTAGCAAAATGGCACTCTCCAGCAAGAAGAAACAGGAGTAATGCAATTACAACACATTACAGCACACACTAATTTTGGTAGCATAATTATTAATATGGAATTATTTTTATCAAATTGTTATGGGTAAAGTTCCACTTTAAGCAAGACCCCTGCCCTTCAACCTCAAACATATTAGTACAATATTCTTAGTACTCATGTATCAAGTATTGGTACATATATAGAGGTAAGAAATTATGAAGTGAGTATGCAGCAGGGGATGCGTCCCAATGCATTTCACAAAGAGCTTCTTCAGGGAAACTGATAACAAAGTATGTATACAATGGGTTACATTATATAATTTGGAGGAAATTAAATATCCTGAAATTAGCTCATAGAATACTAGCTAGGTGCACAATATTGTATTTCCACTTTAGGAAAAGTAGGCGCAGCATACTGCCAGATTCCAGGGTGATGAGAGGTGACAACTGGATGAGAGTGGGTCCCCCCACCAAAGCAAAGAGAAAAGAAATGAGAGCAAGCCTAAGGGAGACATTGGGATTGGCCCATTCATACATTTCCAGCTAAAATCGTAATAATAAATGTATTGATGGTGAAACAAAAACATTACATCTCATTTGTGTGGATCCCAGATAATATGGCATTGGAGACATAAAACCCTGCATGTAAGGAAGGAGTCCTGCCAATTGGGTCACCGGCCATATAATGTGTACAGTCTAAAGTAGACATAGTACAATATATTTTTAACATTGCCCCATATAATATAGGTTTAGTGCATTATCTCCATGATATATAATGTAGCCAACAGTACCTAACACATTATGGTGTCTCCTGTCAGCAAGCTATCGGTGTCTAAACCTGCCGATACCCATACTTTGCTTTAAATAGGGCCACTGTGTCTAGGCTCCACTCCAATGCCCACCGTCGGAACTTACAACAGTGGTATGTGGGGTAGGTGGATGTGCCATCTGGCATGCAGTAAGAAGTGTACATGTTCAATGGTGGCGGGTCAGGTGCCAGCAAGAGAACCCCACCCCAGTCTCCCGCCAGGCTACAGATGTCCAGGATGATGCCAGGGACAGTCGTCGCATGCGTGGCATCTCCCAGGCAACCCGAACAGAGCTGGGAAGATGGAGCCATAGGCTGAGCCAGCTCTGCCCCCACCAAGGTCCAGCAGACCACAAAACAAAAAATTTAATAACATTTATGAAACCAGTGAGGGGCACAACATCACACGCCAAAAAAAAAAAATACCATAAACAAACAATCTTGCAGCCAACCTATCACACACAAAGACCCCCACAGACACTAATCACAAACAAACAAAACAATACAAAAACACCAGGCCTGTCTCTGGGTTTTGTGTGGGCCCCATGGCACATTCAGCCACCCCACATACTGCCGATACAAGTTTCACTTTCTTTTCAGTGCCCAGAACCCCTGAAGAAGCGCTTTGCGAAACGCGAGGGATGTATCTCCTGATGCACAGTTACCTCATTGTTGAAAACAGTTTCTGACCACTGTATATGTACCAATATTTTTTATATGAGCACTAAGAATATTGTACTAATATGTTTGAGGTTGAAGGGTGGAGATCATACTTAAGGGCAATTATGTATGTTGCATTGTTTCTGTGTTTATTTATATGCATAAGAACATTTTAATCATATACAATAAATCTTGTTTTTAAATATAAACTATGATGTTGTTTTGGGGAAGTTTTTGCACCCTTTAAAGTCCCATTTTTTTCTTGACAAACAAAAAAGATCACGGATATATTTGCACAGATAACATAGTTACATAGTAGGTGAGGTTGAAAAAAGACACAAGTCCATCAAGTCCAACCTATGAAACATGTTGTGGTTAACACGTTTCGTAGATAGCGCCACTTCATCAGGACCGGAAGTGTAAGGGTTCATGCATTAAGAATGGATTGCTAACAGACCAATTAACAGACATAACCTTTCCCCCCCCCCTTCATTATGCATAGTGGCATTATACATTAATGAAATGCATAGGTTTGAATAACCCTTAACTGCTATGATTCCTTTCACTAAGAGCCCATTCACACCACTGCACTGCTGTAATTTTATGTACAGTGGGGACGGAAAGTATTTAGACCCCCTTACATTTTTCACTCTTTGTTATATTGCAGCCATTTGCTAAAATCATTTAAGTTCATTTTTTTTCCTCATTAATGTACTCTGACATGCACTGTGAGCTGTAAGGTCTTATATAGTCAGGTGTGTGGCTTTCCTAATCAAGTCCAATCATTATAATCAAACACAGCTGGACTCAAATTAAGGTGTAGAACCATCTCAAGGATGATCAGAAGAAATGGACAGCACCTGAGTTAAATAAATGAGTGTCACAGCAAAGGGTCTGAATACTTAGGACTATCAATATGGGGTGCTGTGTGTACATTAATGAGGAAAAAAAATTAACTTAAATGATTTTAGCAAATGGCTGCAATATAACAAAGAGTGAAAAATTTAAGGGTGTCTGAATACTTTCCGCCCCCACTGTATGTTGGTGTGCTACCATTCATTGTGCCTGGTACCAAACCACACCTTTACCATGTACTCAATTTGCAGCATACAGCAACGCTTATTAATTCATTACTATGCTTTTCAGTTTGCTAGCAAAAATTTAGAAGATCTGTTAGGGTGCATTAGGCCGACCATCTCAAATAATGGGTTGCATAAATGCAACGCATGTTAACCACTTGCCGACCCACTCACAGAAAGTTTAGTGCAAGCGGGCAGCAGCTACAAGCTCAGCAAAATTCCAGTACTGACTGGTATGTTGCTGAGCCTATGCACACTGGCGCACCCCCTGGCGTGATCTTGTGGCCAGGGTACCATGTGGTCATCACAGTTATAAGCAATAATAGTGTAAAAAAAACACTACAGACACTGAACCACTCTGATGAGCGTGTAAAAAATTGATTTAAAAAAGAAAGATCTTAAAAGAAAAAGATTGTTAAACAAATTATTAAAACATTTTTTTTTTCATTATATACTGTCACCAGTCACTATCCCTGATCACCACCACACCAGTCATATGATGACACTGTACTGCACTAATGAATGATGATTTACTGTATGTAAAAAAAAAAATTGAAAAAAATGTATTTAATTTGTTAATTATCAAAAAAAATTGTGACAAAAAAATGACAACTTAAAAAAACTTACCATACCTCTTACTAAATACCTCAGACTGTCTACTTTCCAAAAAGGGGTAATTTGAGGGGTATTTGTACTGCCTTGGCATTTTAGGGTCTTACGAAATTAGATAATTTTCAAATATATATATTCAATAATTTGTATACTCTATAGCTTTGTGTCTCTATAACTTTCACACAGACTAAATAATATACACTGATTTGAGTTATTTTTACAAATACACGTAGCAGATTACATTGTGGTCTAAATGTATGAAGAAATATCATTTGTTTGAAGTCTTATAACAAAAACTGAGAAAATTTCCAAAATTTGTGGTATTTGTTTGCTTATATAGAAAAGAAAACAGTGGTGATTTAAATACCAGTTTAAATAAATAAAAACAAACATGGAATCCACTTTTTATAGGTTGCAAATGGCAACATATAGTATTAATATTTACCGGTAAGCTCAAATATATCAACGTAAAAAAATTGACAGTGGTGGAACAAAGAAATGTCCCAAAAGGAGCAAAAATGGAGGATCAATCACGGAATATCTAATTGGAAAATTGCTTTATTAAAGTTACAAATGTAACCCCCCCCCAGAGTACCCCGCAAAAAAAACACATACAGAAAAAATGACAATGTTGTCACAATATGGTGCTAAACCCCACATATACACAAACATGCATGAACCAGCTAGAGAAAGGAAAGAATGGTGCTGCTATAAATAAAGCCAATGTAAATACTTAGTCCTATATGATCCAAAATAGCAGACTATACATGCTGCATGTCCATGTAACAGGCTTGTGCAATTATTTGTATAGACAGATTGCCTTAATAGGTAAGTCAAAACATATAAGGCTGTAATGGGAATCCATAGCCTGTGTTGTGATAAGGATCAATCAGCTTGTGGTGATTTCAGCAGGCTGCCAGTTGAGTAATACACACGTAGTATCAAAAAGAAGATCACTGAATGGGAAGTAGATTATTCGGACATGTAGGGATAAACTGGATATGAGGCATATTTCATATTCATGTGTTAACTTCACATGACCAAATATAACACATCAAACAGTGCTCAGTTTAGAAGTCCACTGAGTGTCAATAGGAGTCAGAGGGGATAGAGGGAGGAGGGGAGAAAGAAGAGATGTTAGTTGCCCGAGGGCTCTCACCACGCCGAAATGTTGGCTGCAATGGCCGTTGTACATGGAGCCCATTTCCCTCTGAGAACCTGCAGACAGATGATGGATCAGCTTGTGGATGGACGCTGGAAAAGTCCATCAGTGTGTTACAACGGCAGTCTGGTGTAGATCGTCAGTGCTCAAACCTTCCGGTCATATGTCAGGTATGCTGGCCCATAAGTAAATGCAAAGCAGGCTTGTCCAGTCTGTCCAGACGGAAGTGGTGATACAATGTTATCTCGCACACTTGCTGGAACGCATGGTGGAGCGTGGGGTAGAGATGGCGCTGCCTACGTCACCATGTGCTTCGTCAGGACGTAAAGTATCTCTGTCTTTTTAAAGGCACAAGTGTCCAATCAGTGTCGATTATATCAAAATTTCATTTAGAGCCATCTTGTGGTGACAAGTCATATTCCAGTGATTAAAAGGATCAGGAAAAATGTAAAGAAGAAGTGTGGAAACAGAATTTTTACTGACAGAATGGGATTACATTGTACAACCATAAAAAGCCTGCATGGGATAAAGGTATGAGTCTGAATCAACAGTGGATAACCAGGTGAAAGCTATTAGGCTCAGAGTGATTAAATTAGCCCTAATCGATTAGATGGCGATTTAGATAGTAGGGTAAATTATTATTGAAAAATTATTATGGCGCAAGGAAAACTTTCAGGCTTAGCATATTGTTCAGTCCTTTAGGCTGTAGAGTGCCTAGCCTAAATATCCAGGATTTTTCTTTCCTCAATAGGACTGTGTCAAAGTCACCTCTACGTTCTGTTAGGTTCAGGGCATAAAACCCCTTCACCCTCAGACCAGTAGAGTTCCCACCATGGCATTGTATAAAGTGTTGGGCCACGGGAGTGTCTTCTTTTTACTTTATACTCGTTCCTTGTCAAATTATTTTATTTAGTTCATAAAAGGTGATAAGAGATATGATAATAAAACATAGTATGACAAAAGGATTGAAGGTCGTTGTTATGTAGGTACATTGACATTCAAAGCATGTAAGATATAACCAAATATAATCAAGAGTATTGGTACAAAAACTATATGAGAGCATAACCGAAACTGGTATAACTTACAAGATCAATTGAAGTTATTGCAAATAGGCTAGGGGAGAGAGTTATTTTCTCCTAGATCAAGAGCTTCAAAATCATAAAAAGAGAAGGGGGGTGAAAAATAGAAAGAAAAGAAAGAGAAAGAGGGTAGAGGATAGGGGAAAAGAGTGTCCACTTGGTCGGTCCAAAAGCCACCACGAGATAAAATATGATCACTCCCAGATCAGCTACCATGGCAGGAGAACACTTTCATCAAAGGTTGATGGTAGGTGGCATTTTATCCATGGGTGCCATCATTTTTCAAATTTGGGGATCTGATCGCACTCTATGGCAGCTATTTTAGCGTGAATTGTGGAATTATGTATCATGTGTTTTGTCTCAACTACTACCAATGAAGGGGATTTCTATGCCTTTGCTACCGTTTGCTTTGCGGCTGTAAGAAGCTGGACGAAGAGTTTAAATTGAGTGTGCGTTAAGCACACCAGTTTCAAATTGAGTAATGCAGTAGTTAGGTTAAGTTGCAGCTTCAGGCCAAACATTTTGGAAGCCAATTCAAAAATTTCCCTCCAAAAGGCCTGAGCTAATGGGCAGGTCCACCATATGTGCAGGTGTGTGCCCAATTCCGAACAACCTCGAAAACAAAAGGCAGAATTAGTAGGCACATACTTAGCTATTCTGGAAGGTAGTTGGCTTCCATCACTAGAACGTTAGGGGACTATTAGTTAGTTACCAACCAGATCTTAGACCAATCTGCTGAGTCAAGGATATGACCAAGGTCCGTCTCCCATTTCTGGGTGTAAGATGGTTTATCTATATCTGGATTGACTAAAAGTTGGGAGTATAGGGAAGAGATTATTCCTCTAATATATTTTCCTTACACACTGCTTCAAAGTCAGAAATTTGGGTCAGAAGAAAGCCGGTATTAGTATTCGGTGTGTAGAAGTTTTTAATTTGAAGATATCGGAACAATTCTGATTGCGGTAAACCGCAGGTTTCACAGAGAGTTTAGAATGGGATAAAGGACTTAGAAGCAACAAATTTGTGTAACCTTAGAACTACAGGTAGACCGATATGGGTTTTTCTGTGGCCGATGCCGATATTTAGAAATCTGGGCGGCCGATGGCCGATATATGTTGCCGATTTTTGCGGCCGATATTTTAGGCCAATTTTTTTCTTTTTCCTTCATCTCAGAAAGTCTAGGGTGGAGAGGTGGGGAGGAGGTTATTGTTTAGGGTAGAGAGGTGGGGTGCAGCCTATCAGTGCCAACCAGTGCAGCCTATCAGTGTCCATCAGTGCAACCTCATTAGTGCCCACCAGTTCAGCCTGTCAGTGTCCATCAGTGCAGCCCATCAGTGCCACCTCATTAGTGCCCACCAGTGCAGCCTATCAGTGTCCATTAGTGCCCACCAGTGCAGCCCATCAGTGCAGCCCACCAGTGCCACCTCATTAGTGCCCACAAGTGCAGCCTATCAGTGTCCATCAGTGCCACCTCATTGGTGTCCATCAGTGCCACCTTATCAGTGCCCTCCAGTGCATCCCATCATTGCCCAGCAATGCCAACCAGTGCAGCTCATCAGTGCCAACCAGTGCATCCCATTAGTGCCCTCCAGTGCAGCCCATCAGTGCCAACCAGTGCAGCCCATCAGTGCCAACCAGTGCAGCCCACCAGTGCAGCCTAGTGCCAACCAGTGCATCTGATCAGTGCCCATCAGTCCCACCTCATCAGTGCCCACCAGTGCATCACATTAGTGCCAACCAGTGCATCACAGTGCCCACCAGTGCATCACATCAGTGCATCAAATCAGTGCCAACCAGTGCATCACATCAGTGTCCACAAGTGCCAACCAGTGCATCACATCAGTGCCCACCAGTGCCAACCAGTGCATCACATCAGTGCCCACTGCCCACCAGTGCATTACATCAGTGCCCACAAGAGCATCACATCAGTGCCCACAAGTGCCAACCAGTGCATCACATCAGTGCCCACTGCCCACCAGTGCATCACATCAGTGCCCACAAGTGCATCACATCAGTGCCCACAAGTGCATCACATCAGTGCCCACAAGTGCCAACCAGTGCATCACATCAGTGTAGCCCATCAGTCCCACCTCATCAGTGCCCACCAGTACAGCCTAATAATGTAAAACTGCCACCTCAGAAATGCCCACCAGCTGAGTGCTCCCGGCTCCATTCCGTCCCCTCGCCTGGCCAAAGACAGCTCCACTCATCTGACTTGCTGCGCGCCCCGCCTCTGCCTCCAGACTACAATCCCTAGAATGCAGCGTGGCCGGTAACAGCCAATCAGCAGCTGCCGCTGCCGACTTCCTCCATAGACAAAACAAAAAGTCAGCAGACAGCGGCCGTGGTAGCAGCCGTTTAGACTAGACGGCAGGCGGTCGGGGGGGATTTCCACCCAGCACGCCCCCTGCCTCAGATCCCTCACAATCTGCCTTTTTCCCATAATAATCGGCCGATGCTGATTTCTTTAAAAAAGGCGAAATATCGGCCGATATATTGGTCGACCTCTACTTAGAACTTCCAAGGAGGTCCATACTTGATGAGGGAGAGACCCATGCAGGGTAAAAAGTGGGGTTTTTAAGAAATGAGAGGAGAGGATTGTATGGGGATAGTAAATGGTGTTTAAATGTAAGTTTGTCCCAAAGAGAGATAAAGTGTTTGGTGATGGGATTATGTATATTAGGGCAATCTTTGGGGTGAAGCCAGAGTAAATTAGAGATCGATAAAGGATCACATTCTGTAGCTTCAATCGTAACCCATAAAGGGATTTCATGTGTTGCGTGGTATTTAGATAGACTAGCACTATGTGCTGCTTTATAATAGGATAAAAAGTTGGGGAAGCCAAGGCCTCCTCTAGTTTTAGGAAGATATAGTGTGTGCAAAGGTATACGTGATTTGGAGAGGCCCCAGACAAATGACGTTGCCTTTTTCTGAATTGGTCTTAGATAGTGGGCAGGGATTGGTATGGGAAGAACTCTAAACCCATACAATATTTTAGGCAGAAATGTAATTTTTATTGCACTAATTCTTCCCAACCATGATAGTGGAAGATGAGGAAGAGGTTAATTAACAAGAAGTTAATTAACAAGGAGGGTGGGACTTTGTATGAAGCACGTAGCTGCAAGGAAGGTAAGTGAGTGAACATAAAAAGATATTTTGTTAATAATAATTTATTAAAGGCTGAATAATAACCATACATGATTAAGGTCATAAAAATATATGGTAACATACATGATGCATCTTGGCACATAGCAAAATACATATATACATACATGTGACACTAGTAACAATGGTAACATCAGGTAAGGTGATAGCAATAAAAATTGGTTTCTCATGGAATAACCACACAAAATATCTTGGTTCACCACATGGGAAATTGATAAAAAATGATTCGTATATATTGCCTGCAAGACCTACAGTCTCACTAGACCTGTGGGGATTCATAATATATAATAGCTTAGATAATCTGGTAAATTGAGTAAGGACACGGCAACCAGTAGCTCTGCGCGTTTCGTGGCTAAAATGCCACTCGTCAGGAGCAGGCGCGTGTTAGATCTGTAAATATATGGTAATGGAAGTGAGCAAAAAGGTAAAAAAGAATAAAAAAAGTAAAACAATTTATAGGATTGGAGGTAAAATGTAGGACCTCCTAAACCAAGGCTTACTTGTGGAGATTAATTGTGTCAATGGTGTAGTGGCAATGCATTACAAGCGGTCCGGGCGGATCTCTGGCTGGGAGCTGAGGCAGACAGCCCCGTGGGGATACATGGGGCGATATCCAGGGTGGGCACGGCAATGGAGACCTTCAAATTAATGAGTGAACATTTGGTGAGCGAAAAAGGTGGATGGAAGGAGTAAGAAGAAGAGAGGAAAGGAGGAAGGGTGAGGAAATAAAAAGAAAGGGGGGGAGGGCAGAAATTGTTTTACTTTTTTATTTTTTTACCTTTTTTCTCACTCCCATTACCATATATTTACAGATCCAACACGCGCCTGCTCCTGACAAGTGGCATTTTAGCCATGAAACACGTAGAGCTACTGGTTGCCTTGTCCTGAGACCCCTTTCACACTGGGGCGTTTATCAGGTGTTTTTCAGGCACTTTAGCGTTAAAAAAGCGCCCATAAAGCGCCTGAAAGAAACCTCATCTGCAATCACAATGTGAAAGCCCAAGCCTTTTCACACTGCCAGCGCCCAAAAAACGCTGGTAAAGCGCCGCTTAAGACTCCTTTCACATCGGGGCGTTTTTCAGGTGTTTTTCGGGCGCTGACAGTGTGAAAGGGCTCGGGCCATCGGAGCACCCAGCCCAGTGGCAAAAACACGAAAGCGCTGCAAAGAAGCTGCTTGCAGGACTTTTTTTGATGCCCTGCCAGTGCAGCGCCCCAGTGTGAAAGCACTTGGACTTTCACATTGGGATTGCAGATAAGGCTTCTTTCAGGCGCTTTACAGGTGCTTTTTTAATGCTAAAGCGCCCGAAAAACGCCCCAGTGTGAAAGGGGTCTCAGTGTGAAAGCACTTGGGCTTTCACATTGAGATTGCAGACGAGGCTTCTTTCAGGCGCTTTACAGGCGCTTTTTTTAACGCTAAAGCACCTGAAAAATGCCCCAGTGTGAAAGGGGTCTTACTCAATTTACCAGATTATCTAAGCTATTATATATTATGAATCCCCACAGGTCTAGTGAGACCGTAGGTCCTGCAGGCAATATAAACGAATAATATTTTATCAATTTCTCATGTGGTGAACGAAGATATTTTTGTGTGGTTATTCCATGAGAAACCAATTTTTATTGCTATCACCTTACCTACTGTTACCATTGTTACTAGTGTCACATGTATGTATATATGTATTTTGATATGTGCCAAGATGCATCATGTATGTTACCGTATATTTTTATGACCTTAATCATGTATGGTTATTATTCAGCCTTTAATAAATTATTATTAACAAAATATGTTTTTATGTTCACTCACTTACCTTCCTTACAGCTACGTGCTTCATACAAAGTCCCACCCTCCTTGTTAATTAACCTCTTCCTCTATATGTTAATGGGTTGGATATCTATGACCTTACCAGGCCATGATGTAATTTAAAGTCCCTAGGGATGGAAAAACTTGACCTTACCAGGCCATAGCTTCCTGAAAGTCCCTACCCCAAACCCCCTTTACGTTACTGAATAGTGGAAGGTGAGACCATTGTTTCAACAAGTTTGTCACCCTTCTCAAGGTTTGTGGATAACTGGCTGAGAAGAGATCAGACGTAGAGGCTGTGAGGTTAATCCCTAAATATGGGATTGATTTCTCAGCCCAGGTAAAAGGAAGTGCTATTTTTGCTGAATCCAGTTCCATGTTGGTGAGCGATATATTTAATACCAAACATTTCTTAGGAATTATTATGAGGCCTGAGAGGGCAGCAAACTTGTTGAGAAAGGGTATGTGATTGGGGCCTGAAACTTGTGGTAATGATAGGAATAGCAAGATGTCATCTGCAAACAGACAAATGTTGTGTTGATATCCTCCTATTTGTATTCCTGTAATCGTTAGGTCTGATCTGATTAGTTGCGTAAGGGGTTCTATTAAAACAGCAAACAAGAGAGGGGAAAGTGGGCATCCCTGACGCGTGCCTTTCCCTATATTGAAGGAGTCTGATTTATAACCTGTATATTTTATGTATGCCCGAGGATTATCGTATAATGCAGCAATCCATCCCATGAAGCGTGGGCCAAAATGTAAGGGAGTAATGTAAGTAAAGCCAGGAAAAGGAATTGAAGGCTTTCTTAACATCAAGGGAAAGAAAGCAGGATGGGATGCAGGCATGTTTTTGCGATATGAGCTAAAAGGACTGCCCAAAATATATTGTCATTTGTTTGGCGTGTAGGCATAAATCCTTCTTGATCACAATGCACAAGTTTACCTATAATTCTATTAACCACTTCCGTACTGCCGCACATCCTAACTTTGAAGAGGAATATTTTTGTTATGGCAGCAGCTAGCTGCTATAACCCCGGTATCTTCTTCTTTGGGCGGCGGTCTGGTTTCCGATAATGGTGGTCTCTGCGGCAGGTTCGCCGCAAGATCACTTTTATCGGTGGCAGGAGAGGGGCCCACCGCACTCCGGTGCACTCTGCCACTTACTGGAGACGTCGGCAGAGGCGGAGGTGATCGGATGCTCTTCCCTGCTGGGTATGGAGATGCGTGAGGGGAAGATGGCCCCCACCCGTCTCTATACCATTGCAGGGCGGAAGCGACGTCAAAACGTCACTTCCGCCCATAGCTCTTAAAGGGCCATTTTTATTTATTTATTTTTTTTAAATGGCAATTTTTTTTTCTTTATTGCATTTTGGTGTAAATATGAGATCTGAGGTCTTTTTGACCCCAGATCTCATATTTAAGAGGTTCTGTCATGCTTTTTTTCTATTACAAGGGATGTTTACATAGGAATAAAAATGACACATTTTTTTTTTTTAAACAACAGTGTAAAAATAAAAAATAAAAAGGTAAAATAAATAAGATAATTTTTAAATGCGACCCGTTCCACCGAGCTTGCGTGCAGAAGCAAACGCATACGTGAGTAGCGCCCGCATATGAGAACGGTGTTAAAACCACACATGTGAGGTATCACCATGATCAGTAGAGTGAGAGCAATAATTCTAGACCTCCTCTGTAACTCAAAACATGCAATCTGTAGAATTTTTTAAACGTCGTCTATGGAGATTTTTAAGGGTAAAAGTTTGTTGCCATTCCACGAGCGGGCGCAATTTTGAAGTGTGACATGTTGGGTATCAATTTACTCGGCGTAACATTATCTTTCACAATATAAAAAAAATTGGGCTAACTTTACTGTTGTCTTATTTTTTAATTAAAAAAAGTGTATTTTTTCCAAAAAAAGTGCACTTGTAAGACCGCTGCGCAAATACGGTGTGACAGAAAGTATTGCAACGACCGCCATTTTATTCTCTAGGGTGTTAGAAAAAAATTTATAATGTTTGGGGGTTCTAAGTAATTTTCTAGCAAAAAAACCTGTTTTTAATTTGTAAACAACAAATCTCAAAAAGAGGCTTGGTCCCTAAATGGTTAAGACGATTTGCCAAAATTTTTGCTAAGATTTTTTTTATCGAGGTTCAGAAGAGATTTGTACAAGAGGTGTCATCAGATTGAGGTTTTGGGATCATGCAGATGGTTGCTGTTAACGTTTCCTGTCTGAAGGAGTGGCCTTCTAATAGAGTATTAGTATTAAAGGCGTCTGCCAACATAGAGGATAATGTTTCTGTAAATGTTTGATAGATTAAGGCCGAGTAACCATCAGGGCCTGGTCTCTTATTCATTTTTAACTCTTTTATAGTTTTAGCTACGTCATCCACTAAAATGGGTTTGTCAAGTTGGCTTCTTTGGTCATGAGTTAATTTGGGTAAATTTATCTGGGAAAAGAAGGTGTCAGCTGCCCTAGGACTACATTTGTTTGCTGCCGTGTATAAGGAGGCTAAGTGGGAACGGAATTTATGCACAATTTTAACAGAGTTACTAGTATAGATGTTTGATAATTTGAGTCTGACTGGTTTGGACAGTTTGTTTTAATGATTTGAGTGCACTTGCCAGTAAAGTACCTGAGTTATTGGATTTCAGATAGAAGGCATGTTTATATCTGTTAAGAGACTTTTCTGTGGATTCTGTAAGAAATAGATTGTATTCCAGACGGGCCTTTTCTAATTGGGTTTTAGCCGTTGGGGTGGGATTATCCTGAAATAATGCAAAGGAAGTGTTGAATTCAGACTCTAGCTTGCGAGCAAGATTTCTGCGTTCGCGTTTGAGCATAGCAAATTGTCTTTGAAATATTCCACGCATTACTGGTTTGTGCGCTTCCCAAAGTGTTAGTGGGGATATGTCTGGGCAGTTATTGTGTGTTAAATATTCCCTCAGGGCTTGTTCAATGATTAAACGATGAGATGGATGTTTGAGTATTGTATCTGGGAGGTACCAAGTGGGGTCCTGAGCTTTTGGGATAGGTGAGGCAATTGTAGTAAAACTGCATTGTGATCGGACCAAGGAATAGCGATTATATCTGAATTTAAGTATTTCAGGTATCATCCCTGTGGTTAAAAATATATGATTGATACTAGTGAATGTTTGGTGTGGGTGTGAGTAGTACGTGTATCTTCTTTTAGTTTAGGATTGTTTTCTCTCCAAGTGTCCACTAAATTAAGTTTAGAAAGAAGCTGAGAAAAAGACAGTTTATGTGAGTTCTGGGGTAGGTGGTATGGTGCTTTATCTAGGAACGGGAGGAAGACATGGTTTGAATCACCACACATGATAATTGTTCCTATCTTATGTGTGTAAAATTACCTGCAGCAGGTGTGAGAGGAAAGGTGTGGGTTGTTTATTGGGAGCGTAATACGAAACTATGGTAACTGCTGTGTCCATTATGTGTCCTGTGAGAATTAAGTACCGCCCTTCTGGATCTTTGATTTCTGTTTGAAGAGTGAATGGGGTGGAGCAGTGGAAAGCTATGAGGGTTTCACGCTGTTTGGTAGTAGTTGAGGCTGTAAATATTTGTGGGTAATAAGAACTCATAAATTTATGCGTGGAATTTACCGCGAAGTGCGTTTCTTGTAAGCACACAATGTGTGCTTTGAGCTTGGAAGGAGCGAAACGCTTTAGATCGCTTCTGAGGTATATTGATACCTTGAACATTCAGGGAAAAAATGTTTAGAGGAGCCATGATAGTTGATCTAGGAGATAATACTTACCAGTTTTTGTGAAGTTCTGGCTGTTTGAATCGACTCGAGTGGACATGAAGGAGTTGAAGAGTGAAGAGGACCCAGGAGGGACTGGAGTAGAAAGAAGGTAAAAAACAAATGAGGTTAGATAATACATTTTTAGAATAAATTTATAATAAGATACAAGAATTGCTCGTGATGAGGAAAATTATTCCCCATTAGGGGATGTAGGGCCATCGCTGAATTCCCACATATTATGGGTGGGCGATCGAGGAAAGTACAGTGGAGCACATGGAAGATGTTTAGATGTACAATTTGTAAAGACGGCAAGGCTTCTTGAGAATATTGTTCTAGTTCCGCAGGAAAAAATCCTAAGGGGGGAAGAATATGTGATGCTAAGATGTCCGCAACTTGAGAACAACTTGTCAAGGATGGAGAGCATTTAGGAAGAAACAAGGAAGAGGGAAGGGGAAAGGGAGGGATGTATGAACCAGGAGGGGAAAAATGTAGGCCTTCGGGCTATAACACCCTGAGTATATGTAAATTCCTTCGACTATTAGAGTCCAATAATGAGATATAGGGAATTCGGAGAGGTTACCCTTGTGATGATTAAATGCCGTTACGTAAAAATTTTTAATCGACTGACCAAATAGTATCGAATTAATATAACGAGGGGTTAACATTAACTGTTAGTATCTATAAAGATAACGTAAGGTTAGGGAGGACGTTGAAGTTGGAAAGTATAGGGAATTTGATATCCAATCTCATATTAATCTAAATATCAGAATAAAGTGGGCTATAATACAGTATGTGAAAAGTAGGCAATGTTCCTGCTAAATATGGGATAAACCAACCTAGCATTTGGGAGTATACAGTCAGTAAGAGCAAAAAGGGATCTAGCTAGGGTTCAGAAAAGACCAATGAATGGAATCCATTTAAAGTTATGTCGTGTACACATGGGCGGACTTTTTGACCAGACTGGTCAGACGGGACGAATCCGTCGGACAAGCCGACTGTGTGTGGGCTTCATCGGACCTGCAGCGCACTTTTTCGGTCGAAAATTAGACGGACTTTAGATTTGGAACATGTTTCAAATCTTTCCGATGGACTCAAGTCCGGTCGAAAAATCCGCTCGTCTGTATGCTAGTCCGACGGATGAGAACCGACGCTGGGGCAGCTATTGGCAACTGGCTATCAACCTACTTATTTTAGTCCGGTTGTACGTCATCACGTACAAATCTGTCGGACTTTGGTGTGATCGTGTGTAGGCAAGTCCGTTCATTCGAAAGTCCGTTGGAAGTCCGTCAAAAGTCTGTCGAAAGTCCGTCGGAAAGACCGTCGGACCTTTGATGCCGAAAAGTCCGCCTGTGTGTACACGGCATTAGAATGCATAAATTAGGATCACATTTCAAAAAGGTGTTGTATTAGGCCATTAAATAGACTTTCAGATAATTCTCAGAATCAGATACTGGAGGAATGTTCAAAGGAATAATGTAGTAATATGACTGAACAGGAGTGACTCCATCTTTATAAGTTCATATAAGATTAATTTGGGTTAATCTGCTAGTTAACTTAAGTTCTGTATTCACCGACTGTAACAGTTTTTGCAAGGCACACATATAAGAAAATATAGCTTACAGCGGGATTTATGCTCTGCACCTTTCTATATAAAGCTTTGTGGTAAGAGTTGTCTGGGATGTTTTCCTGTGTAAAGGGGAACACCAAAGGCATGACTATGAGTCATGGAAGCAGATGGCATAATTAATGATATGTAATGATATGTAATGTACACCTCTGTATTAACCCCGCCCATTTTCCATATTATGATTGGCTAATGATAACGTATATAGGTTGTATACCCGCCCAGAATTAAATCAGATAGCTTTGAACATCGACTTTGACTCATCTCTTCTTGTGTTCACAAAGAAGCTATCTCCTCAGTACTGCGGTACTGAGTCTGTCTTGTGAGTGTGGTAATTGCCGTGATTATACCTAGCTGAACTTGTCAGGTATATAGAAATACCATTTGATTCCACTTCAGTTTGGAGGCACTGCTTGAGATTTTTGGATTTAGGACTGAATTTAGGTAAGGCTCGCCTGTGGCAAGGTTTTTCAGATAAAACCTTAGTCTTTTGAAGAAAAAAAAAAAAGAGAAGTGTGAGACAGACCATGCGGATTTGACTTTAGGTAAGCCTTTTAAGAAGTTTAAAATGTAGTGTGGCTTTTGGGAAGCCCCTGGCTTTAGGTAAGCCTGTGAGAAGTTTTAAAAACGTAATATTACGCTCCTTTTGGTGAAGGAGAATAGGGTGAAGGGGTAATAAGGCAATTACTACCGGGACCCACAAACTTTTGCTCTATCTGGATTTTCTTGTCTATCGCATTTGCATAAAAGTAAAAAGGTATCTGTTGTGTGGGATACGGGGCTGTATGGGGTTTTGACTGTGTTAAATGATGTCCCAAGAGGGGCAAATTAATTTAGAGTGAAGTAAATTTCCCTTGTTGTGTTCAGGTATCGTGGATGTGGTGAGTACTGTTATATGAATAATATGACTTCTCCCCTTTGTTGTATTTGGGTTATAGAGCTTTGGAATCATAAGTGCTTGATTCTGTTTGAAAAATACGTAATTTGTTTGTTCATGTTAACATGGTCTGGTAACTCTGTGGAGAAAGAAAAGAGTGGTATTTTTGAAGCTTGTGAAGAAATGTGTTAGTTGGAAGGGGGTTTGTGTAAGGTAACGGTGTGATCGCAGACCAGACTATCTCGCACCATGAGGGAGTTTGCCCTGGTGGATGTGTGGAGGCACAGTAACCCAACAACCAGAGCATATACGTGCCATTCCACAAGCCATAATACCATGTCTAGAATAGACTTTGTACTGGTGTCCCAGATTCTACTACCTAAAGTCACGAGGTCAGGGATTGCACCAAGGTTATTAACAGACCATTCCCCATGTTGGGTGACAGTATCTCTGGGGAATGCCCCCCCTATAAGCATATTTAGAATAAACCCCCACTGGCTGTCGGCCCTTACAGACCATGAATCCATTGAAAGAGAGATTAAATATTTCCTGGATAGACCTAGAATCCCACCCTCCCTCAACGCATTCTGGGATGACTTTAAGGAACAGGCCCGTTGGATTCTTAATACCAGAATAAATAGACTAAAACAGACATCCAATCTATCCTTACAAATAACAACTGACAAGCTTCAAAAACTGGAAACAATTTATAACTCCAATCCCACTCCCGAAAACCTAGGCAGGGTAAAATTATATTTTTCTGTAGGCAGAGAGTATATGAACAGGGGGAGAGGGCAGGCAGGTTATTGGCCTATCTAGCTCATATGGACGACAGGCCCCCGGTAGTAGTTTCCCTAATAGACACTGAGGGAAATAGTATTACAGACCCCTTCCAGGTAGCATCCCAGTTTTTACAATTCTATAAAAACCTATATAAATCCCGTACAACGCAAACACAAACTGAACTTCAGGCGTACTATTCAATTCCCTAGATTAAAACCAGAACAAGTGAAATTACTAGATGCACCCATAACTACACAGGATATTTCCGGTGCGATTGCCCAACTGGCCAAGTCTAAAGCTCCTGGACTAGATGGTCTACCCCTGGAGTTCTATGCAACATATTCGGAAACGCTCATACCTAAACTCAAGGATCTTTATCATTTCATATTTGACACAAATTCACTCCCTTTATCCATGCAAGAGGCCCAGATAATTGTACTCCCTAACCCGGCAAGGATCCCCATTACCCTGAGTCATATAGGCCTATATTACTCCTACAGGTGGATATAAAGATACTAGCTAAAATACTGGCCAATAGATTGAACACAGCTATACTCACGTTAATACATCCTGACCAAACTGGATTTATGCCAGGGAAAAACACTGCCATGAACATTAGGAGATTATATATGAACATACAGGCTCAGCATGACAATTCCGGAACCAGGGTGGTGGTAGCACTTGACACTGCCAAAGCCTTTGATTCCGTAGAATGGCCGTATCTGTGGGAGTGTTTACGTAATTATGGCTTTGGTCCACAGTTAATGCAGTGGGTTAAGCTTCTTTACCAGACACCTAAAGCAAGGGTGTTTGTTAATGGCTGGCTTTCAGAGCAATTCCCTCTGGAGAGGGGAACAAGACAGGGATGCCCCCTGTCCCCCCTACTGTATGCCCTGGCGGTGGAGCCACTGGCAATTGCCATTAGAGCAGACTCTAATATAAAGGGACTGAGAAAAGGTCATACAGTAGATAAAATAGGTCTATATGCTGATGACACAATTCTGTATCTGGCGGACCAAGGACCTTCACTGCAGGCTGCACTCGAAATTATTGAAAAAATGGGTAGCTACTCAGGATTGCGTATTAACTGGGACAAATCTCAAAATTCTCCCACTGGACATTTCCCCCCCCTAAAAAAATCCCAACTCTTCCATTACCCAGAGTATCTAAAATTAAGTACCTAGGGGTAGAGGTCACTAGGACTTTGACAGACTACACACACTTAAATGTTACACCCCTATTTGACCTAATAAAGTCCAAAACCCAGACATGGTCCAGGCTGCCACTGGGGGTGATGGGACGTATAAATATAATAAAAATGATTTTGCTACCCAAAATACTATATATGACTTGGCATGCTCCTCTTTATATTCCCTTAAAAGACTTTAAACAAATGGAAGCCATATTAAACTCATTTGTATAGGGTAATGGCAGACACAAACTGGCTTGGCATGTTTTAAAGAACCCCACAGATAGGGGAGGAGTGTCCCTTCCCGATCTACAAGATTATTACTTAGCAGCTCAACTCTCCCATATGTACCACTTTAATAAAGAGGAAATGCAACGTTATAGATCCCTAGTATGCAACAAACCGGGACACCCAGGATTTTCCCCGATACAAGCTACAATGCCCCATATACACGGTCGGACTTTGTTCGGACATTCCAACAACAAAATCCTAGGATTTTTTCCGACGGATGTTGGCTCAAACTTGTCTTGCAAACACACGGTCACACAAAGTTGTCAGAAAATCCGATCGTTCTAAACGCGGTGACGTAAAACACGTACGTCGGGACTATAAGCGGGGCAGTGGCCAATAGCTTTCATCTCTATTTATTCTGAGCATGCGTGGCACTTTGTCCGTCGGATTTGTGTACACACGATTGGAATTTCCGACAACGGATTTTGTTGTTGGAAAATTTTATATCCTGCTCTCAAACTTTGTGTGTCGGAAAATCCTAAGGAAAATGTATGATGGAGCCTACACACGGTCGGAATTTCCGACAACAAGGTCCTATCACACATTTTCCTTCGGAAAATCCGACCGTGTGTACGGGGCATTAGAGGGAAACAAATTACTAAAAAACTCCCAAGGTACAATATGGGAATGTTGATCCATCATCAAAGAATATGGGAAATCACGTTGAAAAAGCAAAAAACATTGGGAAAATTCATGCCCACACCCCACTATGGTTTAACAAACACCTTCCGGAGTTAGAATACCTGTCAGACTCAACAGTATGGGCTACATATGGAATAATATACATTCATCAGGTGCTATCTGACTCCAGACTTAAGCAGTTTCAGGTGCCTAAGGAAGAGTATACACTCCTTAACCAGATGGCTTTTAGGTACTTGCAACTTCGCCATGCACTAAAAACACAAATACCAAATATGGAGGTGGTGTCGGATTCTCCCCCAGTCCTGGGTATAATACTGGGAGAGGAACCCTCTAAACTCATCTCAACATTGTACCTACAGATTAGAAATAGTAGATCAAATGCTACTGCACAGAAGGCCAAAATGGAATGGGAAAAAGACATAGGCCCCATAGGGGAAGAAGACTGGGATGAAATAATGGAAGGGACCAGATTGACATCCCCTAAGCTATCAGACAGACTGACACAAATATACATTATACATAAAGCATACTTGACTCCCCTTGAAAAGGCATACAACCCGTCATGCCACTTGTGTCACGCAGCACCAGGTACGTTCTTCCATCTCATATGGAGCTGCCCAAACATAAAGACATATTGGACGCAGATTGTCTGATTCTACAATGACAATATGGGATCCCCGGCGGTATGGGACCCCAAACTATGTATTTTTGGGACTTCTGCCAGATGTAGAAATTGACAAATACCATGCTACATTTCTAAGGGAAACTCTGTTTATGGCATGCAAAGGCATAGCTAAGGTATGGATGCAGGTTCAGCCTCCCTCCATACGCCAATGGAAGAGGGATGTTAATGATGCACTGCCATTTAAAAAGTTAGTCTATGCCAATAGAAAATATGCACATAGGTACTCAAGGGTGTGGGATAGATGGTTAGAGGATGGAGAAACATGTGCTTAAAACACCCTAATGCCTCGCAGACAGATCTACTTAGATAAAAATAAAAGATGACTGTTCTAATGAAGGTCTAAAATAGGTAAATCTTAAGTAAAAATGTAATGGTAGTGAAATGATATGAAGTCTCTTATATACTGGATGTATTCACCATCATAACCTTGTACCTTAAAATGTTTGTATGTAGGAAGAATCTCACACAAAATGTCTGTAAAAATGTAATGTTTATTATTTCGCATAAGTAACTACATTGTAAAATGTTTTTCATTCAAATAAAGTTGTTTTTTTCCAATTAAAAAAAAGGTAACGGTGTGATGAGATTGGTAAGGCCCCTTTCACACTGGGGCGGTGGGGGCGTTGGCGGTAAAGCGCTGCTTTACCGTCTTTTTTGCGGCGGTATTCGGCCGCTAGCGGTGCGGTTTTAACCCCCGCTGGCGGCCGAAAAAGGGTTAAAATCATTTGCATAGCACGGCTATAGCCGTGGTATTGCCGCTGTATAGCCGCGCTGCTCCATTGATTTCAATGGGCAGGAGCAGTTTAGGAGCGGTGAATACACCGCTCCTTCACCGCTCCAAGGATGCGGCTTGCAGGAGTTTTTTTCTTCTCCTGCCAGCGCACCGTTTCAGTGTGAAAGCCCTCGGGCTTTCACACTGAACAAACAGTAGAGGCTGTTTTGGGTCGGTTTGCAGGCGGTATTTTTAGCGCAATAACGCCTGCAAACCGCCCCAGTGTGAAAGGGCTCTTAGTGAGTAGTTTAAGAGGGTAAAGCAAGTGAATTTAGAAGGTAAAGAGAGTTTTGAGTTATTTATTAAAATAAAGTTTGCATTATATAAGGTTTTTTCAGTTCATTTTTCTTTTTAGAGAAACCGATTTCAAAGCTGTTTTAAAAGTGACACACAGAGAAAAAAAAAAAAGGAAAGAAAATTTCTTTTAAAAAACGGGAAGTTAGCAGTCAGAGTTGTTTGAGATTTAAAGGGGACGTTGAATGTTGGGACATTTTACTGGCATGGCATACCGAGCTTGAAGGATTGATTCTTTCATGTTTGCTGTAGCGAGTACGAGAGATTTTTGTGGTCATGTATTTATTGATCATGAAGTATCTTTGAGGAAACGACCTTAAAGGACAGCCGAGATAGGAGTTTTTAAGCAGTTAAGGAAATTAACACAGAAAGAGTTTTGTTTTAAATAAGGAATTTAAAGTGCCACGGCCAGGTTTGAAATTTGGAGTATCAGTATGTTGTTAAAATAAGGATTTTTGTGTAAACGTGCCCCGTTTGTTTGTTTATTGTTGTTTGCTGAAGTTATAATGAGTCAGTACAGGTGGGTCGGTAAAATGTGTCGATCAGTGCAGATCACTGTTCGGCAACAGGCACAGGTACAGAGGGTAGTGGGGACTGATTCCCAGGTGGCATCAGGACATGGTGCCTCTACTGCACCAGATATATCTGATGTAGGGGAGGACTGTGAGACCGAGGCTTCAGGGAGGGCACCCACACCTGCTTGTACAGGAAAAGGTTCAACCAAGGGTAAAAAGAGAGATAGCTGTTGGGGAGGCTAGAACCCTTGTTGAAAGCATCCCACCTCGTTCAATGAGCAGCCCCTGGTCCTGGGGTCTCGTGAGACTTTTATGGGATTACGGTACCAGAGATTCACAGAAACACCAAGATGTCGGTTTATTGGGTAGTGATTAAATTGTCGCTGCTGGATGCACTGACAGGGGGATATGGTTACTGTTTTGGGGGGTCTGAATGAGGTGGAAGGAAGTTTAAAATCTTCCTCCTTCCCCCTCGGATCCCCCCAGATTCCCTCTTCGCTCCCAGATTCTCCACCTTTGAGCTGGTGGGTTTGGGAATGTGAATTCTGACACGGATCTCCAGTGAGGCGCTGAGGTCATAGCTTTGTGGACTGACCGTTTCTGTGTCAATCAGTGAGGATTCTCGGTGTGCTGAGATCATCCGAGGGAGAACATGTTCAAACACTTCTCCCACGATTGTCTCTGTTTCGTGGACTGTTTGTGGACTGTGATCGGTGGCAATCCTTGGGGTTGCCGCTGATCGCAGTTTCATAAGGCGGACACCTAGTTAAGGGAAAGTTGTTGTCAATAGAGAGAAATGCTTTATTTTATGTGTATGTGAATTTTTGTCTTGTCTTGGAATTTCAATTTAGAGTATAAGTTGTTTTTTCTTCTGAATGCAGATGGATTGTTGGGTAGTTGATATATGTCCTATGATCCTGCCAAGACGGAGAGCATTGCTAAAATGGGCTAGTGAGAGAGACAGAGTAGGGTACTCATTTGTGTGTGGTGCTTTAAGAGGATGGAATCGCAGATTTGGACAAGGACAAGTTACTCCTATCCAAAGTATTGTTTAGCACAATACACAGAGGTACATGGCCCCTTGCTATTTTGCTTCAGGTGGAAGAGGGGATCAAACCACCAACCAGGCCTTCACCACTGGTTTTGTGCAGAGCATACTGCTATATTTGCATTCCATATTCAGCAAGTCAGAGAGATTTGTTGGACTGGAGAGTAAATGTCAAAGGAGGATTTTAATTGAGAAACGTTATCTATATAGATTTAAAATGTTATACATGTTTATTGTTAAAATGTTGCAACTATTGTCAGTCTATTCATGAAATGTGTTGGGCACATATTAAGCCCATGCCTAATACATAGTAAATTGGGAACATTAAAAAAGGGAATGTGACACGTCACTGATAAAATTACATGTATGCAAATGTTTTTGTTTTTTGGGAGTCTGATCAGATACAATTTCTTTGTGAGTAACATTTCAATATATACATGGTGTGTTTTGATTGTTTCAGTTGGGCTCTGTTTCCACTGTTGCAGCCCCAAAGTCACGCGATTTGCGATGCAATATTACAGTGCGATTTCATGCAACCAGTAAAAACCGTGTGGGAACAAGTCGCGGCGAGGTCGGAACGGGGTAGCACAAGAGCCTTTTTTGGAGTCGCTGCGACTTGGATCACACTGGTTGGAACGGGGAGCCTTGAAGTCTGGTTTTAAGGACTGGTTTAGTTGTGTAAGTTGTTTATTCTTGCATTATTGAAATTAAAAGGTGTTTTTTTCGGTACCGGCAAGTGTGCTATAGATTGGATTGATATAATTGCTCGGAGTTCCGAGGTGTTTAGTAAATGTCATTATACTGTTATCAAAGAACAGAACCTAAAGTGGTGTTTTATGTAGGGGAAAAAAAATATGTTATAGTTACATAGTTAGTCAGGTTGAAAAAAGACACAAGACAAAAGACACAAGTCCATCCATTTTAGAAGTTAAACTAACAGGTCTATAGTTACTTGGTAAAGACTTTGATCCCTTTTTAAATATAGGCACCACGTTCGCTCTGCGCCACTCCAGTGGTACTATTCCCATCATTAATGAGTTCCAAAAAATTAGATACAATGGCTTTGAAACTACAGAGCTCAATTCTTTTAGGATCCGTGGGTGGATGCCATCAGGTCCAGGTGCTTTATCCACCTTTATTCTGTCTAAATAATTCTGGACCATATAACTTTTGAGCCATTGTGGATCATTCAGGGCTGTGTCACTACCACCCCCATTATGGACATGAGCTCCCCCATGCTCCTTTGTATACATATTTGTATGTTATAAAACAATAGATTGTACGTTTCAGGGGAAGTTGGGCCGACAAGCACATTTGTTGATGTGGAAAAAGAAAAAGAAAAAAATGGGATGTTTTGCATTGTATAGGGAAATTGCCTTTTATAGAGCAAGGGAATGATCATTTATGCAAAAGGGTTAATTGTGTTTAAGCTGTTTTAACATGAGAACACAGGCTAAATTAGCCTATAAGGGGATAGGGGAAAGGAGAGAAGCATTCCCCTTTCCCCTGGGACTTTAAAGGTGCTTATTCACTAAGTAAATAGAACAATAATTTCCGTACCAATTCATAAAATTATTACTTTTATTAAATAAGAATTAAAATATCTATGTCTCACACAGAAAAAAAAGGAGAGACATCAAGAAACAATTAGACATAAATGATTGGAACATAGAGTCATTAGTATAAATACAGTGCTGAATAAAGCAACTACTTAAGGTGCCATAACAATCTGCCACTTGCTCGACATGTTTCGCTCAAATGTGAGCTTCTTCAGGAGTATTTAAGGCAAATGATTGTGGTGGACTCTAAGTGATGAAAAAATAAACACAGATCAATACATCAGAATTTACAAATGGATACAAAATATAATACATAAACCAAAGGGATTAGATTTGGTTAGTGCAGTGGTACGGAACAGAGTGTATATGCATAGAACTAAAAAATCAAATGAACAAAAGATGTAAGTACAACAAATTTGGGTTGCATATCTTACCGAGCTGCAGTTTGACCCTATAGCGTAAATGCCCGCATAGAGTGGAACTGGTGCCAACTTTGGAAGTAGGGAATTCCCATGGGGAAGGGGACCTCAATGTCAAATAAAGTGACCACAGGAGTAAATAAAGTGCTTGAATGGGCCCTTCAAGAAATAAGAAATAAATGGAAGGATTACATAGCGTGTCACCTGGATGCCAGAACAACCATATATTCAGGAATGTATTACCTTAAATAGAACCAATAGCTAAACCTGATCGGGACCAAAAAAGTCTCCCAGTCAGTGTAGATTGTAAAGGTGAAGATGGACACCAAAAATAGAAGGTCTAATCCCTGGTGAACTATCCTGAGGGAACGGTTCCCTTCACAGCAGTTTTCTGAGTGAAAAGAAGAAAAGAATATGTATATATAAGAATATACGATAGGGCCAAAAAATCAAAGGGCTCAAAACACTGACCGTGATATAAGGACAGGAGAGGAGTGACTTACTAAAAGGCGTCCGACGGCAAATAGGCTTGAGGGGGCTTGAAGCGTCCTCCGTGGCTAAGCACCGATATCAGAACGTAAGCGGTATCCAGCCGCCTTTAAATACCCCCATCCAGGCGGCGTCTGATTGCACCGCCGGAATGCGGACGTTCATTGAGGCTGCCTGCGTCATGACGTGGGCAGACGCCGCGGCGTCATTCTGACGTCAGCGGCGTCTAAGGTCCTTACTGCGCATGTCTGGATGGTTTTGGAACCTGTGACCAAGCCGAGTGTCACAAGGCGCCATTTTGGATAAGGGAAAAGATGAGGGAAAAGCAAGCATTGTCATCCTGGACCATATGAAATCGATCCAAGTAGGCAATCACTGTTCAGAAGCTTGAAAGCTTACAGGAAAAATTCCCTAAGGGTGTGTTAAAGGCTCATACAAAAATTTAATTTAAAACAACAGGACCAGAACTGACATGACCAGACTCAATTAAAAGGGCCACCATCGTAGGGGCGATTGGTTCTTCACCCCATAACGTTGGGTGCCCCGGGCGTCCGTGTGGTCGAGGTTGACAGAGATGGCCCCTACCCATTTATAGAAGTTCAAAATCCTTATTTTACTCCAAACTTGGAGAAATAATTTCAAGCGGGAACAAAAGTATGAAAATAAATATAACATGAAATAAAAATAACTGCAGCTCGTAAGGTAAGCAATAATTTCAGTGGAAATAAAGATGTCACATACAACAATACAATGTACAAAATATCGTATAAGTGTTAGTTGTCCGGTCTCATACCCGGACATACATACAAGATGATAAATGTTATAGATGAGATTGGGAATAATAGATGGAATACATGGTAGGAACACCTGAGATGAAGAAAGGGGGGAAAAAGGGGGGAGGGGGGGGGGGGAAGGGGAGGGGGAAGGGGAGGGAAGAAAAAAAGGGGGAGGGGGGGGGGGGGGGGAAAGAAAGGGACAAATGAAGGGGAACTAGAAAAAAGCCAAATTGGAGCTATTGATACCTTAGTTTATTAAAGAAAGGGCTTGAAACTGAATGCCTCATTCATGCCCGGATATTTTAGGGCCGATAATTCGTGTATCCAGCGAGTCTCCTTTTGGAGGAGGAGTCTATCATAATTTCCGCCTCTATCCCCAGGGGGAATATGTTCCAAAGCAAAAAAATGTAGGCATTTAGTGTCAAAATTATGATATAACCCTACATGGCGGCTAATTGGAGTCTCCATTTTCTTTTTAAGTATCAGGGAGACATGATCCCTGATACGGCAGAAAAAGGGTCTCTTAGTTTTGCCAATGTAAAACATATTGCACTCGCATAGCATAATGTACACAATGCCAATGGATTGACAGGTTACTGCAAATCTCGGTTTATATAAATGCCCATTGGGCAGTAGAAGGCTTCGAGTCGCCAAGATGTACCTACAAAAGGGACAGTGATGGCATGGCCTACTGCCTCTATTAGTTTCTTTGATTTTGATAATGTTCTTTTCATAATGACTGTGTACTAGCGAGTCCCTCAAGGATCGGCAGCGTCTAAAAGTGATTTCCGGATACGGATTTAAATGTTTGGCTACTTTTTCGTCCCCCATCAACAAGTACCAGTACTTGTTGAGAATTTCACGTGTTTGTTGATGTTGATTAGAGTAAGTAGTGATGAGTCTAACTCCAGGGTTGATTTTTTTTGGTCTACTACTGTGTAAAAGAGAGACTCTATTCTGATTTTTAGCTCTGAGGTATGCTTTTTTAAGGCATTTTTTACTGTATCCTCGGTTTAGGAAGCGCAGGCGTAGACATTTGGCCTCCTTTTCAAAGTCGGACTCATCACTGCAATTGCGTTTGGCTCGTAGATATTGCCCATAGGGTACACTTTTAATGAGGGGAACGGGATGGGAACTGGTGGCATGCAGCAATGAATTTGCTGCCGAGGATTTACGGTATAGGGTCGTTCTGATATTTCCATCTGGTTTAACTGTGATTAAAGTATCCAAAAAAGTCAGACTAAATTGACTGAGTTCAAACGTAAATTTAAGATTGAATCTATTGGTCTTCAGACTTTCCAGAAAGGTCAAGAGGAGATCATGGGAGCCCACCCATATAAAGAAAACGTCATCAATGAATCTCCTCCATAGGGGGATAAGATCCATAAATTTCTGCATATCCTCATTGGAGAATAGTTCACGTTCCCACCCCCCCAGATACAGGTTGGCATAAGAGGGGGCACACTTGGTCCCCATAGCCACCCCCTGTATCTGGAGGTAGTGGGATCCTCCAAATAGGAAGATGTTGTTGGAAAGAATAAACATCAGCAGATCAAGAATGAACTTGTTGTAGAGAACGGGTGTCTCGTGATTTTGAGAGATGAAATGGTTGACAACTTCCACCCCCTGGGAATGGGGGATGGAGTTGTACAAGGCCTCCACGTCAAGGGCCACCAACCACGCGCCCGAGGGAATGGAAATCCCATCAAGGGCGCGTAGCAGGTCATTGGTGTCCTGAAGATAGGACACCAAGCCCTCGACGTGGGGCCTGAGGAAATCATCGACTAGTTTACTAGCCGTCTCCGTGAGACTGCCGTTACCCGAAACAATTGGACGGCCCGGGGGTTTGGTCTGACTTTTATGAATCTTTGGAAGTGCGTAAAGGGTGGGTATTCGTGGAGTAGTGACATTAAGGAATTCCCAGGTGGACTTACTAATGAGGCCGCTGCGATAAGCAGAACCAATTAAGTGTTGGTAGCGGTTAATAGTTAAAGTAACATGGGTCGATGATATTTTACGATACCATTCTTGGTTCTGAACAATAGCCAGAACCATGGACTCGTATTGGACCCTGTCCATCACTACCAGATTTCCACCCTTATCGGCAGGCTTGATAATGATATTCTGATTCTGCTGTAGGGATTTTAGAGCCTGGGTTTGGGAGGGGGTTAGGTTGGTCTCAGAGGTGTTCCTCCATTTAGTTTCCATAATCTCCTTAGTGACTTGGTTTGTAAACGCCCATACGTTCGGATTGCCTTGCAAGGCAGGAAATTTGGAAGATTTGGGTTTATAGTTAGTAAGTGGGGCGGTGTTGGGAAGATGGGGAAGGACCAATGGGGGTGGGGGAGGGGGCGGGGGGTCAACAGCCGTTTCGAGGGCACAGGCCTCGAGCAGGTCTGTTTCACTGATCCCCCCCTCTTCCCACAGCTCCATTAGATCCTCCATGGCCTTTATGTCATTAATAGACATCTCATTCCAAAGGGGGTTCTCAAGGGATGAGCTCTGAATAGCTGGAGGAGGTCTGTCATATAAAATTTTAAACATAAGTTTCCTTGAGAACAGATTGAGGTCTTTTATCAATTCAAAGGGGTCTATCTTACGCGTAGGGCAGAAGGTAAGGCCAAGTTTCAACACAGAGACTTGTTCTGCCGACAGAGAATACGAGGAGATGTTAATCACCTCGAGTTGAGTTTCTGTGGTTTGGGATTCCCTGACTCCGAGCTTGTGGGTCTCTTGGGGTCCGGCATCATCTGAGTAAAAATTGGAGCCGGGCGAAAATCCTGCTGTGAAGGAAAAGTATTGGTGTTACTTACCGAAGTGTTCAAACCGGATATAGGTGCACAGGTGGTTGTGCAAGTGTTAGAAAGTGTTTCAGGGTGAACCGGTGCGCTAGTGAGTGAGCTTTTGTTTGCACCCGCCCGGGTGACCATAGTTGTCTTGGGGTTAGGAGTACGTCTAACCGAGCCCGTGAGTGCATTCTCTTTAACGTGTTTAGAATTCAATGAATCCTGAGTTCTTGTGAATCGTGTGAAATCCTGTGCCTGTAGTGAGGAAACAGAGGAGGCAGATGAGTCAGAATCACTGGGTTCATTATTTGCTTGTTTAAAATGGCGTGTTTGGTTGTTGCGTTTTTTTCTCTTATAATTATTCTGTGACCAATTGTATGCTTGTTTGTTATCATACGCCAATTTATCTCTGATATATTTTTTTTCTTTTGTTTTTAAAATTTCCGTTACATATAGTTCTAAGTTTGATTTGAGTTCGTTTTCTCGTGTGGAAAAGAGAGCATCTGCAATGATGGCTGGGTTGTCATGATGTAGTTTCTCAATTTCCTTATCTAAAAGGGATAGCTCAGTTGTATAGTATTTACACAGGAGCTCCATCATCTGTTTGGAGCAACTCTGTAAATTCTCTTCCCATTCTAGTTTAAATTCTGGCTCTAATTGAGTAATAGTGGGGAAGATCTGAATTCTTAAACCCCAGGGAGAGATGTTCTCCTCAACATACTTCAGAAAATACCATCTATTCCAAAATAATCTTGATTTTTTCTCAAGCATGCGTTGCAGTCTTAGAAAAAAACGTTCCATAGATAGACCTCCATTGGAGGCATTTTGTGATTGTTGAATATGACCCATCAGGCCATCGAAGGCATTCCCACAGTAATTGGCCATTCTGTAGAATTAGCAGTTCTCTACTCAACAACAACCAAAAGGCAACAAAGAGAAAAATGCCTCACCAAAACCAACCCTAGATCAGAACCCACCTCTCGAGGAAGGATATATATTTATTTGGAGAGAAGACCACAAAATTTTTTGATAAACCGGAAAGAAACAACATAGGAAGGAGAAGGAAAGGAATTTGTCAACATCAAATACCACTGAAAAATATTTAGGTTAATCAAATCCAGAAAAAATTGGATAATCCAGTGACTATGTCTGTCCTGAGAAGGTGAAGGGTGGGTAACACCCCAATTTATGAATAAAGTTAGAGAAGGACAGAAATAGTCAACTGACAGCACCACATCCCTTTTATTTGTAAAATGAGAACACAGGCTAAATTAGCCTATAAGGGGATAGGGGAAAGGAGAGAAGCATTCCCCTTTCCCCTGGGACTTTAAAGGTGCTTATTCACTAAGTAAATAGAACAATAATTTCCGTACCAATTCATAAAATTATTACTTTTATTAAATAAGAATTAAAATATCTATGTCTCACACAGAAAAAAAAGGAGAGACATCAAGAAACAATTAGACATAAATGATTGGAACATAGAGTCATTAGTATAAATACAGTGCTGAATAAAGCAACTACTTAAGGTGCCATAACAATCTGCCACTTGCTCGACATGTTTCGCTCAAATGTGAGCTTCTTCAGGAGTATTTAAGGCAAATGATTGTGGTGGACTCTAAGTGATGAAAAAATAAACACAGATCAATACATCAGAATTTACAAATGGATACAAAATATAATACATAAACCAAAGGGATTAGATTTGGTTAGTGCAGTGGTACGGAACAGAGTGTATATGCATAGAACTAAAAAATCAAATGAACAAAAGATGTAAGTACAACAAATTTGGGTTGCATATCTTACCGAGCTGCAGTTTGACCCTATAGCGTAAATGCCCGCATAGAGTGGAACTGGTGCCAACTTTGGAAGTAGGGAATTCCCATGGGGAAGGGGACCTCAATGTCAAATAAAGTGACCACAGGAGTAAATAAAGTGCTTGAATGGGCCCTTCAAGAAATAAGAAATAAATGGAAGGATTACATAGCGTGTCACCTGGATGCCAGAACAACCATATATTCAGGAATGTATTACCTTAAATAGAACCAATAGCTAAACCTGATCGGGACCAAAAAAGTCTCCCAGTCAGTGTAGATTGTAAAGGTGAAGATGGACACCAAAAATAGAAGGTCTAATCCCTGGTGAACTATCCTGAGGGAACGGTTCCCTTCACAGCAGTTTTCTGAGTGAAAAGAAGAAAAGAATATGTATATATAAGAATATACGATAGGGCCAAAAAATCAAAGGGCTCAAAACACTGACCGTGATATAAGGACAGGAGAGGAGTGACTTACTAAAAGGCGTCCGACGGCAAATAGGCTTGAGGGGGCTTGAAGCGTCCTCCGTGGCTAAGCACCGATATCAGAACGTAAGCGGTATCCAGCCGCCTTTAAATACCCCCATCCAGGCGGCGTCTGATTGCACCGCCGGAATGCGGACGTTCATTGAGGCTGCCTGCGTCATGACGTGGGCAGACGCCGCGGCGTCATTCTGACGTCAGCGGCGTCTAAGGTCCTTACTGCGCATGTCTGGATGGTTTTGGAACCTGTGACCAAGCCGAGTGTCACAAGGCGCCATTTTGGATAAGGGAAAAGATGAGGGAAAAGCAAGCATTGTCATCCTGGACCATATGAAATCGATCCAAGTAGGCAATCACTGTTCAGAAGCTTGAAAGCTTACAGGAAAAATTCCCTAAGGGTGTGTTAAAGGCTCATACAAAAATTTAATTTAAAACAACAGGACCAGAACTGACATGACCAGACTCAATTAAAAGGGCCACCATCGTAGGGGCGATTGGTTCTTCACCCCATAACGTTGGGTGCCCCGGGCGTCCGTGTGGTCGAGGTTGACAGAGATGGCCCCTACCCATTTATAGAAGTTCAAAATCCTTATTTTACTCCAAACTTGGAGAAATAATTTCAAGCGGGAACAAAAGTATGAAAATAAATATAACATGAAATAAAAATAACTGCAGCTCGTAAGGTAAGCAATAATTTCAGTGGAAATAAAGATGTCACATACAACAATACAATGTACAAAATATCGTATAAGTGTTAGTTGTCCGGTCTCATACCCGGACATACATACAAGATGATAAATGTTATAGATGAGATTGGGAATAATAGATGGAATACATGGTAGGAACACCTGAGATGAAGAAAGGGGGGAAAAAGGGGGGAGGGGGGGGGGGAAGGGGAGGGGGAAGGGGAGGGAAGAAAAAAAGGGGGAGGGGGGGGGGGGGGGGAAAGAAAGGGACAAATGAAGGGGAACTAGAAAAAAGCCAAATTGGAGCTATTGATACCTTAGTTTATTAAAGAAAGGGCTTGAAACTGAATGCCTCATTCATGCCCGGATATTTTAGGGCCGATAATTCGTGTATCCAGCGAGTCTCCTTTTGGAGGAGGAGTCTATCATAATTTCCGCCTCTATCCCCAGGGGGAATATGTTCCAAAGCAAAAAAATGTAGGCATTTAGTGTCAAAATTATGATATAACCCTACATGGCGGCTAATTGGAGTCTCCATTTTCTTTTTAAGTATCAGGGAGACATGATCCCTGATACGGCAGAAAAAGGGTCTCTTAGTTTTGCCAATGTAAAACATATTGCACTCGCATAGCATAATGTACACAATGCCAATGGATTGACAGGTTACTGCAAATCTCGGTTTATATAAATGCCCATTGGGCAGTAGAAGGCTTCGAGTCGCCAAGATGTACCTACAAAAGGGACAGTGATGGCATGGCCTACTGCCTCTATTAGTTTCTTTGATTTTGATAATGTTCTTTTCATAATGACTGTGTACTAGCGAGTCCCTCAAGGATCGGCAGCGTCTAAAAGTGATTTCCGGATACGGATTTAAATGTTTGGCTACTTTTTCGTCCCCCATCAACAAGTACCAGTACTTGTTGAGAATTTCACGTGTTTGTTGATGTTGATTAGAGTAAGTAGTGATGAGTCTAACTCCAGGGTTGATTTTTTTTGGTCTACTACTGTGTAAAAGAGAGACTCTATTCTGATTTTTAGCTCTGAGGTATGCTTTTTTAAGGCATTTTTTACTGTATCCTCGGTTTAGGAAGCGCAGGCGTAGACATTTGGCCTCCTTTTCAAAGTCGGACTCATCACTGCAATTGCGTTTGGCTCGTAGATATTGCCCATAGGGTACACTTTTAATGAGGGGAACGGGATGGGAACTGGTGGCATGCAGCAATGAATTTGCTGCCGAGGATTTACGGTATAGGGTCGTTCTGATATTTCCATCTGGTTTAACTGTGATTAAAGTATCCAAAAAAGTCAGACTAAATTGACTGAGTTCAAACGTAAATTTAAGATTGAATCTATTGGTCTTCAGACTTTCCAGAAAGGTCAAGAGGAGATCATGGGAGCCCACCCATATAAAGAAAACGTCATCAATGAATCTCCTCCATAGGGGGATAAGATCCATAAATTTCTGCATATCCTCATTGGAGAATAGTTCACGTTCCCACCCCCCCAGATACAGGTTGGCATAAGAGGGGGCACACTTGGTCCCCATAGCCACCCCCTGTATCTGGAGGTAGTGGGATCCTCCAAATAGGAAGATGTTGTTGGAAAGAATAAACATCAGCAGATCAAGAATGAACTTGTTGTAGAGAACGGGTGTCTCGTGATTTTGAGAGATGAAATGGTTGACAACTTCCACCCCCTGGGAATGGGGGATGGAGTTGTACAAGGCCTCCACGTCAAGGGCCACCAACCACGCGCCCGAGGGAATGGAAATCCCATCAAGGGCGCGTAGCAGGTCATTGGTGTCCTGAAGATAGGACACCAAGCCCTCGACGTGGGGCCTGAGGAAATCATCGACTAGTTTACTAGCCGTCTCCGTGAGACTGCCGTTACCCGAAACAATTGGACGGCCCGGGGGTTTGGTCTGACTTTTATGAATCTTTGGAAGTGCGTAAAGGGTGGGTATTCGTGGAGTAGTGACATTAAGGAATTCCCAGGTGGACTTACTAATGAGGCCGCTGCGATAAGCAGAACCAATTAAGTGTTGGTAGCGGTTAATAGTTAAAGTAACATGGGTCGATGATATTTTACGATACCATTCTTGGTTCTGAACAATAGCCAGAACCATGGACTCGTATTGGACCCTGTCCATCACTACCAGATTTCCACCCTTATCGGCAGGCTTGATAATGATATTCTGATTCTGCTGTAGGGATTTTAGAGCCTGGGTTTGGGAGGGGGTTAGGTTGGTCTCAGAGGTGTTCCTCCATTTAGTTTCCATAATCTCCTTAGTGACTTGGTTTGTAAACGCCCATACGTTCGGATTGCCTTGCAAGGCAGGAAATTTGGAAGATTTGGGTTTATAGTTAGTAAGTGGGGCGGTGTTGGGAAGATGGGGAAGGACCAATGGGGGTGGGGGAGGGGGCGGGGGGTCAACAGCCGTTTCGAGGGCACAGGCCTCGAGCAGGTCTGTTTCACTGATCCCCCCCTCTTCCCACAGCTCCATTAGATCCTCCATGGCCTTTATGTCATTAATAGACATCTCATTCCAAAGGGGGTTCTCAAGGGATGAGCTCTGAATAGCTGGAGGAGGTCTGTCATATAAAATTTTAAACATAAGTTTCCTTGAGAACAGATTGAGGTCTTTTATCAATTCAAAGGGGTCTATCTTACGCGTAGGGCAGAAGGTAAGGCCAAGTTTCAACACAGAGACTTGTTCTGCCGACAGAGAATACGAGGAGATGTTAATCACCTCGAGTTGAGTTTCTGTGGTTTGGGATTCCCTGACTCCGAGCTTGTGGGTCTCTTGGGGTCCCCTATCCCCTTATAGGCTAATTTAGCCTGTGTTCTCATTTTACAAATAAAAGGGATGTGGTGCTGTCAGTTGACTATTTCTGTCCTTCTCTAACTTTATTCATAAATTGGGGTGTTACCCACCCTTCACCTTCTCAGGACAGACATAGTCACTGGATTATCCAATTTTTTCTGGATTTGATTAACCTAAATATTTTTCAGTGGTATTTGATGTTGACAAATTCCTTTCCTTCTTCTTCCTATGTTGTTTCTTTCCGGTTTATCAAAAAATTTTGTGGTCTTCTCTCCAAATAAATATATATCCTTCCTCGAGAGGTGGGTTCTGATCTAGGGTTGGTTTTGGTGAGGCATTTTTCTCTTTGTTGCCTTTTGGTTGTTGTTGAGTAGAGAACTGCTAATTCTACAGAATGGCCAATTACTGTGGGAATGCCTTCGATGGCCTGATGGGTCATATTCAACAATCACAAAATGCCTCCAATGGAGGTCTATCTATGGAACGTTTTTTTCTAAGACTGCAACGCATGCTTGAGAAAAAATCAAGATTATTTTGGAATAGATGGTATTTTCTGAAGTATGTTGAGGAGAACATCTCTCCCTGGGGTTTAAGAATTCAGATCTTCCCCACTATTACTCAATTAGAGCCAGAATTTAAACTAGAATGGGAAGAGAATTTACAGAGTTGCTCCAAACAGATGATGGAGCTCCTGTGTAAATACTATACAACTGAGCTATCCCTTTTAGATAAGGAAATTGAGAAACTACATCATGACAACCCAGCCATCATTGCAGATGCTCTCTTTTCCACACGAGAAAACGAACTCAAATCAAACTTAGAACTATATGTAACGGAAATTTTAAAAACAAAAGAAAAAAAATATATCAGAGATAAATTGGCGTATGATAACAAACAAGCATACAATTGGTCACAGAATAATTATAAGAGAAAAAAACGCAACAACCAAACACGCCATTTTAAACAAGCAAATAATGAACCCAGTGATTCTGACTCATCTGCCTCCTCTGTTTCCTCACTACAGGCACAGGATTTCACACGATTCACAAGAACTCAGGATTCATTGAATTCTAAACACGTTAAAGAGAATGCACTCACGGGCTCGGTTAGACGTACTCCTAACCCCAAGACAACTATGGTCACCCGGGCGGGTGCAAACAAAAGCTCACTCACTAGCGCACCGGTTCACCCTGAAACACTTTCTAACACTTGCACAACCACCTGTGCACCTATATCCGGTTTGAACACTTCGGTAAGTAACACCAATACTTTTCCTTCACAGCAGGATTTTCGCCCGGCTCCAATTTTTACTCAGATGATGCCGGACCCCAAGAGACCCACAAGCTCGGAGTCAGGGAATCCCAAACCACAGAAACTCAACTCGAGGTGATTAACATCTCCTCGTATTCTCTGTCGGCAGAACAAGTCTCTGTGTTGAAACTTGGCCTTACCTTCTGCCCTACGCGTAAGATAGACCCCTTTGAATTGATAAAAGACCTCAATCTGTTCTCAAGGAAACTTATGTTTAAAATTTTATATGACAGACCTCCTCCAGCTATTCAGAGCTCATCCCTTGAGAACCCCCTTTGGAATGAGATGTCTATTAATGACATAAAGGCCATGGAGGATCTAATGGAGCTGTGGGAAGAGGGGGGGATCAGTGAAACAGACCTGCTCGAGGCCTGTGCCCTCGAAACGGCTGTTGACCCCCCGCCCCCTCCCCCACCCCCATTGGTCCTTCCCCATCTTCCCAACACCGCCCCACTTACTAACTATAAACCCAAATCTTCCAAATTTCCTGCCTTGCAAGGCAATCCGAACGTATGGGCGTTTACAAACCAAGTCACTAAGGAGATTATGGAAACTAAATGGAGGAACACCTCTGAGACCAACCTAACCCCCTCCCAAACCCAGGCTCTAAAATCCCTACAGCAGAATCAGAATATCATTATCAAGCCTGCCGATAAGGGTGGAAATCTGGTAGTGATGGACAGGGTCCAATACGAGTCCATGGTTCTGGCTATTGTTCAGAACCAAGAATGGTATCGTAAAATATCATCGACCCATGTTACTTTAACTATTAACCGCTACCAACACTTAATTGGTTCTGCTTATCGCAGCGGCCTCATTAGTAAGTCCACCTGGGAATTCCTTAATGTCACTACTCCACGAATACCCACCCTTTACGCACTTCCAAAGATTCATAAAAGTCAGACCAAACCCCCGGGCCGTCCAATTGTTTCGGGTAACGGCAGTCTCACGGAGACGGCTAGTAAACTAGTCGATGATTTCCTCAGGCCCCACGTCGAGGGCTTGGTGTCCTATCTTCAGGACACCAATGACCTGCTACGCGCCCTTGATGGGATTTCCATTCCCTCGGGCGCGTGGTTGGTGGCCCTTGACGTGGAGGCCTTGTACAACTCCATCCCCCATTCCCAGGGGGTGGAAGTTGTCAACCATTTCATCTCTCAAAATCACGAGACACCCGTTCTCTACAACAAGTTCATTCTTGATCTGCTGATGTTTATTCTTTCCAACAACATCTTCCTATTTGGAGGATCCCACTACCTCCAGATACAGGGGGTGGCTATGGGGACCAAGTGTGCCCCCTCTTATGCCAACCTGTATCTGGGGGGGTGGGAACGTGAACTATTCTCCAATGAGGATATGCAGAAATTTATGGATCTTATCCCCCTATGGAGGAGATTCATTGATGACGTTTTCTTTATATGGGTGGGCTCCCATGATCTCCTCTTGACCTTTCTGGAAAGTCTGAAGACCAATAGATTCAATCTTAAATTTACGTTTGAACTCAGTCAATTTAGTCTGACTTTTTTGGATACTTTAATCACAGTTAAACCAGATGGAAATATCAGAACGACCCTATACCGTAAATCCTCGGCAGCAAATTCATTGCTGCATGCCACCAGTTCCCATCCCGTTCCCCTCATTAAAAGTGTACCCTATGGGCAATATCTACGAGCCAAACGCAATTGCAGTGATGAGTCCGACTTTGAAAAGGAGGCCAAATGTCTACGCCTGCGCTTCCTAAACCGAGGATACAGTAAAAAATGCCTTAAAAAAGCATACCTCAGAGCTAAAAATCAGAATAGAGTCTCTCTTTTACACAGTAGTAGACCAAAAAAAATCAACCCTGGAGTTAGACTCATCACTACTTACTCTAATCAACATCAACAAACACGTGAAATTCTCAACAAGTACTGGTACTTGTTGATGGGGGACGAAAAAGTAGCCAAACATTTAAATCCGTATCCGGAAATCACTTTTAGACGCTGCCGATCCTTGAGGGACTCGCTAGTACACAGTCATTATGAAAAGAACATTATCAAAATCAAAGAAACTAATAGAGGCAGTAGGCCATGCCATCACTGTCCCTTTTGTAGGTACATCTTGGCGACTCGAAGCCTTCTACTGCCCAATGGGCATTTATATAAACCGAGATTTGCAGTAACCTGTCAATCCATTGGCATTGTGTACATTATGCTATGCGAGTGCAATATGTTTTACATTGGCAAAACTAAGAGACCCTTTTTCTGCCGTATCAGGGATCATGTCTCCCTGATACTTAAAAAGAAAATGGAGACTCCAATTAGCCGCCATGTAGGGTTATATCATAATTTTGACACTAAATGCCTACATTTTTTTGCTTTGGAACATATTCCCCCTGGGGATAGAGGCGGAAATTATGATAGACTCCTCCTCCAAAAGGAGACTCGCTGGATACACGAATTATCGGCCCTAAAATATCCGGGCATGAATGAGGCATTCAGTTTCAAGCCCTTTCTTTAATAAACTAAGGTATCAATAGCTCCAATTTGGCTTTTTTCTAGTTCCCCTTCATTTGTCCCTTTCTTTCCCCCCCCCCCCCCCCTCCCCCTTTTTTTCTTCCCTCCCCTTCCCCCTCCCCTTCCCCCCCCCCCCTCCCCCCTTTTTCCCCCCTTTCTTCATCTCAGGTGTTCCTACCATGTATTCCATCTATTATTCCCAATCTCATCTATAACATTTATCATCTTGTATGTATGTCCGGGTATGAGACCGGACAACTAACACTTATACGATATTTTGTACATTGTATTGTTGTATGTGACATCTTTATTTCCACTGAAATTATTGCTTACCTTACGAGCTGCAGTTATTTTTATTTCATGTTATATTTATTTTCATACTTTTGTTCCCGCTTGAAATTATTTCTCCAAGTTTGGAGTAAAATAAGGATTTTGAACTTCTATAAATGGGTAGGGGCCATCTCTGTCAACCTCGACCACACGGACGCCCGGGGCACCCAACGTTATGGGGTGAAGAACCAATCGCCCCTACGATGGTGGCCCTTTTAATTGAGTCTGGTCATGTCAGTTCTGGTCCTGTTGTTTTAAATTAAATTTTTGTATGAGCCTTTAACACACCCTTAGGGAATTTTTCCTGTAAGCTTTCAAGCTTCTGAACAGTGATTGCCTACTTGGATCGATTTCATATGGTCCAGGATGACAATGCTTGCTTTTCCCTCATCTTTTCCCTTATCCAAAATGGCGCCTTGTGACACTCGGCTTGGTCACAGGTTCCAAAACCATCCAGACATGCGCAGTAAGGACCTTAGACGCCGCTGACGTCAGAATGACGCCGCGGCGTCTGCCCACGTCATGACGCAGGCAGCCTCAATGAACGTCCGCATTCCGGCGGTGCAATCAGACGCCGCCTGGATGGGGGTATTTAAAGGCGGCTGGATACCGCTTACGTTCTGATATCGGTGCTTAGCCACGGAGGACGCTTCAAGCCCCCTCAAGCCTATTTGCCGTCGGACGCCTTTTAGTAAGTCACTCCTCTCCTGTCCTTATATCACGGTCAGTGTTTTGAGCCCTTTGATTTTTTGGCCCTATCGTATATTCTTATATATACATATTCTTTTCTTCTTTTCACTCAGAAAACTGCTGTGAAGGGAACCGTTCCCTCAGGATAGTTCACCAGGGATTAGACCTTCTATTTTTGGTGTCCATCTTCACCTTTACAATCTACACTGACTGGGAGACTTTTTTGGTCCCGATCAGGTTTAGCTATTGGTTCTATTTAAGGTAATACATTCCTGAATATATGGTTGTTCTGGCATCCAGGTGACACGCTATGTAATCCTTCCATTTATTTCTTATTTCTTGAAGGGCCCATTCAAGCACTTTATTTACTCCTGTGGTCACTTTATTTGACATTGAGGTCCCCTTCCCCATGGGAATTCCCTACTTCCAAAGTTGGCACCAGTTCCACTCTATGCGGGCATTTACGCTATAGGGTCAAACTGCAGCTCGGTAAGATATGCAACCCAAATTTGTTGTACTTACATCTTTTGTTCATTTGATTTTTTAGTTCTATGCATATACACTCTGTTCCGTACCACTGCACTAACCAAATCTAATCCCTTTGGTTTATGTATTATATTTTGTATCCATTTGTAAATTCTGATGTATTGATCTGTGTTTATTTTTTCATCACTTAGAGTCCACCACAATCATTTGCCTTAAATACTCCTGAAGAAGCTCACATTTGAGCGAAACATGTCGAGCAAGTGGCAGATTGTTATGGCACCTTAAGTAGTTGCTTTATTCAGCACTGTATTTATACTAATGACTCTATGTTCCAATCATTTATGTCTAATTGTTTCTTGATGTCTCTCCTTTTTTTTCTGTGTGAGACATAGATATTTTAATTCTTATTTAATAAAAGTAATAATTTTATGAATTGGTACGGAAATTATTGTTCTATTTACTTAGTGAATAAGCACCTTTAAAGTCCCAGGGGAAAGGGGAATGCTTCTCTCCTTTCCCCTATCCCCTTATAGGCTAATTTAGCCTGTGTTCTCATTTTACAAATAAAAGGGATGTGGTGCTGTCAGTTGACTATTTCTGTCCTTCTCTAACTTTAAGCTGTTTTAACATTGATTGGGGATCTTAAAATGTTTGATTTTGTCTTTTTTGGTTAATACAGGTTTAAGAATATTATAATTAAGAGTCCATGCTGCGAAAATAAATAAAGGGAAGTTATACAGTGGGGACGGAAAGTATTCAGACCCCCTTACATTTTTCACTCTTTGTTATATTGCAGCCATTTGCTAAAATCATTTAAGTTCATTTTTTTCCTCATTAATGTACACACAGCACCCCATATTTACAGAAAAACACAGAATTGTTGACATTTTTTCAGATTTATATTCAGACCCTTTGCTCAGTATTTAGTAGAAGAACCCTTTTGATCTAATACAGCCATGAGTCTTTTTGGGAAAGATGCAACAAGTTATTCAAACCTGGATTTGGGAATCCTCTGCCATTCCTCCTTGCAGATCCTCTACAGTTCTGTCAGGTTGGATGGTAAATGTTGGTGGACAGCCATTTTTAGGTCTCTCCAGAGATGCTCAATTGGGTTTAAGTCAGGGCTCTGGCTGGGCCAGTCAAGAACAGTCACAGCATTGTTGTGAAGCCACTCCTTCATTATTTTGTGTGCTTAGGGTCATTGTCTTGTTGGAAGGTAAACCTTCGGCCCAGTCTGAGGTCCTGAGCACTCTGGAGAAGGTTTTTGTCCAGGATATCCCTGTACTTGGCCGCATTCATCTTTCCCTCGATTGCAATCAGTCATCCTGTCCCTGCAGCTGAAAAATACCCCCACAGCATGATACTGCCACCACCATGCTTCACTGTTGGGACTGTATTGGACAGGTGATGAGCAGTGCCTGGTTTTCTCCACACATACCACTTAGAATTAAGGCCAAAAAGTTCTATCCTTGTCTCATCAGACCAGAGAATCTTATTTCTCACCATCTTGGAGTCCTTCAGGTGTTTTTTAGCAAACTCCATGCTGGCTTTCATGTGTCTTGCACTGAGGAAAGGTTTCCGTTGGGCCACTCTAACATAAAGCCCCGACTGGTGGAGGGCAGTAGTGATGGTTGACTTTCTACAACTTTCTCCCATCTCCCGACTGCATCTCTGGAGCTCAGCCACAGTGATCTTTGGGTTCTTCTTTACCTCTCTCACCAAGGCTCTTCTCCCCCGATAGCTTAGTTTGGCCGGATGGCCAGCTCTAGGAAGAGTTCTGGTCGTCCCAAACGTCTTCCATTCAAGGATTATGGAGGCCACTGTGCTATTAGGAACCTTAAGTGCAGCAAAATTTTTTTTGTAACCTTGGCCAGATCTGTGCCTTGCCACAATTCTGTCTCTGAGCTCTTCAGGCAGTTCCTTTGACCTCATGATTCTCATTTGCTCTGACATGCACTGTGAGCTGTAAGGTCTTATATAGACAGGTGTGTGGCTTTCCTAATAAAGTCCAATCAGTATAATCAAACACAGCTGGACTCAAATGAAGGTGTAGAACCATCTCAAGGATGATCAGAAGAAATGGACAGCACCTGAGTTAAATATATGAGTGTCACAGCAATATTGGGTGCTGTGTGTACATTAATGAGGAAAAAAATGAACTTAAATGATTTTAGCAAATGGCTGCAATATAACAAAGAGTGAAAAATGTAAGGGGGTCTGAATACTTTCCATCCCCACTGTATATTCTGGGCGCTATGCCAGATGAATTGTGGTTGGTAAAGAAAAAGGAAGTGACTTCAATGTTGTGTAATTCTACGCACTAGAGAAAAAAATATTAGGATTTAAAGGTGTTTAGAGGTGTTTAAAGGTGTTTGAAGGAAAATATATGAAAAGTTGGAGAGTGAATGGATTGGCCAAATGAATGTGGAATGAGAAAGAGGTTGTATTGTGTTTAATGAACGCATAGGGTATAATTTTGGTTAGTAAAGTATTTTAAGTGTGTTTTTAAAATGTACACAAAAAGTTGTCTCATATTGTGTTTAAGCCCATGCTAGTAACAGTGGGGTGAAATTTGGGAAAAATGTTGCTACGTATATTGAGTCCACGGGGTACTAAAATTTGATGGGAAGGATTTGTTTAAAATAAGCAATCAGAATGACTATTCTGGATATTTACCTTTTGAATTCCCAGAGTGTCAGTCATGAAATGTTGATGATGTAATGATGTTTATCCATCAATGTTTTGTTTGTTGCTGATGATCAGACATATTTGCACAGTTGAGAGACTTCTGAGTTAGAATATACAGTGGGGTAAAAAAGTATTTAGTCACCCACCAAATGTGCAAGTTCTCCCACTTAAAAAGATGAGAGAGGCCTGTAATTGTCATCACCTCAACTATGAGAGACAAAATGTGGAAACAAATCCAGACAATCACATTGTCTGATTTTTGAAAGAATTTATTTGCAAATTATGGTGGAAAATAAGTATTTGGTCAATATCAAAAGTTCATCTCAATACTTTGTTATATATCCTTTGTTGGCAATGACAGAGGTCAAACGTTTTCTGTAAGTCTTCACAAGGTTGTCACACACTGTTACTGGTATGTTGGCCCATTCCTCCCCATGCAGCTCTCCTCTAGAGCAGTGATGTTTTGGGGCTGTCGCTGGGCAACACAGACTTTCAACTCCCTCCAAAGGTTTTCTATGGGGTTGAGATCTGGAGACTGGCTAGGCCACTCCAGGACCTTGAAATGCTTCTTACGAAGCCACGTTTCATCTTCAATGCCCTTGCTGATGGGAGGAGGTTTGCACTCAAAATCTCACGATACATGGCCCCATTCATCCTTTCATGTACATGGATCAATCGTCCTGTTCCCTTTGCAGAGAAACAGCCCCAAAGCATGATGTTGCCACCCCCATGCTTCACAGTAGGTATGGTGTTCTTTGGTTGCAACTCAGCATTCTCTCTCCTCCAAACACGACACATTTTGTCTCTCATAGTTGAGGTATACCTATGATGACAAATACAGGCCTCTCTCATCTTTTCAAGTGAGAGAACTTGCACAATTTGTGGCTGACTATATACTTTTTTGCCCCACTGTATGTTTGGGTAAAATGTTCTGTTCTAAGTCCCTCAGGTCCACTGGGGTCCCAGGAATATAAGAAACTAAAGGGGTTTAAGTTTTGTTGACGTTCTGCTGTAATACTGAATTTGGAAAAATGTTTAGTTAAAAATATTGAATCTATATAATGAAAACCCTTGCTGAGAAACATTTTCATTCCTGGATGCTTTACTTATGTTTGAGTCAATGAAGATTATTATTTTTAATACCTCCAATGGTTAAAGCCTGAATTGATCAGGTAGATTCTGTGATTACTTATGTCGAATGAGGAGTATCTGCCCCAGCCAGCCAGCATTTACCCACAGCCCCATGCACGTGAAGAAATGCCCACCCCAGTCATACCCTACAGCCCATTCATACCCTGCCCTATACCCTATCCGGATGAAGTGATGACTACAGCTTTTACATGGAAATCTTCGCTGTTCATTGTTGTTGTTCAAATACCATAGGAGGTGCTTAGATGACTAAAGGCAGACTCCTGCTGGAAAGTGTTCTTGGGAATGACACTTGAGGGGGAGCCAAATGACACAAACCCAAGGTACGAAATTCTGGTGAGCACCACATAAGAGAGATCCAGATGTGCCAGCCCAAAGACCCAGGTCTCGCCCAATGCATCAGTTGCAGTTGGTCTGTGGATATCAAGTTCTGTCCTTACAAAGAGGCAGTGTTTTGGGGTAGAGAATTCATGTCTGTACATATGAATGATCACAGAATTGAACCAAAGGTTTTGGGAAAAGTTGAGGAGAATGAGAGTTATAATGTGGGCATTTCCTTTTCCTTCCTTTTTTGCAAATTAATGGCCATTCAGAAGCTATCCAAGAGACTTTTCTTTTTGTGTATTTCTTTGGAACTATTTTTATTTGGCCTAAAGGCTGTCATGCCCCTTCCACTTGTTTTTATGGACTGTCACGCCCCTTCCTCCCCTTTTGCATTCCATGGACATTTGCTATGCAGCTGAGATTACATGTTTATTGTTTGCTATTTTTGCATGTTTAAGAAGGTGGTCCAGGTGATGGTTGGGGGCATATTGGGATTGTTGTTGTGGTGCTCAACCACTTCAGTGTGAAAGATGGTTTGAAACTGTAGCTGTTGGATAATATTTCGAGGGATTCTGGCATGAGCACTGTACTATATATGTATTGGTTCGCATGTCATCCGCCAGCCTCTGTGGGGGGGGGGGGCCCTATATGTGGCCCACCTGATAACACCACTAATAACAAACTCATTAGACATAGAGGGTATGTGTATTCAAAGTCTGAGGGAACTCCACAGTGTTTGACACCTCAGATCATGCCTTAAATCACACAATATATGCCTTCATGCATGCCTCTGACCTCCATACTAAGATTGCTAGGCTAACTCTCACAGCTTGCCCATGCAGAATTCTCTGAAGGTACCCAATGGGTCCTTATGCAGACAGTCAGTGGCCTTGGGCAACAGCACATACATTTGTTGTGGAGGGACATGCCATCCATGGATTCCGAGTGATCCCTGGGAATCGGTTACTTGGCCTCATTGGTTCCAATAATGGGAATTCTTGGGGACAGTGGAGAACGTCACTTGCTCAAGGCTGGTGTTCATCCTAAATGCCCCCTCAAACATCGTTATGCCAGGTCATTGTTTTGGGAAAAGGACATGACCTGGGCATGGCTCCCCTCGGGAACCGAAGGGGGTATTGACATGGTGAAAAGGCTAAATAATTACTTGGGAGCCCCCTGGGTAACATGGGATGGTTTGGTTTCAATGGAGCATTCAGTCACCTTCGTCACTTTCGTGATCTTCGTGTCTGAAAGAGGGGATATTGTAGTAATATGACTGAATAGGAGTTACTCCATCTTTATAAGTTCATATAAGATTAACTTGGGTTAATCTGCTAGTTAATTTAAGTTCTGTATTCACAGACTGTAACAGTTTTTGCAAGGCACACATAAGAAATTATAGCTTACAGTGGCATTTATGCTCAGCACCTTTCTATATAAAGCTTTGTGGTAATGCCGTGTACACACGATCGGTTTTCTCGTCAGAAAAAGATATGACGGCTTTTCCGACGAGATTCCGCTCAAGTTTGCCTTGCATACACACGGTCACGCAAAAAGTTTGCTGAAATTATGACCGCCAAGAACGCGGTGACGTACAGCACTATGAGGAGCCGAGAAAATTACGTTCAATGCTTCCGAGCATGCGTCGAATTGTTTCCGAGCATGTGTAGGGATTTTGCGCATCGGAATTGCCACAGACGATCACATTTTTGCATAGGAACTTTTCCCGACCAAAAAATTGAGAGCATGCTCTCAATCTTTTGCTGGCTGGAATTCCGACAGCAAAAGACCGATGGAGCATACACACGGTCGCATTTTCCGACAAAAAAATCTCATCGGTCTTTTGCGGGCAGAAATTCCGACCGTGTGTACACGTCACATTTCAAAAAGGTGTCGTATTAGGCCATTAAATAGACTTTCAGATAATTCTCAGAATCAGATACTGGAGGAATGTTCAAAGGAATAATGTAGTAATATGACTGAACAGGAGTGACTCCATCTTTATAAGTTCATATAAGATTAATTTGGGTTAATCTGCTAGTTAATTTAAGTTCTGTATTCACCGACTGTAACAGTTTTTGCAAGGCACACATATAAGAAAATATAGCTTACAGCGGGATTTATGCTCTGCACCTTTCTATATAAAGCTTTGTGGTAAGAGTTGTCTGGGATGTTTTCCTGTGTAAAGGGGAACATCAAAGGCATGACTATGAGTCATGGAAGCAGATGGCATAATTAATGATATGTAATGATATGTAATGTACACCTCTGTATTAACCCCGCCCATTTTCCATATTATGATTGGCTAATGATAACATATATAAGTTGCATACCCGCCCAGAGTTAAATCAGATAGCTTTGAACATCGACTTTGACTCATCTCTTTCTGTGTTCACAAAGAAGAGTGGGTCTTGTGAGTGTGGTAATTGCCGTGATTATACCTAGCCTAAATACCATTTGATTCCACTTCAGCTGTCAGTCCATAGAATCTTCTTGGTCCAAAGAAGGGGAGCCAAATTGACTTCTCTTATAAGAATGCTGGCTTTCATTTTTCCCCAAAGATAGGGAAGAGTTGTGAGGAAAAGAAGATGATGCTGATCTTCTACGTGAAGCGTTGGTGGCAGGTGTTGCTTCTGTCAGATGAAGGTCATGTAGTGTCTGCTGAAGTTCTTCTGAAGATTTGCATATATATTTAGAGCCCTGGTAAATAAAACATATGGCAAACGGGAAGCCCCATTGGTAAGTAATGCTATGGCGTTGCAGCTCCATTAACTGGGGTTTTAATGCATGCCGTTTAGAAATGGTTATTTGGGACAAGTCAGCAAAAATCTGATAGTTGTGCCCCTAAAAAGGTTAGGGGGTTTTTATAACGAGCTGCTGTCAGAAGTTGTTGTTTTGTCCGGAAATAATGGAATTTGCTATTATATCGCATGGGAGCCATCTATTTTTTTGGGTATGAGGGCTCGGTGGACTCTGTCCATTTCAAGACGTTCAATTGGTATACCCGGTTGGAGTTCTTGAAATAGTTCTCATAATCTTCCAATCTAGTTTGTAGTATTAATTCTCTTCTTTTATATTTTCTATTTCAGTGATATAATCCTGTGCTGTATTTTCTATGTCTTCAACTTTGAGCTCTAAGGCTGCTGTACGGTTGCTCAGCTCTTTTATTTCTCCAGTCAGACTATTAGTAATGTGTTCAGATATCTGCTTCAGAGCTTTATGTAGCATTCTTTTAAATTGTTTTAAAAGAGCTGGGGGAGCACAGGATTCTTGAGAAGAGATTTGTGAGAAGAGAGTTTCTGTGTCTGACTCACCTTGAGAGTCTGGCTGATGTGTCTTTTGCTTATGAGAGCGCGCTGAGGTGATTGAGGATGAGGGGACCGGCGCCATTTTGACTGAAGCTCGCGTCTGTGCCTCCTTGCTGGAGGGGTTCTTTGCCTTCAAACGGCTGCCTCCTAGCACTATTTTCCACCAAAACGAAGCTCTGGTATCCCGGGAACTAGTGGGAGAGAATCAGTGTTTTTTTAGCCGGCGGGTTTATTCGTGGCGGCGACTTTTCTCCCTCACGGAGCGGAGCTCTAACAATGCATGACCGCCTTGCTAGACTCGCCTGCTTTATACTCTTTAAGAGCTCACCAAACCTGATACAGAGTTGACGTTTCGTTTTACTGATGTAAAGTTTTTTACACGGGCACTCCAAAATATAGAGGACCCACATTGTGGCACAGTTAATAAATTGTTTAATCTCATACTCATGTTTTCTTTCAGAGTCTGTGAAGACCCTTGAGCGTTTAACATAGCTACACATCCCACAATGGCCACAGGGGTACATTCCCCATCAGTCTGGGCAGATCAGTAAGCCAGTTTCTATTTTGTGGACAGGTAAACTCGGATTGGATCAGTGGGTCATTTAAATTTCTTGCTCGTCTTGCCACCATATGGGGCCTAGAGCCAACAATATTCTTGTCCTTGGAACGTATCAGAATGTGCCAATGATCCTGCATGATCTTGCCAATCTGATTCCACTGTGCACCATATTGTGTTATTAGTCCTACAGGTCCCTCTGGTGCATCAGTTGTCCCATTACAGGCCAAGAGGAGGTCGGTGTCAGGGCTGGGCTCAGCCCTTCCTTCTCTAAGCTGGCCGCTCAGCTGTTGACTAATTGCCAGCTTCTATCTTTCCACAGTGACTCACCTGTTGATGATATCCTGCTCATCAGTCCTGCCTACTTAAGCCGTCCAGCCCAGATGATCTCTGCCTTCCCCTTGGCCACATCTCTAGAGACGCTCTCCTGTGTTCCTGTTAAAGACTTGTTTGGCTGACATTCCTTCTGGCTCCAGATCCTGCTTGCTGTTCTACTACGCTCATCTCTGGCTCCCTGACGTTTTGGCTTGTCTGACTATCCGTTCCGGTTCCTGAACTCTGGCTATGTTTACTCTGTTTACCTTTTTTTATTATTATTAAACAAGTGTGATTTAACTGTACTTTTGTAGTCTGATTCATGGTTTCTGACAGTAGGCAAAGGCAATGAATTGAGAAAATACAGTCAATCCACTTGTTGGTAAAAAAAATTCCAGATTGGATGAGCAGGATCAGCACATGGATCAGTTTTCCATGACATTACAAACGCCCCTGAGTTGCACGGCTCACCTGGAATCTCACACTGTGGCTGCTCCGGTACAACCTGTGTTGCAGGTCATCCCTGCTGCTGCTCCAGTCTCTGTGCAGGCACCCACCTCAAGTATTACCTCTATAAGAGGTTTGTCTGGTTCCGATCCGCTTCCCCAGCAATTTGGGGGCGATCCAGTCCAATGCAGAGGGTTTCTCAACGAGGTTGAGATATACTTTGAGATGCTGCCCCTGGCGTTTCCCACGGAGAGAATCAAAGTAGGTTTCATGATATCTTTGCTTTCTGAGAGAGCCTTGGCTTGTGGCAAACCCGCTATGGGGGACGCAAAAACCTGTTGTCTTGAGTTACCCTGAGTTTGTGGCTTCTTTTAAAAGGGTACTTGTTGTTCCCGCATGCTCCGCTTCTGCTGCCAAGTGCCTCATGTCCATCAGAGTATGAGAACTGTTGCCGACTATGCCATTCAATTCAGTACTCTGGCAGCAGAGGTTGCTTGGAACAATGAGGCCCTCGTGGCTGCTTTTTCTCATGGTCTCTCGGATACCATCAAGGATGAGATAGCAGCCCAAGATATACCCACTGAGCTGGAGAAGTTGATCATGTTTTCCATCCTCATTAAGTCCAGATTCAGAGAAAGACTTCCTTTTAAGAAGAGCTTGCGGAAGCCTCCTATACATTTGTCTCCGAACTTTGCAGTCCCACCCTTGCCTCCCTCACCTCCCATGCCTCCAGGTACCAAGTCGGTGTGTGAAGATGAACCCATGCACTTGGGCTTCACTCGTCTCTCTGTGGATGAGAGAACCCTTAGGAGGAGGAAGAGATTGTGCCTTTATTGTGGCCAGACAGGTCACTTTTTGAAGTCTTGTCCTACCCCTCCAGGGAACGCCCTAACCTTGAGGTCCTGTCACGGACAGACCTTAGGTGGCGTTGTTTCGTCCCCAGTTATCCAGAAGGATAAGCCCCTGGTTTTGGCTACCCTTTCCTCTTGGGCTGAGTCGTCCGTCAAGATACAGGCTCTAATCAACTCTGGGGCTGCAGGCCTGTTCATTGATGCTGCCTTTGTATCAAAGCACTCAATTCCGCTGCAATTGCGTGACACTCCACTTGCCATTAAGGCTCTTGATGGGAGACCTCTGCAGCCTGCCCATGTGACTCAGACTGTTCCGTTGTCCATGGCCGTAGGGGCTCTTCACCATGAGATAATCCAATTCCAAGTTTTTTCCTTACCTAATTTTCCTCTGGTTATTGTTTATCCTTGGTTACAAAGGCACAACCCCTCTTTTGATTCGCTACGTGCTGAGGTTCTCTCCTGGTCGCCACAATGCAGTAAGACAAGCTTCCAGAAGGTAGCCAAAGTCCTGTGCACCTTTTCACTCTCCTCCCTGTCAGAGGAGTACCGCAATTTTAGCAATGTCTTTGACAAAGGTCAAGCCGGTAGTTTGCCTCCATAGGGGCCTCAATAGTTTCACGATTAAGAATGCCTATCCGATTCCGTTGATTATGGAGTTATTTGACCGCCTCAAGGGAGCAACGGTTTTCACAAAGCTTGATTTGAGAGGGGCATACAATCTTGTGAGGATTAAGGAGGGGGATGAGTGGAAAACTGCATTTATTACCAGAACAGGCCATTATGTGTACCTCATAATGCCTTTTGGCCTTTCTTACGCCCCCGGCAGTTTTCCAGGAATTTATTAATTATGTCCTCCGAGATTTGTGGTGGTTTATCTCGACAATATCCTCATATCTTCCAAGTCCCTGCAGAGCCACGACACAGATGTCTGTCGTGTGCTTCAGAAACTAGGATAGAACAATCTCTACTGTAAATTGGAGAAGTGCGAATTCCATTGTGAACAGGTTAAATTCCTGGGTTATGTAATTTCCACTGCTGGTTTTTCAATAGACCCAGAGAAACTTTCAGCAGTCCTACAGTGGCCCTGACCCGTGGATTTACGTCCTCTGCAGCGTTTTCTTGGCTTTGCCAACTATTATCGGAAGATTATTTGTAACTTCTCATCTCTGATCAAGCCCCTGACTGATATACCAGAAAGGACAGTAACCCACAGAGTCGGTCTCTGGAAGTCCATTAAGGCCTTTGAGAGTCTCAAGGTTGCCTTTGTTTCTGCTCCTGTGTTGGCATATCCTGATCCTACGTTACCTTTTATCCTTGAGGTTGATGCTTCTGAGATTGGCGTTGGTGCCCTTCTGTCTCAACGTCCTACCTCTATGCCTCCTTGTGGCTACTTTTCCAAGAAATTGTCACCTACGGAGTGCAATTACGAGATTGATGACAGAGAGCGGTTAGCGATCATTTTAGACCTGAAAGAATGGAGACATCTCCTCGAAGGTACCACTGTGCTGGTTCTCATTCTTACTGACCATAGGAATCTCAAATTCTTATCTGAGGCTAAATGCCTCTCTCCCAGAAGGGTGCAATGGGCTCTTTTCTGGTCTAAATAAGATATAAACGACAGCGCTAGCAAACACAACATTAATGAATATAGTGAAAAACATTATAAAGTGAATGTCCATATAAAGTGATTGATGTGCTCCAATTCAAAAAGTACAAAGTGCTCCAGAGTTTTCAAGGTGCGCAAAAACACCCCCTCATGTGTCCCCACTCAGCGGATGGAATGGACCCCTAGCAGGACAGGGTGTTTTTGCGCACCTTGAAAACTCTGGAGCACTTTGCACTTTTTGGATTGGAGCACATCAGTCACTTTATATGGACATTCACTTTTTATTGTTTTTCACTATATTCAGTGATGTTGTGTTTGCTAGCGCTGTAGTTTATATCCTATTTTGATTGCCAAGTGAATAGCACTTTGTGTACAGCAGCTGCACTTTTTCATTGCTATATATGCTTATTTGTCACATTTGTCACACCATTAGAGCGAGTTTATATACTTAGAATATTTTATGTTCTTTTCATGTCTAGTTTCAACTACTGTCTCATTCTTACCCGGTAGTAAGAATGTAGGGGCTGACGCTTTGTCGCAACCATTTTCCTCCACTTCCAAGATGGAGTCGGTTCCGGTTCATGTGATTCCTCCTGCTTGTATTCTGGCTACGGTTCACACCAGTCTCATTTCTCCTTCGGGTGACAAAATTCTTGCTGCTCAGGTCCATGCTCCTCCTGAGAAACCTTGTGACCACTGCTTTGTCCTAGAGAGTCTCCGTACTGCCCTGCTCCAGACTTACCATTCTTCCAAGGCTGCTGGCCACCCTGGGAAGAATCAACTCTTTTGGGCCATTTCCCAACAATTCTGGTGGCCTAGTCTATGTGCTGATGTAACCGACTTCGCAGCTGCTTGTTCCATGTGTGCTTAGAGTAAGACTCCACGACACCTTCCAGTGGGCCTCCTACAACCCATACCCAATGGAGAAAGGCCCTGGACCCACCTGTCTATGGAATGTCAGCCAAGCAAGTCTTTACCAGAAACACAGGAGAGCGTCTCTAGAGATGTGACCAAGGCAAAGGCAGAGAACATCTGGACTGGACGGCTTAAGTAGGCAGGACCGACGAGCAGGTTCATCAAAAGGTGAGCCACTGTGGAGAGATTTCAGCTGGCAATTTGCCGACAGCTGGGCGGCCAGCTCAGTAAAGGAAGAGCTGGGCCCAGCCCTGACAGATAGCAAGCGACGTGCCTCCCTCTCATATTTCTCAGTGCATAGAAGGACCACATTGCCTCCTTTGTCACTAGGTTTGATAACTAGTCTGTCTGCATTCTGGAGTTCTTTTAGTGCTAGTCATTCATCTGAGGAGAGATTATCAGTGATGTTCGCTGTCCAGTTGACTTTGTTGAGGTCCTCCTGGACCAAGTGTAGAAAAACACCCAGCCACTTATTCTTCCGGAATTGGGGCATGGATGTCGATCTGATATTAAGGTTAGGGTTCTTTCTCCAGGGTGTTATATCTGTGGATTCATCATCCTCCAATGATGGTCCAGCCTCCTCTAATAATGACACCAAGTGATCAATGGCTACTGTGTCTATTGAATGAGTTTCCTCAATGGGATCATCAATGGCTTGTTTCCCTGAGTAGAGTAGCTTATAATATACTCTTCTCAGGAATAAATTAAGGTCTTTGTAAGCCTCAAAGTGATCCATTTTAGATGTAGGTAAAAAGGACAGTCCCTTTCTTAGGAGGTTATGTGTCTATCTTCAAGTTGAAAATCTGAAAGGTTAACAATCTTCATGTCATCTAAGATGGTGGTGTCTGGTATAGGAATTATTAACGGGAGTGCTTCTGGCTCCTGGTAGTTGTGCGATCCACTTTCCCGGAGTCCACTGCCTCCTTGTATCTTCCTCTCCATTTTCCTTTTCTGCCTTCTGTTATGCCACCAGAAGAAAGCTCTATTTATGTGAAAAAGATATATAAAAATTCCATTTTCATACAGTATTGCAATTGCCAGTTAGACAAGCGCAGTGCTCAATAGCAAAAAATACCCTGTTCACGAAAGGGGGAAAAACCTTCCAGTGGTCAAGTGGTTAAAACACAACATAACACATATTAACCGCACATCAACATCTTCCATGGTGTGAACATGCCTATGATTTGTATTTTGTAGCATTCTCTCTGGCACCAATATTGAACTGCAAACAGAAATTCCTTTATGTGGTCTGAATTAGTACACACTTTCTGTAACCAATAAAAGTAACCAACAGCGCACGCATACTTTAACACATAAATTGTTCCTGCTACGCACAGATTCGAGCATTGTAACAACTCCGCATGTGAATTAGAAATCAGATATTACCTGAATTAACGATGTTTGATGCGTCCTCACGTATTTCAGCATATTTGTCACACAGATTAACGAAAGAGATTGCAAAACATTTACTAGAAAAACATCAATAAAGTCCCCTGTTGCTTTCCTCTCGGGATCCCTTAGGCTGGATGGAGACAATTCAGCTTGTCCACTTTCTCGCAGGAGGTCACCAGTACACAGAACACGCTTCAGGAAACTGCAGTAAACTTAGAGACAAACAAATAAAAATTCCAATTATATTTGGGATTTATTTTGTGCAGCCCATGCAAACAGCTGTAGATTAATGTGGGAGACTTACATGAAATGCACCACACAGTAAGCAGAATGGAAAAACAAACTGAGGGACACAGTGAACCTTAGCAAATCTGAATCTGAAAAATAGGTTTGTAAAACCAAAATGATTGTTAACCAGATTCCAGTGTGTACTGCCTGGTCATCCTATGCTGCTGCATAGAATCCCTGGAGCTCCTTCACATTAAGCAGATGCTACATGGGATTTTTATATATGCGGTGTTTAGTGGTTTATACAAGTTTTTTGGGGAGCATTATGGAGAATATGGAATATTTTGGGTACTGAAAACTTTTCTTAGAGCTTGTATCAAGTATTTTAGGAAAATTGTACTTTTTGTCTCTGCTAGAGAAATTCTGCATGCAGGTGATTTTCAAAATACCCTTTAAGCCCTTGTTCCTAAAGATTTTATCATAATGTCCAGGTTTTGTACCAGTGCATCAAAAGGATAGAAATGTTTGAAAAAACTTGTAGTCTAAATAGGTCCTGAATGAACATAACAAGGCTAGTTTGATGTCTTCACCTAAAGCAAATTTCCCCCTCCTAGTTTACATCCCTCTCCCTAACCTTAAAGTACAAGTAAAGGAATCCTATATATTTTCAATGACCCCTTAAGAAAGCTCATGAAAACGGCACATAATAATAAATACCATAATTAAAATTATGATTACCTCAGCATTCACCTACAATTGCTGGTTCTAACCCCCTTCTGGACCCGTGCCGCTGGATTCTGATTGTGATGTGGGAGGAGTTTTGCAGAGCTAGCATGTCATTGACTTACACTATGCTAGCTCTGCGTCTCCCACAGGGAACTACAGTTCCCATGATTCAATAGGCAGTGAATAGTGGCAAAGGCAGAACATGGGCAGGGCATAGGTGTCAGGGCTGGCTCAGCCCTTCCTTCTCTGAGCTGGCCGCTCAGCTGTCGGCTAATTGCCAGCTCTCATCTTTCTCTGCAGTTAACCAGCTGTTGTGGATCTTCTCGTCAGTCCTGCCTACTTAAAGATCTCCTGCTCACTTCATTCCTGCCTTAACCCTGGTCACATCACAAGAAACCATCTCCTGCGTTCCTGTTTAAAGACTTGCTTTGCTGACATCCCTTCTGGCTCCTTATCTTGCTTGCTGTTCCTCTACTTGGATCCCTGACTTCTGGCCTGGCTGATTACCCGATCTGGTTACTGAACTCTGGCTTGGCTGACTACCCGATCCGGTTACTGGACTCTGGCTATGCTTTGACCACTCTTACTCTATTTACCTTTTTATTAATAAACAAGTGTGATTTTACTGTACTTCTGTCTCGGTCTGGTTCATGGTTTCTGACAATAGGTGGGGCATAGGAGGACTGAATGTGAGGGAAAGTGGGTGGACTCTTGGCGTGTCTTCTAAGATGATCGACATACTGGGGCTTTCTAAGGAAAGGAAGCAACACCCCCTAATGACATCATGCTGCCACACTGTAGTCTCTGAAATATTAGCGTAACGCAAAATGGGACAATGGAATCATTTGGAAAATGAGGACACTATGGGTGTCTCCACAACAAAAGGAAGCTGACAAGCTGGAGGGGGAGCAGGTAAATTTCTCTATAAGCCTGCATTTACATGACAATCAAAGACACACATATTTTACATCCAACTTAGTTTTTTCACATATTGATTTTTAGTTTTTGACCTTCGTTCTACTTTAACAGTAAACTACCCTCTAATACTGAAACTTAACCCCTAACCTAACCATGAGAACTAACATGCCATAATTCTTAACTCCTAAAACTAACCATATTAACCTCACCTAACACTTAAAATGATTCTTTAGTTAATCTAATCCTAACACTAAACATTATAAATCCCTCCAAACCAGCTATTCTCAACCAGGGATCTGTGGAACCCTGGGTTCCTCCAGAAGTTGCTAGGGGTTCCTTGAGCTATTAGCAAATTATGCTATCAGGTAAAAAAACTGACACCAATATTTTTAGGTGCCTGTCTGTAAGGGGGGAGCTTCCTACTGATCACAAATGTAAGGAGAATTCTTCCTACTGACCATGACACTAATGTACTGTGAGCTATAGATATAGTAATTATGAGCAGGGGTTCCCTGATACCCTTAAGTTAATTTAAGGGTTTATTTGTGTTAAAAAGGTTAAGGAACCCTAATGCATCGATTTTGAACTTCTGAAGGAATCAAGGATAGAAAAAGATTTGTAGTAGTCTATGAAAAGCTCTGCAATAGCATGCAATGCCAAGCTGCAGCAAGCAAGGCTTGCAGACTATTAGTATTCATTCAAAAGGATATTTGCTCTAGAGATAAAGGTACAATTCTACCACCAAAACTCTTGTTTGGCCACTTCTCGAGTATACCGTCCAGTTCTTGTCACCAATCTCAGGAAGGATGCCCTTGAACTGGAGAGAGTCCAGAGAAGGACAACAAAGCTAATAAGGGGGCTGTAGGACCTCGGTTATTAGGAACTACAAACATTAAACGTATCCTCCCTGGAGAAGAAACGCTTAAGGGGGATATGTTAACGATCTGCAAATCCTTGAACGGTGACTCTAGCATAGGGAGGAAACATTTTTTAATCGTAAGTCTCAAAAAGAGACACCTGGCTACACAGTGAAGCGAGACGAGAAGCAGTTCAACCTTAAACTATGTAAGGGGTTCTTTACTGATACGGTGGTAAGAATGTGGAACTCCCTTTCACAGTTCATGGTGTCAGTGGAGAGTGGAGTTAAAAAAATAAATAAATGTCTTTCTTAGCAAACACCATGTACAGGGATGTGGAAAACCGCAGTCACACACACAGACAGGTTAAACTGGATGGACTGGTGTCTTTATTCAATCTTACCAACTATTAATGACACCCCAACACACTTTTATACACATGTTGCAATGCACCACAACACATTTTAACACACTACCGCACATTGTGGTACTACACTTTGTGAAAATATTATGCATATCTGATTTTTGGTCAGTTGGGGCACATTGACAGCTCATTCATTTGAATTGACCCCCTTATGGGATTGCATGTTGAAGCACAGAAAAAAACACGCGTTAACACATCAGAATGGATAGGTCTCAATGGCCCCTTAAACAGCTGATCCCCCAGTAAAATGCAAAGTTAATTTATTTTATCAATGTACCTCCACCATCAAAAAAAGAAGCCATTAGTATAAGAAAAACATTTTGAAAATAAGTATTAGTGCATAGATAGATAGATAGATAGATAGATAGATAGATAGATAGATAGATAGATAGATAGATAGATAGATAGATAGATAGATAGATAGATAGATATAGATATCTATATCTATATATAGATATCTATATATCAGAGTCTAAAAGAGGCCTATTAACATTGCTCGGCGCTGGGCTACTTATAATTTAAATAAAAACAAGCAAGCTGTGATATATCAAATAAAACCACTCTATATCCAAATTAGCACATGGATTGTGCGTGTTAGCAGCTGCTAAAAAACCAAAAACATATAAAACAAAATAGCACAGCATAAAGTCCTGAAATACTGTTCAAAATGGATGCTACAGCAGAGCCCCCATCAGTCCATGACAACTTTACCGGCATTCATATAATAAATCTTATACAAGGTAACAGGATGATGAAGGTGAATAGTTCTAAAGATAGAAAGTGGTCCTAGTAGAAGTTAGATCTCCGTGCACCAATCCTTCAGGTTCACACCACGTGAGGCACTCTCCTCTAGAGGCTTTACACTCACCAGAAAGCTGTAAATAACCCGCCTTGAAATCATTCAATGTAATGTTATCCACAGTAGGTCTGGTTAGGGCTGAAAATCACTCCATGTTAACGTAGTCATAGAAAGAAAGGATCCACATAACGTGATTCTGTATACCACTTTATTTCAAATCCTGACCCCAACAAGTTGCACTTACAAGCAATACCCCTGGTTTTCTTTCCGCAGACGGTGACACGCATACGTCACTTCCAGTCGCTGCTAGGTCACGAGCTGACCTGTTTCGTCATATCCGACTTCATCTGAGGGCGTGACCTAACGGCGCAGCAGCCCTTTTATTTATCGATCCATCGCTCTTCCCATTAACCATCGATGTGCCAGTCTCCTCAGCTACCGCTGGTGCACGTCAACAGTGAGAGGATTATTTGCTGATAACAGGCAAAATGGCAAAGCGATCGGATCGTGTACTCCATATCAATACTCAGTATAATAGCTCTTACAAGAATCTGACTCAGAACTAACCGACCCAAACAACTTTTTAATACTATAATCCATAATAAAATATTACAAATTGTAATAAACGCTTACAAATTTATATAACTATTACAGCATCATTAATTAACAACAATATAACTATAATTCTATAGGGGGTCACGTGTGCTGGCAATCAACCTACCAATTCCTACATCAATACATCTTAACAGTACAATGTTTGAATTGGTCAGAAATCTTATATATACTAAATTCATCATACCTAATATATAATAAATAAATATATGCACATGGAAACATTAACCCCTATAACTCTATATTGGAAAAGGTAAACAGTGCTGAAAAGATGAACCATACATTAAACAGTATAAAGTTCTTAAAATATAAAATCAGCTTCATAAATTTGATAAAAATCATTTAAAATATGATAAAAAATATACCTCATGATAAAATCATTTAATAGTCACTAATAAAACAATAATTATCTAACTCTACACTGAGCCCCTTAGGCGTGAGTGTGTCAGTAAGGTAAATCCAGTGCATTTCACGTTTAGACAATTCCCTTACTATGTTGAAACCTCTCGACGCTGGTTTGATCCTGTCTACACCCCAAAATTTTAAACCTGATGGGTCTTGGTTATGGGCCAGTTTAAAATGTAAAGATACACTGTGGTCTTTAAAACCTAATTTAATGTTCTGAATGTGTTCGGCAATCCTAATCCTCAGAAGTCTTTTTGTGCAGCCTATATACATAAGCCCACAAGGGCATTCCAAGGTGTACACCACATGAGTAGTGTTGCATGTAATAAATTCATTAATTTGGAATTCCTTATTATTAGATGTAGAAGTGTAAGGGCTTACCTTGGTTGGAGTCCATAGTGCAGAGATGTATGCTCACCCTTGCAAATACACACAGCCCACGGTAACAAGGTAAGAAGCTACCTGGGCTGTGAATCAGTGCACGGGGGCTTAACAGGAATAGCCAAGGGATAGTCGAGGTAAAGCCGCAGTCAGGGATTCCAGAAGTCGGGATAACAATAAACAAAACCAGGGTCTGAAGCTGGAGTCAGTCTTGGAACACTGGAACACTGCAACAGAAGACAGGAGCACAGGAACACTTGGCAAACATGAGAAAGACAATGAACTGACAAAGCCCTCAGAATGAGGCAGTGTTTTATACCCAGCTGATTAGGTAACCTGCCTCAGCTGATCCAGAAGTGACAGGTACTGATTGCAAGGAAAGATCCAGAGAAAAGCCCTCAGTACTTCCTACAGAACTAGGCTTGGCTGGAAAGCAGGCAGAATTAGGAACTGAGGAGTGGCTCAGAGGAAAAGCAACAGGAGCACTAAACAGGTAGTCATGAGTTCAATACCTCCTTGAGCCACTTGGGGCGTGAGCATGCCTGGCCGTCTGCAGGGCATGGTAGGGACCGTGACAAGAAGTAAACCTCTCTACACCCCTCATTGGTCTGGTGACCTCCCTACAAGCTCTGCACCTCCTACACGCACAAAAAATCTTTATCCCAAAAGACGGGTAGTCTGGTGGGGGCGGATCCGACACTTTTTTCACCAACTTATCACTAAAGCTGGGTGCCCTCCTATAGATAAATTTAGGAGTGGGAGGGAGTGCAGGTTTTAATGTTTTGTCTAAGAGAAGTACATGCCAATATGCCTCAAAAATTGTTTCTACCTATTTATATTGCGAGTGGAATCCTGAAATCAACCCCCACTCATGATTATCATTATTCCTACTAGGTACTATATCGCTCAGTTTTCCCGAGGTAGTTCCAGCACTTCTTCTACAACTTTGTCCAAAAATTGTGGATTATATCCTTGTTCTTTAAATCTTCCCTTTATGATTTCTGATCAATTACGTTTAATCATAATTTGGCCCTTAGGGATGCTCTTAAGCCAGAGGGGATGATGTCCACTCTGTACAGGGAGGTAACTGTTACGATCCGTGGGTTTAAAAAACACTTTGGTCTCCAGCCTGTCATTGTGTCTACACACGTTGACTTCCAGAAAATTTCTCTCATCCTTACTCCACTGTCTTGTTAAGCTAATGTTATTTTTAATTATCATTAAGGTGCTCTATAAAAATCAACTCATCTATTTTTAATCCAAAAATAGACTTATATTCCCACTCCCCCATAAAGAAATTTGCAATGCTGGGCGCGAATTTCGCGCCCATAGCCACTCCTCTCTTCTGGGAGAAAAAATGGTCATTATACCAGAAGTAGTTGTGAGCAAGACAAAAGTCCAATGCCCTATGTAAAAAGACCTTTTGACTATGCGGAAGATCGTCTCTTTGGCTAAGTGCCCAATTAAGGGCCAGTAACGCATCCTCATGTTGAATAACCGTATATAAGGAACCTCTTCCTACCGATTCTATATTCTGCAACAGTTGTAGGACGTTTTTGGTATCTCTCAAATAGGCCTTTATACTTACAACACTACCTTGAAGGAATTGGTCCAGATACTGCCCCATCCTAGGTGTGACAGAGCCTATTCCATTGACAATAGGTCTGGCAGGGGATTCTGAGGGTCTTTGTGTATTTTTGGGAGGGTGTATATGGTGGGTATATGGTTACTACTAGGGACCCAATATTTCTTCTTTTTATTAGTTAAGACCCTAGTTTGGTAGCCTGACTAAACCAAAATCTGCAACTTATCCCTATATTGTGAAGTGGGGTGTATATATATATATATATATATATATATATATATATAAATATTTATTATATTTATATATTTTTTACATATATTAGTAGGTGCAAGGACCACCAGGTAATATTTTATTGAAAGCTGAATACTTAAAAAGAGTAAAAACAACTTTTAAAATAATTGACTATTATTGCCAAGGCAAGATTCACAGTACTACGTGTCGGAAATGCACACAAAATTGTGTGTTTTCTGTACACACAGGAATGCACTTCCCTAAAGGCAGGTGCATGCTGGTGGAATCAATTGCTTATGGCACCCCACGTATCTGCACACACGCATGCTTTTGCATGTGCAAACCTCATGGTACTGCGCATTTTTGAAAGAAAAAAACAGAATTTTTTTCCCCGCATTTTTCATGCATAGAAGTTGAAATTAATGAGGCTGCCCTACACATGGTACACAATGCCTGTGCTTGGTTGTACCTGTAGGTGTGAACCAAGCCTAGTAGTCTAGTATCTTCTTTTTAAAAGCCTGTTAAGTTGTATCTTCAGTTCTATTTTCTCTTGCAATTATGGTAAACTATAATGCATGGGCTAATCTGATAGGAATAACAGTCAAAGTCAAATAGACAGCTTCAATTCCATTTTCAAGGGTACTTCCATATATTCTTCTAATTACCTTCTTTTCAAATACATTAATCCCTTCCTTAAATGCTTGTGACAGGGTCAAAATTCAGCTTCCTACATGACAGCTGGTCAATTAAGGGTTTCTACTTTTGTTGTCCATGACAGATGATGAGATTTCAACTGCTTTCTTAAGTCATATTAGCATGTCCTGACAAAAATACCCCGCAAAAAGCGACTGTTTAAGCACCTGTCTTGCCTTTTATCCCTGGAATCTTCAGTCTCTTGCAGTCAAAAGCTACCAGCAGAGTTTTCACATCCTTCATAATACCAAATGCGTTGAATGCCTGTCTTCTCTGCCACATGCTGTGGTTTTATCTGCTGAGCCTACAAAACCACACAGGGACAAAGTTTCCATGTGTGGGTGGTGACATGGGTACATATGTAGCACTACCCCCGTAGGAATTGCTGGATAGGATGGATCCTCTGCTCTTTGCCTCAACCTTCTCAAGAATCTCAGCCCCACTGACACACCAGGTTGAGTGTATAAATATACAATAGCACAGGAAATCACTGAAATTAATATTTAGTACCCAATATCAGTGCTATATCAAAGAAAAACGTACCAAACCAAATAGTAAAGTCAAACTTAATATACAGTGGGGACGAAAAGTATTCAGACCCCCTTAAATTGTTCACTCTTTGTTATATTGCAGCTACTTGCTAAAATCATTTAAGTTCTTTTTTCCCTCATTAATGTACACACAGCACACCATATTGACAGAAAAACACAGAATTGTTGACATTTTTGCAGATTTATTAAAAAAGAGAAACTGAAATATCACATGGTCCTTAGTGTTCAGACCCTTTGCCTAGTATTTAGTAGAAGCACCCTTTTGATCTAATACAGCCATGAGTATTTTTGGCAAAGATGCAACAAGTTTTTCACACCTGGATTTGGGGATCCTCTGCCATTCCTCCTTGCAGATCCTCTCCAGTTCTGTCAGGTTGGATGGTAAATTTTGGTGGACAGCCATTTTTAGGTCTCTCCAGAGATGCTCAATTGGGTTTAAGTCAGGGCTCTGGCTGGGCCATTCAAGAACAGTCACGGAGTTGTTGTGCAGTCACTCCTTCGTTATTTTAGCTGTGTGCTTAGGGTCATTGTCTTGTTGGAAGGTAAACCTTCGGCCCAGTCTGAGGTCCTGAGCACTCTGGAGAAGGTTTTCGTCCAGGATATCCTTGTACTTGGCCGCATTAATCTTATCCTCGATTGCAATCAGTCATCCTGTCCCTGCAGCTGAAAAACACCCCCACAGCATGATGCTGCCACCACCATGCTTCACTGTTGGGACTGTATTGGACAGGTGATGAGCAGTGCCTGGTTTTCTCCACACATACCGCTTAGAATTAAGGCCAAAAAGTTCTATCTTGGTCTCATCAGACCACAGAATCTTATTTCTCACCATCTTGGAGTCCTTCAGGTGTTTTTTAGCAAACTCCATGCCGGCTTTCATGTGTCTTGAACTGAGGAGAGGCTTCCGTCGGGCCACTCTGCCATAAAACCCCGACTGGTGGAGGGCTGCAGTGATGGTTGACTTTCTACAACTTTCTCCCATCTCCCGACTGCATCTCTGGAGCTCAGCCACAGTGATCTTTGGGTTCTTCTTTACCTCTCTCACCAAGGCTCTTCTCCCCCGATAGCTCAGTTTGGCCAGACGGCCAGCTCTAGGAAGTGTTCTGGTCGTCCCAAACTTCTTCCATTTAAGGATTATGGAGGCCACTATGCTCTTAGGAACCTTAAATGCAAAAATGTTTTTGTAACCTTGGCCAGATCTGTGCCTTGCCACAATTCTGTCTCTGATCTCTTCAGGCAGTTCCTTTGACCTCATGATTCTCATTTGCTCTGACATGCACTGTGAGCTGTAAGGTCTTATATAGACAGGTGTGTGGCTTTCCTAATCAAGTCCAATCAGTATAATCAAACAAAGCTGGATGCAAATGAAGGTGTAGAACCATCTCAAGGATGATCAGAAGAAATGGACAGCACCGGAGTTAAATATATGAGTGTCACAGCAAAGGGTCTGAATGCTTAGGACCATGTGATATTTCAGTTTTTCTTTTTTAATAAATCTGCAAAAATGTCAACAATTCTGTGTTTTTCTGTCAATAAGGGGTACTGTGTGTACATTAATGAGGAAAAATGAACTTAAATGATTTTAGCAAATGGCTGCAATATAACAAAGAGTGAAAAATTTAAGGGGGTCTGAATACTTTCCATCCCCACTGTATAGTCACCCAATAGGTTTGGTAACTAGGCAAGCATAAAATGGATTAACAATAGTAATAACAAAATTTAGCATATAAAGTGATTAACAGTAAGGAATAGGCATTAAATGACATTAGGCATCCAGATCAGAATAAACAGTAGCAAGGACACCTCAAGTGCAGCAGTGAGCAGTAGTAAAGTTTAATTCAGTACTGGAACTATACTTTAAGAGCACATTCATGGCTGCGATGTTAGTCCTAGATAAAGATTACATATGCACTATCCAACAGAAAAGGAGGATCTTAGCAGAGGGGCCTGGGGGAAAAAAGGGGGCTTGCAGAATAATTATACGGGAGGGGCAGTCCTTTGAGATATTCTTCTGCCGGCTATCATTAAGAATGTCCTTGCGCTTAACAGTCTAAACTGCATGCAGTATAGGTACAGTATGGTATAGTCTTCCCACAGGTGCAAGATAGATGTGGTTCAGATGCAGTAAAGGTTCGGTATAATTCCATCTAGGTGCAATCTAGGTTTGGAATAAGTGCAGTATGAGTGAACAGCCCTCTCACAAGTCCCTGTGATGCTGCTGTGACCTCTTGGTATAGAAGGGAGGCCCCCCCCCAGTCTCTCTCAGAAGGCCTCCAATCAGCAGTGGGAAGCAAAGGTAGAGTGAATGCTCCAATCTCCCTGCTATAGTGGACAGGTGCTGCGATGTGGGCAGTGCAGCACTGCCCTCTGGTTTCCTCACTCCCAGACTCAGGCTTGGACCTCTGCTGATATGGTCTCCAGCTGACAGGCAAATATCCAGACAGAGGTGCTGTTCCTCTGACTCTCTAAGGGCTAAGAGGAAGACTTTTCCTAGACAGTTAAACAAAAACCCTCTCTCCACTCCTCCTACTGCACAGTGCATATTGAGATCTGTAATGTAACCATTATAATGTAGCCATTATATGGCTGCCATCTCAAACTACAACTCCCAGCATTTACAGCGCTCTGCATAGAAGTCTATGGGCTTGCTTGGCTTTATCACTCCCCCTGCTGGCTGGAGGAGGATGGTGCAGCACAACATTAATAGCACAGTAAAGAGAGAGAGGCAAATATAGAGCAATGTCTCCTTCTTCATGTTGTTGTAGCCCATTATCCATATCAAATTCTAGATCACTTGCTCAACACACTTGTGTGCAAGAGTATTTTTTGTTTTGTTTTCTGCTATCAAAAATGTGTTGGGGACTCCAGCTGCAGAGTGTGAGACATTATCCATATCGAACTCTAGATCACCTGATCAACATGCTTGTGCGCAAGAGTATTTTTTTGTTTGTTATAGCCCAGTACCTGTCCACGTATGTAAAGTGTATTCTTTTTCAGGGTATTTTATTTTTTAAAGGATGACAGTTACTTGATTTCTTTGGCAATATCATTCTCTGAATTCACCTTTTGTACCATCATAAGAGAAAGATTTCAGTCACATTTTTATTCTTATCTTTTCCATCTTCTAGACATAAACGTGTACATTTTGACATATTAATCACAAAGCCTATTCTAAATTCTGCTTTATCCAAAAAGCTTAGATTAGTACACCCACAGATCTTGAACAATGCCTGTCTCATCAACAAATCCTAGCACCTACTTTTTTTTTGTAGTTTATACCTGCCTCTCTAACAACTTTCCTGTGGCAGAGGTTATGCATCATCCTACTTTAGTCCATTCACAATATTCAGTGATGTGGGTGGCTGCATGTGTATCTGTGCTGTTACCATTCTGAATAGTTTTCCTTGTCTAATCATCTCCCCCTTAGCTTTATATAGCTGTCTTCCCAGGATGATGTAAAATTATGGTGACTAATCTGTCATTGACTTTTCAGTTGTAAAATCTGCTAGCTGTTTTGCAGCATTCGGTCTTAGCTTTTTTTGGATATAAAGTTAGAAGCCTTAGATGAATATTCTGTCAGAAACCATGAATCAGACTGAGACAGAAGTACAGTCAAATCACACTTGTTTAATAATAATAAAAAAAGGTAAACGGAGTAAACATAGTCGAAACATAGCCAGAGTTCAGGAACCGGAATGGATAGTCAGACAAGCCAAAATGTCAGGGAGCCAGAGATGAGCGTAGTAGAACAGCAAGCAGGATCTGGAGCCAGAAGGAATATCAGCCAAGCAAGTCTTTAACAGGAACACAGGAGAGCGTCTCTAGAGATGTGACCAAGGCGAAGGCAGAGATCATCTGGACTGGACGGCTTAAGTAGGCACACTGATGAGCAGGAAATCATCAACAGGTGAGTCACTGAGGAGAGAAAGGAGCTGGCAATTAGTCGACAGCTGAGCGTCCAGCTTTGAGAAGGAAGGGCTGAGCCCAGTCCTGACATATTCCTACTAAATCCTCTATCAGATAGTCCTCTTTCTTTAAAAGCAATTGAAATCCCAGCATTTCCTGCATTCTTCCAGAGAACAGTCTTGAGATTTCTTTTTGTGGTTTTATTGAGAACGATGAACTGGGATAGGGAGAGGGTGCATGGAATATTCCAAAAACTGTAGAACAGAACAACTTGAGGACTCCTCGATTTCTGGCTGCACTTCAGACTGCTGGTTGCACTGCAAATACCAATAGATCCACAGGATCTCTATGCTGACTTTACTCCTTTCAGAGTTTAAAAGCCACACACAGTCACTAACTTCTCTGCAGTAGGTTTGCTTACTCATTTATTTACAGGATCATTGGCTGCCTCCTGCCAATATTCACCAGGCCTAGTGAGCAAGATGTAGACTCCACCATAGGACAGCTGGACTCTTTCCCACCAACTTCCCCCTGACTCTCTTCACTTAACTTCTTCAGACTCCAGTTGATCCTTGGTTTTCAGCTTGTGAATCAGCCTCCCAGCTAAACCTAGCTAGGACCTTGGTGTCTTCCTCACAGATCCTTCCACAGAGCTGCCTCAGGGGCAGAGCCCTCTGAACAGGGGTCTCCTCCAGCAGGACTGAACACAGGAACTCTGAACCTGCTGCTCAGGCCTCAGACTATTTATGAGCTCTTCTTACTGTTTTTGAGGCTCACCAATGGTTTACATCTTGTGGTGAACCCTCTGTATTCACTCTGGTGAAGTCTTCTCTTGATTGTTGACTTTGACACACATACACCTACCTCCTGAAGAGTGTTCTTGATCTGGCCAACTGTTGTGAAGGGTGTTTTCTTCACCAGGGAAAGAATTCTTCGGTCATCCACCACAGTTGTTTTCCATGGTCTTCCGGGTCTTTTGGTGTTGCTGAGCTCACCGGTGCGTTCTTTCTTTTTAAGGATGTTCCAAACAGTTGATTTGGCCACACCTAATGTTTTTGCTATCTCTCTGATGGGTTTGTTTTGTTTTTTCAGCCTAATGATGGCTTGCTTCACTGATAGTGACAGCTCTTTGGATCTCGTATTGAGAGTTGACAGCAACAGGTTCCAAATGCAAATAGCACACTTTAAATGAACTCTGGACCTTTTATCTGCTCCTAGTAAATGAGATAGTGAGGGAATAACACACACCTGGCCATGGAACAGCTGAGCTGGCAATTGTCCCATTACTTTTGGTCCCTTACAAAGTGGGAGGCACATATACAAACGGTTGTAATCCCGACACCGTTCACCTGATTTGGATGTAGATACCCTCAAATTAAAGCAGAAAGTCTGCAGTTAAAGCACATATTGTTCATTTAATTTCAAATCCATTGTGGTCGTGTATAGAGCCAAAAAGATTTAGAATTGTGTCAATGTCCCAATATTTCTGGACCTGACTATATATGTGTAATTTATGCTCCAAGAATGCCTGATGGTGTTCCCTGCATGTTGGGCCTCTGTATGTGGCCACGCTGTGTAAAAGTCTCACACATTGCCATACTCAGGAGGAGTAGTAGAATGTGTTTTGGGGTGTTTTTGTGCTATACATATGCTGTGTGTGAGAAATAACCTGCTAATATAACAATTTTGTAAAAAAAAAAAAAGTCTTAAAAATATCTTAGTTTTGCAAAGAATTGTGGGAAAAAAATAACTCACCATGCCTCTTACTAAATACCTTGCAATGTCTACTTTCCAAAAAGGGGTAATTTGGGGGTATTTGTACTTTCCTGGCTTGTTAGGGTCTCAAGAAATGAGATAGGCCGTCAGTGCATCAGGTGTGATCAATTTTCAGAGATCGGCACCATAGCTTGTGGACTCTAATTTTCACAAAGACCAAATAATATACACCGATTTGGGTTATTTTTACCAAAGATATGTAGCAGTATACATTTTGGCCAAAATATAAGAAGAAAAATTACTAATTTACAAAATTGTATAATAGAAACTAAGAAAAAATGCAATTTTTTACAGAATTTTCTGTCTTTTTTTCTTTTATAGCGTAAAAAATAAAAAACCCAGCAGTGATTAAATACCACCAAAAGAAAGCTCTATTTGTGTGAAAAAAAGGACAAAAATTTCAGTAGCACTATGCACGCTCCAGATGACGTCAGAGTGATAAAACGCGTAGGGCGGAGTCAGCATACGTCCTTGCATCATTTCCTGTCACAAGCATTGGTGTCAGCAACAAATGATTTTGTTAATGCTACCGTATGTGAGTACCTTTCCATGCGTTTGTTAATAAAATAGTTTGAAACAGTATCACGCTATTTGGGCTCCCTCTCTCTCTCTTGCATGGTGTACAACATATAATGGAATCTCCTCATAGTCAGCACTAAAGACGGTCTTCTTTCACTATTGCTACACAGTGGCACATACTGTGGATGTTCTTAACCCCAGGAGGGGGAGAAGAATCTGGTGAGTGCAGCTGCAATAGGAACACGAATTAAGATATGCACAGTGTGTTCACTCACTGAATATTCCATCTGACTAGAAAGAGGATTTCCTTCACGGGCACAAGAGCACTTTATAATTTATAATTTAAAATTCAATATCATTATTATTTATTATTTTTTTTGGTTTCATTTATTCAATTTTTCATTTTTTTTCTCATCATCCAGTGATTTTGATTTTTTGATGTTTTTTTCACTTGTTTTATTTATAATTGGCACTATAGAAATGCAGACCTAGGAAATCTGCTTGTTTGGTGGTTTTAATAATTAGCACTTTGGAAAGTTTCATGTAAACATATTAATTGCAATTGCACCTTAGATTGTTTTAGTATGTATCACAATTTCGTTTAGTGTTTTATCCATTATCTCAACAGATATACTTTTTGCACCAGGAATCACTTACTTTGTTTGGTTTTAGCTTTAATGTAAAATGACAGTGTACAAGTCACTTTTGGTTTGGTTTATTTTACATAATTGATACACTTTGATAATACTTATTAATACACGGTGTAATATCGTCTTAGCCTCTAGGATTTTCCAAAAGAAGCACCCTATGTATTTTTATACCACTATGTGTTAGCAGTAGAACAGCGCCATATCTACTTTGTTTTCTTATTATGTATCATTGCTCCACCTGGTGGTAGTAATTGGTAGAGGCAGCAGTTCTAACCCCCTCCAACTCTTCATTTAACACCTTGTCCGTTGCGCGGAGATTTTTTCTTTTTCAGACTGCTTTCATTATAACCACCACCATTTCCTTGTCAAATCAGGAAATCTGCAGAGTTTGTATCCCTTATCAGTCTTTCTCAACCTTTTTAACATAGAAGAATCCTTGAAATAACTTTCCAGACTTTCCAGTCTCAGGGAACCCCTGCTAATAATGACTATATATACAGCTCATGATACCTTAGTGTATTTATCATTAGGAAGAGTGCTCTTTACATTTGTGATTACTGGTGTCCGTGGTAACTTATTTGAGATGCAGAAATTGCTCAAGGAATTCCTAGCAACCCAGAGGAACCCTGGTTGAGAAAGGCTGCCTTTGGTAGACAATTCTTCTTTTTTTATATGTAAAATGTTACTTGTATCTTAGTGCAGACTGAAAAAAAAAGTCAGTCAATCACAGAAGCAGGAAATTACATTTCTGGGGGCTTTCCCTACACCAGTAGTGTACAGAACACCACTGGGCTGCCATATTACATTTCATTTTTTGACAGTTAAATTACATTTAATTTAGAAGTTTTTTTAAATAACATTAAATTACAAATTAGATGGTGTAGCAATTTAAATTTTTTAATGAAAAACGGAAAATTTGCTATCAAATACTCACCGTAATTTTCCATTCCTGATGGACTCCATGGCAGCATACATTTGGGTAGCCCCGCCCTCACTCCTGCCCCATAGGACCCCACTACCATAAATTTTCAGGCTGAGCCAGAGGCCGCGTTCCATAACTAGCCTACTTATGACTCTGGTAGGGAACTCCTGCTGCCATGGAGTCCATCAGGAAAGGAAAATTACGGTAAGTATTTGATAAATACATTTTCAATTTTTCTATGGCAGCATATGTTTGGGAACTAACTAGTCCAAAAAACAAGGGTGGGATGTTGGAAAAGTAGGGTTTCAGTCATAGCCAACAGAAACCCTATGGATAGATATTAACAGCATAAGGAAGTTAGCTACACCCCACAATGAGCCAGAACAGCTTTAATGGAAGACATGTCATTCTCCTACAACTATTCCTGGTGCCTTTTCACAGGGAGCCCACAAAGCCTACAAATTCCTGGATGAGTGTGTGGTGACTGCTTTCATAGGAACCAAGCCCTAAGCTTTATAAGCCTAATGGCTAGCTGACAAAAATTCTGGAGCCATCTCCGCCCCACTGATTCTGCTAGAGTGCTAGAGACAAATATGTCCTAAAACTCTGAGCAAAGCTGTAGCTTGAGCGCATGCTTGAAGTATCCCAATATCCATGGCATGGAACCAGTTATTCTTGGTAGTCCTGCATATGGGAGGAACAAATCCTTTGTTCTCATAGAATGCAAAGCCATATCAGATTGCCACCCAGTATGGATATAAACACTACCCATACTGGGCAGAAAGCCACAAGGATTCCTCTCAACACAAGGCCCAGATCCTGGCAAACCTCCTGACTGAGGAAAAAAGAACCCATAGAAAGGCTGCCTTCATGGCAGACTTTACTCAAAACTGGACTGAAAGAGATTCCATCTGAAGCAGCAAGCTGTCAAGGGACCTTAAAGGCCCTGATTCTGGCCAAGCTTCCTGCTGAGGATGTAGCCCTAGAGAGATTGACATTGTGGCTTAATCCTTACTCCAACTGGACTTGAGGGGATCCCACCTGGAGCTGTAAGTCACCAAAGGATCCTTTCTAGCTTAAAGCTTTGATCTTGGCAAACTTCCTGGCTGAAAAGATAGCCCTTAGAGTGAATGTCTTTATAGCTCAGTCTTTATCCACAGTGGACTGCAAAAAGATCTCATCTAGAGCTGGCAAGGAAGTCCAGAGCAAGTAGTAAACCCCACCTAGAGAGTCTTGGTTGTCCTTCGAGTCTCAGATGCACTCCCCCATCAAAGTATTGGATGAGTAAGAGATAGTCTACCCATAAGACATTGGATATGACAGGGACTGCAGAGATCTGCCCTCTAAGAGAGCTTTAGGATCAGTTCAGAATGCACATGACCAGAGGACTGAAGCAAAGAAAACAAAGCAGTCTAAACTAAACAAGTTCTATTTAAATCCTTTTGTAGGATTTATAGATATTAAGTAGAAACAACAGCCAAGCCTGATAAGTCTCTTCCTGCCAGGATGAGAAACTGGAAGAGATGAACAAGGGTGGAATATTTCTCTGTACAACAGAAGATCTCACCTGAGAGAAAGGACTTCAATCCGATACTCCAGTATCAAAGGCAGGAACCAAGGCCTGTTTGGCCAATAGGGAATTACTGCAAAAATTGCCACGGTCTTTAGCAATAGACCTCCCAAAAAAACTGTATGTAGATCAAACTGGAAGCATATGGCTTGTGAGACCTTTCCTGATCTGACAGCATCCTCATGCAGGGCTTGGCCCAGGCCCCTAGGGAAAAGCTTTCCAGCTTGTGCAGTGGTCTTCAAACTGCAGCCCGGGGGCCAGATGCGGCTCTTTACTTGCTTTTATCCTGCCCTTGGGACCATAATTTTCCCTCACTGACACCAATGAAGAGGCACAATTCTCCCACTAATACCAATGATGGGGCACAATTTCTCCAAATGACACCAACAATGAGGCCCAATGACACCCAATGATGGGGCACTTTTCCTCCCTCTGAGACCAACATTCGGGTCCAATGACACCCAATTATGGGGCACTGTTACTCCCAATAGCCCAACAATGGGGCCCAATGATACCCAATGATGGGGAACAATTTCTCCCAATGGCACGAACAATCAGGCCCAATGATACTAATGATGGGGCACAATTTCTTCCAATGACACAAATAACAGGGTCCAATTACACCAATGATGGGGCCCAACTCTTCCCAGTGACACCAACAATGGGATACCATTCCTCCCACTGACACCTATGATGAGGCACAATTACTCTCACTGGAACAAATGATGGGACGTTATTTTTTCCCCACTAATGTGGCAACCTTTTTAACTCTAAAAATAAATCTAAATAGAGGTAGCATTTATATGTATATTATGCCCCCCTGAGGTCATATCCACCATCACCTCTGCTGATTGCTGCCCACTGGAGAGGTAAAGGAGCATGCTTGAAATTCCTGCCTACAACTGTGGTCATTCAGCCTAACATCAGCCTGTTCTACAAAAGTAAGCAAATTGGAGGCAGAACCCTTTTTTAAAATAACATGGTGCCACAGCACCGTAAATTTGGTGCATGTGAATACGCACATCTCAGCGAATGCGTGAGGGTGTCATTAACAATGAATGGCACTGCTATGTATCTTCTAAAGGGCAACACATTTTTGTGGTATCAGGAAAGCGATTTTGCATGCATTCCCGAAACACACAAATGTGAACGCAGATTAAATGTCTCAGTTACATTGGTGGTCAGTGTAAATCTTCTCATTACATTGGGGCTTGGTGTACAATCTTTTCATTCACACCAGTGGCCAGTGTGAAGGTCCCCCTTACATTGGTGGTCAGTGTAAATCCCTCCTTACATTGGTGGTTACTGTGAATGTTTCTATTACATTAGTGGTCAGTGTAAATCCCTCCTTACATTGGTGGTTACTGTGAATGTTTCTTGTACATTAGTGGTCAGTGTAAATCCCCATTACATTAGTGGCCAGTGTAGAAACTCCTCTTTATATTGGTAATCGGTAAAAAAATCCAAACTTGCATTTGTGGTCGAATCCTCCCTTACATTGGTTGTCCATGTAGAAGCCCCGTTTGAATTGGTGGTGAGTGTAAATCCCTCCTTACATTGGTGGTTACTGTGAATGTTTCTATTACATTAGTGGTCAGTGTAAATCCCTCCTTACATTGGTGGTTACTGTGAATGTTTCTTGCACATTAGTGGTCAGTGTAAATCCCCATTACATTAGTGGCCAGTGTAGAAACTCCTCTTTATATTGGTAATCGGTAAAAAAATCCAAGCTTGCATTTGTGGTCGAATCCTCCCTCACATTGGTTGTCCATGTAGAAGCCCCGTTTGAATTGGTGGTGAGTGTAAATCCCCCCCTTACATTGGTGGCCAGTGTAGAAATCCACCTTTGTTGGCTGTTAATGTAAATCCCCCATTACATTGGTGTTTAGTGTACATTTCCATTTACATTGGTGGTAAGTGCATAATTGCCCGTACACTGGTGGTCATTGTAAATCCTCCTTCACATTGGTGGTCAGTGTAAATCCCCCCTAACATTGGAAGTCAGTGTAGAAGTGTCACCTTACATTGGGGGTCAGTATAAATCTCCTCGACAATGGTTGTCAGTGTAAATTCCCCCTTACTTGGAGGTCATTGTATATTACCTCTTACACTGGTGGTTGGTGTAAATGCTCCTATTACATTGGTGTCAGTGTAGAAATTCCTCTTTATATTAGCGGATGGTGTAAAATCCCCCGTTACATGGTGGTCAGTGCAAATTCCCCCCTCACATTAGTGGTCAGTGTAGAATCCCCCACTATATACTTGCTAAAGATTCCCAGCTTTGCTCTTCATAATTCAGAATTTGCCACAGTGTACTGCCTCCTAACTAATCCCATCATTCTACCACTGCCACTGATCCCATCAAGCCCCCCAGCATTGCCACTGATCACACCCCTCCCCTCCCCCAGCATTGCCACTGATCCCAGGAGTCCTAGGATCCCTAGAAGTTTTCTGTCTATTGATGGGTGCCCTCACCTCCCCAGTCCACAGTGTGCAGGCAGTGAGGAGAGGATGTGCTATAACCTTTAGCAACCAATCAGTGAGCAGTAATGATGTGTACTAACCTCTTGCAACCAATCATTGAGCGGTAAGGATATGCAGTAACCTCTAGCAACCAGTGAACAGTAGTAATGTGCAGTAACCTCTAGCAACCAATTAGTGAGTGGTAAGGATGTCCAGTAACCTCTAGCAACCAATTAGTGAGCAGTATTGATGTACAGTAATCTCTAGCAACCAATCAACAAGCTGTAACCGCTATCAAATAACCAGTGAGTCATAATGTGTGCTGTAACTTCTAGCAGCCAGTCAGTAAGTTGTAAGGATACACTGTAACCCAGTGGCGGTGCATCCATTAAGGCCCACGGGCGCTTCCCCTCTATTAATAATGAATAGATTCATGCATTGCAAATCATACCAAATGATCAGTTTAGGCACATAGGTTCCACCGGCCTGTGAACACAGTGTGTTCCCGATGGGGTGTCCAGGCCAACAGGAGTCGCACTTGAACTGATATATGTATAATGTCTAGAACCATACGGTATTGAACTGTCTTCAGAATACCCATATATAAGACCTAGAATGCACTGTAATTTCTGTATAATCCTAACTTTTTAAAACCAGCATGCCTTCTGACGGGTACCTAGTCACGTCCTCGTTTATTCTGTTTATTTTGTGTTGATAAGACAATAAAACTTATCAAACCTAAGACTTCTCACATCAGAGCACCACTACACTGATTTCATTAGACAGAGCCTCCAACACAGAAATAAAAACCTTGCCAAAACAAACAGATATCTGTTAGGACAGAAAGCATCTGCACCAAACTTTTATAAAAATGCTACAATGCACATGAGATCATAGACATCTCCATATGATTCATTTTGGTTATTATTTATTTATTTTTATTTTTTAAGTGGAGTTACTTCCTAGCAGCCCGCATGGCGTCTGGTCCCTTCCACTGACCTCAAGCCAAACATACTCACATATCCTGGACCTCTTTCACAGGGCAATTGATGCATCCGCAGGGTGATCCAGATCCCAGAGGTAGGCACACCATCATGTTGGGCACACTTTAGAGGTCACCCACTGTTAGCAGGGCATCCAACCTGGCGCAACTGCTCGCCATTGGCAGAGCTTCCGTTATCACAGGTGTCAATCTTCTGTGCATGTGTGCCATTCACCACCCCACTGTTACCTGGGGACTCGGTGACTACTGGAGCCATCCTGGAAACTTCTGGACTCCATAGGACACCACAGGATGCTCCCATATCCGCATGGCTGTCCCACCTGAGACCCAGTTGCCATGACTTCCTAAAGGTAGGTCCTTATGAGGGAGGAGGACAAAAAAGAACGTGGCCTCTTGCTCAGCCTGAAAATTTATGGGAGTGGGGTCCTATGGGGTAGGAGCGAGGACGGGCTACCCAAACGTATGCTGCCATGGACGTCTGTCAGGAAATAGTTTTCCTATAAGGCATTTCCAAGCAAAACTTTGTCACGAATCATAACACATAGTTATAGGACTAGTAAGAGATAAAAAAGTATGTTACTGCATTTGGGGTTTAAGTATTGGACACAGAATACTTCATTTGTTTCATTTACACAGGTGGTGTTTCTTTTACCAATAGATTTCTATAGAAGCACAAATCTTCCAATGAAAGCCTTCACCTGCTTTTATGAACTGGACTGACTCTTCCATGACTAATTCATCCTTTTTTTGCTGGATGATTAGAGTAGTAAAATATGTGTTCACTGAAAATACAATATACATTTCTTTCAAATAAGTGTGTGTGCCCTAAAATTGAGGAATACTTGTATGGTCTCTGTAGGCATAAGTGATGGCTGTCATTTACAGTGGGGCAAAAAAGTATTTAGTCAGCCACCAATTGTGCAAGTTCTCCCACTTAAAAAGATGAGAGAGGCCTGTAATTGTCATCATAGGTATACCTCAACTATGAGAGACAAAATGTGGAAACAAATCCAGACAATCACATTGTCTGATTTTTGAAAGAATTTATTTGCAAACTATGGTGGAAAAAAAGTATTTAAAAAAGCCTTTAAGAGGCTCCTCTGTCCTCCACTCATTACCTGTATTAATGGCACCTGTTTGAACTTGTTATCAGTATAAAAGACACCTGTCCACCACCTCAAACAGTCACACTCTAAACTCCACTATGGAGGAGGACACCAGAAACAAAATTGTAGACCTGCACCAGGCTGGGAAGACTAAATCTGCAATAGGCAAGCAGCTTGGTGTGAAGAAATCAACTGTGGGAGCAATAATTAGAAAATGGAAGACATACAAAACCACTGATAATCTCCCTCGATCTGGGGCTCCACGCAAGATCTCACCCCGTGGGGTCAAAATGATCACAAAATTATCACAAGAACGGTGAGCAAAAATCCCAGAACCACACGGGGGGACCTAGTGAATGACCTGCAGAGAGCTGGGACCAACATAACAAAGGCTACCATCTGTAACACACTACGCCGCCAGGGACTCGGATCCTGCAGTTCCAGACGTGTCCCCCTGCTTAAGCCAGTACATGTCCCGTCTGAGGTTTGCTAGAGAGCATTTGGATGATCCAGAAGAGGATTGGGAGAATGTCATATGGTCAGATGAAACCAAAGTAGAATTGTTTGGTAGAAACACAACTCGTGTTTGGAGGAGAGAGAATGCTGAGTTACAACCAAAGAACACCATACCTACTGTGAAGCATGGGGGTGGCAACATCATGCTTTGGGGCTGTTTCTCTGCAAAGGGAACAGGATGACTGATCCATGTACATGAAAGAATGAATGGGGCCATGTATCATGAGATTTTGAGTGCAAACCTCTTCCCATCAGCAAGGGCATTGAAGATGAAACGTGGCTGGGTCTTTCAGCATGACAATGATCCCAAACACACCACCCGGGCAACGAAGGAGTGGCTTCGTAAGAAGCATTTCAAGGTCCTGGAGTGGCCTAGCCAGTCTCCAGATCTCAACCCCATAGAAAACCTTTGGAGGGAGTTGAAAGTCTGTGTTGCCCAGCAACAGCCCCAAATCATCACTGCTCTAGAGGAGATCTGCATGGAGGAATGAGCCAACATACCAGCAACAGTGTGTGACAACCTTGTGAAGACTTACAGAAAACGTTTGATCTCTGCCATTGCCAACAAAGGATATATAACAAAGTATTGAGATGAACTTTTGATATTGACAAAATACTTATTTTCCACCATAATTTGCAAATAAATTCTTTCAAAAATCAAACAATGTGATTGTCTGGATTTGTTTCCACATTTTGTCTCTCATAGTTGAGGTATACCTATGATGACAATTACAGGCCTCTCTCATCATTTTAAGTGGGAGAACAATTGGTGGCTGACTAAATACTTTTTTCCCCCGCTGTATGTGGGTAATTTTGTAAAGGTCGTAACAATTCGTTTTTAAAATATGTCTCAGCAATCAGTTGATTACAATTTTACATAGCACAAAAGCAGGGTAATTAATATAAGAGTTAGGAATTGACAAATATTTGTTAATTGTAATCAGAAAATGACATGAATGCTAGATTGGTGCACAGAGTTTGTAGGTTAAAGATGAATGGAAAGCTATTAGCTCTTTGTTTCAGCAGAGGAGACCTTTAATGCCGCGTACACACGAGCGGACTTTACGGAGGACTTTGCCCGGCGGACTTTTCGACGTACTTTCCGACGGACTTTGTGAACGAACGGACTTGCCTACACACAATCCACCAAAGTCCGTCGAATTCGTACGTGATGACGTACGACCGGACTAAAACAAGGAAGTTCATAGCCAGTAGCCAATAGCTGCCCTAGCGTGGCTTTTTGTCCGTCGAACTAGCATACAGACGGCGGACTTTTCGACCGGACTCGATTTCAACGGATAAATTTTAAACAAGTTTCAAATCTAATTCCGTCCAACTTTTGAGAAAACAAAGTCCGCTGGAGCCCACACACATCGAATTGTCCGATGAAATCCAGTCCGCCGGGCAAAGTCCGCCGTAAAGTCCGCTCGTGTGTACGCGGCATAATTGTTTTATATGACCTGATAAGAGTGCTGGTTTTAGCTCTTTGTTTTGGGAGCGGTTTCTATCCCAAAAAGGGGGCTGCAGTGTACTTCCAGAAAGGGCACATTTTGTATTGTAAGATTTACTGCAAGTCATTTTCCATATCCTATATATATTGTATTGGTTTGCTATTACATATTTTGATTATTATATTTCATATACAGTACAGATTTGTAAATGCTGATTCTAGTGTTTTTTTTGTGAATGTCAAGGCTGGGAGGCAGTAGACGTTTTCCACGCTGGGCCAGTATATGAGTGGATATGTGAAAGATGTGTTACCATAAACCATTTTCTGTAGAACAATACCTGCCTTTTACCAGGTCCATCAGTCACTGTGGCACTATGGTACAATTTGTGTGGTACACTTTTTTTTTTTAGCACCCAGGAAACTGTTCCATGAAAGGTGACATGAAAACTGTAAAAAAAAAAGGTGACATGAAACTCTAACATGAAGGTCAGTTGGTTGTGTTTACCTTCCAGGCTAAAAGTTGCAAGTCCTCCCCTCTGTGTGTATCAGGGAATGTGAGTAGAATCTGCTGCTTATTGGGTAACTGCACTTTCAGAACAAAAAGACCAAATACAGTAAAACCAGACAACCTCCTATATAAATCTAAATACAGAACTCAGACGCAGATTTCTATCATTAGTGCTCACCCACAACCTGAGAAGCACCGGCTGCTGGGGGAGCAAGGCATAAGGCAAGTATTTCACCTAATTCATCTTCCCCTATGCAAAACATAGAGTTTTTTTGTATTCTTTATAGTTTTTAATACAATACAGCCGAAAAGCAGAAAAATAGAATAATAATTAAAAAAAAGAAACACAAGGAGTACAGGTACACCAGTATAACATATAATTGCTGCGCCAGTGACCAATCACATATAAAAACTAAAGTAATATATGGAGTACAGAGTGACACAGGATACTCAGTTGAACCCCCCAGAGGATACAAAAGGGGGCGAACATGGGTCAAGCTAAAATTTGCGCAATGCAGAGTGTGGTGAAGTACTCAAGAGTTAAAAAAAAAGAACTTATCACGCTAAGGGGCAAGAATAAGCAGTCAAGACATAGCTAGAATGCCTAAGAAGACCCCACATGGCCTAAGCAATGGGAAGATTGACTATCCACCTGAAATGACAAAGAGAAAAGGCGAAGTAAGAATGGGGGGGGGGGGATGGATACCACTGTCGGGGGTGCGCACAAGAGTACAGTGCCTTGAAAAAGTATTCATACCCCTTAAAATTTTCCAGAAATTGTCATGTTACAACCAAAAATGTAAATGTATTTTATTGGAATTTTATGTGATAGATCAACACAAAGTGGCAAATAATTGTGAAGTGGAAGGAAAATGATATATGGTTTTCACATTTTTTTACAAATAAATATCTGCAAAGTGTGGCATGCATTTCTATTCAGCCCTCTTTACTCTGATACCCAAAAACTAAAATCTAGTGAACCAATTGCCTTCAGAAGTCACCTAATTAGTAAATAGAGTCCACCTGTGTGTAATTTAATCTCAGTATAAATACAGCTGTTCTGTGAAGCCCTCAGAGGTTTGTTAGAGAACCTTTGTGACCAAACAGCATTATGAAGACCAAGGAACCCACCGGTCAGGTCAGTGATAAAGTTGTGGAGAAGTTTAAAGCAGGGTTGGGTTCTATTAAAATATCCTAAAGCTTTGAACATATAGCGGAGCACTGTTCAACCTATCACCTGAAAATGGAAAGAGTATGGCACAACTGCAAACCTACCAAGACATGGCCATCCACCTAAACTGACAGGCCAGGCAAGGAGAGCATTACTCAGGAAAGCAGCCAAGAGGACCATGGTAACTCTGGAGGAGCTGCAGAGATCCACAGCTCAGGTGGGAGAATGTGTCCACAGGACAACTATTAGTTGTGCACTCCACAAATCTGGCCTTTATGGAAGAGTGGCAAGAAGAAAGCAATTGTTGAAAGGAAGCCATAAGAAGTGCGTTTTGCAGTTTGCAAGAAGCCATGTGGGCAAACATTTGGAAGAAGGTGTTCTGTTCTGCTCAGATGAGACCAAAATGTAACTTTTTGGCCTAAAAACGAAATGCTATGTTTGGCGGAAACCTAACACTGCACATCACCCTGAACACACCATCCCCACTGTGAAACATGGTGATAGCAGCATTATGTTGTGGGGATGCTTTTTCTTCAGCAGGGACAGGGAAGCTGGTCAGAGTTGATGGGAAGATGGATGGAGCCAAATACAGGCAATCTTAGAAGAAAACCTGTTAGTGTCTGCAAAAGACTTGAGACTGGGGTGGAGGTTCACCTTCCAGCAGGACAACGACCCTAAACATACAACCAGAGCTACCATAGAATGGTTTAGATCAAAGCATATTCATGTTTTAGCATGGCCCAGTCAAAGTCCAGACCCAAATCCAATTGAGAATCTATGGCAAAACTTTGCAAAGAACAGTGGGCAAAAATGTCACACTCCTAGATGTGCAAAGCTGGTAGAGACATACCCAAAAAGACTTGCAGCTGTAATTGCAGCAAAAGGTGGTTCTACAAAAAACCCAGAATTGTTGACATTTTTGCAGATTTATTAAAAAAGAAAAACTGAAATATCACATGGTCCTAAGTATTCAGACCCTTTGCTCAGTATTTAGCAGAAGCACCCTTTTAATCTAATACAGCCATGAGTCTTTTTGGGAAAGATGCAACAAGTTTTTCACACCTGGATTTGGGGATCCTCTGCCATTCCTCCTTGCAGATCCTCTCCAGTTCTGTCAGGTTGAATGGTAAACATTGGTGGACAGCCATTTTTAGGTCTCTCCAGAGATGCTCAATTGGGTTTAAGTCAGGGCTCTGGCTGGGCCAGTCAAGAACAGTCACAGAGTTGTTGTGAAGCCACTCCTTCGTTATTTTAGCTGTGTGCTTAGGGTCATTCTCTTGTTGGAAGGTAAACCTTCTGCCCATTCTAAGGTCCTGAGCACTCTGAAGAAGGTTTTCATCCAGGATATCACTGTACTTGGCCGCATTCATCTTTCCCTCGATTACAACCAGTCATCCTGTCCCTGCAGCTGAAAAACACCCCCACAGCATGATGCTGCCACCACCATGCTTCACTGTTGGGACTGTATTGGACAGGTGGTGAGCAGTGCCTGGTTTTCTCCACACATACTGCTTAGAATTAAGGCCAAAAAGTTCTATCTTGGTCTCATCAGACCAGAGAATCTTATTTCTCACCATGTTGGAGTCCTTCAGGTGTTTTTTAGCAAACTCCATGCAGGCTTTCATATGTCTTGCACTGAGGAGAGGCTTCCATCAGACCACTCTGCCATAAAGCCCCGACTGGTGGAGGGCTGCAGTGATGGTTGACTTTCTACAACTTTCTTCCATCTCCCGACTGCATCTCTGGAGCTCAGCCACAGTGATGTTTGGGTTCTTCTTTACCTCTCTCACCAAGGCTCTTCTCCCCGGATAGCTCAGTTTAGCTGGACGGCCAGCTCTAGGAAGTGTTCTGGTCGTCCAAAACGTCTTCCATTTAAGGATTATGGGGGCCACTGTGCTCTTAGGAACCTTAAGTGCAGCAGATTTTTTTTGTAACCTTGGCCAGATCTGTGCTATGCCACAATTCTGTCTCTGAGCTCTTCAGGCAGTTCCTTTGACCTCATGATTCTCTTTTGCTCTGACATGCACTGTGAGCTGTAAGGTCTTATATAGACAGGTGTGTGGCTTTCCTAATCAAGTCCAATCAGTATAATCAAACACAGCTGGACTCAAATGAAGGTGTAGAACCATCTCAAGGATGATCATATAAGAAATGGACAGCACCTGAGTTAAATATATGAGTGTCACAGCAAAGGGTCTGAATACTTATGACCATGTGATATTTCAGTTTTTCTTTTTTAATAAATCTGCAAAAATGTCAACAATTCTGTGTTTTTCTGTCAATATGGGGTGTTGTGTGTACATTAATGAGGAAAAAAATAACTTAAATGATTTTAGCAAATGGCTGCAATATAAAGTGAAAAATGTAAGGGGGTCTGAAAACTTTCCATCCCCACTGTATTTGTACAAAAGTTTGAAAACAATTTATCATTTTCTTTCCACTTCACAATTATGTGCCACTTTGTGTTGGTCTATCACATAAAATCCCAATACAATACATTTACGTTTTTGGTTGTAACATGACAAAATGTGGAAAATTTCAAGGGGTATCAATACTTTTTCAAGGCACTGTAATTGGGTTCTACCCCCCCCCCCACCCCTTTAGTCTCAGCCTGTTTCTGATGGCAACAAAAAGTTAACACTTACAGTAGGGAGGTGCGGACATCCTTTCTGGAGTTTGTGAGGACCCTACTGCTGGACAGCCAATGGTGTCTATGTCACTCAAGTAGTAATGGCATCCAAAGGAGCCCCCTCCCCAGTTAGCAGTCCAGAAGAATTAAGACACGTAGTTTGCATGCATGTCTCTGTGTGTCCTAAACATGAACTTTAAGAACTCCTGATATAAACTAAGTTAGCCTTATAGGAATTGCTTTTAATTAGTCTTGTATTAAATTCATAGACTGAAAGCTGAAGATGTTTAGGATGTAACACAGCAATGGTTAGTGCGGATTGTGTATTACCATTTACCACATTACCTTTGTTGCAACACATGTAAGCAGAAACAGATGAACAATATACACATGTTGGTAGGGCCTTTATTTCACTTGTATGATAAAGAAGCCTACATATACCATTGAGCTGTGTCCATGTTGTTATTAAAAGTAATCGAGTTTATGGTTTTAATAGAAATTCTGAGGTTGTCACCGCTGATCTTCTTTAAAAAGCTAAATTCCTGGCTGTCTAAAGCACAGAGTAAGAGATTAAAAAAGCAGTCCGTAATCTCAAAATACAAGTAAAGCTACATGTAACGAAACATCCCCATACTCCGCTTGAGTGCTTTCGTCATATACCACTTCCTTCCAGTCTGAATATAGATTTCAGATATTCCAACCACTCACAAGCACAAAACAAGACGATATTTGTTTAGTTGCTAAACATGGACTCCTTTATTAGAAGCAAAATTACAAGTCTGATATACAGTAGAAGAGGAGGTCCCCCCTCCTGCTCATATTACTCTAACAATACATCTGTAACCAGAAACAGAATTAACATGAGCTAATTAACTAATCCCTTAACCACTTCAGCCCCGAACCATTATACTGCCTAAGGACCAGAGGTCTTTTTCCAATTTGGCACTGCGTCGCTTTAACTGCTAATTGCGCGGTCATGCAATGCTGTACCCAAACGAAATTTACGTCCTTTTCTTCCCACAAATAGAGCTTTCTTTTGATAGTATTTGATCACCTCTGCGGTTTTTATTTTTTGCGCTATAAATGGAAAAAGACCGAAAATTTTGAAAAAAAATGATATTTTCTACTTTTTGTTATAAAAAAAATCCAATAAACTCAATTTTAGTCATACATTTAGGCCAAAATGTATTCGGCCACATGTCTTTGTTAAAAAAATGTCAATAAGCGTATATTTATTGGTTTGCGCAAAAGTTATAGCGTCTACAAACTAGGGTACATTTTCTGGAATTTACACAGCTTTTAGTTTATGACTGCCTATGTCATTTCTTGAGGTGCTAAAATGGCAGGGCAGTACAAAACCCCCCCAAATGACCCCATTTTGGAAAGTAGACACCCCAAGGAAATTGCTGAGAGGCATGTTGAACCCATTGAATATTTATTTTTTTTGTCCCAAGTGATTGAATAATGACAAAAAAAAAATATTTACAAAAAGTTGTCACTAAATGATATATTGCTCAAACAGGCCATGGGCCTATGTGGAATTGCACCCCAAAATACATTCAGCTGCTTCTCCTGAGTACAGGGATACCACATGTGTTGGACTTTTTGGGAGCCTAGCCGCGTACGGGGCCCCGAAATCCAATCACCGCCTTCAGGATTTCTAAGGGCGTAAATTTTTGATTTCACTCCTCACTACCTATCACAGTTTTGAAGGCCATAAAATGCCCAGATGGCACAAACCCCCCCCCAAATGACCCCATTTTGGAAAGTAGACACCCCAAGCTATTTGCTGAGAGGCATGTTGAGTCCATGGAATATTTTATATTTTGACACAAGTTGCGGGAAAGTGACACATTTTTTTTTTTTGCACAAAGTTGTCACTAAATGATATATTGCTCACACAGGCCATGGGCATATGTGGAATTGCACCCCAAAATACATTTAGCTGCTTCTCCTGAGTATGGGGATACCACATGTGTGGGACTTTTTGGGAGCCTAGCCGTGTACGGGGCCCCGAAAACCAATCACCGCCTTCAGGATTTCTAAGGGTGTAAATTTTTGATTTCACTCTTCACTGCCTATCACAGTTTCGGAGGCCATGGAATGCCCAGGTGGCACAAACCCCCCCCAAATGACCACATTTTGGAAAGTAGACACCCCAAGCTATTTGCTGAGAGGCATGGTGAGTATTTTGCAGCTCTCATTTGTTTTTGAAAATGAAGAAAGACAAGAAAAAACATTTTTTTTTCTTTTTTCAATTTTCAAAACTTTAAACTCCTCACTACCTATCACAGTTTTGAAGGCCATAAAATGCCCAGATGGCACAAACCCCCCCCCCCAAATGACCCCATTTTGGAAAGTAGACACCCCAAGCTATTTGCTGAGAGGCATGTTGAGTCCATGGAATATTTTATATTTTGACACAAGTTGCGGGAAAGTGACACATTTTTTTTTTTTGCACAAAGTTGTCACTAAATGATATATTGCTCACACAGGCCATGGGCATATGTGGAATTGCACCCCAAAATACATTTAGCTGCTTCTCCTGAGTATGGGGATACCACATGTGTGGGACTTTTTGGGAGCCTAGCCGCGTACGGGGCCCCGAAAACCAATCACCGCCTTCAGGATTTCTAAGGGTGTAAATTTTTGATTTCACTCTTCACTGCCTATCACAGTTTCGGAGGCCATGGAATGCCCAGGTGGCACAAACCCCCCCCAAATGACCACATTTTGGAAAGTAGACACCCCAAGCTATTTGCTGAGAGGCATGGTGAGTATTTTGCAGCTCTCATTTGTTTTTGAAAATGAAGAAAGACAAGAAAAAACATTTTTTTTTCTTTTTTCAATTTTCAAAACTTTAAACTCCTCACTACCTATCACAGTTTTGAAGGCCATAAAATGCCCAGATGGCACAAACCCCCCCCCCCCCAAATGACCCCATTTTGGAAAGTAGACACCCCAAGCTATTTGCTGAGAGGCATGTTGAGTCCATGGAATATTTTATATTTTGACACAAGTTGCGGGAAAGTGACACATTTTTTTTTTTTGCACAAAGTTGTCACTAAATGATATATTGCTCACACAGGCCATGGGCATATGTGGAATTGCACCCCAAAATACATTTAGCTGCTTCTCCTGAGTATGGGGATACCACATGTGTGGGACTTTTTGGGAGCCTAGCCGCGTACGGGGCCCCGAAAACCAATCACCGCCTTCAGGATTTCTAAGGGTGTAAATTTTTGATTTCACTCTTCACTGCCTATCACAGTTTCGGAGGCCATGGAATGCCCAGGTGGCACAAACCCCCCCCAAATGACCACATTTTGGAAAGTAGACACCCCAAGCTATTTGCTGAGAGGCATGGTGAGTTTTTTGCAGCTCTCATTTGTTTTTGAAAATGAAGAAAGACAAGAAAAAACATTTTTTTTTCTTTTTTGAATTTTCAAAACTTTGTGACAAAAAGTGAGGTCTGCAAAATACTCACTATACCTCTCAGCAAATAGCTTGGGGTGTCTACTTTCCAAATTGGGGTCATTTGGGGGGGTTTTGTGCCACTTGGGCATTCCATGGCCTCCGAAACTGTGATAGGCAGTGAATAGTGAAATCAAAAATTTACGCCCTTAGAAAGTCTGAAGGCGGTGCTTGGTTTTCGGGGTCCCGTACGCAGCTAGGCTCCCAAAAAGTCTCACACATGTGGTATCCCCGTACTCAGGAGAAGCAACAAAATGTATTTTGGGGTGTAATTTCACATATTCCCATGGCATGTTTGAGCAATATATCATTTAGTGACAACTTTGTGCAAAAAAAAAAAAATTGTTTCTTTCCCGCAACTTGTGTCACAATATAAAATATTCCATGGACTCGACATGACTTTTAGCAAATAGCTTGGGGTGTCTACTTTCCAAAATGGGGTCATTTGGGGGGGGTTTGAACTGTCCTGGCATTTTATGCACAACATTTAGAAGCTTATGTCACACATCACCCACTCTTCTAACCACTTGAAGACAAAGCCCTTTCTGACACTTTTTGTTTACATGAAAAAATTATTTTTTTTTGCAAGAAAATTACTTTGAACCCCCAAACATTATATATTTTTTTAAAGCAAATGCCCTACAGATTAAAATGGTGGGTGTTTCATTTTTTTTTTCACACAGTATTTGCGCAGCGATTTTTCAAACGCATTTTTTGGGGAAAAAACACACTTTTTTAAATTTTAATGCACTAAAACACACTATATTGCCCAAATGTTTGATGAAATAAAAAAGATGATCTTAGGTCGAGTACATGGATACCAAACATGACATGCTTTAAAATTGCGCACAAACGTGCAGTGGCGACAAACTAAATACATTTTTAAAAGCCTTTAAAAGCCTTTACAGGTTACCACTTTAGATTTACAGAGGAGGTCTACTGCTAAAATTTCTGCTCTCGATCTGACGTTCGCGGTGACACCTCACATGCATGGTGCAATTGCGGTTTACATTTGACGCCAGACCGACGCTTGCGTTCGCCTTTGCGCGAGAGCAGGGGGGGGACAGGGGTGCTTTTTTTTTTTTTCTTTATAATTTTTTTGCTTTTTTATCTTATTTTTAAACTGTTCCTTTCATTTTTTTTTGATAATTTTTATTGTTATCTCAGGGAATGTAAATATCCCCTATGATCGCAATAGGTAGTGACAGGTACTCTTTTTTGAAAAAATTGGGGTCTATTAGACCCTAGATCTCTCCTCTGCCCTCAAAGCATCTGACCACACCAAGATCGGTGTGATAAAATGCTTTCCCAATTTCCCAATGGCGCTGTTTACATCCGGCGAAATCTAAGTCATAAAATGCTCATAGCTTCCGGTTTCTTAGGCCATAGAGATGTTTGGAGCCACTCTGGTCCCCGATCAGCTCTATGGTCAGCTGGCTGAATCACCGGCTGCATTCTCAGGTTCCCTGTTGAGACAGGAGAGCCAGAGAAAAACACGGAAGACAGTGGGGGAGGGGGGGCATTCCCTCCCACTGCTTGTAAAAGCAGTCTAGAGGTTAATTAGCCGCTAGGATTGCTTTTACATGAAAGCCGATCGCTGGCTGAAAAGAATGATACCAAGATGATACCTAAACCTGCAGGCATTATTCTGGTATAACCACTCAAAGTCGTGAATGGCGTACCTGAAGACAAAAAAATGGTTAACAATAAAACACAGTAAACGGTAAAGTATAAAAAATTGCATACCTGAAAAGCAAACATGCTAAAACATAATAACAATAAAACATTGCAGAATAGAATACAGTAAAAAAGAGCAGAACAATAGAGAGAGAATAGAGAGAGAGAGAACAATAAAACGACAACTATTTTTTTTATTATATATATATATATATATATATATATATATATATATATATATATATATTTTTTTTGTGCCCTGACACTATAAAAAATAAACTAACTAACCAGCGTCACCCATAACAGTTATACGGTGATCAGTGGTGAAAGGGTTAACTAGGGGGCAATCAAGGGGTTAAAACATTTATTAGGTAGTATATGAGGGTCCCTGTCCCTATAAAACCCTGACGGCGAACCTAAATATTTAGGTCCCTAACTAGCGTCACCAGCGACACTAATACAGCGATCAGAAAAATGATTGCTTAGTGACACTGGCGACAGGGGGTGATCAAGGGTTTAAAACTTTATTAGGGGGGTTAGGGGGGTATCCTAGACCTACAGGGGGCTAACCCTAACTGCCCTACCACAGTAACTGTCACAAACTGACACCATGCAGTAATCAGAAAAAAAAACAAAAAAAACACTGCTTGGTGTCAGTGTGACAGGGAGGGGTGATTGGGGGGGGATCGGGGGTGTTTAGTGTGCCTGGCATGTTCTACTGTGTGTGTGTTTTTACTCACATTCCTGTCTTCTCTCCTCGGCGCCGGAACGGAAAATACCGAGCCGAGGAGAGATGACATCATTTCCTTTGCTGCTGTTTAGCATACAGCAGCAAAGGAAATGATCTGATTGACCGGCGGCGATCGCGAGGAGGGCCATCAACGGATGGCCTCCCCCTCACCTCCGATCGCCGGGGGACAAAAGTGGACCGCCTTGGGCACCGGGGGGGGTCCGATCGGACCCCCCACCCGCGGGAGGCAGATCACGTACATATATGTGATTTTGCCTTCCCGTGCCACCTTGCCGACGTACATCGGCGTGAGGCGGTCCTTAAGTGGTTAAAGCAGTCGATGTGACTCCGTGCCCTCCTGAGCATTGTTATGATTAATCAGGATTTCACTACAGGTCAGACTTGTGGTCACTGAGCTTCACACAGTAGTATAAACACAGGACACCTTCTCACAATAGCAGGAGCTAATTACAATTAACAATACAAACGATGATCTCCCCCCCCTCCTCAGTCTAGGCAACAAACTATAGTAGGAGTAGACTGTCCGGCTCCCACCCAGTTCTAGAGGCCAATGTGATCAGCTCTCTCAACTAACATGTTGAGTTCAGAATCAAACAAACCAAGAATAGTCTCTACTTATACCCTGGGAGACACCGTGGACAAACATCACTGTCCCATTGCAAGCATTCCAAGACATACACTCCCAGTCACCATTTCTAGTATGGCATACACAGGGTTCCCAGAGTCTGTGTGTCCTGGGGGACAAGGACCCGAATCCAAAGTAACACCACTTCAAGGGTCCCCAGGCATACAGCTCACAAAGAGCACCGTTCCCCCAAATACCAGGGCCCATGATTGGTAGGCAAGAGGCTAGCATTCAGTCCCCTCTAAAAGCCTCTGTCCTGGCTAGGTCTGTCACAATACATAACTTAAAAGGTAACTCTACTTTCGTGAGGGGAAAAAAAATAGTGAATAAAAGAAAAATAATATAGCATACACAGTTGCAACTCAAGTCATATTGTAATTGAATGTTGTTAGAAATTGCCTTTCCTTTTCAATCTGCAGCTATGTAATTTTCTGTAAAATGCAATGCAATATGGCTACCTGGAGGTGTACAGAACGCCCCCCATAAACATCATTTCCTGCTTACTGATTTTCCCAGAAGTCTACATTAAGATACAAGTCAGATTTCAGGCATCCCCTGCAACAAAAAAAATCATTTTTGGTGAGATATCCCCAATAGGAAATCCCTGCAAGTGCAGCAGCTTATTGATAATTATGAAACCTCTCCCATTTCACTTACCACATGAACACAAACACACAGGGATTTCATCAGAATAACAAAAGGTAGGAATCTGCAACAAAGTTTGTTAAAATCCTTGTAATGTGCATAGATCACCCAGAGGGGAATATTTTTTTTATCAAGAAAAGTGGAGTTACTCTTTAAGCCAGTGACTCAAAATGATTGAAACCAGAGAGTCAGCAGGGTAACTAGAAAAACCGTTAGCTATGGCAGTCCCTGCATTTCTGCCAGAAAATTTTCTCCTACGCTGGAGTTCATGCCAGTGCATAGTCACTCCCAGGTATACGAGTCCTTCCAGTGATCGGAGGAGCTGCCGATTCGGGCCTGCCCTCTGTAGAGATGAGCCTCTCTGTGTGTTTGGAGAAACAGATTAAGCCCTTGAATTTCTGTAGCTGGAAAATTTACTCCCAGGAGTCAATCAGGGATTTTGTTTCTTCAGACAGTACACAGAGCTGGTGGTGGAATTAAACTACGTTAGAAAGGTTCAGTTTTACTTTTCTGCTGAGATTGACGCACGGAAATCAAAGCATCGGGAGGGTGAGTGGAGATGTGTTATTAATGAAAATGAAGGCAGCCTTCGTTTAGTCATGGAGGCCTGTTAACAGTTTATTGCTTCTCGTTACCCCTGCTGCTAGGCACATTGAAATTCCTGTAAAACTGAAAGGACATCTGGAAGAATTCAGGCAATTAATGGGATTCACGCTGAAACTGCTCTGAAAGGCAGATTACTCCAAATACAACCTGCTGCACGGCCGATGCACCCTAATCACACATGTAACATTCATTAGGTGCAGCTCTGGGAGAGTTTAGATTCCTCTAATGAAAGATCAGGGAGAGAGCAACCAGCAGGTATGTGTTTAGCTGGATGTGATTATCCTGAATACCAACATAAACACAGACAAGCACTTATTGAAAACAAGTTTGTTTCAAGAGCTTTAACCCCTCGAAGCATCAATGACAACACATTGGCCATGACCATGCTCTGCAGAATTTATTTCTACACATTTCGAGTCATTGTGTTTGTTTGTTATAGAAAGTATGTATGTAGAACGTACCTTGAAGTGTGCTGCATTTCAGTACTTGGGAAGCATTATCTTCTCCATGGAAGCACAACAGGTGGCCAGAATGGCCAGGTGATCTGAAATGTACTTTACTTTCTGACCCCACCCTCTCCCATCTCCTAAGCCTCATTTTTGACTACTAAGCCCACCACAGTCATTGGGCATCACTGAGGCTTAGAAAATAGGAAGGACCTAGGGTTGCCACCTCATCCCTTTAAACCCGAACACATATTAATTACACAGGTTACAAGGATAATTTAATGCAGATAAGGCACTAAGTGAGTTTAATTATCACCTTAATCAGCCACAGAACCTGTGTAATTAATATGTGTTCAGTTTTAAAGGGACGAGGTGGCAACCCTAGAGGGACCTGACATGCAAATGCCATTAAAGGGGTTGTAAACCCTCGTGTTTTTTCACCTTAATGCATCCTATGACCCAGCGAGGAAGCGCTGTCTCTCTGCATGGGGTTCGCGGCTCTTGATTGGATAGATTGATAGCAACGCAGCCATTGGCTCCCGCTGGTGTCAATAGAGTTGCCACCTCATCCCTTTAAAACCGAACACATATTGATTACACAGGTTCTGTGGCTGATTAAGGTGATAATTAAACTCACTTGGTGCCTTATCTGCACTAAATTAGTCTCAGAACCTGTGTAATTCATATGTGTTCGGGTTTAAAGGGATGAGGTGGCAACCCTAGGTGTCAATCAAATCCAATGATGCGGGCGCTGGGGGGAATGGTCGAGTCATACATTCGACGGCTATGGACGCCGAATGCCAGACTCAAAAGCACACCCGCAAGGTAACCCCCTTAAGAGAGCGCTTCTCCTAGGAGGTTATCTGATGTGGGGAAGAGCCACAAGAGCCGCCAGGGGACCCCAGAAGGCGAGGTTCGGTGCAAAACAAGCTGCACAGTGGAGGTAAGTATGATATGTTTGTTATTTAAAAAAGAAACCAAAAAAAAACAAACCCTTACAATTACTTTAAGTATGTGTAACTGCTGTTTCACTTGAAAGTAGACACAGAAACGCATACATTTTTCTAAGTTAAATGCAAGCTAACGAATATTTATGTGTAACTTTTACAGAGTTATCAATACACCCCCAATGTTGCTTCTTTCTTCCTTAACCACTTGACCTCCGGAAGATTAACCCCCCTTCATGACCAGGCCATTTTTTTGCTATACGGCACTGCGTTATAGACATGTGCGGAACAAAAAAATGTATTTTGTTTCGTTTAATTTTGATTTGTTATTTACATAAATTTGTTTTAGAGAATTAGTTTAATCCGTGTATTTCATTTTCAGAATTTGTGTCGTTTATTTGTATTCTAATCAATTAGAATTTTCGAATTTGAATCTAATTCAAATGGTTTTCGAATTCAAATTTCCAAAGAGAATACAATAGAATATAAAATAATGGCATAGAATAGAAAAAAATAGAATAGAAAAGAATATAACAGAAAATAAAATAATATAATATAATAGAGTAAAACAGAACACAATAGGATAAAAAATAAAATAAAAGAATATAATGGAATAGATTAGAATAGAAAGGAAATGAATATAATAAAAAAAAGAATGTAATTAAATAGATTATAACCATCTTCTAAAATTCAAATAGAATAGAAAAAAGTAGAATAAAAAAACAATAGAATGGAACAGAATAGAAATAATATAACCATTCTCCAAAATTCAAATAGAATCGTTTTGAATTTGAATAGAATAGAAAATAACACGAGTATTAAAAAAAGAATAGAATATAATGAATGTAACTATCTTCCTATTCTAATCTATTATTTTCTATTCTATTCAAATTTGAATTGATTCTATTTGAATTTTGGGAAATGGTTATATTCTTTCTATTCTATTGTTTTTTTAGTTATATTATTTTTTCTATTTGTTTATTCTATTCTATTATTTTCTATTTTAGTTTTTTTTTCTATTCTATTCTTTTCAAATTCAAATTTTGGAAGGTGGTTATATTCTGTCTATTCTATTCTATTCTGTTTTTTTTCTATACAATTCTGTTATTTTCTATGCTATTCTAATCTATTCTTTTCTATTATATTCTATTCAAATTCAAATAGATTCTATTGGAATTTTGGGAAATGGTTATATTCTTTCTATTCTATTGTTTTTTTGGTTCTATTCTTTTCTATTCTATTACAGTCTATTCTATTTTTTTCTATTATATTCCTTTCTATTCTATTCTTTCCTTATGTATTCAAACTTATTCTATTTGAAATTCGAATTTCAGAAGATGGTTATATTCTTTCTATGTTAGTCTATTCTATTTGTTTCTATTATATTCTAGTCTATTCTGTTCTTGTATTTTCTATTCTATTTTGTTCTGTTTTACTCTATTCTTTTATTTTCTATTCTATTTTAAATTTGAAAACTATTCGAATTAGAAAAGTATTCGAAAAAGATTCGAATTAGAATTTCATCCAAATTTTTTGTTTGTTATTTTGAATTTCGTTTAAATTCAGTACTATTGTAATTCAAATTTCCGAAAAATTAAAATTCGTCCGAATTTCAATTCGTAACGAAAGGAACCGCAAATGTCTCCTGCGTTATTTTAACTGAAAACTGTGCAGTCGTGCGACGCTGCACCTAAATTCAATTTATGCTTTTTTTCCCACAAATAGAGCTTTCTTTTGGTGGTATTTGATCACCTCTGCGTTTTTTTATTTTTTGCGCTATAAACAAAAAAAGATGGCAAGTTTGGAAAAAAATATTTTTTTACTTTCTGCTATTAAACATATCCAATAAAAAAATGTAAAAAATCTAATTTCTTGATAAATTTGGGCCCATATGTACCCTGCTCCATGTTTTTGGTAAAAAAAAATCCCTCTAAGTGTATATTAACCACTTAGGGACCACAAGGATTTGTCCCCTAATGACCATGCTATTTTTTGCGATACGGCACTGCATTGCTTTAACTGACAATTGCGTGGTCGTGTGACGCTGTACCCAAACAAAATTGACGTACTTTTTTCCTACAAATAGAGCTTTCTTTTGGTGGCATTTGATCACCTCTGCGATTTTTATTTTTTGCGCTATAAACAAACAGAGTGACAATTTAGAAAATAATTTTTTTTTTACTTTTTGCTATAATAGATATCCCAAAAAATCTATATAAAAAACTCATTCATTCATCAGTTTAGGCCGATATATATTCTACATATTTTTGGTAAAAAAAATCGCAAAAGGCGTATATTAGTTAGGTTTGCGCAAAAGTTACAAACTATGGCAGGGGTCTTCAAACTACGGCCCTCCAGTTGTTGAGGAACTACAATTCCCATCATGCCTAGTCATGTCTGTGAATGTCAGAGCTTTACAATGCCTCATGGGACATGTAGTTCTGCAACAGCTGGAGGGCTGTATTTTGAGGATGCTTGAACTATGGGATAGATTTATGCCGCGTACACACGATTGGAATTTTCATCGGAAAAACCTTGGATGGTTTTTCCGACGGAATTCCGCTCAAGCTTGGCTTGCATACACACTATCACACAAAAGTTCTCTGAACTTTCGACCGTCAAGAACACAGTGACGTACAACACGTACGATGGCACTAGAAAAGGGAAGTTCCATACGAAGTGCGCCACCCTTTGGGCTCCTTCTTCTAATCTTGTGTTTATCTCGTGTTAGTAGAAGTTTGGTGAGAGACGATTTGCGTTTTTCAGCCTTCATTGTTCTAGCATTATAAAGAACAAAAGAATGCGCCGCATTAAAAGATCCAAAAATTTACAGCGTGACGAATGTGCTATCTCCATTACGTACGCTAGTTTTACCAGACCGTTTGCTTCTGTCTTGTACTTGATTCTGAGCATGCGTGTTTTTTTGTGTGTCGAAATTGCATACAGACTAATGGAATTTAGGGAAAATAGAGAACCTGCTCTCAAACTTTTGCTGGCGGGAATTCTGCCAGTAAAAGTACGATGGAGCATACACATAGTGGGAATTTCAGCAGCTATAAATATAAAGGAAATCAACCTTTTCACATATCTCAGAGCCTCCTGCACAGGATAGCCCAACAGAGCTTGTTGCTTCGATTTCCTAAAGGGATACTAAAGCCTTGTTTTTTTTTTTATTTAAAAATAACAAACATGTTATACTTACCTGCTCTGTTACAGTGGTTTTGCACAGAGCAGCCCAGGTCCTCCTCTTCTCAGGTCCCTCGCCAGTGCTCCTGGCCCCTCCCTCCTGCTGAGCGCCCCCACAGCAAGCAGCTTGCTATGGGGCACCTGCTCTGTGTCCATTCTTCGCTGGATCGAGATGGGGCTCAGGTAAGTATTAGGGGGGCTGTTGTACACTGAAGGATTTTTGTCTTAATGCATAGAATGCATTAAGATGAACAGCCTTCTGCCTTTAGAATAACTTTAAGATTCACTTGGGTCAGGAAAAAAAAATTGTAGATGCCTAGATGCGTGTCCAATAACGCTTTTACTTTCAGACACGTCCACCATATATGATAAAGTGTGCAACCACGGAAGCACAATGCAGAGGCTCCTGGAACAAAGGAAGCCAATCTAGTCAGGACCCTGTACCATCAAGGTAGTATTTTATAGTTAGCATCAATGAGAGATGTATTTATACAAGATTTTGAGGAACAGCTCGCTATCTTATATGTTCCATTTCTATAGCTAAATTAGTTTCCCATTTTATAATATAAAGCAATTTTGTGGGTGAAGACATAAATTCAGTGTACAATGCTGAAATATGACCAGAACGTTTATTGAAATTCTTGTACAAGGATTCCAAAGCAGTCATGCAGGACAGATCATTCTTGTGTTATAGGGAAGTGATGAAGTGAGAAAGTTGTATGTATCAGTAGATTTCTGTATCGGGGAACTGGTATGTCTCTTTCAATAATTGTTGGGAAAAAACTCTGAGAACTCTGTCACTCTTGCACATATCTGCAATCCTTAAAAATCCCTTATTTTGCCACTATTTAAACACCGATGAAGTGAGACCCAGGGTCAGCTGTAGGTTGAGAAATAAAGAAGCCAGGGGAGCAGTGGCGTCACTAGGGGGGACAAGAGGGGGCCATGGACCCACCAACATTATACTGTGCCCCCAATTGTATTTGTAGTGGGTACCCCACTGCCCCACATCTTGCTCATGCTGTCGCTGTAATAACACAGGCTCTCCTGAGAGGGAGAGAGTCCCTGTCAACTCCTGCGGGGGATTTCTCCCCCTCCCTCTCCTCGCTGACACTCTGCATAATGTGAGCGGCACTCACACAACCACGTCCGCCTGATCTGCTCCCTCTCCCTGCATCCTTATTGGCAGTGAGGAGAGCGACTTGCAGGAAGGAACCAGCAGCACGGTATTCTTTGACATGTAGTCATAGCAGGTGCCAGCATAAGGCCCTCAGTGTGCACTGCTGCCTGAAACACACCAAGAAGAACATAAAGGAGAATTATAATATCACAGGGGTGCTGGATGTGGGGGGGGGTGATTGGAGGCATAGGTGGGTGTGCTGGATGGGGGGTGATTGGAGGCATAGGTGGGTGTGCTGGATGGGGGGTGTTTGGAGGCATAGGTGGATGTGCTGGATGGGGGGGTGTTATTGGAGGCATAGGTGGGTGTGCTCGATGGGGGGTAATTGGAGGAATAGCATAGGTGGGTGTGCTGCATGGGGGGTGATTGGAGGCATAGGTGGGTGTCCTGGATGGGGGGGTGATTGGAGGCATAGGTGGGTGTGCTGGATGGGGGGTGATTAGAGACAAAGGTGGGTGTGCAGGATAGTAATGGGAAGGGGGTAATTGGAGGACTGGGCGGGCGTGCTGGATGGGGGGGGGGGTGAAATCATATATGTATGATTTCTTGGCCATTTTTCAGAGAATATGAATGATAACACAAAAAAACATTTCTTTCACTCATGGTTAGTGTTTGGCTGAAGCCATTTATTATCAGTCAACTGTGTTTACTCATTTTAAGTCATAATGGCAACAGAAACTACCCAAATGAGTCTGATCAAAAGTTTACATACCCTGGTGATTTTGGCCTGATAACATGCACACAAGTTGACACAAAGGGGTTTGAATGGCTATCAAAGGTAACCATCCTCACCTGTGATCTGTTTCCTTGTAATTAGTGTGTGTGTATAAAAGGTCAATGAGTTTCTGGACTCCTGACAGACCCTTGCATCTTTCATCCAGTGCTGCACTGACGTTTGGATTCATGGAGAAAGCAAAAGAATTGGGAAAAGGTAGTTGAACTGTATAAAACAGGAAAGGGATATAAAAAGATATCCAAGGAATTGAGAATGCCAATCAGCAGTGTTCAAACTCTAATCAAGAAGTGGAAAATGAGGGGTTCTGTTGAAACCAAACCACGGTCAGGTAGACCAACTAAAATTTCAGCCACAACTGCCAGGAAAATTGTTCAGGATGCAAAGAAAAACCCTCAAATAACTTCAGGTGAAATACAGGACTCTCTGAAAACATGTGGTGTGGCTGTTTTAAGATGCACAATAAGGAGGCACTTGAAGAAAGATGGGCTGCATGGTCAAGTCGCCAGAAGAAAGCCATTACTATGCAAATGCCACAAAGTATCCCACTTACAATACGTCAAACAGCACAGAGACAGGCCTCAATCCTACTGGCACAAAGTCATTTGAAGTGATGAGACCAAAATTAAGCTTTTTGGCCACAACCATAAACGCTACATTTGGAGAGGAGTTAAGGCCTATGATGAACGGTACCGAGGTTTATTGCTGACATTTTGGGGATGTGTGAGCTACAAAGGCACAAGAAATTTGGTCAAAATTGTTGGCAAGATAAATGCAGTATGTTATCATAAATACTGGAGGAACATTTGCATTCATCAGCCAGGAAGCTGCGCATGGGACGTACTTGGATATTTCAACATGACAATGATCCAAAACACAAGGCCAAGTCGACCTGTCATTGGCTACAGCAGTATAAAGTGAGTGGCCATCTCAGTCTCCTGACCTCAATATCATTGAGCCACTCTGCAGAGATATCAAATGTGCAGTTCATGCCCAAGAATTTACAGGAACTGGTGGCTTTTTACCAAGAGGAATGGGCAGCTTTACCATCTGAGAAGATAAAAAGCCTCATCCACAAATACCACAAAAGACTTCAAGCTATCATTGATGTTTAAGGCGGAAATACGCGGTATTAAGAACCGGGGTATGTAAACTTATGATCAGGGTCATTTGGGTAATTTCTGCTGTCATTATGATTTAAAAAGAATAAACACAGTTGATTGATAATAAATGGCTTCAGCCAAACACTAACCATGAGTGAAAGAAATTAGTTTGTGTTATCATTCATATTCTCCGAAAAATGGACAAGAAATCATAAATTCTGCCAGGGTATGTAAACTTATAAGCACAACTGTATTATATAATTGCATTTTATAGTTGGCCCTCTTACTTCTGTCCCTGTCCCCCAATGTGCTCCCCCCCCCCCAGATATGAAAGCTGGATACGCCACTGCGGTGGAGTGTGAGGAGATTTGAATTTATGTGAGGCGCATAGTTTGTGCCACAAGCTCAGTGAAAAAGATAAAGTAGGGCACAGTATAGGAGGCCTATCTCTAGCCAGTAGCCACAGGTGGCTGGCATGGAAGGATACGGGTAGGATTCTATAGATATCCATTGGAGAAAATATTAGAGAGTGTGAAAACAAATCAATTGAGCCATTTGAGCAGCCTGAAAGTATTTCAAAAGGTCAGGGACTCCCAGGTAATGTTCATTTCAAGATAAAATTTGCCCTATTTCTCCCTCCCATATTGCGGTGTAACCAAGCTGCTTACATATTGTCCAGCAACTGAACAATATTTAAGTGTTCTTGCATAGCAAGACCACTTACTGTTATCTCACATATATATTATTATAGCCAAATTTACCACCCTAACTCCTCCCACAGTTTTTACACTACATAGACAAGTAATATACCGAAACGTGTGGATTGTGTGCTATTACTTTGTGGAACGTTTCGCCGAATGGTTCACGAAATATCGTCGTTTTTGTGGCGAAATTGGTCCCATAGGAATAAATGGGGAAATGTTCAAAACTAGAGTGGGAGGTGACAAAAGCTGAAAAATCAGGACATGATTTCTAAACTGCCGCCACTCCCTCATTTTTAAGCCCACCTACACAAATCCTATATCAAAACATTCAGCTATCCCTGCTGCCACTAAACATGTCCACGGCTAAGCCATAGTCCTGATAGTTTTCACAATATGACCATTTGTTTGTAACTCACGCCGTCCATTGACATTCATTGAAACTCTACTCTAGCCCCCTCCAAATTTGAAGGGCAATATCTAAACTGCGACTGTGCCTACATTTTTAATATTTCAGAGACATATTATGCATCAAAATCTAGGTCTGGGTCTTGTGATTCTCACAATATAAAGCTCTTCACTGTAGGATTTATAGTTTTTAAAATATGACCGTTTAAAGTACTGCACAGTTATTACAGCTATCATGATCCTGTGTATTGTGTATTGAGCAGTGGTTGTGAAGCATAAACAGGGCATGAGCGTTGCCAGGAAACAGTGTTTGTAAACACTGATTATCATCAAAAAGATAGCACACCTTCACCTCCATTCTATGTCAAGATGCTGAGACCCTCCAAATGCATGTGGTCATACCTTCATCTGCTAGACTTGATAATGCTTGTAGACTACTGGTGGAGGCAAGAACACTTCACACAATTTCCCCAAAAATTGTAGCTTTTTTAGTTGTGCCTATTTTCTTTCAGATAATACACTCTAATTTTATTGCAAAATAAAACCTGTCTGGCTTTTTATTTGCTGCTTATTAAGTGCTTGTATACTGACTAACGATGGGCCTAACACCCCCCCCCCCCGCTTCGATTTGTGCCAGAACTCTCGAACATTGCGAAAGTTCTGGCCTCAACGGTGAACCCTATTAAAATCTATGGGACTCAAACTTGAAAAATCAAAAGTCCCCATTTTGAAGGCTTTTATGTAAGTTATTGGCCCTAAAAAGGGTCTGGGGTCTGGGTACTGCCCTGGGGGACATATATCAATGCAAAAAAGTTTTTAAAAAATATTGTTTTTAAAGGAGCAGTGATTTTAGTGATGCCTAAAGTGAAACAATAAAAATGAAAAATTCTTTTATATGTAGTGCCTGGGGGTCCCCTTAGTCTACCTGTAAAGTGGCACATCTGTACCCTGTATAGAACCTGCTGCAGCAAAACTGACATTTATAAAAAAAAAATACATTTAAATTGATTTTACCTGCAAGCTTTCTTTATTTTGTTAACAATGGCTTGGGGATCCAGTCTGTATGATGAGGCCACAATTTAGTGCACTCGGAACAAGATTAGAGATTTTTTTGGATAAATTCTGATGTCTCTTTGGCAGACTTAGGATGGAAATAAAGTTTTGCACCACAGTGAGCAAGCCTCATGTGCAGAAGCCAAACTATAGTACACACAGGGCCAGATTAACAACTCTTTTTTAAGATAAAGTCTGGTGTCTCTTTTGCAGTCTTTGGATAGAAGTAACAAGTGCGGAAAAAATGGTCTTTGGGTGTTGATGGTGCCTTTACTCCGTAATTTTCTAGAGGTACTTTTGATGAAAGCAAGAATTAGCCTTGCTGTAAAGAAAGTTTAATTATATGCAGTTTCGCAGAGATTCGAGACCCCAAAAACACTCAATCAGCGACATCAGCATCAGGGGCTTGATTGCTGCTGCTGATTCATTTTGACAAATGTCAGCCGGTCAACAGAGTCTGTGGACAGACATACTCTTTTATCTGTCACAAAACCTCCAGCAGCACCGCATGCTTGTTCAGAAAGCACGTTGGATGCAGGGCAGCCTAGCGGCTCAATTGCATACTGGGCAAGTTCTGGTTTATTCTCATGACCCAGTAACCAAGAGGATTGTCTACTGGAAAACTTTCCAAGTAAGTTTTTGTTCCTAGATAATCTTCCACCATATGGTTCAGATGCTGCCGATGGGATGTTGAAGAATTTTTGAAATGCATCACTTAGGCAGCCCCCTTCTCCACCGCTCCTTTGACCAACAGAAGCCTCAAAACTAAATTTTCCACGAGACTGTAACCTACCAGAGTCTTGAAAGGTGTTACATAAACTTCTCTTTAAGGTGTCCTCAAAATATTTCATCCTGTGCTCCCTCTGCAAGGGCAGGATGAGTTCTGAGACTTTCCCCTTGTAATGGTGGTCAAAAAGGGTTGCCGACCAAAAATTCTTCTCCTTGATGCCACAAATTCTCAGATCCTTTCGCAGGCTTTGAAGAATAAGGGAGTCCATGCACCGCAAGTTTGCGGAGGCATGAGAAACAGAGTCCTCGGGGTCACTGGGGATTTCAGTATCTGGAACTAACTCCTCCCAGCCACATACTACTCCCAAGGTTTCTGGGGACTGAGAACCATCTCTTAGAGTTTGGCGTATGTCTTCCTCTCCTTCAATGCCTCCAAAACTGCCAGAATGCTCCTCCTCCTTCCTCTCCTCTTGTGTGTTCTGTGGCATTGCAAGAATGGTGTCTGCATAAAGCAGACCTTGAGAGGAAAGGAAGTCCTCCTCTTCCTCCCGCTGCTCTGCCTCGAGTGCCCTGTCCATAACGCCACACAGAGTATGTTCCAGCAGGAACATAAGAGGGACTGTGTTACCAATTCATGCATTGTCACGGCTCACCATCCTTGTTGCCTCCTCAAATGGTGACAGTACAGTGCATGCATCCTTTATCAGCAGCCATTGGCATAGGGAAGAAAAGCTGAGCTCCCCTGAGGCTGTCCTTATGCCATACTCACAGGTACTCAATGATGGCCATCTGCTGCATGTGCAGCATTGCCAAAGCTGCTACAACATTTCCAAAGTTGAGTTCCACCTGGTGGGAATGTCACAAATTAAGCAGTTTACTGGCAGGTGGAATTCCCGCTGACAGCCAACCGAACACTGGCTGTGTATGACCACCTAAAATGGCTACAGACTCTTCTGTCCTGCCTTAGAAGATCTTGCAACCCTGGTTACCTGTTTAAGAAATGCTGCACCACCAAATTGAGGATGTGTGTCAACTTTCCCTGTCGAGGGGCAGACAGAAGGTTAGTGCCATTATCACACACCACCATTCCTGGCTCAAGCTGCCATGGTGTGAAACACCTCTGGGCCTGCCCTTGCAGAGCCAAAAGAATCTCTGCTCCGGTGTGATACCTGTCCCCTAGACAGACCAGCTGAAGCACTGCAAGGCATCTTTTAGCCTGACTTGTTGAATAGCACCTTGAAAGCTTAGTGGGTACTGGTGGTTCATAGGACAATTCGGCAGAGGAGGGCATGGAGGAGGAGGAAGAGTAGGGGTGGAGCTGACAGATCTCGCATCATCACCACCAGCTGTATGGAAATGTGGCAGCAAAACAAGCTCTAGCAGTCCTGTTCTGCACCCTTCCTAGTTCCAACAGCACCAAGTGTGTTGTGAGCAAAATATATTGTCCCTAACCATGCTTGCTCGACCACGTGTCAGCAGTAATGTGGACTTTCCTGCTGACTGCCTTGTCCAACGATGCCAAAACATTGCCTTCCATGTGATGGTACAGCGCTGGAACAGCCTTACCTGCAAAGAAATAGTGACTGGGAACCTGCCATTGTGGTACAGCACATTCTGCAAAATTAATGGAAGGGGGCAGAATCCACCAGACAGAAAGGTAGGAGTTGTAAGGCCAACAATTAGGACAAGCTGCAATTTATACACTAGGCATGTGGGTGGCAGGGAGTGCATTTTTTTTCCGATGCAGCTGGGGCAGAGAAATTTGCCTGCTGTACTCTACAGCTGGTGGTGTGCTGCTGGCAGACGTGTTGCAAGGACCTGTGACACCCTTTGCTATACCACCAACCCTGTCAGTAGAGGCTGCTGAGAGGTCATGAGATATAGCGGGGGTAGACATGAAAGGTGAGGAGTGAGGAGGAGAAGAATTGTCTCTTTTGTGTGGCTCTTTTGCCAACGGGCGGAGTGGTGGGAAGTTAAATGCTTTGTCAAGCATGTGGTACCCAAATGGCTGGTGTTTTTGCCACACTCGACCTTCTTGCAGCAGAGTTTTGCAACAGTGCGATCGGCTGCACGTGCTAAAAAAAGGCTCACACAGCTGAGCTGTGGGAAGTGGACCAGGAGATCACAGTTCCACAATCTGATGGAATAGGGTGGCTGCTCTCTTCTCCTCCGAGATGGCTGCCTCTGGAGGATATCCAGCCTTGTTGGGGGTTGGGCCTCCCCATCACTTTCCTCCTCTGCTCTATCCGGCACCCAAGTCGCGTCAGTGACCTCATCATCATCACCCCCTCCATCCTCATCAACCCTGAAGCCAACTTGGCAATACGCTGTGGCTGGGGGAACATGAATGACAATTAGTTGTTTATCAGTGCTCTCCTCTCTCTGTAGGCTCCCTCACTTTCTCTACCTCAGAACCAACCCTAGAATCAAGTAATGCATGTGCATCCTCAATAAGCAAGTGGCTGATGCTGTGTTCAAATAATTCAGCGGACTCCTCCATGCATGATGCTGGGGCTATTACAAGAGTAGCTGTGGACAAGGAGGCAGAATAAGCCGCTCTGACAGCTGTGGTGGACTGTGCACTAGTGTCAGCTTGGGTCATATCGGATGAAGAGGAAGAGGATGGTTTAGTAAGCCAGTTCACCACCTCCTCTGCATGCTGTGGCTGGATAGCATGGACAGCATCACTAAACAGAGACAAACGTGCCCTGCCTGAGGATGGACCACCTTTGCTTGTGGACACAGACACTGCTGGTCCCCTCTTTGTGCCATGGGAATGTCTACTTCTCCTTGTTGGCCTGCTAGACATGATAGGGGCTTATTACACAAATTTAGTGCACTTTATTGAATTAATGAAAAGCAGAGTTTGGTGCACTTTAACCCCTTCCCGCAGAGCGTACGCAGATGTGTGTACTCGGCTTTTGGGGGTTATACCGGGATGATGCCCGCAGCTGCAGGCATCATCCCAGGACTGTTTTTAGAGCCAGCGATTGGCTTTCCATGTATAACAACCGATGCGGCTAAAAGCCGCTCGGCTGTTACACCGGAGGAGTGGGAGGGGACTCCCCCCTCCCGCTGCCTCCCGCCGCTCTTACCGGGCCTCCCGTTCCATTGGGAGATCCAATGACCAATCGGCTGCCTCCGGCAGCTGGGGACGGACTAGAACAAAGCTGTGAGTGGCTTCGTTCCAGCCTCCTAATAGTAAACACAGAAGCGACGTCATGATGTCACTTCCCGTTTACTTGGCTGCCAATGGCGCCGGTTCTAAAAAAATATACAGTATTCAGAATCGCCGAAAATGAATACTGTGAAATGCAAAGGAGGGATTGGGGGTCTTTTAGAAGCTTATGTAGATTGTGCTACACATGTTACATACATGTTGCAGAGCACTGCAGAGCAGGGTGAAACTTGGACGGAGGTTTCCTTTTACATGTGGAGGTCCAATGTTAAATGACTCAGAGGGTGCTATACCTGGACAAGAATCCATATTGAGGCTTCGGATAGCATCAACGTTTATATTTACAGACCTTGCAGTTGCAATCTGCTACATATGATTTCCTGTGATCACCAGGCAAATTAAATAGGCGAGCTTCTCTTTTTGACATTACCGTGCGATACTGGTGTTCTTGGCGGGCACCTATCGGCACCCCCACTGGCAGTGCCTCATTCATTTGTTCAAGTTGCATGATGGAACATTTTGCATGTAAGACAAAACTATGACTGTATATACTCTCACCAAATATCCCTGACGAAGGTGCTTGAACCAGAAACGCGTTGGGTACCGGAGACTAGACATGTGCACACTGAAATATTTCGTTTCGGAATTTCATTTTTATCCGAAAATAAATGTATTTAGTTACTCCCGAAATTAGTTTTTATTTATTTCGTTTTCGTTAAAAATTGCATTCGTCCAAAAATCCAAATTGAGGTTGAATCTGTCATTAAAGACTTATGGTGTCTGTCGAATGTTCAAAGAAGATTCGACGGAGCAGCTAAACTGTACGACGCCGTATAGTTTACCTGCTCCATCGAATCTTCTTAGAACTTTCAACAGACACCATAAGCCAAACTACGTGTGTACTTAGTTCTAGCTATTTTACTGCTCCTCCTCTTTGGTTACAATCAGCCAATAACATTCATCTTCATCATTATTCAAATCTTTTCTCCCCTACGTCGAATCTTTTCTCCCCTACGTTGAATCTTTTCTCTCTATGTCGAATCTTTTCTCTCTATGTAGAAATAATCTTGGACTAATAGAGTTAAGGTTAGGCACATTCGACCACAGGTTTGATGGACACAGATTGTTATTGTCATCATCATGTCGAATCTCCTATCTATATCGAACTGTTGTAACAACGAAAATGAAAATAAAGAATTTGTTTATGTCGGATCTTTTGTTTTTCGGATTCTGCACTTTCGTTATCGTTTGTTAAAACGATAACGAAAAGACCTGTAATTCGGAGGAAAATGCATTCGGACGAAAACGAATGCACATGTCTACCGGAGACCACTCTGTACCGAAGAGTAATTTTTTATGTCATGCAAATCATGTAACCTGTCGTGTGTTTTTTGTCTTTTCTGTTTTTCTTTTTTGATTTTGTAACATGTATATTTTTTTATATGCTTTTTTAACCAAACGATAATTTTGCGATCGAATGATTTTATGTATACACAATAAATATATTTTCTACTCTACTTATGTCTTTGGTTGTTGCCTATAAAGTCCCAATGAAGGGGGTCTTTCTTTTCTAATATAATAGGGATGTGGCAACAACACACTAGTCTGACGCGGTGAAATACCTTCTTTGCACGTTACATATGACCACACATGCTGGAGTGAGAGCAATAATTCTAGGCCCATTAGTCATGGTTAACTCTAAACGAATGACCTGTAGGGGCTTTTAAGTGCTGCCTATAGAAAATTTAGGGTACTGAAGTTTGTTGGCGTTTCACGGGCACGCACAATTTAAAAGTTTGACATGTTGGGTATCTATTTACTTGGTGCAATCTCATCTTTTATATTTTACCAAAACTTTGGTAATTAATTGTGTTTATAAACCCTAAATTAACTTAGTGTATTTTTACTGACATTTTGCGTTTCCTAAACCATTAATCTAATATCATTTGACATAAAAATTTGAAACTATGACTATTTTATTTTTTAGGGTGTCTACTTTCTGAAAATTAATCATTTTTGGGGGTTTTATGTAATCTTTAGATCTAAAGTGATTTTTTTAACGTTTGCATAAAATGCAAAAACGGCTCTGGCAGTAAAGAGGCTAAAAGCATTCTTTCCTTGCTGTATTTTACAGTATTTAGAAAACATTTTTTGCTTTGTTAAATGTTTCCTGTGCTAGTGACCAGCTTTCCATGACCTTTTTTGACAATAGTTTGCCCATTAGCATTTAAAATGGCCAGAATTTAGTATACAGATTTGCTCCCAAAGACTTCAATAGGACTCACTGCTAAGTTTGGGTTTTGCGAATTTCAAACAGGATTCAATGAACCCCCGGGATTTGAACCCAGACAGATTCACCCATTCCTACACACCAGGCCAGGAAGAAATTACAGATGATCTTTAGTGGTGTTGCAAATGCTCCTCAATCAAGAAAGGAACATAGTCATCAGTTCAAGGGGTAATCACATTGACATTCTTTCTCAGATACCCATTGCTCTAGGAAGAGCATTAACCAGTTGCCGACCAGGCCATAGCCAAATAACGACTGCAGCGCAGTTGTACAACTCTGGGATGGTGTACTATGATTACCACTTGATCGCTCTATCACCATCAACAAACTGGCATCATGCCCAATTCTCTCCCTCCTCACACCAATCGTGTGAGGAGAGGAGGGTGAAGCTGCAACGTGAGGCTGCTTGAGAGCAGAAATGGTCCTCATCAGTGCTCAGGAGTGCACCAGCAGTGCCAAGGTTAGTGCCCCATCAGAGCCCAGCAGTGCCAAGGAGTGCCCTATTAGAGCCCAGCAGTGCCAAGGAGTGCCCCATCAGTGCCCATCAGAGCCAGCAGTGCCAAAGAGTGCCCAATCAGTGCCCACAACAGAGCCCAGCAGTGCCAAGGAGTGCCCCATCAGTGCCCATCAGAGCCAAAGAGTGGCCCAGCAGTACCCAGCAGTGCCCCAGCAGTGCCACATCAGTGCCCAGGAGTGCCCCAGCAGTGCCACATCTGTGCCCAGCAGTGCTCTACAGTGCCACTTAAGTGCTCCTTGCATGTTGGGCCTCCTGTATGTAGCCAGGCTGTGTAAAAATCTCACACATGTGTTATCACCATACTCAGGAGGAGTAGTAGAATGTATTTTGGTGTGTCATTTGTGGTATGCATATGCCATGTGAGAGAAAAAACCTGTTAATTTGACAATTTTGTGATTAAAAAAAAAATCTTAATTTTTCAAAGAATTGTGAGAAAAAAATACAATGTGAAAAAACTTGCCATGCCTCTTAATAAATACCTTGAAATGTCTGCTTTCCAAAAGGGGGTCATTTGGGGAGTATTTGTACTTTCTGGATTGTTAGTGTCTCAAGAAATTAGGCCATCAGTACATCAGGTGTCATCAATTTTCAATGGCACCATAGCTTGTAGAGTCTATAACCTTCACACAGACCAAATAATATACACTGGTTTTGATTTATTTTACCAAAGATATGTAGCAGTATAAATTTTGGCCAAAATGTATGAGGAAAAATTACTAATTTGCTAAATTTTATAACAGAAACGAAGAAAAATGTATTTTTTTTTTACAAAATTCTCTTTTTTCTTTATAGCACAAAAAATAAAAAACCCAGAGTTGATTAAATACTACCAAACGAAAGCTCTATTTGTGTGAAAAAAGGACATTTTCATATGGGTATAGTGTTGCATGACCGATTAATTGTCATTCAAAATGTGAGAGCACCGAAAGCTGGTCAGAGTTGATGGGAAGATGGAGCCAAATACAGGGCAATCTTAGAAGAAAACCTGTTAGAGTCTGCAAAAGATTTGAGACTGGGTGGAGGTTCACCTTCCAGCAGGACCCTAAACTTACAGCCAGACCTACAAAGAATGGTTTAGATCAAATCATATGCATGTGTTAGAATGGCCCAGTCAAAGTCCAGACCTAAATCCAATTGAGAATCTGTGGCAAGACTTGAAAATTGCTGTTCACAGATGCTCTTCATCCAATCTAACAGAGCTTGAGCTATTTTGCAAAGAAGAATGGGCAAAAATGTCACTCTCTAGATGTACAAAGCTGGTAGAGACATACCCAAAAAGACTTGCAGCTGTAATTGCAGTGAAAGGTGGTTCTATAAAGTATTGACTCAGGGGGGCTGAATAGAAATGCAAGCCATACTTTTCACATATTTATTTGTAAAAAAAAAATTAAAACCATTTATCATTTTCCTTCCACTTCACAATTATGTGGCACTTTGTGTTGGTCTATCGCATAAAATCCCAATAAAATACATTTACGTTTTTGGTGACATGACAAAATGTGGTAAATTTCAAGCGTAGGAATACTTTTTCAAGGCACTGTACAGGCAGTCCACGAGTTGCATGCATCCAACTTGCATATGACCTATACTTACAAATGGAAGGAGACAACAGGAAGTGGGAGGAAATCTACTCCTAGGAAGGGAAATTCACTCCTATAAGTTATCATAGGAAAAAAGGAGTCTCCACTGAACATTTATAATCAATCTCCACGACAACCCAGAAATTTCCAAATTCCAAAGGGACAGAAAGTGAGGTGAAATCTTCTGAACAGAGGCACAGAAAGCAAAACAAACATTACAGGGGTGTTAACTAGGGATGAGCTTCGTGTTCGAGTCGAACCAATGTTCGACTCGAACATCGGCTGTTCGGTCGTTCGCCGAATTGCGAACGATATGGGCCATTCGCGCCAAATTCGTGTGGCGCGACGCGGCCCATAATTCACGACGGCACCGCAGTGCATTGCTTGCTGATGATTGGCCAAGCATGCACTATGACTCGCATGCTTGGCCAATCACAGCGCCGCCTGAACAGAGAGCCGTAATTGGCCAAAGCCAAGGAGGCTTTGGCCAATTATGGCTCAGGGGATTTAGTACATGCCCCACACTATATAAGGCCGCCTGCACGGCGGCCCTGTGTAGTGTGTGTTCCGGCGTTGAAAGAGATAGACAGAGAGACAGTGTTTGATTTGAGTTAGATAGATTAGGCAGAACAGTCAGTCAGTTAGCTGCACTTACAATGTATTGTGTATATATATGCATCCCAGGTGTTGCATATATATATATATACACTGTACTCAGTTTAGCTAGATCCGTTCCTGTTATCTTCTAGACTATTTACATTTAGTGCAGTGCGTCCTGCTCACAGTGTTCAGCTAGATCCGTTCCTGTTATCTTCTAGACTATTTACATTTAGTGCAGTGCGTCCTGCTCACAGTGTTCAGCTAGATCCGTTCCTGTTATCTTCCAGACTATTTACATTTAGTGCAGTGCGTCCTGCTCACAGTGTTCAGCTAGATCCGTTCCTGTTATCTTCTAGACTATTTACATTTAGTGCAGTGCGTCCTGCTCACAGTGTTCAGCTAGATCCGTTCCTGTTAAATTCTAGACTATTTACATTTAGTGCAGTGCGTCCTGCTCACAGTGTTCAGCTAGATCCGTTCCTGTTATCTTCTAGACTATTTACATTTAGTGCAGTGCGTCCTGCTCACAGTGTTCAGCTAGATCTGTTCCTGTTATCTTCCTACTGACAGGCAGGCTTGTCTTGTTACAGTATTAACAGCTACCTAAAGAAAATTACTGGTGTTCTTTTGATCCTATTAGTACCACGGTCAGGCAGCTAGACTATTAACATTTAGTAAAGTGCGTCCTGCTCACAGTGTTCAGCTAGATCCGTTCCTGTTATCTTCTAGACTATTTACATTTAGTGCAGTGCGTCCTGCTCACAGTGTTCAGCTAGATCCGTTCCTGTTATCTTCCTACTGACAGACAGGCTTGTCTTGTTACAGTATTAACAGCTACCTAAAGAAAATGACTGGTGTTCTTTTGATCCTATTAGTACCACGGTCAGGCAGCTAGACTATTAACATTTAGTGCAGTGCGTCCTGCTCACAGTGTTCAGCTAGATCCGTTCCTGTTATCTTCCTACTGACAGGCAGGCTTGTCTTGTTACAGTATTTACAGCTACCTAAAGAAAATTACTGGTGTTCTTTTGATCCTATTAGTACCACGGTCAGGCAGCTAGACTATTTACATTTAGTGCAGTGCGTCCTGCTCACAGTGTTCAGCTAGATCCGTTCCTGTTAAATTCTAGACTATTTACATTTAGTGCAGTGCGTCCTGCTCACAGTGTTCAGCTAGATCCGTTCCTGTTATCTTCTAGACTATTTACATTTAGTGCAGTGCGTCCTGCTCACAGTGTTCAGCTAGATCCGTTCCTGTTATCTTCCTACTGACAGGCAGGCTTGTCTTGTTACAGTATTTACAGGTACCTGAAGAAAATTACTGGTGTTCTTTTGATCCTATTAGTACCACGGTCAGGCAGCTAGACTATTTACATTTAGTGCAGTGCGTCCTGCTCACAGTGTTCAGCTAGATCCGTTCCTGTTATCTTCTAGACTATTTACATTTAGTGCAGTGCGTCCTGCTCACAGTGTTCAGCTAGATCCGTTCCTGTTATCTTCCTACTGACAGGCAGGCTTGTCTTGTTACAGTATTTACAGCTACCTGAAGAAAATTACTGGTGTTCTTTTGATCCTATTAGTACCACGGTCAGGCAGCTAGACTATTTACATTTAGTGCAGTGCGTCCAGCTCACAGTGTTCAGCTAAACCTACAAGTTAGTGGGGTGCGTCCACCTCACAGTGTTCAGCTAAAGCTACCTGTAGAAGGTTGGTGGTGTTCTCATACTACAGGCAGGTAGTTGATTTTGCTAGCTGCAGTATATATATATATATATATATATATATCTATATATCCCAGCTTAGTGCAGCTACAGGCCATTAGTATGTCTGGAAGGCCAAGAAGGAGAGGCAGACAGTCACAAGCCAATAAGAGAGGGCAAGCAGGCTCTGTGTCTAGTGCTGGTCGTGGAGACGGTGCATCCTCATCAGCACGTGGCCATGGGACAGGCTTGGCCTTTTTTTCGGCAGCTGGCCGTGTTGAGCCGCAACATGCGGAAGACTTGGTCGAGTGGATGACCAAGCCGTCCTCATCCTCCTCATCCTCTCTCACCCATGCCCAGGGTGCTTTGTCTGGCAAAGCAGCGGCCTCTTCCCTTGGCTCAATGTCATCAGTGACTCCTTCCCTAGCTCCACCATGTCCTCCTGAGGAGTCCCTCGAACTGTTTGACCACAGTGTTGGGTACATGCTCCAGGAGGATGCCCAGCGTTTGGAAGGCTCTGATGATGATACTGAGCTCGATGAAGGCAGTAACATGAGCACGGACAGAGGGGGTGCCCAAGAAGGACAGCAATCTGGCAGTCATGCTCCCCCTGCTGCAGCATACTGCCGGGTTTGCTCCAGTGATGAGGAGGGAGGGGATGATGAGGTCACTGACTCAACGTGGGTGCCTGATAGGAGAGAGGAGGAGGAGGAGGAGGAGGAGGCGGCACATCACCAATGAGGCAGGATGCCCTCCAGGGGCCAGCCTAAGGGCAGCACATTGACTGCATCACATGTGCAGGGCGCTGCAGTCTCTGCGCGTTATTCAAAAAGTTCTTTGGTGTGGGCCTTTTTTGAGACAAGTGCATCAGATCGCACCGCTGCTATTTGCAACATATGTTTCAAGCGTATCTCACGTGGCCAAAACATCTCCCGCTTGGGTACCACATGCTTGACCAGACATATGTTGACCTGCCATGCAGTTCGTTGGCAAGCGCATCCAAAAGACCCACACCAAAGAACAAAGAGGACCTCTCCTTGTTCCTCATCAGCTGAGATTTCCAACCCCACTAGACCTTCAGTCCTCTCTGAGACCTGCACTGAGAGGAATGAAGGTGTAGAATTAGGTGTGTCACAGCCAAGTACTTGTGGGCAATCTGCTTTTGGTACACCGACGTCAGATTGTACCAGGCAAATTTCCCTGCCCCAGCTGCTGCACCGCCGAAAGAAGTTTGCTCCCAGCCATCCACATGCCCAGCGGTTGAATGCTAGCTTGGCAAAATTGCTGGCACTTCAACTGCTGCCTTTTCAGTTGGTAGACTCTGCCCCCTTCCGTGAGTTTGTGGAATGTGCGGTTTCTCAGTGGCAGGTACCCAAACGCCACTTTTTCTCACGGAAGGCGATTCCGGCTCTCTACCGGCATGTGGAAGGCAATGTCCATGCCTCGCTGGACAGGGCGGTCAGCGGTAAGGTGCATATTACCGCTGACTCATGGTCCAGCAGGCATGGACAGGGACGTTACCTAAGTTTCACGGCGCATTGGGTGACTCTGCTGGCAGCTGGGAAGGATGCAGGACAAGGTGCAGTAGTGTTGGAGGTTGTTCCGCCACCACGCCTCCAAAATGCTAATGATTGTGACACACCTCTCTCCTCCACCCCCTCCTCTTCTTCTTCCTCCATGGCCTCTTCCTCGGAACCAGCGGTGCTCCGTAGTCGTTCAAGGGGCTACGCAAGTACGCAGGCCAAAAGATTCCATGCGGTGCTTGAGCTGGTGTGCTTGGGGGACAGGAGCCACACTGGGGCAGAGGTTCTGTCAGCTCTGCAGGGGCAGGTTCAGAGGTGGTTGACGCCACGCCAACTAAAGGCAGGAATGGTGGTTTGCGACAATGGCACCAACCTCCTCTCTGCCCTCCGACAGGGACAAATGACCCATGTGCCCTGTTTGGCTCACGTCCTTAACTTTGTGGTGCAGCGGTTCTTGGGCAGGTACCCGGGCTTACAGGATGTCCTGAGGCAGGCCAGGAAAGTCTGTGTGCATTTTCGCCGGTCATATAATGCCAGTGCTCGGCTGACGGACCTCCAAAAGGAGTTTAACCTGCCCAAGAACCGCCTAATCTGTGACATGCCCACCAGGTGGAACTCAACGTTGGCCATGCTGTAGCGGCTGCACACGCAGCAGAGGGCCATCAATGAGTACCTGTGCGACTATGGCACCAGGACAGGATCAGGGGAGCTTGGTTTTTTTTCCCCACGCCAGTGGGCCATGATCAGGGATGCATGCACTGTCCTGTCACCATTTGAGGAGGCCACGAGGATGGTGAGCAGTGACAGTGCATGCATCAGTGACACTGTCCCCCTTGTCCACCTGTTGGAGCACACGCTGCGTGGAATAATGGACAGGGCACTTGAGGCAGAACAGAGGCAGGAAGAGGAGGACTTCCTTAGCTCTCAAGGCCCCCTTTATCCAGACAGTGTTCCTGCGTGCCCGCCAATCACACAGGAAGAGGACGAGGAGGAGGAGGAGGAGGAGGAGGAGGAAGATTGTGTCAGTATGGAGGTGGAGCCTGGCACTCAGCATCAGCAGCAGTCTTTAAGGGATCAGTCCCAAGAAACACATGGACTTGTACGTGGCTGGGAGGAGGTGGCTGCGGACCATGTCGTCCTTAGTGACCCAGAGGACTCCGGACCGAATGCCTCAGCAAACCTACGCTGCATGGCCTCCCTGATCCTGCAAAGCCTGCGTAAGGATCCTCGTATTCGTGGTATCAAGGAGAAGGACCAATACTGGCTGGCAACCCTCCTTGATCCACGTTACAAGGGTAAGGTTGCGGACCTTATCTTGCCATCGCAGAGGGAGCAGAGGATGAAACATCTTCGGGAGGCCTTGCAGAAAGGTCTGTGCAACGCGTTCCCAGAGACTGGGAGGTTACAAACTCCTGTTTCTGGGCAACGTGTTGCTGAGGCTTCGGTCAGTCAAAGAAGGAGCAGTGGAGAAGGTGGCCGTCTGACCTATGCGTTCAGACAATTTTTTGGTCCGCAGCCCCAAGGTATGATCGGTTCCAGCAACCATCGCCAGCGTCTGTTTTACATGGTGCAGGAATACCTCGGGGCAAGATCAGACTTGGACACCTTTCCCACCGAAAATCCTCTGGGTTACTGGGTCTTGAGGATGGATCACTGGCCAGAGCTTGCACAGTATGCAATTGAGCTACTGGCCTGTCCTGCATCCAGCGTTCTTTCGGAACGCACATTCAGTGCTGCTGGAGGCGTGGTAACCGATCACAGGGTGCGTCTGTCCACCGACTCGGTCGATCGACTGACCTTCATAAAAATGAATCAGTCTTGGATCACCACCAGCTACCAAGCACCTGATGCTGATGTAACCGAATAATTTTTTTTGAAATCTCAGATCCCTTCAAAGACTGCCTATGCTGATGCTGAGTGACTATCCCTGAGAAATTATCCTCTTCCTCCTCAATCATCACGCTGATAGCTTGTAAGAACATTTTTGGTTCTGGGCGCCACCACCAGTGCCTAAGGCACAATTTTTCAGCCCCTGTTTAACAGGGGCATGTAATTACAATTTTTGATGCAATACTTTGCAGCAGGGCTCGTTTCTGCGTTACAACTAGAGTATCTGTGAGGGGTTGCAGTGTTGTGGCACCAGCACCAGTGCCTAAGGCCCAATTTTTCTGCCCCTGTCTAACAGGGGCGTGTAATTACAATTTTTGATGAAATACTTTGCAGCAGGGCTCGTTCCTGCATTCCAACTAGAGTGTCTGTGAGGGGTTGCAGTGTTCTGGCACCAGCACCAGTGCCCAAGGCCCAATTTTTCTGCTCCTGTCTAACAGGGACGTGTAATTACAATTTTTGATGCAATACTTTGCAGCAGGGCTCGTTCCTGCGTTCCAACTAGAGTGTCTGTAAGGGGTTGCAGTGTTGTGGCACCAGCACCAGTGCCTAAGGCCTAATTTTTCAGCTCCTGTTCAACAGGGGCATGTAATTACAATTCTTGATCTAATATTTCACAGCAGGGCCCTGCGAGGGCTTACAGTGTTGTGGCCACAGCAACACCTAAGGCCCAAATTTCTGCTGAGTATATAGGGCAGGACCCTACTTTCAAACATCTAACTTACAAACGACTCCTACTTGCAAACGGAAGGAGACAACAGGAAGTGAGATGAAATCTACCCCTAGGAAGGGAAATTTTCTCCTGTAAGAGTTAATATGGGAAAAAAAATTCTCCTTTCCACTGATGCTTTCCAATCCTTGTTCCACAAAAAAACCCAAATTTTCAAAAAACATTTTTCATTGGGACAAAAAGTGAGGTGAAATCTTCTGAAGAGGAGGAAAGACAGCAAAACAAATGTCACAGGGGTGATAACCCTTCCCTATGTTTTCCAAAAAGCTTAAAAAAGATTTTTTGGCTGGAGCTAAACACGTTAAAAATGTACCCGTTCAAAATTACAAAGAGATTCTACTTAACAACAAACCTACAGTCCCTGTCTTGTTTGCACTGCCTGTATACTGCTGTTCAGAGTATATAGGGCCTGGTGGCCCCACACCTTTCCTTATTTTAATTTGGGTGCAGGGTTCCCCTTAATATCCATACAAGACCCAAAGGGCCTGGTAATGGACTGGGGGGTACCCATGCCGTTTGTCTCACTGATTTTCATTCATATTGCCATGACCCGACATTACATTAAACCTGCAAGCAGTTTTAAATGAGATTTTTTCCTTTAAAAATGACATTTGGTGCAGGGACTGTTCTAAACACGGGAAACACGCGTCACTTTACAGGCATACTATAGACACCCCCCAGGTACGATATTTAAAGGAATATTTCACTTTTTTTTTTTACTTTAAGCATCATTAAAATCACTTCTCCCGAAAAAACGGCCGTTTTTAAAAGTTTTTTTTGCATTGATACATGTCCCCTGGGGTAGGACCCGGGTCCCCAAACCCTTTTTAGGACAATACCGTGCAAATTAGCCTTTAAAATGAGCACTTTTGATTTCGAACGTTCGAGTCCCATAGACGTCAATGGGGTTCTAACGTTCGTGCGAACTTTCGGTCCGTTCGCAGGTTCTGGTGCGAACCAAACCGGGGGGTGTTCGGCTCATCCCTAGTGTTAACCCTTCCCTAGGCTATCCAAAAAAATATTTTTTTCACTTAAAAATGTACCTGTTCCAACTTACATACAAATTCAACTTTAAGTGATTGTAAAGCTTTCATTTTTTTCATTAAAATAATAAATACTTACCTGCTCTGTGCAGTGGTTTTGCACAGAGTAGCCCGGATCCTCCTTTTCTCAGGTCCCATGCCGTTGCTCCTGGCTCCACCCTCCTGTCAGGTGCCAGCAGCTTGCTATGGGGGCACCTGAGCTGAGCCGCTGCTCTGTGTGTCCATTCACACGTGATGCTGTGGCATGGCCCCACCCCCTCCATCTCCTGGTTGACTCACTGGCTGTGATTGACAGTGGCTCCCACTGCTGCCAATAGCCAATCAGGTGTGCGAGTCCCCAGAGAGGCAAGGCTCTCATGAACATCGCTGGATCAAGAGGGGGCTCAGATAAGTATTGGGGGGGGGCTGCTGCACACAGGTTTTTTTTATCTTCATGCACAGAATGTATGAAAGTAAACGTGTGCCTTTACAACCACTTTAAGAACAAACCTACAGAACCTATCATGTTTGTAACCAGGGGGCTGCCTGTAACACTGCCTGGGTGCTTTATTTCATAATTACATTTTGGTTCCAAACAAAAAAAAATGCTGCAATAGAATGTGTTTTCTGGATTGAGTTTTATTTTTTATCACCTACTTACAATATAATACAACTACACCTCTATCAAAAATTACCCTGTCCACAGAGTGACAATGTTGCTGTGTAATTTTACTGTGGAATGAACAGCGTTGTCACCCTTAAAAAGAAAGTGGGAAAAATATATAGCCCACAGCCAGGATTAACAAGTAATACAACCTATTTTAAGAGAGAAAGCCTACTACTGACAGCCGGTGTCATTTATGTCTGTTTTTTTTTTTCCATAGTTACATTTTAACTGACACTCATCTCTTGTAGATGGCACATACTGCTAATTTGAAGTCTGCTTGGTGTTACTTACCTTTGCAGCTGAATGTATTTGCAATTTAAAAAATTCTTTAATAAACTCCATCTTTATATGATGTTTCTTACATTATCTTTTTAAAGCATATCCTACAGTTGAATTTTCTATTTGACTCCAATATTACTTTATTAGTCATGCCAAATGGCTGCTTAGTAAAAGATTATTTATTTATTTTATTTCAGGTACTTATATAGTGCCGTCAATTTACACAGCTCTTTACATATACATTGTACATTCACAAAAGTCCCAGTCCTCAAGTAGCTTACAATCTAAGGTCCCTATTGCCGCGTACACACGGTCGGAACTTCCGACGGGAAATGTTCGATGGGAGCTTGTTGTCGGAAATTCCGACCGTGTGTAGGACATTTTCCATCGGAATTTCCAACGGACAAAATTTGAGGTCTGGATCTCAAATTTTCCGCCAACAAAATCCGTTGTCGCAAATTCCGATCGTGTGTACACAATTCCGACGCACAAAGTTCCACGCATGCTCTAAATGAATTATGAAATGGAAGCACTCGGTCTGGTAAAACTAGCGTTTGTAATGGAGATAGCACATTCGTCATGCTGCAAATTTTAAAATATTTTAATGCAGCGCATTCTCTTCTTCTTTATAATGCTAGAATAATGAAGTTGTTTTGCTGCTGTTATTCACACAGAGTTCTTAAAAAATGATTTCTTTATTATTTTTCGTGATTTCCTGAATATGTTTTTTTTTTTGTCAGATCTCCAAAATAATGTTTTTCATTTTTGTTTATAGTGTTTTTTTATCAAGATCTCCTGCTTTTTTTTCTATTGCTCTCCATAATATTGTTTTTCGTTTTGTGTCAAGTTACCACAACACCATTATTATCTTGTATTTTTTTAACCTCAAGGAGGTTGGTTGGTGTTGGTGTCCCTTGTTAATTTGACATTGTATTTAGGAAATGTACCTGCCTACTCACAAACAAACTGTCCTTTTTTAAGTAAAACACATAGGCAAGTATTTGTGAATCCAAAATAGCCATTTATTATGGGTCATAATAAAATAAAGAGGAAGGCAACACTGGAGAAAATTGTGAAATTGGCAAAGCCTTTGTACAAAAGGGCACACATCAACTATTTTATGGCCAAAATTGGTAGCATGAGGAGTCCATATAATAGTGAGCACAATCCGGTTCCAGACTACAAAAGATCAGGAACAGCAGCAGATGACATAAATGTCCCAAGGCTGTGGTCATACAACAGCCTGCGTCTTTTGTCAGACCAGACTGAACCCAGGCCATCACACTCTTGTCTTCCTCCCACTCTTCCTTCCAGGCTGTGGTTTTGGAGTTGTGGCAGGAAGTGGAGGAGGAGGAGGATGGTCGAACTCACACAGGTGTGTTTTGTTTGTGAGTTGGCCCCTCAACCCCTAATTTAGGGACAGATACATCATTTCCTCACAGATGATGCGTTGGCCCTCCTCCATTTCCTGCATTTTGCATGCAGCCATGGAGGCAAAGGCATCTTGAAGAGTAGGGGTGGTTCTGAGGGCAGCATTAGCCTCCCGAATCAGCCCAAGCTCTGTCTCCTCCATGTTACTCCCCTTCCTGGGCCTTTTGGTTGGAAGGCGAAGGGGAGGGACCTGGGATTCGTTCAGGCTACTGGATTGGGCCACCTCCTGGCTGCCACTTACCCCCGCAACTTCCTGGCTACCACATTCCACAGCCTCCTCCTGGCTGCCACATTCCATGCCCTCTTCCTGGCTGAGGCTTTCCTGTGTATGAAAAAGGGACATAGTTTTATTTTTTTATTTATCAATCACACACAATTTTCAGCTCATGACTGTTGCAAATTGAATGTTAACAAACAGAAAAGACTATCCTTCTGACCGCAGCATTTTTCATTCTTGTCCCAAACATTTTTGGCCACTACTGTCTATTGATATGTAAAACACTTTATTAAATTAGTGATCAATAATAACATCTAGTTAACATCATTCATTTTACAACAAGAAATTTGTAGAACAATGATATACCTGGCTTAAGCTGGGCTCCCCCACTTCTTCCTGGCTGGAAGGCCCAGGTAGGATGTCAGAAGCCTCAGCTGGGGTGGAAGGAAGCGTGGAAGGAAGAGTGGAAGGTAGGGTTGAGAGTTATTGCCTGACTTCAGTCTGGTCTGACAGACAATAAAGTCTCTCATAGTACCAGAGCCTGGGTACATAAATGACATCTGCTGCTGGTCCTGATCTCATGGAATCCTGGACCTTATTGCGCTCCCTATTATAAGTGCTCCTCAGCCCACCAATTTTTGCCTCCAAATAGGGGATGGTTGCAGTGGGGATCTGCGGTTTCACCAATTCAAGCAGTTTCTCCAGCGCTGCCTGCCTCTTTTGTTTATGATTATAATGCGGATGTTTCACCTGCCACAGACAGGGCAGCTGCCTGTACTTGTCTATGAATAGAGGGAGGAAGTTTTGATCATTGAAGCCATCCATTTTCTCTGCAAGACACAACACAATACAAACCCTAATGTCAGGCTAAACTCTCCTAATCTTGTTCCAATATAGGCCTCAATCTAGATGCAGTATAGGCCACTGATGCACCAAGTTAAACTTGCACCTTAGTTAGAACGATCGGCGCTTCCGCTACTCCTTCCTCTGCTCACAGATAGTACGTACGACGCACGCATGTTACGCTTTATATACACTGCGCATGCACGAAACTCCGCCCGCCCCTGGCGTTCTTTCTAGTCTATTCCCTGCCCCTTGTCTTTCAGCACAGTGGGAGAGCACATGGGGGAGAAAGAGCAAGCGCATGCAGACAGCAGCAGCAGCAAGGACGAAAGGCCAGACCCACGAACGTCCCGATCCCGGAGGAGATTTAAGGCCTCAAATATGTCCTTTATAGAGATGGTGGAGATGGTGGACATCTTGAAGAGGGCCGACTATGATGGGAAGCATGGACCTTGCCCAAACCCAAATGTCAGAAAAGCTAAGATCATGGCTAAAGTTGTGAGAAGTCTGCACAGGAATTTTGGGGTACGATGATCCAAGGATCAATTGAAGAAACGCTGGTCAGACCTGAAATTGAGGAAGCAGGATCAGTACAGAAAGATCAAGAGAGTTCTTCAAAAAAGTATTTGTCGTTTGTTCCTATTTTTATTATTACTCGCATGCTGCTCCATGTGCTTTTCTTTACTGTTGTACAGTTTAAAATGGGAAGTTTCAGGTTCGTGGGCATATGGATGCCTGCATATTTATAATACATGGTGTGTTTTTTTATTTTAGGTGATGTGGATGTTGTGGAAAAAGATTCTCATTTCACAAGTGCAAGTGCACACGTCCTCATCGGGGAGATCATGTTGTGCAATCGTGATTTACAGAAGATCAAGGAAGACATCAATGATGTGGAAAAAGGACTCAAAAACATCATTGATGTTTTAGGCAGAATCTAAAACACCTCAAAATTCTTCTAGTTTGTTTCTATTTTTATTATTTTCACACATTTTAAATATTTTTAAGAAAGCTAAATTTTGAAGATTCACACAGTGTGTCAATATGTGCTATCTGCCAACATGGGATATCAAGGTACGCGTTTTGGGGGTGCAACCCCTTCCTCGCAACTAAAGAAGATGAGAGGAAGGGGTTGCACCCCTGAAACATGTCCATTGATCCCCCATGATGGGAGCTAGCACATGATGACATTAGGCATGAGATCAGGAGGGAAATCCCCATTTTGACTGCATCTTCAAAATTTGGCTTTCACAGGGGTGACATCACCCTATCTGATGAAGGCAAGATCAACACAGTTTGGACATACTAATGACTGATATTGCCTTCACTTTGTCAAAGTTGAAATTTGTAAGCTCCTGAGTTATGTATTGATTTATGGTTTTAAACATGCCTGTTTTAACACAAAAAAGGCTATTTGTACTGTCAAAAAAAATGTTTTTTATTAAAATATGTTGGTTTGTTCAAAAAACATTTTCTAACGCACATGTGAGTAAAACATTTTCTAATCAACAATGTATGGCTTCTTCTTTCAATGCTCAATATCATTTTTTGGACTAAGTTGGTGGATACACTGAAATGGGGGTTATTTACTAAAGGCAAATCCACTTTGCACTACAAGTGCACTTTCAGTGCAGTTTCAAGTGCACTTTTGCAGTGCACTTGGAAGGCAAAGTGGATTTTCCTTTAGTAAATAACTCCCACAGTGCTTTAAAATTTGCCACAATCATGCCATTTTCGTGACTCTGCAAAATTCATTCATGGTGCTGAAAATGATGTATATTTTTAACAGTAATGCATTACATACAGTAACAACAAAAAGTGTGTGTGTAGCAGACCCACAACATAATAATAGTTTGCTGAAGAAGAGATTGTCACCTCATGTATCAAATAAATTACGTTTGCACTATTGAAGAAAGTGCCCCAAAAAAAAGCCCATTGGAGAACCTAGGAGACAGCTAAAAGAAACACAAGCAGTAAATCTAAGTAAATCTTATTTCAGTTTAACTAAAAAAATGTATTTTTAAAATGTTTATTAAACATTTTCTGCCATATCAATGGCCCCCCTACCTGCAAAGTACTCCATATATTTTATACGGACCTCGCGTGCGCTTTGGGGGGGGGCAAGCACTGAAAACCAGATATGAACCCAATAAGCACAAACTGAAAAGCAGTAACGATCGGAAAAGCATGAGGCTGAAAATCGTGAATTGTCTCTCACCAAGCTTTTACTAACACGAGATAAACACGAGATTAGCAATAGGAGCCCAAAGGGTGGTGCACTGGCTATTGAACTTCCCTTTTCTAGTGCCGTCGTACGTGTTGTATGTCACTGCGTTCTTGACGTTCAGAATTTCCGACAAGATTTGTGTGACTGTGTGTATGCAAGACAAGTTTGAGCCAACATCCGTCGACAACAAAACCATGGATTTTGTTGTTGGAATGTGCGATCATGTGTACGCGGCATAACTCTCATTCATTCATACACACTAGGGCCAATTTAGACAGGAACCAATTAACCTACCAGCATGGTAGTGCCGTGGTTGGGATTCGACCCAGGGATCCTTTTGCTGCTAGGCAAAAGTGCTAACCACTACACCACTATGCTAAAAATGTTTAAGGCATCGCCAAATGTTGTAATAGGGCCTTTTTAATTAACCACTTACGGACCGCCGTACGCTGATATACGTCCTAAGTTTGAGGAGGAATATCGTTGTTATGGCAGCAGCTAGCTGCCATAACCCCGGTTATCCTCTTCTTCGGCCAGTGGTCCCTTTTTTGATAAGAGTGGTCTCTGCAGCGGATTCGCCTCAAGATCACTTTTATCGGCGGCGGGACAGGGCCCCCCGCCGTGCACTCCGGTGCCCTCCGCCGCTTACCGGAGCCCTCGGCAGCGGCGGAGGCGAATGGGTGTTGCCCCTTGCTGGGTCTGGAAACGAGTGAGGGGAAAATGACCCCCACCCGTCTCCTTACCATTGCAGGGCGGAAGCGATGTCAAAACGTCACTTCCGCCCATAGCTCTTAAAGGGCCATTTTTTTAATTGTTTTTTTTAAATGACAAAATTTTTATTTTATTTTTTATTGCATTTTAGTGTAAATATAAGACCTGAGGTCTTTTTGATTTTTAAGTGTAAAAGTTTGTCGCCATTCCACCAGCGCGCAATTTTGAAGCGTGACATGTTGGGTATCAATTTACTCAGCATAATATTATCTTTCACAATATTAAAAAATTGGCTAACTTCACTGTCGTATTATTTTTTAGTTAAAAAAAAGTGTATTTTTTCCAAAAAAAGTGCGCTTGTAAGACCGCTGCGCAAATACGGTGTAACAGAAAGTATTGCAACGACCATCATTTTATTCTCTAGGGTGTTAGAAAAAAATGTATAATGTTTGGGGGTTCTAAGTAATTTTCTAGCAAAAAAAAACTGTTTACCTTGTAAACAACAAATCTCAAAAAGAGGCTTGGTCCTTAAGTGGTTAATAAAACACTATACTGCTTTTAATATTTGTGACAGACCATCTCTCTAATTCTTATCCCTCTTCATATCACATAAAAATGTACTATTTGGTTGCGGCACTGTGATAGTTAAACGCTTATTAAACAATGATGATGAATGTTTGACGTAAATAAAGTCCCATTTCTAAAAGAAACCATAATCTTCATTATCCCACTCATTGATGATGATAATAACTGCCAATACAAGAGCTCAGCAAGTGCACCATGGGTTGAGCGTTTTTGTCTTTAACCATAGAGTCTCTAGTTGGTGTTACAGCACTGTTCTCAGATCATGGCAGAATAAGGGTTCCTTTTAGGGCTCCTTTACAACAGATACAGTTAGGTGCATTTTAAATGTAGCAAAAACACAGTACAAACGCATATGCAAGAAAAATGATCCCAATTAGCTTAGTTTACACCATGGCAGTGCTTTCATATGTGTTTAAAAATGCACCACAAATGTACAAAAACAAACACAAGCAAACACACTACAAATAGGCATGAATGCATGCAAATGCATGTAAAATGCTACTTAGTAAAGAAAATGAATTTAAATCAAAGAAAAAAAATATATATAAAAAAAACCCCGCTATAAACACACTGCAAACATGCGCAAATGTGCATGCAGAAGCACTCAGTGAACACAGAGATTGTGGTGTAAATGAGACTTAGGCTAGGTGTACACTGTTACGGGTATGGAAATCCTTGTAAATCAAATAAATCTTGAAAAAGGGTCAGGAATTTTTTTCCTGCATTTTCCACAGTTGCAGAAGCCCATTCAAATAAATTGGCTGCTGCGCCTGTGCAATCGTGAGCTGCACCACCTGCAACAGTGTGAGCCTAGCCTTACACCAGATGCAGTTGAATGTATTTTTAAATGCAGTTCAAATGCATATGGGGAAAAATGTATGTATTTAAATGCCAGCAGCATACATTAGTAAATAAAATAAAAATTATACGGGAATGCAACTGAAAACACTGCAAACACATGTAAATGCAACTCAGTAGAAACAAAAAGCATACAAATGCCAAATAAAGCACTGCAAATGCATTACAGTCGCACCTAAGTGCAAGAACAGAACTGAACTCTGGATTGCAGTGTAAACGAGCCCTATAGGGACCAGCCTCAATCATCTGATATAAAGCTGGTCCCTTATCACACCTAGAAATGAGTTGATTTAACTATCACATAGCATGCCCATTCTTGACACATAACTGCTTTTGACAGGACCACATTGATTTTGGTACTCAAGCCTCGCCCAGCAGCTTAGCTCCAACTCCTCATTGGCTAAAGGTTTATCGCTTAGAGGTGCATGGCTTGCATTGAGCAGGAGCGGCTATAAATGCTGAGTGATCGATGCTATGAAGACACAACTGTCCCCCTCCCATCTGCCGGCCGTGTCTGATGCCTGTGCCCCAAGCTGCTGCATAATGCCGAGGGGATTCCTAGTGAAGAGGAATAGGAAAGCATGCGGCTCATACAGGATCCCTAGTGAGGACAGTGGCTCAGCCCAGGATTTTCCCATCATGAACGTGTTGGCACCTTACAGCCCCATGGTGCCCACATGTTCAGAGGGGATTGATCGTGAGAAGCAACCACCTGCTGAAGATGCACCCCAGCAAGTGCCCAGTGAAGCCCCCACTTTGAAAGCTGGAGGAGGCTTAGAGAAAGCCCGAATCAGCCTTCCATACAGCCCTGTACAACCTGTGGGGCTGGAGATGAAGAAGACTTTTTTTAAGAGATATCTCAGCTCTCCAGCGACAGCAGAATCCTTCCCTGTGAGCGCTGCCTTCTCCTCCATGGAGAAACTCCTCTCCCAACATCACAATCCCTTCATCAACCCCCAGGAGACCAAGCTGCATGCCAAAGAAGCGGCCAGGTCCATCAAGGTCCCATCCAAGAAGCACAAAGCCAGCAGGAAGCTCCACTTCCCCGATGAGGTCACCACCTCCCCGGTGCTGGGCTTGAAGATCAAGGCGGAGGAACCCTCTGTCACTTCCCGCAGCCCCCTGGGCAAGCGCCCCCCACTGGGGGAGTTCATCTGTCAGCTGTGTAAGGAGCAGTACCCGGACCCCTTTGCTCTGGCTCAACATAAGTGCTCCAGGATAGTCCGGGTGGAGTATAGGTGCCCGGAATGTGATAAGGTATTCAGCTGCCCGGCCAACCTGGCGTCTCATAGAAGGTGGCACAAGCCACGGGCCATGGGGAGCGAGGTGGGGAAGAAAGTTCAGATGCCGCTGGAGGGGAAAGAGAACAGCAACGGGAGAGGAGCTGCGATCAGCCTGATAGACCAGAGCGGGCGGGGTCAGCACCACCAGAGTGTGGACAACTCCCGGGTTCAGAACCACCAGAGTGTGGATAACTCCAGGGTTCAGCACCACCAGAATGTGGACAGCTCCCGGATTCAAAACCACCAGAGTATGGACAACTCCAGGGTTCAGCACCACCAGAATGTGGACAGCTCCAGGGTTCAGAACCACCAGATTGTGGACAGCTCCAGGGTTCAGAACCACCAGATTGTGGACAGCTCCAGGGTTCAGCACCACCAGATTGTGGACAGCTCCCCAATGACCGCTCCGCTCCTGCGCACCCCAAGCCGGGAGGACAGCCACCCTCCGGGCTCACAGCCCACACCTGAGGAAAGTAACGAGGAGGAGGCTTTTCACTGCCCGTACTGTCACAAGAGATTCCGGAGACATGCCTACCTCCGCAAACACCTCATCACCCACCAGCCCTACAGCCCCATAGACAGGGGGCAGCTCACCTACCCCTGTGCCCTTTGTGGGGTTCACTTCCCTTCCATGGACATCAGAGACAAGCACAGGCTATGGCATGCGGTGAGAGAAGAGCTGCTGCTTCCTCTAGAAGAAGCTCTGGTGGCTGAAGGTGGTCAGCAGATCTTCCCCTGTGAACTTTGCCCCACTGCCTTCTTCAGCTCCCCTGGACTGACCCTACACATAAACAAGTGTCACTCTGCAGAGAGCAGGCAGGACCTGTCAGCACCAATCCCACTGGGACCTGGCTGCTGAGAGGTCTGAAAGTGTATGTATGGCCAAAAGTTTCCTTTTTTTTTTCAAAGCCGAACTCCCAAAAAGTCGTTCCTTGCAGTGGGACTGCCCTCACAATGCAAGGGTTAACTGCTCCTTTCTGTCTAGGGGGACCAGGTAAAGCACTTAGCTAATCTTCTGCTGCTGTAGGCTCCAGCCGCCTCTAATCCTCTGAACCTCTGCCGTTCAGGTGCAGCTCCAATGCAAGGGAGGATCTTTACTTTACCCAGCCCAGTTGGGCTTTAAGTTTTGGATACAGAAGGTAACATCCCTGTTTGGGTTTTTTTTTTTTTTTTGCAATCTTTGACCTTGTGGGGAGACTTCCCTTCACTTCCTAGCCTAGGTATACATTGTCTTGATGACTGGTTACCAGGAGAAATATAAAAAGTTAATCTCCCCAGCAGGGACACAGGCAGCAATAAAAACCTGTCAGGGGTTCCAATCCTTCCTCAATTTATCCAAAAGTTTTGGCTGTACATATACACTATTCCAATTATTTTATGTATAAATATGCTAGCAACATCAACAAATCTGTAAGTAAGAGTTGTCATATAAATACAAGACCTGATGTAGTATGCTATTTCGTTACATTTATTATTTGCAGTCATGTTTTCATCTTTATCAGGCTGGGAAAAGGCTGCCTGTAGTGGATTTAAATGGGGCAGGAAGCTCAGAGAGGAAAGGGGTATATCTTCCATGAGAGTCAGAAATTAAAGGGCATTTAGGACCTGAAACTATACTGTATGTGTTTGCAAATATTTTACTTATTTATTTATTTATTTTTATTGTTATTGTAATTCGGGTTTTTGTGTTTACCGGTCTTGTAAAGATTACGTAACCTAAGAGCACACCTGCCTAAAAGCCATTCTTTTGAAATACTCCTGTTCAGCCAGTTTGTGTTAACCTTTAATTTTTGACAACCTGTCGCTTTTTCAAAACATTCTTGTCTAATTCTAATATTTCACAATCTGGACATTCTAAAGATTATGTGAAAGTCCCTCTTTCTTTGAATTCAAGTATTATTATCCAAAGTCCCAATGTGTATGTTAATGAGTTAACAGTTTGCCAAAACTTTTCTATCTTACTTCAAAGAAAATAAACCAAAGTTTATGTATGCAGTTTGTGTTTCTTTGTGACAAAGTTTAGTAGTTTCATAATTTTGTAATGTTTTCAATGAGAAAAGCTTTAAAAGTTGTTAAATATGGTAGAGCAGACTTTGTCAATCTAGGTACTCTGATTTACAATACAAAATATTTATGTACCATCTTGCCATGATGAAGTATCCTAGAAGTAGATGTATATGTTTACAAAATAAATAATTTCATAAAAAAATGCCATTAAATGGCAATAAAAGCCTGTTTAATTTACTGGTGTTTATTTCTTTTTTTTTGCTCGAAATTGTAGGACCTTATATTATTCTTTTCCCAAGTTTTACCCAGCCCCTATATGTACAAACTTAGCCTAACAAGACAATATACTTTACCCGTTTTTAGATATGGTGGCTGTTTTTATACTGTATTTATGGAGGAGAAGCTTTGTAACCCTAGGCTGCTCTCTTGATTTGGACTATTTACACCCCCAGCATTTTCAGCAGGATAGACAGAAATGTAAGGTATGCAGACAATGTGTTTTTTTGCCTAAGGGCCAGTTCACACCATAGAAGCGCAGTCCATCTGCGTTTCAGGTGCTTTTCTGCATGCTCGTTTTTTATGCATTCCAGTGCGTTTTTGGTGAGTTTTTGATACAGTCCAGTGCTTTCCCCCCTCCCTCTTTTTTCTTAACCTTAAATAAGTGTGTTGTATTGCGTTTTTGATGCATTTAGGTGCGTTCCAGTGCATTTTTGATGCGTTTTACATCGTTCCAGTACAGTCCAGTGCAGAAAAAAATGCATGTTCTACATTTTTTTTCTGGAACTGGAACACACTGGAACTGCAAGCACTGGTGTGAACTATGCCATTGAAAACCATATAACCTACATTCCATGCATTTTTTATGCAGAAAAAAAACGCACTGGACTGCATGTGGTGTGAACTGGCCCTTAAAAAAGAAAACTAATGCCCCAACCAAATATAAGGACTGGTAAGCTGCAATATATTAAATATCTATTCTTAGGTTCATATATAGGTTAAAAGGAACAATGCAGTTTTTCATATCTTTTAGCCTTTGATAACACATTCTCCTAATTTCTAGAAGTAACCTGCCACAGAGAAGTATACTGTAGTTTCTGCCATTACTGACCCCCTTTTGAAAATTACAGTTGTCCGGCTGTTATGTTAATCAGCTAGCTTTAATACATTGAGTCACTGTCTTTATGCAGATAAGAGAAGTCAAAACAAGTAGGAGTCACAAATCTTGGATATAGGGTTATTATACTAGATTTAAATTCTTTAGAGAAAGTAGGCGCCCACTATTAATATTTTTTTCTGATAAGTCAGAAGTTTTGTTTGGATCAATCGTTTAAAAGAATTGGAGCAAGAACACACAATAGCCAGAAAAGTATCATTTTCAAGAGTTCAGCAATAGCAGTCCCAATGTTTGTGTCATAACAGGTTTCCTTTAAGCAGTATGTTTTATACTTCCAACTAGGACACAACCTTCCACTGAGATCTTCGAAGAGTAATGGATGGATGACTTCATCAAAGCACAATATGAACTATTTTTTTAATTTACAGAATCCACTTATACAGATGCACATTTAGTTAGAAGGATTTGCTAGTGGGAAAATGTGTATAAATGGATTTGCTCGCATAGGCAATATTTTAAAAACTTCTTATATACTCAAAACTACTGTACCTATGAAAATACTGATTTGTTATACCTTCAAACCAGCAAATTCTGTTTGTCAGGTGAGTGAGGTTTAGTGTTGACTGTGGCACTAAAATACAGCGAATGAGGGTGTATTCAAAATTGTAGATAAAAACATATTTAAAAAAATGAATTATCATAGCTCTTTTAAAAATGCAAGGTATTAATGGGGATATATGTAACCTACTTTAGATGACTTACTTTTTTTTTTTTACTTTGCAATCTTTTCATTTTTATTTCAAACAGACCCAATATCCTCCTCTAGACATAAAAAAACAAAGTGTAAACTGTAGTTACTTTTAGTGACCAAAAAGTAAAGGTGTACTTTCACAGAATGGAATTCTGTAAACTGGTTATTTTAGATTATTGCACTTAAAACTGCATTTTGCAAACAAAAAAGTGCTTACAACCAATGGTAATATTAACAGATGGAAGTATAACACTCCAATGGTGTTTCTACTGTATGAAAAATACACTTTTTTGTGCTTTTGTTCAGCAAAATATAAAAGAACAATGGAGGCATTGCTGTCATGCAACTCTGGTGTCCTGAATTCTGAATCCACCAATGCAGACTATATAAATTGTGTGTGTGGTTGTATGAACAGTATTGTGAACACAAAAAGTTCATTATCCTTGGTAAAGCCCGGTGGAATATTTTAATGCTGTCTCTGAAGAATTTGATTGTTGAACAGGTTGCAAATAAAAGAATTTCAGCTTACATGTCATTGGTTACCATTTCAGTGCCAGAGCAACTTTCTTCATTTTTTGCACACATGTTAAATTGCACAGTAAAACCACAAAACCTTATATATTTTCTGAAAGCAGATAACCTATAGAATAAAAACATGGTAGATGCAGTTTTTTCATGTTGCACAATATTAGTACAACTGTTTTTATCAGTAAAATCATTTTCAGTAAAAATACATAATACATAATACCGATGGTCACACTTTAAAACCCTTGCCAGCTCTTGATGAGGTAACTGTAAATAATAGCCTTAATATGTGCCATGCAATCATTGTTTATATATACAAGGGCATCATACATCCATATGTATTTGTGGGGGCGAGGGCATTTAAGATTTTTTAAATATATTTTTATATTTCAATATTTTTTAACTCTTTTATACATTTTTTCACTTATTATTGCTATCACAAGGTTGCTGACAAGTGGGGAGCGGGGAGCAGCACAGTATCTGGGTTACAGAAGCTGGCCCTGTAAAAAGTAAATTAACACAATGTTTGTTCATATCCCTTTATTGCAGCACCATATTATGGCATTGGTAGTAAAACAGTTAAAGTCATAAACTAGTTAGTTTACTAAGAATAAGAGACAATTCGCTTTGGAATAGTGAATAGTCAATGTGTTTAATAAATGATGAAGCTGTGTTCACTGCAATCAACCAATCCTATTCTAGCACAAATCCGGTTTCTTTTTTCTTACACATGATTGGGTATTCAAAGTGGACACAGATTGAACTTTTTTCCTATCAGTATTTTAAAGCTGAACTGTAATCAATGACTTGGTGAGCCTACCTTTTTTATGACTTCCAGCAATCGTCAAATAGGTTTTCCGTAACGATGTAAACATACCTTAAAGACAGCACATTAGTTAAGCATATGCTTAAGCACCATTACTTGCTCCTTGCAGATAAATAAAGTCAGAAAAAAGTCAGTCTTTACCTGCATACTTGTTATGAGTCACGTACTGAATGTACTGAGGATAAACAGCATGAAAGCCAGGCAACTAGCATTTTCAGAAGAGTTCTATAGTGGTAGCCTCTAGGTTTCTCTCATGATTGGTTTCTTTTAATAAATAGTGTGAAAAGCTTTTTGTTTTGGATAAGATAGAAAAGGGTTATCAACCCTGTCAGCCTTTTATTCCAGTTTGTGTCCCAATTGGGGAGATGCATGCTCTCTGTTTTTCCTGGTGACTTTTGAAATTGAGGGAAAATCCAAAATTTTGAGTTGTCACTGAGAAAGGAATAGAGAGGAAATCTTCCAGTTGGGACACCTGTAGCTGTGACGGCTGTCTAAGAGAAGATTTTCTTCGCACTTCTTGATGTGTTCAGGAAGTGAAGGTAGATCTCCCCGATGGGACAGAAAAAGAAAAAATAACTGACGCGTTATAACCACTTCCTACTCTGTCCAAAAACAAAATAGTTTGGCTTAAGATATACAGTACTTTAAGATAATTTTTTTTTTAACTTAGTGTAGTACTCAACCAAATTTGAATTTTACATACATATTGCTCAATACCCTGTTTCCCTGAAAATAAGACCTAGCGTGATTGTCAGTGATGGCTGCAATATAAGCCCTACCCCCCAAATAAGCCCTAGTTAAAGTCCTTGTAGGTCTTATTTTCAGGGTAGGGCTTATTTTCAGGGAAACAGGGTAGGGCTTATTTGGGTGGTAGGGCTTATATTGCAGCCATCACTGACAATCACGCTAGGTCTTATTTTCGGGGAAACAGGGTAACTGTGGGTCCTGTAAAAAATCTGTTATTCGTGATATTAGAGGAATCTGTACAATGTACAATGATCTTTCAAGCCATTTTAAGCTAATTGGCTTTTGGACACTGTGCAGTGCACTGCAAGCGTCTCTAATTACATTTACAATTAATAAAATAAACAGGTCAACTACTTTTTAAGAGTGCTGCAGGCTATAAGAAACATTCACAAATACATCACTATGAATAAAGTTAGCCATACAAAATTAGATCAATACTGAAATCTAGGAAGGCACAGTACACACTACATACATTATAAGGGAGCTGTTTTACCTGCCAAATGATTTGTAAATGTGTCCAATCAATCATGAGCCTAAAGCCCGACATCGATAAATAGGTTCAATAAATCCCAGTCGACATTTGGCCCATGTGTAAGGCACTCAGTCCAACAGAAGCAGGTCTGTCGTTTTTGCCCTAAATTTATAGTTATAGTGTTGTCTATGTACTGGAGATGTAGTTCTCCAAGCTAGGAGAATATGAAGAAATGAAAATAACTTTATTCTTAAAGGATATCTAAAGGTTCCTTTTTAAAAAAAAAAAGTCACATACTTACCTCCTCTGTGCACTTGATTTTGCACAGAGTGGTCCCGATCCTCATCTTCTGGGGACCCTCAGCGGCACAGACACAGACAACAGGACGCGGCCCTGCCCCTGGCTCCCACGTCATTGGATTTGATTGACAGCAGCGGGAGCCAATGACTGCGCTACTATCAATCTATCCAATCAGGACCCGAGACACCAGCTGGAGTTGGTGTACTCATCCTCGTTGCTTGAAAGACCGGGTTCAGGTAAGTGGGGGCTCTGGGGGGGGGGGGGTTGCTGCATCACAGGAGGTTTTTCAATTTAATGCATAGAATGCATTAAGGTGAAAAAGCTTGAGGGTTTATAACCCCTTTAGTTATGACAATAGCAGTATTTGAATATTTACATTAGGCAGTAGCCATCAACAGCTATCTGTATCCAAGCCTGCTCTAACTCCCAGGACTGGTTACTACTCCATATAAATCTCACATATCCCTCCCATGCAGGTCACATTCTTTTTCTGTCCATACCTTAGAGTTGAGCTACTCAATATTGTTACTGTATTTGTCCATACCTGGTCAAGCAATATATCCCAGCATGCTCCTGGCTGAAGTTTTTACTGAATGTCCTGTGCAGCTCATGAAGAGGCCAGTCTTAGGGCACCTTTGTAACCATGTTGAAGAACAGGGCAATCTGTTACAAAAACCATGAACCGTTATGTTGTTTACCGGGCGCTCGGGTTTGGCATATCGCGGGTCGGATTAAGCAAGGCTGGGAGGACCCAACTGTCGTGGTACACATTGGAACCAATGAAAAAGGAGGGTAGAGCGTTCTAAAAATTTCAGGGACCTAGGGGTTGTATTGAGGAAAAGGACCTCTAAGGTGGTATTCTCAGAGACACTGCCTTTACCTCGAGCCACACGTGTCTTCATCAGGGGGATGAAGACACGTGACCCTGTGTCGAACAAGCATAGGGGAAGGGCCAGGACTGAGCACGGAGTCTTTCACTCCACTGAGAAGCGATGCACAGCTTATCCCTCCTGACAGGCAAACTTTGAGGCAAACTTTGGAGACTGTTATCAGATTGGTGCACTCACGCACCTTGCAAATGTGAGTACCCTAATGTAGGGAGCTTTTATACTAATAAATATTTATAAACGATATCACACTATCCCGTTTTTCTTTTCTTTTATTCCTAACTGTGGAGTTGCTGCTGAAAACTGTGTATCTGGATTCCATCACTGAGCCGTGGAATGGCTCATAAGCGTGTTTAGACTCAGTCTCACAGCTGAGTCGCACGCTCTGAGGTGAGTGGCTGTCCCCGGGGGATCACTGGATGGCACTTGAGCATGGAATTCTGAGCACTAAGCACTAAGATTAATGCACGCACGCTGGATTTTTTATGAACTGTTTTTATGGACTTTATGTGCATTTCTTTCATATATTGGACTTTAATAATCACATACCACATCTTGGATTTGATATTCACACTCATTGTGTGGCACTTGGCACTTTGTTGTATTTTGCACTTATCACTGTGATATATTTATTTATATATATATATATATATATTTTTTTTTTTTACACGGTAAATTTCAGACTATATAAATTATTTTTTCATCCATTACATATACAGGTAGTAGTTCAGTAATCGCTACTCTCATTCTAATGGTATACAGCTAGTATACTATTTACACATTGCACTTTAAAATCACTTGTTTTATGTATGTATATATATATATATATATATATATATATATATATATATATATATATATATATATCCTTTGTGCCTTGCTGTGGCTGGATAAGCCGCTTATGCGGTATTTTCAGTATACCTTATATGCATTAATAATCTCCAGATTGATATTTTCACCTTAGCGCAGTGTATCTTTTGTATACATTGTATTGCACAGCATATGAAACGTGTTCTGCGCGGGCAACTAGGTGATTTCCACATTTGAGGCAATATACTATTGTGGCTCGCAAAATCCCCTTTTATCTATCTAGTAAGGATCAGCATATATTGTACAGGAAATCGCCGTTTAACGCTCCACCTGTGTTCCAGCTGACTGGAAAAAATGATCTCAAACACGACCCAATGCCGTTTCATCAGCGTACATCTGACATCTTCAGGGGTTGTGTGCTTGGATACGTCTGACTGCTTTTATATAGTTCATAACCAGCCTGGGCCAATCTGTTTGAATTCACAGCCATCCCTAATTATTATGCAGCCATAATTATACATATTAGTTCTAAGATAGATTTTTATAAATAAAATGAAGATTTATTTGTATTTCACTATGGTGATTTATGATATGTAATTTATGATATATGAGTGCGGAGAAGGCAATTGTACTACATGCATTCTTCTCCTCAGTTTTTTACAATGAAAAAGGAGGGATATAGTAATAAAGACTGTACAATTAATAACACATCACGGAATGTACCCTTGTGGCTAACAGAAGCCAGTGTCCAAAAAACTGAAAAAGCTTAACACAAATAAATCGCTAGGACCGGAAGGCTTAACCCAAACCAGATTATAGCTAGACCGCTATTTCTATCTGTTTTGAACAACATACTAGCAGGAATGGTACCATCTGATTGGCAAAAGGCCATTGTGGTACAAATATACAAAAAACGAGAGATGTACTGTATTCCTGGAAACTACAGGCCAGTCAGTCTAACATCGATAGTATGTAAACTATTGGAGGGGATGATAAGGGACTATAAACATGAATTTGCTATGAAAACAGTTTCATTAGTATCTACTAAAATTAATATCATTAGTAGTAATCAGCATGGCTTTACAAAAGGCCTTTCTTGCCAAACCAATCTATTAACATCGTATGAGCAAGTGAGCTGCCATCTAGATAAAGTAAGGCCTGTGGGTGTGGTGTATCTAGATTTTGCAAAAGCATTCGATACATTCACCATAAATGATATAGAGGATGAGATAAAATATCTCAGTGTTTGCTGATGATACAAAACTAAGCAGGGCAATAACTTCACAGCAGGATATAGAAACTTTACACAAAGACCTCAATAATGAGTGGGCTATTGTGTGGCAAATGAGGTTTAATGTTGAAAAATGTAAAGTAATGCACTTTGGGGCTAAAAATATGAATATAAGTTATTCGCTAGGAGGAGAACCTCTGGGGGAATCCAGGATGGAAAGAGATCTGAGGGTCCTAGTAGATGACAGACTCCGCAATGACAGGCAATGTCAAGCTGCAGCAAGCTAAGCTAGCAGAATATTAACATGCATTAAAAAGGGGAATTTACTTCAGTCAATTTATAAAACTCTGGTGTGGCCACACCCAGAGTATTCCATCTAGTTCTGTTCACCAATCCTCAAGAAGGATGTGCTGGAACTGGAGAGAGTCAAGAGAAGTGCAACAAAACGAATAAGGGGACTGGAGGACCTCAGTTATGCGGAATGACTACAAGTATTAAACTTATTCTCCCTCGAGAAGAGAAACTTGAGAGGAGATATGATAGCAATATACAGATACTGTACCTTAATGGGGATTTTAGCATAGGAAAAAAACTATTTAGTCCCAGGGAGTGTAAGAAGACACAAGGCCACTTAATGAAATTGGAGGAGAAGCAGTTTAACCTTAAGCTGCATAGAGGGCTTTTCACTGTCAGGGTATTAAGGATGTGGAACTCACTTCCACAATCGGTGGTGTCAGCAGGAAGTATTGATAGTTTCAAAAAACTCTTGGACGTGCAGCTTAGTGAACACAGTATACAGGGGAAAATGTAAAACTTACCAACTATGTATATTGTTTAACCACTTGCTGCCCGCCCACCGTCATATGACGGCGGGACAGTGCAGCTGTTATCCTGGGCCGCCGTCATGTGATGGCGGCCCTTCTAGGTCCCCCGGGGGGCGTCACTCGGGTCCCGGTGTGCGTGCCCGGCGGCCGCGATGTCCACCGGGCACCCGTAATTGCCCGGTAACCGAGCAGGACCATGGATCTGTGTGTGTAAACATGGTGTGTTCCTTGTACAGAGGAACACCGATCGGTCTCCTCCCCTTGTGAGTCCCCTCCCCCCACAGTTAGAATCACTCCCTAGAAACACGATTAACCCTACAGCGCCCCCTCCTGGTTAACCCCTTCATTGCCAGTCACATTTATACAGTAATCAATGCATTTTTATAGCACGGATCGCTGTATAAATGTGAATGGTCCCAAAAATGTGTCAAAAGTGTCCGATATGTCCGCCGCAATATCGCAGTCATGATAAAAAACGCAGATCGCCGCCATTACTAGTAAAAAAAAAATAAAAATAATAAAAATAATGCTATAAATCTATCCCCTTATTTTGTAGACGCTATAAGTTTTGCGCAAACCAATAAATATACGCTTATTGCGATATTTTTTACCAAAAATATGTAGAAGAATACATATCGGCCTAAACTGAGGAAAAAATTTGTTTAAAAAAAAAAAAAAATTGGATATTTATTATAGCAAAAAGTAAAAAATATTGTGTTTTTTTCAAACTTGTCACTGTTGTTTTGTTTATAGAGCAAGAAATAAAAACCGCAGAGGTGATCAAATACCACCAAAAGAAAGCTCTATTAGTGGGGAAAAAATGATAAAAATTTCATTTGTGTACAGTGTTGTATGACTGCGCAATTGTTATTCAAAGTGTGACAGCACTGAAAGCTGAAAATTGGCTTGGGCAGGAAGGGGGTAAAAATGCCCTGTATGGAAGTGGTTAAATAACAATTAGCTGCTTGCCCATAATCATTTTTCATTACATTTAAATATCCCTTGATTAGGGGCATGGCCTGGACCGGTATGTTAGTAGCAGCTTCCTCACAGAGCTCCCGGAGGTTATCCAGAATTGATCCTGTTCCCGGCTTCACGGTGCTGTCTAATGGCTATAGGACTACTCCTGAACCTAGTGAGACCCTGCTGAGCTACCTGAATGGAAGGAATCCATGATGGTATTGAGGGGAAAGAGCAAGGAAGAGGTGCAGCGCCTGGAGATCCAAAATGGCGCCTCTGCGGGGCTCCAGCAGCGCACACAGTGTGGCGCCGATAAAACAAAAAAACTTTGAGTAAACCTCGCAAAACCCCTAAGAATACCAGTGGTGACCCCCCGCTAAAGACATCCGTTATTATGCCGAGAAGCTAGCAGGATCCCTGAATATTACTGACCCAGCCAAGGAGGGGGGGCAGCCTGAGGGTGAACTCATGGCACAAGGGAATATTGAGGAAGGAGTTCCTGAGTGCACAGATGCAAACTTTATGGCTGCACAGTCAGAAGAGGGCAGTGAGGATGAGGAGTCTGCGCAGCCTACATTAGCTGAGATCCTGAAAGCTGTTATTAAATGTACTGCCTCAGTTAATACTTTGCAAGAATGCTTTGGTGGTCTGAAGGAGGAAGTATCTTTGATAAGGCAGGATATACAAAAGATCAGAGAAAGAACCATTGCTGCTGAATGCAGGATCAGTGACAGAGAGGACAAGCTTTCCGCTCTGATAAGAGACTCACAACATAACACCAGGATGGTTGCAGCTGAAGATCAACGCGCTGATGACCTTGAAAACAGAATAAGATGTAATAATGTACAAATTGTGGGTCTCCCTGAGAAGATGGAAGGAAGAGACCCCACTGAATTTGTGGAAAGATGGCTGCTGGAGGTGTTTGGGAAGGAGACGTTTACATCCCTATATGCGGTGGAGAGAACTCACAGAGTCCCTCTGCCACCTCTTCCCCCAGGGCAACCTCCCCGTCCCATCATGGCACGACTGCTACATTATAGAGATAGAATGATCATCCTGCGTCTGGCCAGGGAAAGGCAAAATGTACAGTTTAATGGGGCGCGTATCTCCTTCTATCCTGACTTTTCCTCGGATGTGCAGAAAAGAAGGGCCCATTTCACTGAGGTTAAGAAAAGGCTACAGAAATTACAGGCGCCTTATGCTATGCTCTACCTGGCAAGGCTTCACATCACCGTAAGAGGCCAGGCTCATTTCTTTGAAAAAGCAGCCAACGCATCAGCTTGGTTTGATACAAATGAGAATGCTTTTCGTCAGGCCAGGAGGTCAGCAGCTGAAGAGGATTGACCTGCTCCGGGCCTCCAGGTGGTACCGGCTCACCAGTGCCAGAGCAGTCCCCTGCCTAATTGCTGCCTCTTCTTTTTTTTTTGTTCTACATTAATGTGCAACAGATAGCTGATGTGCTGGGAACAAGAGCTGATTTTTTTTTTGCTCTCTATCTCCCTACGGAGAGCGAAGGGAAGCAAATCCCTACCCTGTGATTAATGTGTCGCGAATTGCCCAATGTGGATCCCAAGCTGGTGGTTGTGATGCCAGCGGGAGACAGAACTTATTGTCCTACTAACTTACCTGCTGTTCAATCCTTCATTGCAAGTCTTTTCCTGAGTGCCTTTGGATTCGTGGCAGAGACCAGGGCATTACAACATCTGCTTGTGGTCATATCTAAGACCGCGATTCTACAGATTGTACACACAGAGTTTAGGGTGCCGTTGCACTCAGTGGTTCAGATTGGTTGGAACTGTTAATGTAGTACAGTACAGGGATCACAACTAGAGGTCGACCGATATATCGGCCAGCCGATATATCGGCTGATATTTGGCGTTTTTTACTTAATCGGCATCGGCCGATTGTGCTGATAAAAAAGGCCGATTGTAACTTCAGCCATGACTTGCAAATGACTTCTGTAATAGAAGTTAATGCAAGTTTCCTTAAGTTATCTGTGGAGAGGATTCTCTCCTCCTCTGGGCAGCCTGCCAAGTCTGATAAGAAGATACATTGTATCTTTCAGGTTCTTTTTATCAATAGACTGAACTCCGTGGAGAAGTTTTCAGTTTAACCATTTAAAGACTAAATCTTTTCTGACACTTGTTGCTTACAAGTAAAAATCCTGTATTTTCTGCTAGAAAATCACTTAGAACCCCCAAATATTATATATATATTTTTTAGCAGAGACCCTAGGGAATAAAATGGTGATTGTTGCAATATTTTATGTCACACGGTATTTGCGCAGCGGTCTTTCAAACGCAATTAAAAAAAAAAAAAAATACAGTAATGAATTAAAAAAAACCTAAGCAGTAAAGTTAGCCCATTTTTTTTCGTCCAAAAGTTTTGATTACCTGTTTTTGTGTATTTAATATTTAAGAGTTTTTTTTTTTCCCTAAATTATACATACAAGTGAACTGATTGGAGGTTTGTTTTGTTTAATGTTTAAATGAAAAAAAATTCTGTATTACTTAAGGTTGCTTTCACACTGGAGCGGGCATGCGTTGATGGTAAAACGCTGCTAGTTTTAGCGGCGCTTTACCGTAATTTTAGAGGCGCTATTCGGCTGCTAGCGGGGCGCTTATAACCCAGCTAGCGGCCGAGGAAGGGGTTGAATGCACCCCTGAAGCGCCGCTACCAAAACGCTTTGCAGGCGCTTCAGCAGCGGTGCACATTCATTTCAATGGGCAGGAGTGGTGGAGGAGCGGTATACACCGCTCCAAAGATGCCGTTTGCAGGACTTTTTTTTACATCCTGCCAGCGCATCGCCTCAGTGTGAAAGCACTCGGGATATCACACTGAGACTGCAGGGGAGCCGTTTTACAGGCACTTTACAGGCGCTATTTTTAGCCCAAAAGCGCCTGAAAAACGCCCCAGTGTGAAAGGGGTCTAACTGTTAGATTTTATGAGATGAAGGGAAAAAAAAAAAAAAAATCGGCCAAATATATCGGCCCAAAAAAATCACATATCGGCCATCGGCCACCGGGATTTCTAAATATCGGCATCGGCATCGGCCAGAGAAAAACCCATATCGGTCGACCTCTAATCACAACACTTCAGCACTCAGACATTATGTTTGTTTTGCCCTGTGCGGGCTATCCTTCACTGGGCTTGGAGAGGGGGGAAGGGTTCTGGATTAATGAGGAATGTGCCATATTTTAAATGCTCTGATATGTATCTACCATAGTAGGGGGGATGAATGTGCTAACTGTGATGTCGTGTAATGTTAGGGGGCTTGGCAGCCCCCTCAAGTGCACAATGGTTTTCACATCTATGCAGTGGCGTAGCGCGGGGGGTGCAGGGGGTGCCGTGGCCCCGGGCGCGAAATTTAGGGGGGCGCCAGTATGTGTCACTGGCTGCCTCCTCCTAATTTCTCGATCCTGTGTCCCCGGCCCGGCCGCCATGTTAAGTGTCCGGCGCCCTGTGATTGGGCGTATGGGGGTCATGTAAGGCGTAGGGCTGGCCTGTCCTAGATCGCTCCTGAAGTCCCGCCTCCGCACATGACCCCCCCATACGCCCAATCACAGGGCGCCGGACACTGAACATGGCTGCAGCCAGAGCGCAGGGGAGAGAGGAATGTGAGCCACCGCTGTCCTCTCCTCCTCCTCCTCCGGATTGATGCAGCCAGGATAAGAAGGTGAGTGAGAGTCTTGTTACTGGCTGGGGGGGCGAGAGAGAGACTGTAGGCAGGATAGTGTAGTTTAGTATGGAGGTCAGTGTAGTGTAGTGGTCAGTATGGGGGGCAGTGTAGTGTAGTATAGTGGTCAGTGTAGTATAGTGTAGTTTAGTATGGAGGTCAGTGTAGTGTAGTGGACAGTGTAGTATAGTGGACAGTATAGTGGTTAGTGTAGTATAGTATAGTGGTTAGCATAGTGGTCAGTATAGTGTAGTTGAGTATGGAGGTCAGTGTAGTATAGTGGTTAGTATGGTGTTTAGTGTAGTGGACAGTATAGTGGTCAGTATAGTATAGTGGTCAGTGAAGTGTAGTATGGTGGTCAGTATAGTGAACAGTGTAGTATGGTGGTCAGTATAGTGTAGTATGGTGGTCAGTATAGTGTAGTATGGTGGTCAGTATAGTGTAGTATAGTGGTCAGTATAGTGTAGTTTAGTATGGGGGTCAGTGTAGTGTAGTGGTTAGTATGGTGTTTAGTGCAGTGGACAGTATAGTGGTCAGTATAGTGTAGTGGACAGTGTAGTGTAGTATGGTGGTCAGTATAGTGGACAGTGTAGTATGGTGGTCAGTGTAGTGTAGTATGGTGGTCAGTATAGTGGACAGTGTAGTATGGTGGTCAGTGAAGTGTAGTATGGTGGTCAGTATAGTGGACAGTGTAGTATGTTGGTCAGTATAGTGTAGTATGGTGGTCAGTATAGTGTAGTATGGTGGTCAGTATAGTGTAGTTTAGTATGGAGGTCAGTGTAGTGTAGTGGACAGTATAGTATGGTGGTCAGTGAAGTGTAGTATGGTGGTCAGTATAGTGGACAGTGTAGTATAGTGGTCAGTGTAGTGTAGTATGGTGGTCAGTATAGTGTAGTATGGTGGTCAGTGTAATGTAGTATAGTGGTCAGTATAATGTAGTATGGTGGACAGTGTAGTATGGTGGACAGTGTAGTAAAACAGACAGTGTAGTATAGTGGTCAGTATAGTGGTTAGTATAGTGTAGTTTAGTATGGAGGTCAGTGTAGTGTAGTGGACAGTGTAGCATACTGATCAGTGTAGTGTAGTATGGTGGTCAGTGTAGTGTAGTATAGTGGTCAGTATAGTATAGTGGTCAGTGTAGTGTAGTATGGTGGTCAGTATAGTGGACAGTGTAGTGTAGTATGGTGGTCAGTGTAGTGTAGTGGTCAGTATAGTGTAGTATGGTGGTCAGTATAGTGTAGTATGGTGGACAGTGTAGTATAACAGACAGTGTAGTATAGTGGTCAGTGTAGTGTAATATATTGGTTAGTGTAGTATAGTATAGTGGTTAGTACAGTGTAGTTTAGTATGGAGGACAGTGTAGTATAGTGGACAGTATAGTGTAGTATAGTGGACAGTGTAGTGTAGTATGGTGGTCAGTGTAGTATGGTGGTCAGTATAGTGTAGTATAGTGGACAGTGTAGTATGGTGGTCAGTATAGCGTAGTATAGTGGTCAGTGTAGTGTAGTATGGTGGTCAGTGTAGTATAGTGGACAGTGTATTGTAGTATGGTGGTCAGTGTAGTGTAGTATGGTGGTCAGTATAGCGTAGTATAGTGGTCAGTGTAGTGTAGTATAGTGGTCAGTGTAGTGTAGTATGGTGGTCAGTGTAGTGTAGTATGGTGGTCAGTATAGCGTAGTATAGTGGTCAGTGTAGTATGGTGGTCAGTGTAGTGTAGTATAGTGGTCAGTGTAGTATAGTGGTCAGTGTAGTGTAGTATGGTGGTCAGTGTAGTATGGTGGTCAGTGTAGAGTAGTATAGTGGTCAGTGTAGTGTAGTATGGTGGTCAGTATAGCGTAGTATAGTGGTCAGTGTAGTATGGTGGTCAGTGTAGTGTAGTATAGTGGTCAGTGTAGTGTAGTATGGTGGTCAGTGTAGTATAGTGGTCAGTGTAGTGTAGTATGGTGGTCAGTGTAGTATGGTGGTCAGTGTAGTGTAGTATGGTGGTCAGTATAGTGGACAGTGTAGTATGGTGGTCAGTATAGCGTAGTATAGTGGTCAGTGTAGTGTAGTATGGTGGTCAGTGTAGTATAGTGGACAGTATAGTGTAGTATAGTGGACAGTGTATTGTAGTATGGTGGTCAGTGTAGTGTAGTATGGTGGTCAGTATAGCGTAGTATAGTGGTCAGTGTAGTGTAGTATAGTGGACAGTGTAGTATGGTGGTCAGTATAGCGTAGTATAGTGGTCAGTGTAGTGTAGTATGGTGGTCAGTGTAGTATGGTGGTCAGTATAGCGTAGTATAGTGGTCAGTGTAGTATGGTGGTCAGTGTAGTGTAGTATAGTGGTCAGTGTAGTATGGTGGTCAGTGTAGTGTAGTATGGTGGTCAGTGTAGTGTAGTATGGTGGTCAGTGTAGTGTAGTATGGTGGTCAGTGTAGTGTAGTATGGTGGTCAGTATAGCGTAGTATAGTGGTCAGTGTAGTATGGTGGTCAGTGTAGTGTAGTATAGTGGTCAGTGTAGTATAGTGGTCAGTATAGCGTAGTATAGTGGTCAGTGTAGTGTAGTATGGTGGTCAGTGTAGTATAGTGGACAGTATAGTGTAGTATAGTGGACAGTGTATTGTAGTATGGTGGTCAGTGTAGTGTAGTATGGTGGTCAGTATAGCGTAGTATAGTGGTCAGTGTAGTGTAGTATAGTGGACAGTGTAGTATGGTGGTCAGTATAGCGTAGTATAGTGGTCAGTATAGCGTAGTATAGTGGTCAGTGTAGTATGGTGGTCAGTGTAGTGTAGTATAGTGGTCAGTGTAGTATGGTGGTCAGTGTAGTGTAGTATAGTGGTCAGTGTAGTGTAGTATGGTGGTCAGTGTAGTGTAGTATGGTGGTCAGTATAGCGTAGTATAGTGGTCAGTGTAGTATAGTGGTCAGTGTAGTGTAGTATAGTGGTCAGTGTAGTGTAGTATGGTGGTCAGTGTAGTGTAGTATGGTGGTCAGTGTAGTACGGTGGTCAGTGTAGTGTAGTATGGTGGTCAGTGTAGTATGGTGGTCAGTGTAGTGTAGTATAGTGGTCAGTGTAGTGTAGTACGGTGGTTAGTGTAGTATGGTGGTCAGTGTAGTGTAGTATGGTGGTCAGTGTAGTGTAGTATGGTGGTCAGTATAGTGTAGTATAGTGGTCAGTATAGTGTAGTATAGTGGTCAGTACAGTGTAGTATGGTGGTCAGTGTAGTGTAGTATAGTGGTCAGTGGACAGCGTAGTATAGTGGTCAGTATAGTGTAGTATAGTGGTCAGTATAGTGGACAGTGTAGTGTGGTATAGTGGACAGTGTAGTATAGTGTAGTATAATGGGCAGTGTAGTGTAGTGGACAGTATAGTGGTCAGTGTAGTATAGTGGACAGTATAGTATAGTGGTCAGTGTAGTTCTCAGTGTAGTGGTCAGTATAGGAATCAGGTAGGCCAGTAGTACTTGTATTTGAAGGGACTCAGGGATAGCTAAAAGTCTGCATGTTAGGGGGCGCAAATTACTTGCCTTGCCCCGGGTGCTGACAACCCACGCTACGCCACTGCATCTATGAGAAAGTATCTCCCTGCTATTTGTGCATTGCAGGAGACTCACCTCACCCCTGACTCCCTGTCTTGCCTCAAATTCATGTGGGTGGGCAAGGCCTATCACTCCGCTCACACCTCCTTTTCCAGAGGAATGAGTGTGTTGATACATTACTCACTAGACTACCAGGACTGGATAGTGTGGTGGACACCGAGGGAAGATATTTCATTTTACATTGCCGCCTGTTCTCTTTGAAATGTATATTTGCTTTTGTATATATCCCACCTCCGTACATCAGGTCCTGCGGGCGGTGCTGGAATTTCAGTTGGGGCATCTGGATGTACCTATGTATGTCTGGTGGGCTGTTTATATGTTTGGAGGAGTAGGAACCTTAAAAAATGTCAGTTCTCATGCTTTTCAAAATCACATATGTCCTCGTCACGCATTGACCTATGCCTCTGTTCGGATACAGCTGTCCGTTCGGTGGCAGAGATAAACTATACGCTGAGGGGGATATCAGATCACTCTCCACTGATTCTTGGTCTGGAGGTCTGTCCCCCCTCAACACTACTACTCAATGCTCCCTGGAAGCTAAATGTCTTCTGGCTCAATCTTCTGGCCCAGATAATTACAGATTTGTGGTGTGATCAGGCAGGGTACCTAGATGTGGGGGTGGCATGGGAGACATTCAAGGCCTTTCTTAGGGGGATGTTTATAAGAGAAGTGAAAGCATGACCTGGAGATCAAGTATGTCGATACCCCCACTGAGGATCGTAGGGACGCATGGTTGTCTGCTCAAGATACGTTGAGCCGGCTCACCTCCTCTGCGGCTGAGCGTAAACGCTTCTGCAGCAAACTTGCCTTTTACGAAGAGGGTGAACATACTGGTCACCTTTTAGCTAAAATTTCTCGTTTTCAACAGACATCACCATCCATTGTTGCCTTAAGGGCATCTGATGGAAAGGTGACCAATTCCCCGGATAACATTATGACAATTCTTAGCTCATATCACTCTGATTTATACCGTTCTCAGCAGAACGACTTCCTACATGCATATCTTGAAGAGGTAGAGCTACCTACTCTGTCAGACATGGCTAGACAACAAATGGATGCCCCCCTGACTCTAGAGGAGCTGCAGATAGTGTCCAGAATGTTCCCCAACTCCAAGGCGTTGGGGGAGGATGATATCCCGGCAGAGGTGTATAAGCAATATGGTGAACAGCTATTGCCCAGACTGTTGGGGGTATTTAATGAAGTAAAAAAAAAACGTGTGCCTCCACCCTCTATGACTAAAGCCATTACAGTCTTATTACTAAAACCTGGCAAAGACCCCTTAGACCCAGGCTCGTACAGGTCAATATCCCTTCTGCAATCAGATGTGAAAATACTGGCTAAGGTCCTAGCCCTGAGACTGAACAAGGCTATATCTTCCATAATACATTCGGATCAAGTTGGGTTCATGCCTCAGAAATCCACGGGCATAATTTCACGTAGGTTATTTGTCAATCTACAATCCACTTCCAATAATATTTGGGCCAGGGCCTTACTCTCTTTTGACGCCCGACACGCCTTTGACAGTATAGAATGGTACTACTTATGGGCCATCCTGCATAAATTTGGGTTTGGGTCAGACAATATAGCCTGGGTACAACTATAATACAGCTATTCGAAGGCAGCCATTAGAGAGTCAGGGAGGGTATCCCAGTACCTATTTAGGGGCACCAGACAGGGATGCCCCTTATTACACCTCTACCGTTCGCCTTTGGCCATAGAATCAATGGCTGCCCGTATTCACGCCAATGTGGACATCAGGGGCTTTCAGTACGGAGAGCTCCATTAAAAATGTATGCTTTACGCGGACGACATCATGCTTCTTTTGGAAGACACGTCGAAGTCCCTGAAGGAGGCTATGGAGGTTGTCTGGACATGGGCAGATATTCAGGTTTAGTGATTAACTGGACCAAGTCTTCTCTCATGCTCCTAGATAAGAAATCAGGCCCGCAGGTGATGAACCTACTGGACAGAGTTCAGGTATCTGGGCATACAGGTTATGCCTAAGTATATCACTTTAAATCTGTCCCCTCTATTGAATCGCTGCAGGGATTGGGTAAAGTTGTGGTCTAGATTGAAACTGTCCCCAGTGGGTAGGATAAACTTGATGTAAATTATCTTGATGCCACAGCTCCTGAATATACCTCACAAATCCCCCATGGTGGTCCCATTAAGCAGTTTAGAGTTATTAATTTCATTTTCAGGTTCCTTATTTGCCTAAACTCAACAGCAAGGGTAAAATTCCCTTCACATTTTTCCTGTGTCTGGGTACTCCTTTATCCCTAGTGCTTCCTCTTGTGCACTGGTTCTTGAGCCTCTCTCTTTCGATTGTGGGTAGAAAAAAATCCTCTTTAATGTGGTTTTCTTTGTGTCTATTTTTTGGCTACTGCTTGAGGGGTCAGTCCACCCAAAAGTGATATTTTATAATATCCCTGCCTGGTGAGCCTTTGGCTTTTTATATATTGTGGATGCTACAATAGCGAGGTCTCCTTGCCATAGTTTTGGACTCCTGGGAAATTTAGGTGATGTCACTAACTTTGCACGTTCAAGAATTTGCTATAATACAGAATACATTAAAGTGGTATTAAACCCAAAGCAAACATTTAGTATATAGCAGCTTACAAATTTTTGGATGTGATGCCTGCATTCGTTTTGTAATTTGCCATTTTTTCCCTTATTTTCACTTAGTGATCCGGCCCGTAAGTCTGTTGTTTTTAACAGAACAAGCTATCCTACAAATGTAAATGTTATTAACAATGCAGTTACACAAGTTCTTCAGTCTTGTCTCACTGCCACAGCAATCCAGGGAAGAATCAATACCGGGCATTTGGTCAGCCTGCATTACCTGACAAACTGATGGCCACAATTTTAGAATTTGGTTATCACAAATAGTATAGAACTCTGTCCAGGATGTCCCTGGTTGCCTTACAGAGCTGTAACCATCCTCTTGAACCTTCTTCCTAAATTGAGCCTGTGTTTTCTTCCCATTCAGGACAAAGTAACATATTCATTTTTAAACTTCTCATGGAAGATACTTTAAGGATGTGTTGGATAGGAAATTCTACTTATTACAATGATCTAAACAACATCAGGTGATGACTGTAAACCAGCCATTTGCATCCAAGGATGAACCTTTTAGCATTTGGACTGATAATGTGGAGACCATCATCAGTACCAAAAATTATAAAGATTGGAGGGTGGAGAGGTAGTATATTTGCTGGCTAAAAATGTTTATTTTCTTTGTGTTCATGCTGCCTCTCTAATGCTCCTCTTACCAGGTCACCAAATTCCACCAAATGTTTGAGGGAATTTTTTAAGCTGGAGAACGGCTCTTCTTGGGCTCAATATAGGATAAAATTTGCACGTTATTTAAAGTCTGGGGTGTGTATTTGCTCTTCTGAGGTCTTATTTAGAGAAAGAGGTGTCCTGATGTGAAGATATAAGTATTTTCAGTTAGGATATGCTGCAAGGACTCAATTTAGGGGTGGGGAGGTGTCCTTAGCAAATACTAAGCTGGAGTATGTTCTCTTAGACCCTGATCATGATAAAAATGTTTCTAGATACTATGTGGCTAAATTAGTGGAAAGAGGCAGAAACTGTTGGTCTGCCATTGTACCGGAGTTGTAGGAGGAACAGTGGAGTGAGGTGCTCCGCACTTACCATACTACGGTAATTGCATCTATTGATAAAATGATATAGTTACGTTATCTACACCAAACGACTGTTTTGAATATGGAAAAGGGAATCCACTTTATGTCACAAGTGTCAGTTATTTGAGAGCACTTTTTTACATATGATTTGGGATTGCCCGAAGGTAAGGCCTCTGTGGTTTCAGGTGATGGATTTTTTTTAGTTACCAATTTTGGCTTCACAAACACATGGAACTCTCTTTTATGTTTGCTAAGTATTATTGAGGATGAGGAAATGAGTAACGTTACAGAATTGTTTATTAGACATCTCTTTTATTATGTTTGCAAGCTTATCACCAAGAGATAGATATATACAGACAGTCTTACTCTTACTATGTGGAAAAAATGGTTAATGCAGACCTTCCGCCTAATAGAATGACATATGAGGCCCGGGAGTGTCTCAAAATTTTTTCAAAAGTCTGGATCTCGCTGGGAAGAATCCCCTGCTACCTTAGAGGTCTCAGAGGGTTGAATCTTATATAGTAGGGTGGACTGTAGGGAGGGCACTGGGAAGATCTAAGTGTCCCCTTTATGTGGTGTATAGGCCAAGTGGTTCACGGGCTTAATAAGAAATGGTAGCTGTTGTATTTATATTTCTTTTCATGTGTTTTCATTTCTGTTACAAATAAATTAGCTTTTTTTTTTTTTTTGCTGGACAAAGATATGTATACGGGTCACTGGTATGATTTATTGGTCTTTATGCTTTAATTATTTCTGCTGTAAATGTAAATATTTTTTTATTTTTGATACAGGCTTGTGACATATAATGCTTGTGGATCTGTCCTGTAATTTCTTGTACAGTGACAAAAATAATTAGTGGCAAAAATAATTATTTGATCCCCTGCCCACTAACAAAGAAATGAAGGGTCTATAATTGTTATCATAGGTGTATTTAGAATGATAGAGAAAGAACATCAACTAAAAATCCAGAAAAAACACATGACACAAATGTTATAAATTGAGGTGCATTTCAGTGTGTAAAATAAATATTTGATCCCCTACCAACCAACAATAATTCTGGCTCCCACAGACTGGCTACAGTATGTGCTCATGTGGTACACAGATTAGTCCCATCATTTTAAGAAGGTGCTCCTAACGACAACTTGTTATGTGTATAAAATACACCAGTCCACAGAATATCTTTCTTCCATTCAAACCTAACCATCATGGGCAAGACCAAAGAGCTGTCAGAAAACATTAGGGACACGATTGTAGACCTGTACATGGCTGTAATGGGCTATAAGACCATCAAGAAGAAGCTTGATGAGAAGGAGACAACTGTTGGAATGTTTATTTGCAAATGGAAGAAATACAAAATAACCATCAATCGCCCTCAGACTGGAGCTACATGCAAGATGTCCTCAGCCAAAAGAATTATGACATTGGGAATAAAGAGTTATTGTCAATTAAGGAAGCCTTTTTCAAATGGACGCATGTGCTGGAAGAGCGCTAATCATCCTGTAACTATTCACACTGATCATAAAAATTTGGAATTCATCTATTCTTTTCCAGTTTCAATCCAATTATCTCATATCGACCTTGGTCAAGGAATGGTAAGGCCTTAGCAAGGATGTTGTCTAAAGGCTTGGCGTCCATTAGTGTGGCTGCTTAGATCTGTAGCTCTGGCTCTATACAGACATCCTGCAGGCGATCCTTTCCCAAAAGGCACCGAATCCTTCTAAAAGATGGCGGGATCCCGAGGCAGGCATTATGGTGAATAAATATGGGCCACCAGCTCCTCAGTCAGTGGCAGAACGATTGGCAAAGGTTCGCAGGCAAGATGGTGCCGATCCCTCAGCCAAGCCTGAAGCCACACTGCAGCCCTCTCCCATCTCAGCACAGCTCTCCACATCAGGGGTGAGTGACTCTCTGCCTGCTGTGTTCCACACTCAGGCTGACCTCCTAACATCATTAGACTCCCCTACATGCTTTGAAGACTGTAATTCTCCAGGCCCTCCTTCAGGGGAGCCTATTCTGGCTGAAATCAAGCTAGCTATAAAAGACTGCAAGGCTTTCCTTACAGTTCAGGTGGAAAGCATCCATATTGATTTTTTCCCTATTGAAGCAAGATGTGCAAAACTTGAGGGAGCGAACAGGGGGGGGGGGGCAGAAGAACATATCAGCTCCCTGGAGGACACGACACACCCCTTAGCTGCCACTCTGCGTACTGCTACTGATGAGCTGGTGTCCCTCAGAGCCAAAATGGAGGATTTAGAGAACCGCTCTCGCAGGAACAATCTACGATTTGTGGGGCTCCCTGAGCATTCAGAGGGGGCCCACTCTGCAAGGTTCCTTCACTGCTGACTGCAAGATGTTTTTGGGATGGAGGTGTTGTCCTATACCTTCGTGATTGAGCATGCACATCGCACCCTGCCACGTCCTCCTCCCTCGGGGGCCCCCCCAAGATCCCCAATTGCAAAAATCCTCAATTTTCAAGACAAAGTCACCATCCTGCGCCTTGCTAGAGAAAAGGACTCACTCAAATTTAATGGTAATAATGTCTCCATATATCTGGATTTCTCGTCTGAAGTTTAATGCCAGTGCAAATCATTTGCTGCGGTGTTCCTTTTGGGAAAGAACCTAGACAACGCCCCAACTGATGCTGTACTCAGTAGTTTTTCTTCCTCTCTGCCTAATTACTCATTCTCCTGAAGCAAGCTTGAGCACCTGTGGGTCACCCTATCCTTCTTTTTGTCTCCTACACTCCATTGCTACAGATGACCTGAGGACTGCACCCACCCATTCTTTCCTGCTATATGTTACTACCCCTGTGATGGAACTGTCAGATGCCATTGTAGGCTATAACATCTGTCCTACTCGGTGGGTAACCCCTGCCTTGCCTTATACTACTACCACTGTTTGTGCCTCCTTTTACAGGTAACTGTTATATCCTGCTGGATGGAACCTTCACCTTTACAGACTCTCTGGACCCACTACCTCCCCCACTCCAGTAGGTGGCAGGGCCACAGGTTTTTGTTTTCTTGTTTAGGGAACCAAAGCTCACTATGTTTGGGATGGTTCAGCAGGGTAGGGGGAAAGGGATTTCAGTTTTTTTTTCTTTTTTGGCCCCTATCAAGTTTCAGTTGTTTCTTTTCTGCTGCTGTTTTTTATGCTCCTATTGCGGATTCATTTCTGTTGCTACAGTGCATTTATATGCATTGTTTTATATGTTGTATTGCATCGCCCCATGATCCTATGCTGTATATGACTGAATATGGCTAATATCCTAAAACTGATCTCTTGGAATGTCAGGGTTTTGAACTCACCTCTTAAGTGGTCCTTGGTATTCTTCTTCCTTAAAAAATATAAGCCACATATTGTCTGCCTTCAAGAGACTCACCTCACCAATGCTAATGCAATGCAATGCAAACTGCGGTCCCTTAAATGCCCTTGGCTGGCTACACAGTACCACTCTACACATACCAACTACTCCCATGGGGTTTCTATCCTGCTAGCAAAATACCTACCAGCTGAAATCCTGTGGATTAATACAGACCCAGAGGGGAGATTCATTATACTTACTATCCAAATTATCTCCATAGTATTTACACTAGTGAACATATATGTTCCTCCCCCATTTCCCTCAGACCTACTTTCCAATTTATCCCTGATGCTGCTATTTAGAATCCCTGGCCCCCTGCTCTATATTGGGGACTTTAATGCTGTTCTTGATCCTGCTATGGACCGCTTGGGGGGTGAGGGTAGACCCTACCCCTCATTTATTGACTGGACCCAGGTTATGGTCTTACTAAATGTGGCGGTGGAAGCACCCAGAGGAGCAACACTTTTCTTGCCACTCTGACTCCTTCCACACTATGTCACCTATAGATATGTTGAATATTTTGATACTGTTGAAGTACTCCCTATTGTGTAGGCAGCTTCCTACCTTCCCCGAGGGGTGTCTGATCATGCTCCCCTTTCTGTGGATCTTCTCCTACTGCCAAACTCGAGCACTTTTGCCTGGCAGCTGGTTAAAGGATGAGATGGTACAGAATGACTGCAGGAAGAACTTTGCGGATTATTGGCATACGAATCAGGGCACTATTGGGTCCTCAACTGTCTGGGAGGCTTCTAAGGCCATGCTATGAGGCACCTTTATGTCCATTACTGGAAATTTGTGCAAGAACACCCAGCAGTGCACTGAGGATCTAGAAAATTAGATGATAGCTGCAGAAGCAGCATATGCTGTGAATCCTGATTCGGGTACCCGGACCTCATGGCTACATAGTCGTAGAGAATATGAGCTCTGTCTCTTGGACCTCACTAAAAAACATATGCTCTACGTCACTCAGAAGTCATTTGAGCACGGCAATAAGGCGGGTCACCTACTTGCATATCTAAATAGGCCAGTCTGTACTCCCATCTCTATTCCTAGGATTCTAACTTTTCAGGATATGGTTAGCGATGTCCCTCATGAGATAACAGACACCTTCCTCACCTTCTATCGTGATTTATACACTGCTAAGGCCCACTACTCCGATGCCCAACTGGACAACTACTTGACTCAGACGGTGCTTCCCCGACTTTCTGAAGAAGACCAGACTGAATTGGATGAACCTTTCTCTGTTAAGAAGCTCTACCTGGCAATTTCGCAGCTCCCGACTCATAAGGCGCCGGGCTTAAATGGCTTTCCAGCTGAATGGTATGCACAATTTCGACACCAATTGAATCCCATCTTACTCAATACATATAATATGGCCCTGAAAGATGGAGTGCTTCCTCCTTCTATGAGAGAGGCTTTAATTATTTTGATACTCAAACCATGGAAAGATCCGCTCAAATATAAATCTTATAGACCTATCTCTCTCATTAATGTGGATGTTAAAATTCTGGCCAATCGTCTGAATGGGATTGTTGTGAAATTGGTTGGGAGTGATCAAGGGGTATTTATACCAGTCCGTTCAACCAGAATGAATATTCATAGATTGCTCCATAATTTGACCTATCCCCATGACTGTACCTCTTCCCGTGTGATTGTGTCACTCAACACTTGCAAAGCCTTCGATAGTGTAGAGTGGCCTTATCTATTTTGGATATTGCAACTGTATGGGTTTGTCCCTCAACTCATAGCATGGATACGGCTACACATCACCGCTTGCCTGACTGAGAATTAACTCTCAGGTCACTGAGCTCTTTCCGATTACTAGAGGCACCAGGGCAGGGGTGTCCCTTATCGCACCTCCGGTTTGCTTTGGCTATGGAGCCCCTTGCTGTAAGGATCCGTAGCTCTGAAGAGCGTATATCTCTCTAAGCTGACGATACTCTAGTCTATCTAGCGGACCCTCATACATCTCTTGATAATCTCTTGTCTGAAGTTAACACCTTTAGTGACTATTCCGGATGAACTGGGATAAATCTATCCTATTTCCACTGGATCAAAATGTACTCCCGCTGATTCACTCGAACTCTAAACTGGAAGTCACTACCTCTTTTAGATATCTAGGGGTTATAGTTCAGTCACCACTATCCTTGTATATTGCCAATAATCTACGCCCCCTCCTGCTACAACTACAGACACAGACCAAATAGTGGAAAGATCTGCCGCTGGATCTCATGGGGAGAGACTTGTCCTTAAAATTATTTACTTACCTAAATTACTATGTTATGTCTAATTCACCTTGCAAAATTCCCAAATCCCTTTTTCAAAGCATTGACTCCATCTGTATTGCATTCCTTTGGAACAGGCAGTCCCCCCTAGAGTTGCTCTAAAACTCTGTGCCTCCCCTCACATATGGCAGGTCTGGCCTTTACTACCTAGCATCCCAGCTGGTTAACATTCATGATTGGCCATAACTCTGATAATGCCTGCACCACTACTGAGGGAGCCATAGTTTCCTCATTTGAGACACTCTACAACATTGTCTATAGGGGATGCACACCACCTGCACCGGGCATGTCGATAATCCAAACCTTCCTATCCCTGTTCTGAACGGTAGCTGTGAAAATGTCTACTGATTCATGGCAGACCTCCCCCAACAGTCCCTTGTGGTTCAACCCTTACCTTAAGGAGTTATGTTCTATACCTGACCCCATCAGATGGACATCAAAGGGAGTAAAATACTTATGTCATCTATACACCCCCCAGGGATTTAAATCCTTTTCTCAACTACAGACAGACTTTGACATCCCATCAACATACCTATTTAACTGTTACCAACTCAGACATGCTATACGTACTCAGTTTGGTTCTCTGCTCAGTCCTATTAAGACGCCTGACCTGGAAAAACTTCTGAGAGACCCGGACCAGACGAAACTTATATCCACGTATGACGCCACTCTCATGACAGGCACTAACGCTAGGTTTCGGAGAGCTCAAGAGAGGTGGGCCTCCTTTGATATCTCTATCACAGAAGAGGATTGGTCTGAGTTCTGTGATACGTTCAAAACCTCTGTTATCTCCTCGAGGGACAGGGTGATTTAACTGAAGATTTTCCATCATTCACACCTCACCCCTGCTAGACTGTATAAAATGGGACTATCCCCCTCTGCTGATTTTCTCCACTGCTTTTGGACTTGTCCACGACTTCTGGGTTGACATAGGCTCCTTCATATCTTCTGCACTGGGTTTGCCAAATATAGTACACCCTAAAAATTGTCTGCTGGGCATATTTGGTGACCTTGCTGTCCAGCCGCAGGCTAAGAGACTACTTTGCATCCTCTACTGTATTTCTATGCAGGGAAGTCCCTCCTGCTGACATGGAAAGGGTCAGAGACCCCAATGCTGAATAAGTGTCTGAAACTTGTCAATGATTCCCTGCCTCTATATAAACTTTGCTTTGACATCCGTAACAGGACTAAAGCATTCCACAAAATATGGGGCAGATGGCTGGCTACCCCACTGACCCTCTCCCCTGTACTACCATGACAGGGGTTCACCTTGTGAGTGTTGTATTCAACGTCTGTTATGCCCAGGATGTTTAAAAACCATATCTCTTACTCCTCTGTTGATGTTTACATCCACTGGTAGATGTAATATCTAGTTTATTATTGCACACTGCCCAGATTTGCATGAAATGCTGGAATAGGAGCATTATGTTATCGGTGTTGTAGTTTTTGTTTGTGCCTTTTGTTTTATATCTGTATGTCGTAAAACTGCAACAAAAATATCTTTTTAAAAAAAATTAACATTGACCTCAAGTACAAGAGCAGCTTTTAGACTCAAGTGCATCATCTCTATGTACCTGAATCGGTTCAGGTAGAAACTCTCAGGTTGGTGCATGACTCTAAACTTGCTGGGCATTTCAGGGTTTCTAAGATGGAAGAACTTTTATCATGTTACTTTTGGTGGCCTGATTACAAGAAAGATGCCAGGAGCTATGTGACCTTGTGTCTGACCTGTGCACACAGTAAGACACCCCGATCTTCTCCTTTGGGGTTACTCCAACCACTCTCTGTTCCATCAAGATCATGGGTTCAATTTCTATGCACTTCATGATTGATCCTTCTTCCTCAAAAGAACTTGCCACTATCTTGATAGTTGTTGATTGTCTCAATAAGATAGCTAATTTTATACCTGTTAAGGGGGTAACCTATGCTGAACAAACTGCGGTGCTGATGGTTCGAGAAGTCTTTAAGCTACATGGAATTCCTGATGATGTGGTGTCTAACAGAAGCGTGGAGTTTATTTCAAAACCTTTACTTGGCTTTAGGTGTAACAATTAATCTGTCCTCTGCATTTCATCCTCAGTCGAATGTTTAGACCAAAAAGACCAATCAAACCTTGGAGTAATACCTTTGATGTTTTGCCAGTTATCTTCAGGAAAATAAGGTGAACTTCTTAACGCAGAGTTATTTTATAACAATTCTAAAGATAGCTTCACTTTCTAAAGTCCTTTTTTTATTAAACACCAGGTATCATTTAGTTTATTCCTCATCTCCCCATCTCAATTCCAATTTCTTGCTGTCACCAACAAATTAACTACATTATGGGAAATTCAGGAGAAATTGATTGATACTTTGAAGGAAGCGCAGGAAGAGGCTGCTGCCAGACATTGCAGGCCATTCCTACACTTCATGTGGGTGACAAAGTTTGGTTATCTGTCAAAAATGTGAAAGTTCATGTTCCATTTGCTACGTTGAGCCAAAATTTTGAGAAACCTTTCCAGATTTCTGCTCAAATCAACCTGGTCAACGCAGTAGTGTAAGGCCACAGGTATGAGCTCCAGTTGTTGAAGGACTGAAGGATCAATTAGAATAGATCCAGAATCCTTAGACATATCCTTTGACCAGATGCCCAGGGTCTAGCAGATAAATATGAAAGCAATTACAAGTTGCTGGACAGGAGCTGGTGGGAAGAATATAGCCTTGAAAATGACTTCAAGCCTTTTATCCTCATAATCTTTAAACATCTGGATGTCTTACACAGGAACAGTAGGAGTCTTATTAAGCCATTTTTGCCAGATCTGCCTGATCATGTGACCACTGTGATTGGCGGTCACATGATCGGGAGCTGGCATGTTTTTGAGCATGCTCTCAGCACAGAAACCTCTACTACATATGGACATGTGTGGCATGTGGAATTTAAAGCCCACCCCATTTGCCCACGCACAGATGTGTTACGTGGGCAGCAAGAGGTTAAGGCAAAAATAGCCAGATCCACTTCTTACAGCACTCCTCTTAAATAGGGTATTTTTAAACAAAGGATTTGTGAGGAGTAAATAATATCTGGATTAGGCCAATCACTATACAAAAACAGGTTGAGTGTTGAGTGTGCTGGAAAAATTTAAATAGGCTGGGGGCTTGTTACCGAATGCAGGCTGGTAACGTTAGAGATTGTAGATGCAGATCTTTCCAGGTTTAGGCATGTGTATACTTCTTCAACCAGTACTGAAATGCTATCCTTAAGCTTAGGCGTTCTGTCACCTGATTGAACCTTTCCCTGTACCAACTCACCCAAAAGGGATAGGGTTCACTCGTAGACATTTCCAGCTGAATGTGCAGAAGCAGCTGCAGCCACATGTAAATCAGAGATGGACTCTGAAGGGGAGGATTTGGTAGCATGCTTTGTGACCCCTGCTTTCTGAATCAGCTAACACGCTTGGTTAACCTGGAGCTGTTAATGGACAGCTATCCATGAGCTTGTGTTCTGCTATACTAATAGTATGTAAAATGAGGAAATTCACAATAAGGCCGGGTTCACACCTATGCAAATTAGATCCGGATTTCCCCGCATCCAATTCGCATAGCAGGAGAATGTAACTGGCTCCCTATGGAGCCGGTTCACATATCTCCGTTGCGGCTGCAGAGCGCACTGCACAGAGAAGCTGTGCGTCTTTGGCTCCATTTCAGGGCCAAATTCAGGCATAGAATCAGCCCTGATTCATCCCTGAAATGGGGAATGGGGATGCACAGCGCTCCTGTGCGATCCGCAGTGGGTTACAGTGTGAACCTGGCCTAATGATTACTTATACACTAACTGCTGCAGCAGAAAGGATTAATAGATTGACTTGATATAAACAAGTGGGGTACTTGTGCGCCACTCAAAGTGTTGAATAAGAATAGATAAATAAAAAGTGTAATAAATGTTGTATATAGCTGCTAGACTTCTATAGTGTCACCAGCACCAAAATTATATAATAGCAATGAAGTGAAGCAGCACTATATATGTACACTAGTAAATATCCAATAAAGTGCAATCTTCAAAAAATGTCACAATACAATGTGCAAAAAAATGCATAAATTTGATCAAAGTGCAAGTGCAATAATATAATCAGAAAAAAAGTTCAAATAACAATGATAGTCCAAAATTTAGAAAACTGTGTGAAAAACTTCACAATTAATTAATAGTCTCTTCAAATGTGCAAATTAGTGCAAAAGAGGAGGTGGAGGGAAGAAATGTATCCAAGTGTGTAGAAAAAAATATAACGTGATGAAAGCTTATAGATCACTTTTACAATCCACACCCCATGTGTTCTAGCCTCTCACCTCCAAGATAGACCCCAATGGGTCTAGTCACACATCCAGCTAATCCTTACTGGCAATCTGTGCTTCCTTCCTCTCTGCTGGAGATCTTAGCAGAACAGAAAAAACGACTGCAGCTGTAGAGGGTAAACAGCTCTTTTTCCTGTGTAGTCTGCGCTTTAAAACAACCTCTTTCCAAGGCTCCTCCAGTTAGGTGATATTATGCAAAGGATAAAATGATCTCCATAGTGTAGTAGTTTAAAATAGATACATTTTATTAAAAAAATAGCAATTTACATCTTAAAACTGCAAAGATCAGCAGCGTGTAAAACAAGGACTTCCGGTAAGGAGACTTCTTACTTAATAACCAAATGGACAATTGGTATAAGAGTGACACAAATCGTCCAAGGTAAATGGCTAAGAGTTAACCATTAACATATTAAAATTGATTTGTTGTTGATAAGAGCAAGGGATGTGTGCCCAGAGTGTGTCGCAACCATAGTAAAGCGCAAATAGAGATTTCAAAAAGTGTCACACCACCAAATTAAATGTTTTGCAGCAGACACACCTTAAAGAGGATATGGGAATACCCTCTGTACAGATGTCCGGCCCTTTTTTAGTAGGGACAAGCAGTTACTCACAAATGGCAATCTAGATGGCCGATAGGATCCCAGGCAGGACAGTATGCACATACCAGACAGTCTTTGCCCCTAGTGGCAGGAGTTCCACTAGTTGGGTGTATTATGGTACTTGACCTTTAAAGCATTCTGGGGCTAACCTATTATACAAAACTTGTATTAACAGGTTAATAAAGTTTATCTGTTTAAACTTACCATGCTAGAGTGGTCTTGGGTCTGTCCAACAGTACAATATACCCCCTACAAGATCAGTTTGTTCCCCAGTATAATACCCCCTACCCCTGGTGAGTCTGTCCCCAGTACAATGCCCCCCCCCCCCCCCAGCCCAATCTGTCTCCCTATACAATCATTACACTCCACAGCTCATTCTATCCCCCAGTACAATTATTACAGTTGTAGGAGATCTTTTTGTCCCAACAACCTAGATGCCATTACATCTCCTATGTCTGGTTTGGGACTTGGGCACTATGTATTTCATAGCTGGTAATTCTGGCACCTTGTATACGATTTTTGAGATTGTGTGTCTCTCTTTTTGGGTGCGGGTTAGGCTCCTATCATGTTTGGCGCCCCCAGTGATGCAGCCTCCTCCTTTGTGGATTGGCAGCGGATTTCTGGGGTTATGTCCTTACTGGGGGGACCTTACCTGTTTCCCTGAGACACCTCTATAACTACCTTTTTGTTGTGTGTGTCCCATTCTATGTATGGATGCCGGTCCCTTTGGTGTGGGGAGCGCTTGGGGACTCAGCCTTCCCTCATGGGGGGGGGTGGACTGTGGTTACCCCTGTGTTGTCCTTGCCTTGGCGATCCAGCTCTGTCTTTTTTGAGACACTAACATATTCTGTTTATGTGCACTCTATAACTGAAATAAAAAAAAAATTGATTCCAGGTTCCCTCTTTATAACGAGTGGGACTTTTATTGCATCTCCCTTTTTTGCTGCCCTTGTTGGGTTTCATACCCTATGGCCCTTCTGTGTGATGAAAAACATTTACAAACCTTCAGGATGAGCTCTGGGTGCTGAGGGAATTTTTTCTCCAGATCAATTTATTTGCTATGTAAGTTCACTATGCATATATCTTTTGTATCAATAGGTGTTTATCATACACTGTACTTAATCGTTTCAATGGTAAATTTTATTTCTGTACTTCAATGTACTTATATTATATTCTATATGTCAGAGGTGGTAACAGTCCCTGATGAAGATTATATTTTATGCACTTTTTTGAAACGTGTTGGAATTCTCTACTACTTACCTTCTAGGCTACCCGATTGTATGGTTTATGCCTATGTAGTAGGATTCTACCACCTGTCTACAATTGTATAATATTTTCCATGCATGCACTTGTGTTTTTCTTGTGGTTTGTTTCCAAAAGAATTCTGTTTTTATGCTTTGTACTTTGTATCAATAAATCCATGTAAAATATATATATATATATATATATATATATATATATATTTCTTTATTTCTTTATTTCATTTTCTTTTTTTCAATTGCCTTTAAAATCCCATTCTTGAGGTTCGGCATTTTTCGAAGCCTGCAAAACATTCCCTGCTTAAGAACAGATAGAATGTGCAGTCTATACCTAGATCACTTCAGAAAGGATTTTTCCTTCCCCCAAATGTTATCTAAACTTTATCCAGTGGTAAACAAAACTTTGTAAAGATGTAGATGTAGGCTATTCCTGTGGTTGATCCTGCCATCTCTGTTCTAAGCAAATATATCACTATATAGATTTTCCTTCTTTTACTGATGCTGCAGAAACAAAATTTAAGATACTCTTAAAAAAGGATGTCTTTGCTCTTGCAGGCCTGGCCTTGCAAACACCGCTCGTTGCTATTTCAGTATGTCAAACTGCAGCTATCTAAACTAGGGCAAAGAACATCCAAAATGACCCTGCGTTTTAGAATTGTGCTGTAACAAAGCAATTGCCTGCTTCTCTGCTTTTTTGTGTGGATACCCTAGAAATTGTCATGGGCCACATTTCCAGAATAACTCTAATCTCCATTCACATGCACAGAATCTTATGGCTAAATGCTTGGACAATTAAAGCTGCCTGCAAAAAATGTCTCATACATATGTCTTTCCAAAGAAAACAGTTTAATTAAACACTTGACCAATTTATCAAAGAGGTCACAGGTTGGAAGGTTTTACTGCTACAGCAGAAGATCCCACAAACCTTTCTCAGGAGCCCATAGCTCCTCTAAACAGAGCACCTCTCCACTCCTCCAACCAGGCTTTCCCTTCACAACTAAATTCAGCCCTTCCCTTTGGCACATGACTTGGCTCACAAAGGCCACCAAGCCTTCCCCAAAGTCCTCTTCACAATGATGGGGCACCCTAACTCTCAGGAGTGGGGAGACATCTCTTACAGTTTACCTCTCTCTGGGTCACAGATGTCCCAGACCTGTGGTCTCAAAGGGGTATAAATTTGAGTTTAAAACTCTACCCCCTCACCACTTTCTTCTTTCAAATCCACCAAAAACCGTCCCAGGGAGTTGTACCGGTACCACCACAAGACCGATTCAAAGGGTTCTACTCAAACCTGTTAATGGTACCAAAGCCAAAATTAATTATATTCTGGATTAAATCCCTCAACAGACACATGGCATCCATGGACCTCCATGATGCCTATCTGCATGTTCCCATTTACCCACCTCATCAGCACTTTCTGACCTTTGTGCTGGCAGACAATCCCTTTAAGTTTGTCACACTGCCTTCCAGCTCTCCCTTTGCTTGCAGAGTGTTTGCAAAGATCTCTGCTTGCACTTCTCAGAACTCAGGGCATCCAAAGAAAATGTCCACAGGACAATTTAGATGCTCCAGGCCTTTGGCTGGGTGATCAATAGACATATGCAGAACGGAAAAATTTGTTTTGTTTCCTTTTGGATAGATTTGTTATGTTACCACTTTAATTTTGTTATGGAATTTGTTTACTTAGATTTCGAAATTAATTTAGTTTAGTTCCATTTTCATTAAATTTAGTTTTCGTTCACTATATTCTGTTATTTTCATACTGCAATGTTTGTACGTATCATATGAGCAATGTATTAATAAACAAGTTTTGATTAAAAAAAAAAAATTAGTTTTCGTTAAACTTTGTTTTGTTTATTAACCACTTCAGCCCCCTTAATGACTAGGCCATTTTTTTCGATACGGCACTGTGTTAATTTAACTGACAATTGCGTGGGCATGTGACACTGTACCCCAATAAAATTGATGTCCTTTTTACCCCACAAATAGAGCTTTCCTTTGGTGGTATTTGATCACATCTGCGGTTTTTATTTTTGGTGCTCTAAACAAAAATAAAGAAAATTTTGAAAAAAAAAAACAATATTTTTTACTTTCTGCAATAATACATATATAAAAAAAAAAGTAAAAAAAAGTATGTCTTCATCAATTTAGGCCAATATGTATTCTTCTACATATTTTTTGGTAAAAAAAAAATCCCAATAAGCGTATATTGATTGGTTTGCGCAAAAGTTATAATGTCTACAAACTGGGGATAGATTTATGGACCCAATATTTTTTTTTTTAGTAATGGCAGTGATCAGCAATTTTTAGTGGGACTGCGACATTGTGGCAGACAAATCTAAACCCCAAGTGACACTTTTATAGGACCAGTGATCAGTGCTAAAAAAATGCACTGATTATTGTGTAAATGACACTGGCAGGGACGGGGTTACCATCAGGTGCAATCAAAGGGTTAAATGTGTTCCATTACTAGGAACAGCAGATCTCCATGTTGTCCCCTGTCAGAATGGGGATCTGCCCTGTTTACATAGGCAGATCCTCGTTCTGCCTCTGTGAAGGGATCGCAGGTGGCCGGCGCACATCGGGTCTCCCCGGGCATGCGCATCGGCTCCTCCTCTGTGCAGTGGGCGCATGCGTGTGTCCACACTATCTATTGCATGAAACGACCTACAGGTACATTGTTTCATGCAATAGAGCCGCCCTGCCACAGTATATATGCAGTGGGCCATCTTTAAGTGGTTAATTTTTAACAAATTTCAACTTTTCAGAACGATTAGAATTCGGATCTGTCAAAAAAACGATCAACCGATTAGAATTTTGTGTGAAGGATAGCTGGTTGTTAAGCAGCGGGCTGGGAAGCCGGCCGGCGGCGTCCTTAACAACTGATGACTCATCTGTCAGCTGGCTTCCACACTGACAGATGAATGTAAACAAAAGAATGTCGGCATGGCCCGGCTATAGAAAAATGTAAACAAAATGGCATGGGGTCCCCCCTTCAGTTCATACCAGGCCATTCGGGTCAGATATGAATTTTAACCACTTCCCTACCGGGCCAATTCTGACATTTCTCTCCTACATGTAAAAATCATCATGTTTTGTGTTTAAAAACAAAAAACAAAACAGTAAAGTTAGCCCAATGTTTTTGCATTTTGTGAAAGATGAAGTTACGCCGAGTAAATAGATACCTAACATGTCATGCTTCAAAATTGCACACGCTCGTGGAATGGCGCCAATGTTCAGTACTTAAAAATCCCCATAGGCGACGCTTGAAATTTTTTTACTGGTTACATGTTTTGAGTTACAGAGGAGGTCTAGGGACAAAATGATTGCTCTCGCTCCAACGTTCACGGCGATACCTCACATGTATGGTTTGAACACCGTTTTCATATGTGGGCGGGACTTACTTATGCGTTCGCTTCTGCGTACGAGCACACGGGGACAGCGGCGCTTTAAATTTTTTTTTTTATTGTTAATTATATTTAATTTTTTTATTTTGACACTTTTTTGAAAAAAAAAAATTGATCACTTTTATTCCTATTACAAGGAATGTAAACATCCCTTGCAATAACAATATGACATGTCAGGTGATCTTAATAGTGAGATATGGGGTCAATAAGACATATCCCAGGCAAAGGACTTTCTCACAGAAAAGAAAGTACTTTCTTCTAAATGCACATGCTGAAGAATTGGAATCCAAAGGACATCACAAAATGAGATCCCCCACCATTCGCTGAATTCCATTTAAGATCTTTCTAACTCAACATGGAAAAAGCAGGCTTCTTCTCATGATTTACCCATGCTCCTGTCCTGCCAAGCAAAAAATGACCCATCTTGATGGATCACCACCCCAGCTCGAATAGCGGGGATGTTCTTCCTATCACCAGAATGTTATCACAACAGATGCAAGTCAGGAGTGTTCCTGTCCCTAACTGTCAAGGGAGCATGGTCATGGGGGTAACCAAGCTCCCCATCAACATCTTGGAGCAGTCCTGTGGGCCCTGCAGCACTGAACCTCGTTTCTGAAGCGACACCCAATCGGGGTGCAGTTAGACAATGCACTGCCTATAGCCTACATCAAACACCAGGAGTCTGCGTGCCTTGAAGGATGCAAACTGGGTAATCCCATGGACAGAAACTTACTGTTTCGTGATCTCTGCAGTCTAAATGCCAAGAAAGGGTGACCAGGAAAAAGAATACCTCATCCTCCTCCGCCTGGATCAAGGATAATGGGCCCATTATTCGGGGGCTTTAGTCCGATGTGCAAATAATGGGGGATTCCCGATGTGGACTTCCTAGCTTCCAGATTCAACAACAAATTACCTGTTGCCAGAATCAAGGGTCCTCTAGTTTAAGCCTCAAATGCCTGGTCTCCAGTGCAAATTCTGCTTAGTCTCAGAAAATAGAGCAGGTGTGCAAGGCCACCACCTTGTCTTCTGTTCATACTTTTTCAAAGTGTTACCAAGCAGACGTTCGGTCTTCTGTGGATGCTATTGGCCACAAGTCTCTCACAGTGACACTCTGAAGTTGGGTTTGTTGTTTGGGCCTGTTGGCAGTTATGTTTACTTCATTGTTGCCCACCTTTCTTGGTCATTGCTTGTACAATTAGAACAAGAGGGATTTTGACTTGTGTGTAAATTCAATATCTTGAGTACAATACAGGACACAAGCAATCCTTCCTTGGTTTACTTTGCATTGCTTGCAACAAAATTCAGTACTCCCAGAGTGGTGTAGGGTTATAGGGACAGTGTCCAATCATCTGAAGGTACATGCCTATAAAATCATGGTGTATGAACGCTCTGCCTGTGTCCTATACTGTACTCCAAGATATGTTACTTCTTTTTTTCTGCACAACTGTAAACTATTGTTGGCATCTGGTTCCTCGCATTTGCATTTATGTAAATAATTTAGTAAGATGAAGAGGTACTTATGTATATCTCATTTACTATAGTTGTAGCAAACAGTTTTAAAAAAAATCCCCATCTGCATTTCATGTACACAGCCTATAGCCAACTGTGATTCATGAAGATTTTCTTCATTGTACTTCGTTAGTGCTATACAACAAGTAGGTCACTATAACCAGATAGCTAATCCAAAAATTGCCTTGTACATGAAAGTCCATTAAAGCAACGTTCTTAGAAAGGATTACAGTATACACAAAGAAAGTAGTAAGAATAGTTTTTATTGTATTAATAAATAGGATGTTTTCTTTTGCAGCCCTTAACAAGTGGGCAGAACAGGCATGAAATGACAGAACATGCTGAGATCTCCACAAATTGGTTAGATACACATGCAGGTCACTGAACAGCCCATGTGAGAGAATCCTTACAGCTCTTTTGATGGCAGTGCAGGCACATCATTACCTGACCAGCTGCTAGTCCTGGAGAGCTCATTGTGGGCTCAGGGGGTGGCACATGTCTGGAATCATGAATAAAAAAGATAATTTAAAGAAATCCACCTAGCATGGTTTAGATGTAAAAGGTACATGTAATATTAGTATAAAATCTTTAAAATGAAAAAAGTGAAATTTTAATTTTTGTGTCTGTATGTGGGCACTTCTCAGTGTAACATACATGAAGTTGCATAGGTCTGACCTAGGAAACCTTGTTTCCATGATGTGATGAGAAAGCACTCTACTTTGACCCTTTAAAAAAACTATGCTCCCATTTAGTAAGACTGCATGGAGGGTTGAGCACAAACCATAACGTGTGGGTGCAGTATGAGTTTCCAAAAGACTTAGACAAAAAGTTCTATGAAGAATGTAAAGAAGTATTGAGTATAGTAAGAGAACATATATATTAAAACAAATAGACAAAACAAAAAAGTTACTGTTTTGTTTCAGCTTCTTCAAGAGCATAATCCTTCCCAGTTACCGTGGTGTTTGTCTGTACAGGGCAGAGAAGTTACCATTCTATATTTGCAGCAAAAGTTTGTCCTAAGAATTTAGCAACAATTTAAGGGTACAGGCAATCTCTAGGACCCACTCATTACATAGTACATAGTAGGTGAGGTTGAAAAAAGTCCAACCTATGTGTGTGATATTGTCAGTATAACATTGTATATCCCTGTATGTTGTGGTCGTTCAGGTGCTTATCGAATATTTTAAATTATCGGTGCTCCCCACTGAAACCAATGGTTGTGGAAGAGAATTCCACATCGTAACCGCTCTTACGGTAAAAAACCCTCTAGGCAGTTTAAGGTTAAACCGCTTTTCTTCTAATTTTAGTGAATGCCGCGTGTCTTATAAAATTCCCTTTCGCAGAAAAGCTTTATCCCTATTGTGGGGTCACCAGTATGGTATTTGTACTGTACATTGAAATCATATTCCCTCATGTTTAAAAAGATTACTGAATGTTCATGCATCTATCAGTAGGTTCCTCAGTAAATGGCATCTAGAATAGGCTTAAGTTGCATCTACATGGGCAGTGTATCTGCAAAGATAGGTCATGTAAGAATATCTTACTGCTAGACTATGTGGGGTTTCCACAAACCTCAAGGCTGAAATGGCCATATACATGGGAACATGCATACAACTTTTCAGTGATCACTCACTTTAGTTTATGTTGGACACCTATGAGCTGAAATACCCACTCATTTCTTATATTTACTAGGTAGATAGAACTCCCTGAAGTAGTTCTTCTCCTCAATTAAGCCATTAAGAAATTGCCACTCTCTTGTAGCTAGATTCCCTATTAGTTCATCGTGCAGAATGCAGCAAAAGGAGCTAGGCACTGAGATTAGTGGCCACTAAACTCTCTAAGGCTTATTTCATGGAAGCTTGGATTCTGAAGTGCATACATCTCCAGTGGGACCAGACGTTTAAATGTGACAGTGGGAGAGAAAAGGTCAAGGGGCCTGCAATTTGTGGTGTGGGCAACATTTTAAGCAATGTAAGAGTGTGAATAAGAGCTTAGAAATAAATATGCAATGTTAAATGTCAGTTTTGAGTAACTAGCCAAAAAGGCAATGTGGTAAAGTGCAGTGATCCATAGCAAACAATCAGAGTTTGACAATAATGCAATTGTACTATTAAAAAGGTAAATCCTGATGCTATGGCTTTATTGCACCTCACTAACCTTGAGGTGCCTTAGGCCAATGTGACTAAATACAAATAATTTGTGTTATCAGACTAGGATGTTACAGCCCCTTGATTAAAATACATTTGAAAACATGTAAGGGTTTTAAACCACTGTAGGAATTTTTGTGTTGTTATGCATTTCATAATATCACATTTGTTATAATGGCCAAAATTTGCAGTCAAGACAGTTTTCATATCTTCTTTATTCAAAAGCACTGTTAATGCACATGTGTAGGTTTTTAGTATGCACTGTCAGTGTAACTGCAACAGGCAGCATTTAGAATAAATAAAAAGAAAATCCAAACATATAAATATATACATGTGAACATTCTCCATACCAAAAATTAGCCACATTCTCTTTGGTCGTATTTTGCCTCCATTAAAAACATGCCCAAGGCGGAGGCAAAGCAGTATGAATTGGCTCCAAAAAGGCTTTCTGACTTCATGTCACAAATAGCCCTTCATTTTTTTCATTTTTTATCTATTCCAAGCATTAATATTTCTAACAAGTGCAAACAAGATACTTCTGAAGTAGAGTTATCAGACAAAACCATTCAAGGAAAGTATCGCAGTGGAAGGTGCCTGGTGGATTAGGGATATGGTAATTTTGCAAATAGTCCTAGTGGATAAAATAAAGTATCACAATAAAAGGTGTTCTAGTGGAAAGAGGAAAAGAGAAAAGTAATTCCCACAGAGGGTGCCCAGTGAATAGAGGAAAGGAGAGAAGTAACAACATGGAAGGTGCCTAGTGGACATAGAAAAGTAATATCATGGACGGTGCCTAGTGGATTGAGGAAAGACTACCAAGAAAAGTTACCTAGAAGATTAGGGAAATAACACCATGGAAAATTATAACATAAAAAGTGCTTAGTGGACTGAGGAAAGGACACTAGTTGACAGAGGAAAGAGGAGCAGTTTATGTATTCTATGTTTGTATGCATGTAGGCTGTATCTAGTTAGTACTGTGTCACTATAAAACAATTATAGAGGAAATGTTTAGCCAATCATTTTTTTTTTGCTTTTTAAAAAACACATATGCCACCCAGATAAGCTCACCTAATGAAAGCATACATTTACTGCACTAAAAAGGAAAATTTTAGCCTTAAATCACATTTGTAAATATTAGCATTCACCTTCTGCCTTCCATTAGAAAACAGCATGGCAGTGAAAGGTAAAGGCAAAGGTCTTTTTTTTAAATACCCCTATATTTAACAGCAGCTCTTAAAGAAACGTTCAGTATCAATAAAAAAAAAAATTAAAAAAAATTTCAAAACAAAAATTTATTTTGAACTGTAACAACCGGTCTATCCAATTTGCAATGAATTATATCTACAACTGTTACTAATTAAGACTTTTCATAATTGGCAAATTTTTTTAACCTTTCTTTAACTGGTAATAATTAAGATCTTGGAAAATCGGTAATAACAGCAATGGTACTCTGAAGCCAGCCCTTCTCATATTTCTCATTCCCGTTTGCGTAACTGGCAAACCATTTAATCTTTGGTGAGATGCTATCCAAGGGTGCTTCATGCCTACAGGGATGCTGGGGAATGGAAACTAGGGAGACCTGTACACTTGGCATTCATTTTCTTAAGATGTGTGGTATGGCTCTCTATTACAGAACAGAACACATGCAGGTAAAGATCTAGAATTACATTGGCTAAAAAAAAATCTATGGCTTATGTAAATATGATCTAAAGAGGATATCTTTTTCCCCCTTCAATAAAACTGATGTTTCACATGAAGCCACTATAAAAATATGTTATTCACTTTATGAGCCTTTTGATTTTACTTAGTAAAAAACGGGTGTGGAGGTATTGCGACATTTTTGCTAGTGCAGGTAAGAAAGTTAACATAATGATCTGTTAATGGAGGCATTCTCAGTAATATGCAGGTTATCCACAAACCTCCATTCTTGTTACAGTAAATGAAACAATAGTAAGGCAGCACAGAGAATTAATGGGTAAAGTGCAGAAGCCCAAACAAGTTTTCATTTACTGTAGTTGGATGAGTGATGGATTGTCTGGTTGCTATGGGTCACCACACTTTGTAATGAAACTCAAAAGCCTTGCTCTGTTTTTTGAAACCCTTGTTCCATTAGAACACATCGTATAGAAAATAGGAGTGCAAATGCAGCACATAAATATTAGGTGGTATTTGATCAGCCAGTAAATACTGAAGGATATTTTGTGTTGGCTCATATTAAGACATGCATTATAGGATTAAGGCTATTCAAGGCAAATACAATAAATTGTTCTTATCCCAACTTCTTACGAAGTATTACAGACAATGCTTCTGTAATGTATTCCCTTAAAAAAAAGTGTCTTGTATAGCAAAAGAAGTATGGGGAAAATTGTGTACCTGAATTTATTTTGGGTGGTAAAAATGCTGGCTACATTCCTTAGTGTTGCTACTGGAATGGCGGCTGACATTTCTGAGGAGCTCCCGCTTAAGACTGTCCAGCAGCTTGCTTGGTCTGTTTTTTTGGGGGGGTCTTCCTGTTTCCCTGGCCATATACGATATCTTCAATCATTGGTGTTAACCATTGAACACCAAAGGCCTAAGGATTCTCCCTCCTGCCATATATTGTGTTTACCCCTGGCTTTGCTACAATAAACACAGACTCATCTACCTGTAGCTACTAGTTAATCGTGGAATTGATACTTTATACATACCCATACCCTTTGATGGGCCTACCTGGCTCCTCAACAGCTGCCCTGCGTTTAGCCTGTTTTTAGCTACAAGTTTATGTTTTCCACTACATATCACCATAAATGCTCCTGAAGAAGCGCATGGTGCCTAACATGTAGAGCACAGTCAAGTACACATCGCTTTACTGTATTATAACCGAACTCTGGGATCTATCGTTATTGTGGAACGTTCTTATCTTCCTTTTGATTCCATGGAGTTGTTATCAAGGTTATATATAGTTGCAATAACTTATCTCTTAGTTGGTATATCGATGTGGATTTTAATATATGTTTTTCTTTGTATTTACATATTATAAATAAAATTTATATTTTTCTATATATTCTGTTTTGTTGTGCCTAAAAAGTCCAAGCTTTCACTATCCAAACTCTTCTCAAATCAATCGGAACGTGGCACTTTTTACTATGTGGAGTATCCACAGAACCACTCTGATGATACAATATCTGTCTACTAAAAAATGCAACAAATCCTTATGACCACAAATTATTAAAGGTAGATATAAAGTAAAAAAACAAAACTGTGATATATTACAGATTACCAGTTCTTAGATGTGGTGGCTGTATTTGTTTTTTTTTTTCAGACTAAGAACATTTTCAGCAAGTACAGAAGTTGATCTGAATGCAATATCTTTGTCCCTTCCTATAAATGAAACTGAAAGCATAAAGAATGTTATCTTTCTTTTGTAAACTACTAGTCCCCCACCAAAACGTGGAGAGGAAGACAGGAAAACATGCCTGACGTTTAGTCTGGGTGACAACCATTGATACAGTGAAGGAGAAAATATAGCCACCCAGGTCCAGAAAGTGTGTTAGTAGCAGGATGGCTAGGTAAAAATAAAGGAGGAAAAAAGCCTATAAAAAATGCATTCGCTACATCTAACAATTGGTAAGCTGCATTATACATTTTATTTTTTTGTAAATGTTTTAACTGCTGGAAACTTGCACCTTGTGGGTCAATATTTTTTTTGGCTGATGTTTGATGGGAGTTTTCCCCTCCTGGATGATTTTACAGGAAATTTCTTGGAAAACCGATGTATGTGTAGACAATGCCAATACTGCACAGAATAGGTAGAACGGCAGTTTATTTTTGTTGTTTCCTTTCATTTCCTGTCTTGGTGACAGAATTTCTTATTTTGGAACACAGATAACGGTAAAAAGCCAGTGGAGGCCCTCAGATATCCTACTATCAATAATAATAATAATAATACTTTTTTACTTACCATAAAATCATTTTTTTTTAATCCATGAGGGGGGAGAAATCACCCCATTCACCCAAAGTAAATGGTGGGTCATGAGAGGAACTTCTTGGTCCACCCAAATATCTCCACTCTTGGCCAGGTTCCCAGTTACTGGAGGGGAAGCTGCAGAAGACTGATAGCGAGAGGACACAGGAAGAAGACAGGAGGATACAGCTTCAAAACCTTATAAGCTCCTAAAGTGAAAAGGAGGGGGAAATCCTTGACAAAACGCAAAAGTGGACACTGACTCATTGAATGTCCTTTCTAAGCAAAGATTTGCAATGGATAAACTCGCACCATTGGTGAGCACTATTTCCAAATGCTAGACACTGGGGGTGTCCTATCTGAATGAAGCCTACAGATGTAAGACCCTTTTGAAAGGTTCTGAGTACAATGGTCCAGTAAACCGATTCTCTTTAAGGAAGGTTGCCTAAGTTAACCAAAATGAGGGTGCCAGGAAAAAGGCATTAAGGTGGATGTAAGGTCCAAAGTCCAAAGAAATATCAGGGACCTCTGTAGGACACTAAGAGGTCAGGTCCATGTTATAAGATGAAAAGAAAAAAATGTTAATTTACATATGCGTCACCATTGGCGGGACCTTCTATCCAGTGATCACTCTCATATAGGAAATGAAAATAAATCTCCCCAATAAGGACACAAACAGCAGTATGAACCCTTCCCCAGTCTTAGCTCACACGTTTAGCCTGGCATTGCAGTTTAAAGTGGAAGTAAACTCAGACTCAAAGGAGCTTTTACCATAATGTGCATAATATTCCCCCTCCAGTGTTGCAAATATGTATGCATTTTTCACAGTGCCTTGCTTTCATTTTTTTCTGCATCTTTTTCTATGTTTAAGAGTCTTCAGCCATACTGATTGTCCCAGGCAAGGATGAAATGAATCCTGCACATATGGGTCGGAGTTCATCCCAGCACATACTCCAGGCATATAACAGATAGTACAGTGGGATTGTACAGCCAGTTGCATTTACATGTCTATCAGTGTATAAAACAAAACTGCAAGCAGTGGGGAAACTATGTTATGGCAGAAGAGACATGCAAAGTTTCTTCTACCATGTTTATTCCTTTTTTCTACAGAACTTTAAATCTTACGGGATACATTTAAGAGAGTATAGTTCTATTCACTGCAGCAGTGTTGTAATGCGATGGTTCGTGATGCAACCCACTTTGCAAAAAAAAAAAAGTACTAGATGCACTTTTTTTATTTCAGTGCACACCAAAACAATGCTTTGGTGTAAACTGACATGAAAAACAAGGCATTTTGACATGTGTTTGCATTGGGGCTGCCCTGGGAATAGGGGCCAGCATCTGGTGTGAACGGCCCTTTCGAAACCAACTAAAACATGACTTCAAAGTCTTTGTTGTGATCTTTAAGAAGCTTAGAGAATGCATAAAGTCGCTATTACCAGAATAAAAGAAAGCTGGTTAAACCCTGCCACGGGATCCTGTGAACATAACACTTGTCCCCACTGTGGTGTCAGATAGCTAGCCTACAGCACTGATCATTGAATATTGATTTCTGAGTGACAGCTCTGGAAGATAGAGGGGAAACGACAGGTAGTGCACACATCCCCACTCTTTGGTTTACATTGAGTCTAGACCTGCAGCCTCCTTATCAGAGGAACCGAGAGAGTGTATTAACGGTCAGTTTGTGTTGTGAATGTTTACAGCTTGTGCATTTTCTGGTGCCAAAGGATTTTATTGGCAAATGGAACAGATAATGCAGTATAGTCACAGGAATATAAAGATAAACATTACAACATAAGGAAATGTTAAAGCCATGCTCACGCATAAGCAATAACACTGAGGAAACAATTAATAAATAATAGACAAATTATTAACCGCTTGCTGACCAGCGCACGCCGATGTACGTCAGCAGAATGGCGCTGGTAGGCAAAAGGGCGTACAGGCACGTCCCCTCTAAGAAGCGGTGTCGCGGGCACACGCCCACCGCGGTCTCCGTGACCATGGGTCCGCGGACTCGATGTCTGTCGGGTGCCCACAATCGTGTCACGGAGAGGAAGAACGGGGAGATTCTTTTGTAAACAAAGCATTTCCCCGTTCTGCCTAGTGACAGGACAGAGATCACAGCTCTCTGTCATTGAGAACAGTGATCACTGTCCTGTGTGTTGTAGCCCAGCCTCCTAACAGTTATAATCACTCCCTAGGACACACTTAACTCCTTCACTGCCCCCTTAGCGGATAACCCCTTCACTGCCACTGTCATTTACACAGTAATCAATGCATTTTTATAGCATTGATCGCTGTGTAAATGACAATGGTCCCAAAATAGTGTAAAAAATGTCCGATGTGTCCGCCATAATGTCGCAGTCCCGATAAAAATCGCAGATCACCGCCATTACTAATAAAAAAAAAATTAAAAATAAAAATGGCATAAAACTATCCCCTATTTTGTAGACGCTATAAATTTTGCGCAAACCAATCAATATACGCTTTTTGTGATTTTTTTAACCAAAAATATGTAGAAGAATACATATCAGCCTAAACTGAGGAAAAAAATGTCCTTTTATATATTTTTTGGGGGATATTTGCTATAGCAAAAAGTAAAAAATATTGCATTTATTTTTCAAAATTGTCGCTCTTTTTTTGTTTATAGCGCAAAAAATAAAAAACGCAGAGGCGATCAAATACCACCAAAAGAAAGCTCTACTTGTGGGAAAAAAAGGACATCAATTTTGTTTGGTTACAAGGTCGCACGACCACACAATTGTCAGTTAAAGCGACGCAGTGCAGAATCGCAAAAAGTGCTCTGCTCAGGAAGGGGGTAAAATCCTCCGGGGCTAAAGTGGTTAATTGTATCATTTATCTCCACAGAGCAAATTTTATGTAAAGATAAGGGAGTAGAAAGAAGAGAAACAGACCACACTATATTTGAAAGGCATACAAAGTTGTCCCTTATCCATGTATTGTGTATATTTAATGGGATGGGAAACACAAGGGAGGAAAAAAAAACCTCTCCACTTCTGCCCTCCAAAACCCTACCATGTGCTGCATACAAATTGTAGAGACAGCATGTGCATTTTTAGTCACAAAAACACAGGCTGACAACAGCACAAGCCAGGTACTACACTAGGCTGTCTCGAACAAGTGTAGTATCACCATTGCTATTGTCAGCTTGTTTTTGTAAACGAAAGCCCATTTCTACAGCTGTAATCATTCACCCCACAAGCCGTCAGTTTGCTACTCTTTCCCCCCGAATAGCAGGCTGCAGGTCCAGACTCTGTGTAAATTAAACAGGAGAGATGAGGAGAAATGTGCTTGGCTCAGTGCTGGCTGTAACTCCTTCCATGGGAATGCCCATATTTTCAGTTTGAAGAAGGAGCGGGTGGAGCTATATCAGCAGACAGAAAACTAATTTTATTTAACTTCCACTGGTTTTAATGGCGACAAGTGCTATGTGCACAGAAATACCTTGAGGATTTAACAAGCTCTTTTTTCTTCTGGTGATGGTTCTTCTTTAATGCCCATAGTCTGGGAAAACTGTATGGAATATCCATAGCGGAGCACATGGCAGAATGACAGTTGCTTCCAGAATGAAAAAATGTTTACATAAGAAATTATAAACATTTTTGGTTGTAGTTCTAAATTCACACATTCATTTATGTTTTCATCTCATACCAACTTTCAAACAATGTAGCATACCCAAAGGGTTGTCCATACAGAGCATGTCTGTGTTCACTTTGTACATTCCGTTCGCTGTGCCTTACTAAAAATATAATTTGCAGACTGCATCTCCAACAGCTTACTGAACGTAATGATTTTCGAGGGCAGCCAAATCTCAAAATTTTTGCCTGGAGGAACCCTCATACATTTTATGGCTCAGGAAAACCCCTCCTAAAATATCTACAATTCACAGCGCATTAGCATAATTGGTAAGTTGTAGAACGTTTTAAACAAATAATTGGCATACCTAGAGTATCTGACACCCTTAGCAGATCATTGCAGAGATTTTAACAAACTTTGTTGTAGATTCCTACTTTTTTTGTTATCCTGAAGAAATTGCTGTTTATTTATCCATGACCATATTCTAAGTGAATCTGTATGGGAGTGGTTTTATAATAATCAGCTACCGCACCTGCAGGGTTCTGAGGAAATTGCCAAGGTATGCATCCCTTTAGACATGATTTCCCTTTGAGAGTATCACACTATAAATTACATTTTTGTTGTAGGAAATGCCCAAAAATCTGATTTGTATCTTAGTGCAGACATCTGGGAAAATCAGTAAGTCAATCACAGAAGCAGGAATTGACATATCTGGGGGGCGTTCTGTACACCATTTTATGTACAGAAAGCCTCCAGGTAGCCATATTGCATTGCATTTTACAGAAAATTACAGCACTGCATAAAGAGAAAGGTAATTTGTAATAACATTCAATTACAATAAGACTTGTGTTGCAATTGTATACGGTATGTTAATGTTTTTTTCCCCACTAAAGTGGAGTTACCCTTATAAAATGAATAATAATGGCTGTAAAAATTATAGGGTCCTCTTTCACCAGTGTTCAGTCAAGAACTTTCCTCCTATGCTGGCGTTTAGTCGACCTCTTACATTTAAGGTCAGTGAATAAGTAATCACTTACATTGTAATGTCCGTGGAAAATGACCCCTTTATATTGGTAATTATTATAGGTGGGCAACAAATCTGCTACTGCTCAAGGAATTTCTAACAACCTCTAGAGCAGTGGTCTTCAAACTGTGGCCTGGGGGCTGGATGCAGCCCTTTGCTTGCCCTTGGGGTGTATTTCTCCCATGTAAATGAAGGTCCAGTTTATTAACTTCCATAGCAGAATAATTAAACAAGCTTTTCAGTGCAATTTATATATAAAACTTGTTTACTTTCATGTAGATTTCAACGGAAAACCAAAAGAAAAAAACCCATAACTATATGATACACACTTGCTCTATTGTGGCAAACAATACTTTCAACAAGATGAGGGTGCATAAACCTGAGTAAAATGTAACCTTCATTGAGATACTATTAAAATGATCCCCCTGAAGCCTCATTTTTGGGTGATCTGCGTTTCACCCCAGCCTTTAGTGACAACAGCCATTTCGCTGTATGGATATCATACAATCTTGTCACTCTAAAATCTCTTTCTACAGATAACAAATTCTGTTATTTTGCTCAACTACAATTTAAATTACCCTTAATAGAACTCCCATACTATACCCAACTTCAAAACTTTTTTTCAAAATACTATTCATTAACCCTTTAAACCCCATTTACTCGATTCAAAAATATTTGCATCTCGTCCCCCAGAGACAAAGGATTAGTTTCTCGCATATATCGCCATCTAAATGAAATGTGTCTCCCTGAAAAATCCAAACCAATGGTTCAATGGGAGACAGATCTGGATAGTTCATTTACATCTGAGGAATGGAAAACTATGATTGATAATTTACTCAAATGTACCCGTTCAATATCCAGCAGAGAATTGGCTGTACAATTGCATACAAGATGGTATATGAGCCCCCCCCCCCAAGATACATTCCTTTTACCCCTCTCCCCTTGCTGTTATAGAGAATGTTTTGATCAGGGCACCTTTCTACACATCTTTTGGAGCTATAAAACTCTTTGTGGCAACAGGCAACCAGAAAAATTGCACAATTAGCAGGTAAAAACATTTCTCTGACACCACAAATGTGCTTATTATTTTTACCTACTATACCCACCTCCTGTGTCAGATTATTACACACCCTTTTCTGTTCTATCCAATGGATGATAGCATATAATTGGCGCTCTCTATCAGTTCTCTGGCCGCAAGTGTTGGCAAGAATGGAAATGATCAAGCTATCTGAACGTATTCACCACACTCTACATAACACCATGCATATATTTTAAAAAAATGGACATACTGGAATATACCTTTGTCTCAAAACCCTTAACTATTTTTTCTTTCTTATTTGAGATCTCTATATAAAATTATACTTATATGATCATTCATATTATGTATGCATTACCGTATGTACTCACAGAAGCATATTTCTTTAACGTTTAGGTTCTTTTAATGTACTTTTTGTGAACTTCACTTAGGCTTTCAATTTACAGTATCTCACACAAGTGAGTAAACCCCTCACATTTTTGTAAATATTTTATTACACCTTTTCATGTGACAACACTGAAGAAATGACACTTTGCTACAATGTAAAGTAGTGAATGTACAGCTTGTATAACAGTGTAAATTTGCTGTCCCCTCAAAATATCTCAACACACAGCCATTAATGTCTAAACCGCTGGCAACAAAAGGTAGTACACACCCCTAGTGAAAATGTCCAAATTGGGCTCAAAGTGTCAATATTTTGTGTGGCCACCATTATTTTCCAGCACTGCCTTAACCCCGTTGGGCATGGAGTTCACCAGAGCTTCACAGGTTGCCACTAGAGTCCTCATCCACTCCTCCATGACGATATCACGGAGCTGGTGGATGTTAGAGACCTTGCGGTCCTCCACCTTCTGTTTGAGGAAGCCCCACAGATGCTCAATAGGGTTTAGGTCTGGAGACATTCTTGACCAGTCCATCACCTTTACCCTCAGCGTCTTTAGCAAGGCAGTGGTCGTCTTCATGGTTCCCTCAGTGAACTGTAGCTCCCCAGTGCCGGCAGCACTCATGCAGCCCCAGACCAAGACCACCACCATGCTTGACTGTAGGCAAGACACACTTGTCTTTCTACTCCTCACCTGGTTGCCGCCACACATGCTTGACACCATCTGAACTAAATAAGTTTATCTTGGTCTCATCAGACCACAGAACATGGTTCCAGTAATCCATGTCCTTAGTCTGCTTGTCTTCAGCTGTTTGCGGGCTTTCTTGTGCATCATCTTTAGAAGAGGTTTCCTTCTGGGACAACAGTCATGCAGACCAATTTGATGCAGTGTGCGGCGTATGGTCTGAGCACTGACAGGCTGACCCCCCCCATCCCTTCAACCTCTGCAGCAATGCTGGCAGCACTCATAGGTCTATTTCCCAAAGACAACCTCTGGATATGACGCTGAGCACGTGCACTCAACTTCTTTGGTCGACCATGGCAAGGCCTGTTGTGTGTGGAACCTGTCCCGTTAAACCGCTGTATGGTCTTGGCCACCATGCTGTAGGTCAGTTTCAGGGTCTTGGCAATCTTCTTATAGCCTAAGCCATCTTTATGTAGGGCAACAATTCTTTTTTTCAGATCCTCAGAGTTCTTTACTATGAGGTGCCATGTTGAACCAGTGACCAGTATGAGAGAGTGACAGCGATAACACCAAATTTAACACACCTGCTCCCCATTCACACCTGAGACCTTGCAACACTAACAAGTCACGTGAGACCGGGGAGGGAAAATGGCTAATTGGGCCCAATTTGGACTTTTTTCACTTAGGAGTGTACTCACTTTTGTTGCCAGGAGTTTAGACATTAATGGCTGTGTGTTGACTTATTTTGAGGGGACAGCAAATTTACACTCTTATACAAGCTGTACACTCACTACTTTACATTGTAGCAAAGTGTAATTTCTTCAGTGTTGTCACATTAAAAGATATAATAAAATAATTACAAAAATGTGAGGGGTGTACCCACTTTTGTGAGCTACTGTATGTTACCTCTCTTCAATGTATCAGGATTTTGGCCTTGTACCAAGAATCCTTTACTTGTTATAATTTTGTATTTGATATTGTTGTACAATTGTACTGGATTTTGACCTTCCTAATAAAAATCGTTTGTAAATGGGGGGGGGATTCCATTAACCACTTCCCGACCGCCGCACGACGATGTACGTCCTAAGTTTGAACGGGGATATCGTTGTTATGGCAGCAGCTAGCTGCCATAACCCCGGTATCCCCGTTTTCGTGCGGCGGCCGGCTTTCAAATAAAAGTGGTCCCTGCGGCGGATTCGCCGCGAGATCACTTTTATCGGTGGCGGGAGAGGGGCCCCCCCCCTCCCGCCGCGATCCGGTGCCCTCCGCCGCTTACCAGAGCCGTCGGTAGCGGCGGAGGCGATCGCGTCCACTCCCGTGGTGTGTCTGAAGACAAGTGAGCCCAAGATGGCGCTCACTCGTCTCCATGACACTGCTGGGCGGAAGCGACGTCAAAACGTCACTTCCGTCCACGCCCCTAAAGGCATATTTTTTCAAATGTCATTTTTACAAATGACTTTTTTTTTTTTTTTAATTTCATTTTAGTGTAAATATGAGATCTGAGGTCTTTTTGACCCCAGATCTCATATTTAAGAGGTCCTGCCATGCTTTTTTCTATTACAAGGGATGTTTACATTCCTTGTAATAGAAATAAAAGTGACACAATTTTTTTTTTTTTTTTTAAAGTGTAAAAATAAATAAAATATTGTAAAATAAATAATAAAAAAAAAAAAAAAATTTTTTAAAACCCCCCTGTCCCGACGAGCTCGCGCGCAGAAGCGAACGCATACGCGAGTAGCGCCCGCATATGAAAACGGTGGTCAAACCACACATGTGAGGTATCCCCGCGACCGGTAGAGCGAGAGCAATAATTCTAGCCCTAGACCTCCTCTGTAGCGCAAAATATGCAACCTGTAGAATTTTTTAAACGTCGCCTATGGAGATTTTTGAGGGTAAAAGTTTGACGCCATTCCACGAGCGGGCGCAATTTTCAAGCATGACATGTTGGGTATCAATTTACTCGGCGTAACATTATATTTCACAATATAAAAAAAATTGGGATAACTTTACTGTTGTTTTATTTTTTTATTCAAAAAAGTGAATTTTTTCCAAAAAAAGTGCGCTTATAAGACCGCTGCGCAAATACGGTGCAAAAAAAAGTATTGCAATGACCGCCATTGTATTCTCTAGGGTGTTAGAAGAAAAACCATATATAATGTTTGGGGGTTCTAAGTAATTTTCTAGCAGAAAAACCTGTTTTAAACATGTAAACACTAAAATCCAAAACGAGGCTGGTCTTAAAGTGGTTAAAATGTATAATGAAAGACTGTATGTATGTTTTTACTTATAGGGAGGGAGGTAGGTACTGAAGATGACTCTGATATCTGATATCCAAGAAAACATATGCTGGTAATTGTGGTATATAAAATCAAGATAGCACCGTACAGATAATACCAATCTCCACCCGCAGTTAAGTTTCTACCGCAGAGGGAGGATATGTGAAACCAATGGGTGGAGTATATTCTTCTGTGGGAATATGATAACCTTTATGTGGTAACGTTTTCTGCAAAGGCACCTCCACCCCTCCCACTTTTTCATTCCCTGCAGAACATTGAGGTATTATGTATCGCCACCCATTGTTTTCACATATCCTCCCTCTGCGGTAAAAACTTAACTGTGGGCAGAGACTGGTATTAATTGTACTGTACTATCTTGATTATATATAACACCATTACCAACATATGTTTTCTTGGATGTGGGAGTCATCTTCAGTAACTTCCTATAAGCATAAGCATACACACAGTCTTTCATTACACATTTTAATAGAATCTCAATAAAGGTTACATTTTACTTTAATGGCTATTGGTGCATGGGTTAACGCACCCTCGTCTTGTTGAAAGTGAAAACCAAAAAAACAGGTGAGAACTCACCGATATTTAAAGAATTTTCCACTGGTATCTAAATGGGAAAGTGCTGCATTTTATTAATCCTACCCTTTAAAGCAGTGGTCTTCAAACTTTGGCCCTCCAGTTGTTTTACAATTGCTCATGGGATGCTCATGGGATATGTACTTCTGTAACAGCTGCCGTAGCTTGGTAATCCCTGCTTCAAAAGTGAACAAATCCTAACAAGGACCTTCTCTTATTTGTTCCCTTTTGCTCTGTTTATTATACCATTGAAGTAGAAGTGCAGAAAAAGTTGGGAAGTTGAGGTGGGGGATATGGATGATGAGGACTGGAGCAATAAATAATGAAGAAACTCCTGCGCTGTCAGAAATACCTATGCTAAGGGGCACTGCTGCAACACCTAAATGGCTCATCCAAGCAGACAAAAGTGGTATGAATAAAGTGAGTGATGATTGCGCTGTGATACAAGGGGAAGGGGCTAGCTCAAATGTATAGAGAGGTGAATGAAATATGAAAAAATTATACAAAATATAAAAGTATAATGAGCATGAGGGCTAGCATCATACTAGCACATATAAAAAATATTGTAAATACTGAAACAAAAGAAAAATCTCAGTGCAAAAGGGCTAGTATCATACTAGCACATATGTGGTAACTCAGCAAATACTTATTGGTGACTCCAAACAAATAAATAAATGGTGAACAGTCCCACCACCTTGTAGTACAAAGTGCTCAAACAATGAGTCATCAGTTCCAAAAAGGCAAAATGAAAAAATCATACAAAATATAAAAGTATAATGAAATGTAATAAAGTGCAGTCTCATGAGCACTAAATACAAATAAACTGAAGAAACAAAATTGCCTAAAACGTATAAAAAGCTATAAAATGAGTGACAAATACAGTGTGGGTACAAAAAAAATTGAACCAAATAAAAATATATAAATAGAAAAAAGTCCATTTGCATGAGGGCTAGTATCATACTAGCACATAAAAAATATTGTAAATACTGAAACAAAAGGAAAGAAAAAATCTCAGTGCAAAAGGGCTAGTATCAAACTAGCACATATGTGATAACTCAGCTAATTCTTATTAGTGACTCCAAGTAAATAAATAAATGGTGAACAGTCCCACCACCTTGTAGTACAAAGTGCTCAAACAATGAGTCATCAGTTCCAAAAGGCAAGTCCACAAGCCACAGGGGAGGGAAAAAGGTCTTCAGTGGGGACACCTCTGTGCTCGCAAGCAGCTCGCCTTACTGCTGCAAGACAACAGCTTGTAATCCAATAATAAATCACCAGCAGGCAAGGGTCCCATCCAGTAATTCAGGCGATTCGGGTGGTGGGTGTGCAGGATGGTATATAAAAAAACATAAGCAGACAGTATATAGTATAACTCTGTGGCGGCCAGAGTGGAAAAAGGGACAGGACACAGAAGGGGAAGGCACTCACTTTTGTAAAATGAGTGTGGGCGTCAATCCAACGAACGCAGTTTTCGTATACCTCAAAAGGGTGTCTTCAAACCGTCCCCGTTTCCTCAATGCTCGTCACAATGGGATGAATATATGTGGAGTGTTGGAAGAGAGTGCACATAGCGTGATCCCGTATATAAATCAGTTTATTAGGTTAAAAACAACATGGTACACTTACATTTAGCAGAAGGCTATAGTAAAAAACATCCACGAGCGCCGAGCTCGTATCCTATCATCAGTCTGTGACAGTTCCCATGCTCCAATAATGACGCGAATCGTCACGTCACGTGACTTCATCAGAATATCCTCTGAAGTCACGTGACGATACGCGTCAGGATTGGAGCACGGGAACTGTCACAGACTGACGATAGGATACGAGCCCCTTCCCCTTGTATCACAGCGCAATCATCACTCACTTTATTCGAGGACTGGAGCGAGGTTCTGGAAACCTGCAAGTTTTGCCCAAGTTACCTAAACTGCCTTACACAACTGTATAGTCTTCATTGAGCCTATCTTACCCGTTAGACTTGCCTGTTATTGGCAGCATCATAACTTTTATTATTTGTTATGGGCCTGCCGTACTATTCTGGGGTTTTGGACACAGGTGGTAACATTTTTGCATGACAAAATGGGCTTTCCATTGCCCCTAAATCCCTAGCCGTGGCTGCTAGGACCATATACCCATATACCCTACTCCCGATATGGACAAGTTCCCTTAAACATTCCTGTACAAAACCCCTATTTCTAGCAAGAAAACAAATTTCGAGATGAGGGCTGATTCCCCTCTATGCTCAGCTCCTGGATTTGTGAAAATAACAATACATTGCCTTATAAGAAGAGGCTGCCTATCCAAATCAACATTTGGGATAGATGGTTGCAATCCTCAGCAACATGCAGATTACTGTGGACTATGTGCTCCTATGCTACATGATGAACGTCGGCTCATTTGTGTACTGCTTTGTCCACGATGTGTTACACTAAGGCTATTGCTTTCTTCATTTTAATACTTTTTATTAATTTCCGTATAAACATACAGTTAATCTCAGACGCTTGAACAAATAAGAACATTTTGCCAGCAATTCACTGCCTCAATCATTTTTAAATACATTGCCAATTTTTCCCCCTCCTTTTGCTTTCCCATTCTTTTCCCTCCCACAGCCCTGCCAGGATACCTCCCCCACCCCAATCGATAGGCCAAGTAAAAAGTATGTAAGCTGTTTCTTATAGTGCCTTAGTTCCGTCTGTTATTCAAGGTTGTTCTACTCTTCTTTCCTTTCGCCCCTGCCCTCTATATTGCTCTCTGTACCGCTAAGTCTCCTACTAAGACTTATATGGGGTCAAAGAGGGATACCCGACCATTGAAGCCAGGGCTTCCACATCTTGATGAATTTACTGTAACTACCCCTTCTAATATAGACGGTCTTTTCTGTCCACACCAACGTATCTATTGTCCTAATCTATTCTTCCGGAGTTAGGGGTACGGCTGAAAGCCAGGTTTGTGCTATCAGCTTCCTCGCTTGGTAGAGGCACCTCACCATGGCAGTATTTGTACTATTATTCCCTGTGTTTTCTCCTATCAGACCCAGGACCCATACCTTGGCCTCCAGGTCCAGTTAGGTTTTAAACCTGGATTCTATAGTTTTTACAATCTCTGACTAATATCTTACTAATTTTGGACATCTCCACATCATGTGTATGAGGTCCCGTGTCTCCAGGCATCTGGGGCATTTATCATCCGATTTGCGGCCAAACCTATGCAACCTCTTGGGGGTGTAGTAAGCTCTGTGCAGCAGGAAGAGATGTGAGGCCTGCTGCGATGGAGAGACAGACACGAAAGGGCCAGATGCCAATATCCTTTTCCACTGGTCGTCTGCTATCTCCCCCACGTCAGCCTCCCATCTCTCCCTAGTACCCGAGGTCAATTGTAGGGTTATCAACCTGTCTGTTATTTGCCGTATATCATTGCTATCAGGTCTTTGGTACTGTTTATTCTGACTATTTTATTAAGAAGTGGTGCCTTGCACCATTCCAGTTGGCAGTTCCGAAATTGGCTCTCCAGGGCATGCCTGATCTGTAAATAACTGTAAAATATTCTGTTTGGGATTCCATATTCTTGTCTCAACTCAGTGAAGGGTTTTAAGATGTTATCGTCAAACAGCTGGACCAACCTATGTATTCCGTGACGTTCCCATGTCGTATAATTTTCTATAGTTAGTAATTCCTGCAGGTGCTTATTATGCCATATAGGTGAGAACGCAGTGACACCCTTATACCCCATGACCCTCTTAACTGTCTGCCAAACTTTGGTGACTAGTTTATATGTTGGGAGCTCACGCTGAAGTGAACCAGCCTCTAATGCTTCCGCTAGAGATTTATGTGGTATGGCCTGTAACATAATTTTGCCGCTGGCATTCGCTGCTCCCAGGATCTCGCAACCCGATATGCTGTAGTTGAGCGCCCAAGTAATAGCTATGTGGTTGGGGGACTGCCATTCCCCCTTCCCTAGTGGATCGCTGCAGGGTTTGTAAACTGATCCTGGCCTGCCCTTTCTTCCATATAAGTTACCTGAATAGAGTGTTTGTTTTTAGGAACCAGTTCCTCCCAATCCAAACTGGGAAATTATGGAGTATGTACAGTAGTTGTGGCATCCATATCATCTTGTACCTTTAACCAGGATATGCCGCCAGGAAGGGCGCTAGTAGTGGAATCAATCGGCAGAAGCGTTGACTTCTCCCAGTTGATTACCAGGCCCGAGGGTCTCCCAAACCCCTCCACCAGCTGTATCGCTTTTTCTAAGGCTGGCCCCATATCGCCCAAGAAGAGTAGCACGTCATCAGCGTATAACGCTATCCTTTCTTCCCCGCTTTTCCTCTTGAATCCCTGCAGTCCGATTGAACGTCTCATTACGTCTGCCAGTGGCTCCATTGCCAGAGCGAACAGCAGGGTGATAACGGACACCCTTGCCTCGTCCCCCTCTCGAGAGGTAGCCTTTCTGAGTATTCATTATTGATCTTTAATCTGGCTTGGGTGAAAATATAAGTTTTTCAGCCATCTGATAAACAGAGGGCCAAAACCGAATGTCTCCAGTACCCACCAGAGATACCCCCATTCCAGGCTGTCGAATGCCTTGGTGGTGTCAAAGGACAAGACAGCTCTAGAACCCTTGTTCTCTACTGGGGCCTGGAGATTCAAATATGCCCTTCTAATGTTTACACTGGTAGAACTGTTAAGGATAAACCCTGCCTGGTCCGGGTGTACGAGTCTTGAAATACATTTATTTAACCTAGTTGCCATTACTTTTGCCAAGATTTAATGTCAGAGCATAGCAATGAGATCGGTCTGTATGAGGATGCATCGAGGTGGTCTTTCCTTTCTTTCTGTATCAATACTATATTGGTTTCTGACATTGAAGAGGGCAGTCTACCTTCTGTAGCTGCCCAGTTCAGTGTCTTCAGAAGGGCTGGAAGTAGCACGTCCCTGTAAGATTTAAATTTCCAAGGGCAGTCCATCTGGGCCCGGAGATTTCTGATTGTGCATGTCCGCTACTGCTTGTTTCAGTTCCTCCAGGGTTATGGGAGATTCCAGTCTGATCTTATCTATTTCAGTGAGAATCAGCAAATCAACACCCTCTAGGAAACTAGCTATCTCTCCCCGTTCTAAGTGCCGTCGTGACTTGTATAGTGCTCTATAGAATTCAAAGAATGTCTCCTTAATCGCCAGAGGGTCGGACGAGATTTCCCCACTTGAAGTCCTGATCATGAGGATTGTTGAGGAGGGAGAATTAGTGTTGGCTAATAATGCCAGAGTTCGACCCACTTTTTCCCCCTCTCCAAAACACTTCTGCCTCTGGAAAAGTCTCCTATTTTCAGCGTTTCTGATTGTTTCAATTTGGTACTCCTGTTGCTTTTTAACCCATAACTCCTGCTTCTCTGGACTTGGGTCCATCACATATTGTCTCTCTAATTCCATCACCTTCTTTCTGATGTGCTCTCCCCTTGCCCTTGATTGCTTCTTTACCTTTATTACCTGTTGGATTAAAAGCCCCCTAAGGAATGCTTTTAAAGAGTCCCAGACCACCCCCTCCGATGCTGATCCCGAATTGTATTCTACAAACTCTTTTAATCTTGCGGAAATTTCTTCTGTACCCCCTATTATCTCCAGCCATGTTGGGTTTATTGTCCGCAGTCTCTGAGTATGTCTATCGTGAACATTCACCGATAGTGTCAGAGGTGAGTGGTCTGATATCCCCCTTGGTTGATATTCTATTTTGTTTACAAGGGGTTGTACTTCTCTATTGTCTATGGACAGATCTATACGAGAGAGTGTGCGGTGTGACCCCGAGAAGCAACAGTACTGCCGGTCATTTGGGTTACGGGTTCTCCAAAGGTCACACCATCCAATCTCCTCGAGGAGCTGGGCAAACCGTCCCTCTATCGCCCTTTCCGCCCAGGCCCCTAGTGGGAACCTATCCAGGCTACTATTGAGGACTGCATTAAAATCCCCCACCACTATAACCGGGGTGTCAGCTTTATCCTCCACATACTCTAACAAACGGTACAGGATCTCCAACTTAAATGGGGGAGGAATATACAAGTTTGCTATAACAAATGGTTTACCCTCTATAAAACAATGCAAAAAAAATATAACAACCCAATGTGTCAATCCTGACATCCCTGCGGGAAATCACCACCCCTTTTTTAACCAATACACTCACTCCCCTTGAATAAGAGGAGTACACTGAGTGAAATTGTACTTGTAATTTCTTCTTCCTAATTAATAATTTAGACTCGTTGGTCAGGTGTGTTTCCTGCAGACATATCATTTCGGTACCATGGGATTCCAATTCTGAAAATACAGTGGCTTTTTTGATAGGGTCACCCATACCCCTAATGTTCCATGATCTTATTCCTACTGTTCTAAACAGCATTAACAAAGAAAAGCAAATAAGAAAAAAAAAAAAAGAGCAACCAGCGCAAGAAAAAAAACTGTCTTAAATAACAGAGCACAAACAACCCTTCTGCCAAATCCAACCTATCAAGTGTTCCTGTCTTTCTGCCAGGCAGCGTATCATTTGTTTTAAATCAACTGTGACCTCCAAAACAACAATCAGTACCATTACTGTGAAAAGAGAAGAGGAGAGCAAGAAATGGGAACCCCTGCTCCCTCTTTCTCGTCCCCTATTGCCTAAGATTACTTTTCTATTCTTTAATGTAAATAAGTGACTCAAATATCTATGTGCCATTTTTTTCCCTCCCAATCCCTTGTTCCAATGCAGTGTGACCCTTTATTATTACTTGAATCTCGATTACTCCCTTTCCCTTAAGTGACCCCTCCCCCCTTGCCTGTCTTGGCCAACCCTGGGGACATACCTTGTGACCCTTCTAACCCCTTCAACCCATTCCATCCAATACTCCTTTACCCAACCAAACAGTAGGTCATTTCCCTTAACCTTCCTTACTTGCCCTTCCCTCCCTCCCCCTCTCCCTTAACCCAAATGCAACAGTATTACCAAAAAATCATCAACCCACAACCATATACCGTCTCTCATTGAAAACTTTCGCCAACCATCCCCTCCCCCTCCAGCCCCCACTGCCCAAAAAAAAAAAAAAAAACAGCCCCATTAAACATCTAATAATTCAAACTCTGTACTCCAGCTCTAAAAGGCTATTGCTTTCTTGGGTCCTTTATTAACAAGTCACACATCCTTTATTGGTTAACCTTCATTGCTTATCAGACTGTTTTATATAGCTAGGGTACCCCTTTATTTGCTGTTATGGGTACTTAGGGAACATACACAATTTGTTTAAATGTATGCCTCTTTGTCAGTAATTGTAACCTTGTGCTACATTGTCCACTGTACCTTATCGCATTGTATTTTCGGGAAAAGTCTTGACGACCATACACATGGGCCAAATATCGGCAGCATCGGAAACCAGCTGACATTCGGCCCAAGTGTACGGCAACCAGGCCAGCTTTTGTTGAAAGGGAGTGACCGAAAAAGGTCTGCCGATCAGCATCTGATGGCTGAGAGCGCTGACCAGTGTGCCGTTTTTTTTCCCCAGTGTGTTCTGTGTTTTTTTTAGTTAAGCCCGCTGTTAGTGTGTACCAGGTTTTACACACGTCCTTGTATCGCCCTTGAATCTCACCATCTATGGTCTGCCTAAAAAAGAAAGTGTTTGTGTAATTTAGCAAAAGACAACAGGGGAAGGCTGACAAGTCCACAAAATGTCTGACTTTACAACTATATGATGTTGGAACAAGCTCTTATGCATTCACTTGAGGTACAGTACTTTGTGCTCTGTATTTATGTGTCATTCAATTACATTGGCACCCCAGTACGCAATGACAGTATCTGGCAATACATCCATGCTGTGTTACAAAAATGATCCAGGGACACCTTTAAATCTTTAGTGTACATAAAATACCATGTGTTAATGTAGCAGAATGAAAAAATTGGATTTTTGACTTACCGTAAAATCCATTTCTCTGAGTTAATTGACAGACACAGCCCACTATTATTCAGAACCATAGGGTTATATCGCCCCCTAGAGGAGTAGGACACTAGGCAGAAAAAAAGACTTGGCTATGCCTATGGGCAGTCCTAGGTGATATACATCCCCCTCTCTGCTATAGGCCTTCAGTTTAGTAAAAAGTGGTGTCAGAAGCAGCAAAACTCCTTAGAGGGGTGGGTGCTGTGTCTGTCAATGAACTCAGAGAAATGGATTTCACGGTAGGTCAAATATCCCATTTTCTTTTTCGTTCATACTCAGACACAGCACTCCATTATTCAGAACCATGGGGACGTCTCAAAGCAGTGCCAAACATGAGGGGTGGGACAACGAAAAATCCCAAGCTAAAACAAGAGCCAACCAGGTAACAGGAGCTCAAGACAGAACAACTGGAGCTCAACCTGAACAATACACCCCCAAGAGAGATTAGACCCCCTAAACAGCAGCCTGCAAAAACAAGCATCCTCAGATGCCAGCACATTCACGTTGTAGAATTTTGTGAAAGTGTACACCGACGACCAAGTGGCCGCCTTGCAAACCAGTGCAGCTGACGCCTGATGATGGAAGGCCCAAAAAGCAGTAAGCAGCCAAGTAGAATGCGCCGTAACAGGCAAAGGAGGAAGCCAACCCCTGATTGAATAGGCCAGAGTCATTGTCTGTCTGATCCATCTAGAAAGGTCGCAGAAGAAGCAGACCGACCCTGGAAGTGCCCCATCGGAGACATGTCCGATGAAACACGTTTTGGTGAAGGGACCACCCCGTGGACCAACACTAGCCGACTGAGGCAACCGCCTGCCAGTTTTCTACTCCTAGAATGCATAGGGCAGAGAGGGACGGAAAAAGGCATTCTGCCCACCGGAGGATGCTGGCTACTGTCAGGGCTGCCAACACACTCTTCATTCCGCCCTGGTGATTGACATAGGCCACCACTGTGGCATCGTCCGACTGGATCTGTACCAGGAGCCCCCAAACTTGACCTCTATGATCCATACATAGTCTGATCACTCGAAGTCCCAGGATATTGATCGGCAGTCCGGATTCCTCCAGCATCCAACGACCCTGAGTAGAACCCAGTCCCAGGACACCTCCCCACCCAGACAGACTGGCATTGGTAGTGACCACTGTCCACCACAAGGAGAGAAAGGATGTGCCCTGCCAAAATCCCGGAGAGCGAAGCCACCAGACCAGGGACCCCTGGTTTTCTGGCTCGGCTGAATCTGATAGCCCAGAGACCTCTGACACTTTATGCCAGGATCTCACTTGAAGGGAGCTCATATGGAACTGCACAAATGGAACCGCCTCGAAGGTAGATACCATCAGGCCAAACACCCACATGCAGAACAGCAGGTAGGCCCACCTGCGAGACAACAGTAGTTGAAGCGCAGCATGCAACTTCTGGAGTTTGTCCAGAGGAAGAAACACTCTGGCCGGAGATGAAACCAGAGGCAGGCCCAGATAATCCACTTTTCTGGAAGGAGCCAGAGTAGACTTCAGGTAGTATAGAAGCCAACTGAAAACTGTGGTCTGTATAGCGAGCTACGGTGCCCCTCAGGGTAGCCGAGGACTCTGCTCATAGAAGAAGGTCGTCCAGGCAGTCCAGGACCGCAATCCCCCGCTGACATAACCACGCCAGAACTGGGGCCAACACCTTTGTGAATACGCAAGGAGTGGAGGCGAGACCAAAGGTCAACACCGCGAGCTGATAATGCTCTTCTCCCACAGTAAAACTGAGAAAGTGTTGGTGTCGGGCACATATTGGAGTGCGTAAATAAGATGTCGACAGAAGCCAGAAAGTCCCCATGATGAAGGGATGCCACCACCATACAGATGGACTTCATTCTGACCTCCTGTATCCCCTGAACCGGGTCAAGCACAGCCCCAAGGAGAACTGCCAGCTGTTCGGTGACAGACGCCTATTGGAAGGAAAAAAACACTTTTCCATGTTCCAAGGCCTGAACACTATGACATAGGTGAGGGTGCACCTTCATGCTGAAGGGGGTCTAGGGAGCCCCGCTCTCAGCTTGCCAGACCAGGTCCGAGAAGGACCGCATCTGTCACGAGGCCCTTTTCACCATTTACTTCCCTCGTAATGATGTTATCCAGGGTAGCCCCAAACTAAGGCCTTGAAATGGTAACCCAGTCAGAGCTTTCTTAGAAGCTCAGCAGACCAACACTTAAGCCACAATACATGTCTAAGCACCACTGCAGAAACAGAGCTTAGCAACCAGGGGAACTGCGTTCAAGAGGCATCTCATACAAACTGCAGCCCCCAGACCAACTCATCCTCCAACTCAGCGAAAGCAGAGGGAATCTGCTCCCCCTCCAGGTATGTCAGCCGGATCCTTAAAAGGCGGAGACTCCTCTACCAGAATCATGGTCGCCCGCGCAACCTAGAGACAGGGAGATCCATTACAGGTGGAACAGTCCACTCTTTAAGGAAGGGACCCCACAAAGAGGTACCTCACAGTGAAGAGCCTTTGGAATCACAAAGGGGCGCTTTGGACACTCCCAGTCTTCACAAACAAATATTCCAAATTAGGAGGGAGAAGCTTTTGTCGTGCAAGACAGTTTATGGGTGCCAAGGGGACTGACACCTCCGCCGCAGCCACATCTCCCATCTTAAGGGTGACAACCAGCACCTTCTTGTGCACCACTACAGTTGTGGAGGAACAGCCTCACTAACTGACAGGACAGAGAGTGTGACCACCAACCCAGCAAGATGGGCCACATCCACGACGGCAGAGCCAGACATAGGATCAGTCGAGACCGATGAGGCAGGGGAGGGCTCCATTTACTAGCCTATATGCCTAAGCGCCACCTGTGAAAATGAAAAGAACTCGGGGGGTCGCCGACTGAGACCTCCGCCGCCTTACACCCCGCACAGGGGCGTCACTGGAGTCCCACACAGGGGACGTCCACCAAGGCCCCTCACAGGGGGCACTGGCTGAGACCCCGCATCGGGGGCGCCTACTGATACCCTGCACAGGGGGCACCACTGGACTCCTAACAGGGGCACTGGCTGAGACCCTGCACAAGGGGTGCCTACGGACACCCCACACAGGGGGCACCACTGAACCCCAAACAGGGGGCACTGGCTAAGGCCCCTCACAGGGGGCATCCATCAAGGAGGGGCCCACTTAAACAATCCCAAAAGGGGGCCGCCCTCAGAGCCCCCACAGCGCCGTCCCTCTGGAAGAAGTCGTCCGGGGTGGCCGCAGCCTAAATTTTCGGCCGCTCACCGCGAGTGCACAGGCCTGCTGGGGGGGGCGGGGCGGTAACCAGTCCTGGGCCTCACCCGGGGAAGGGGGGGTGTGGAGGAGAACCCCAGAGGAACCGACCTTCCCTGGAACGATGTGGGTACTCCCTAGGGTGGAGAGGAGGGGGCCCCTTACTTACCGCTCCAACGAAGTGTGTGGGTAACACTCCCAGAAAGATCCCGAACGAAGGGGGGGGGCCTGTCAGCCATGAGGAACGCTACGACACAGGCCGAGACCGGTCGTATGCGACCCACGAGACATTTAACTCGCAGGGCCAGCCCCCATCCAGTGGGGCTATGTCGCGTCCAACCTATCGAGTATTTGCGGTCTACACGTGCTCGCTGGCCAGACTGGGGGGAGAATACTGGATCTTGGTGTCCAGCCCTTCGCCCAGTCCGGCAGTTGTTTGTAGATCTCACAGGAAAAAATCCAAGAGAGAAAAAGTAGTTTAAAAAGCAAAAACAAAAATTTTGCCAGGACCAGAGATCCCAGCAGGGAACTAGGTCCTTACTCCTGCCTAGGCATAAAAAAAACTGAAGGTCTATAGCAGAGGGGGGGGGGGTCTATATCACCTAGGACTGCCCATAGGCATAGCCAAGTCTTTTTTCTGCCTAGTGTCCTACTCCTGTAGGTGGGGATATAACCCTATGGTTCTGAATAATGGAACGCTGTGTCTGTCAATGAACGAAAAAGAGAAACCTAAATGGTTTTCAGGATATTGAAAAATTATACTTTTGCCTCTGATCCAGCTACTGCATATAATGGAAAAGACCTTTCTTCACCCTCTTGTAATCCATAACAGAAAATTGATCCAGTCTCTGTTTACTGGCTGCATTCGTTTTCTTTTCTTATTAGGCTTAGTTTTACTGGAAGATCAGATTTTTTTTTAAGCAGTTACATTTTTTTTCTGGGATAAAGGCTATAAATAAAATCTATTGTAAGCAGCAATGCCATTGTTACATGGTTTATCTCAACCCTCTAAGGACTTGTTTACACTTGCAACTAGGGGGGACAGTTGATCCATTTTTACCACCTCTCAACTGCCCCTTCCCCCTGTTGGCTACAGAGGCAGCGGACAGGGGTACATACATCATGCATAGTGGGCTGTAACGCCTCTGAACACAGCCCATTCAAGTGAACTGGGTGGTGCTGCAACCACATGTGGTTGTGACCCAGTTGTCCAGTATTTAGAGGGTTAAAGCAGATGGTAAGGAGGCGATACAGCACGTCCTTACTGCCAGTCTAATGCCCTCTTAGGAACAAGCTGAACGTAGATCGCTCTTCAGAGGACAAAGGTGGCGTAAACAAGCCCTAACTGCCACTTTTGCTGGTAAGCTTGGTCTGTTTAAGGAAGCTGGAAAATAAACTCTTGACTGAATCAACAGGTAATAAAATAAGTTTGATTTTACCTGTAAAAATAATGAATTATATGCGGTCTTCAGGTAGTTGGACACTGGCAAACAAAGCTGTAAGAAGGGAGGAACCTGTGTCCTGTTTTGTACTCCAAGAAAGGGCTTTTAAAGATAGTTTTTATTTTTTACATTACAGGACACAGGATCTTAGTCTTAGATGATTGGGATGCCCAAAGCAGTAAAACTGTGGGGTGGGCAACAGAGCCACAAATGCTAACAGGCCCATGAAACAAAACAGGCAACAGAAGACTCTAAATTTAGAGAAGAGCCTTTATGACTAAACTGGCATCAAAAGAAGAACCTGGTAAAAGCATGTGAATCACACGCATAGGTTGGACTTGATGGACTTGTGTCTTTTTTCAACCTCACCTACTAAGTAACTATGTAACAGAAAACTAGGCAGCAAACCTGATGCAGATGCTGAAATCCCATGAAGCACTGATGGATCTGGTAGAATGTGTCTTAACCTGAAAGGAAGGAACCTTATCCTTCAGACTGTAGGCTTAGGTGATGACATGCCCTATTCCACCTACATTATATTACCAAAAGTATTGCCTTTACACGTACATGAAACCTTAATAACATCCCCGTCTTAGTCCGTAAGGTTCAATATTGAGTTGGCCCACCTTTTTTAGTTATAACAGCTTCAGCTTTTCCAGGAAGGCGGTCCACAAGATTTAGTAGTGTGTCAATGGGAACGTTTGACCATTTTTCCAGAAGCGCATTTGTGAGGTCAGGCACTGATGTGGACGAGAAGGCCTGGCTTGCAGTCTCCGATCAAATTCATCTGAAAAGTGTTTTATCAGGTTGAGGTCAGGACTCTGTGCAGACCAGTCAAGTTTCTCCACCCCAAATGCGCTCATCCATGTCTTTTTAGCTCTTGCTTTGCACACTGGTGCGCAGTCATGTTGGAACAGGAAGGGGCCACCCCCATAGCTCACAAATGCGCTTCTGGAAGAATGGTCAAAAAACATTCCCATAGGCACACTCTAAGGTTGTACTGATACCAAGCATTTTTCATGAGTATCGGTACTCGTGCAAATGCTCCAACGCTCGGACCAGGCATCCTCAGTGTAGGGGGGGGGGCTGGGCTGCCTCACAGGTGATTGGTGTGGTGGTGGAGGCAGTTACAAGCACCAATCCCACCCTACAGCCTTTCAATAAAGCAGCTGACTTGTAACGTCCCCCACTGCCACCCGACTGTCCCTCTGTGTCCTCCCCCTGCTCCTCCTCTGGCTTCAGGTGTCCTCCTCCCTCTCTCCGTGTCCTTCTTCGGTCCCTGTCCTCCTCAGGAACCACAACTGTGCTCCATGGCTCCTCCTCTGGTCCCCCTCTGTGCTCCGTGTCCTCCTCCAGGTTCCCCTCTGTGCTCCGCAGGTCCTCCTCCGCCCCCCCCAGATGGAGAGCAGAGGAAGGAGCCGGTATATATATATAATTTACCGACTCCTTCCTTTTTCCAAATACACAGAGTCAGTGATCATCAACTGTCCATTCACAACTGAGCATCGTTAACTGATGCTTTAGTTTACGAATGGAGAGGAGCCTCTGTCTTCTGTAATAAAAAAATAAAATACTGACACCGTTCACCCCCCCAACCCCCCCCCGCAAAAAAGGAAGCATTGTAAAAAAAATATATAAATTGTAAAAAAAAAAAAATAAATAACAAAAAAAAAAAACTACTGACACTGCCCATGCCTCATCAGTGCCACCTATCATTGCTGCATATTAGTACCACGGTCACATGACATTAAAAAAAAAGTATCGGTAATCAGCATCGGCGAGTACTTGAAAAAAAGTACCGGTACTTGTACTCGGTCTTAAAAAAGTGGTATCGGTGCAAGCCTAGCACACTCCTAAACCTTGTGGACAGCCTTCCCAGAGTTGAAGCTAATATAGCTGCAAAGGGTGGGTCAACTCAATATTGAACCCTACGGACTAAGACTGGGATGCCATTAAACTTCATATGCGTGTAAAGGCAGGTGTCCCAATACGTTTGGTAATATAAGGTAGCAATGGTGGAACAAAAACCAGGACTTCAGGAATTATAAATAGAGAATACAATTGTCTAAAGTAATCTAAGAGGTAAATTCGCACAGTACATGCCAGACGGTGGAGAGAAACCGCTTTGGAATGTTTCAAAGCAGGACATAAGGAAGGAAGCACAATGTCCTGTTAAGAGTAGAAGGAGGAAACCACCTTAGGCAGAAAAAAGGACTTATGTTACAAGGCCGCTTAACTCTAAGACACATCTCAGAGATGACAGCCAAAAGAAAGGCAACCTTATGAGTGAAGGAGACAGTGGGATATCTCTTGCAGGTGACACCTTACACAAAGGCTTTTAGATTTTCTAAATTTAGCAGGGTAGGGATGACTATGCTCAAGGGTGCCCCTGTCTCTTAGAACTTGGGCTTCCACAGCTAAGCCATTAAAGACAGTAAATGAGAAGCAGGATGGTGGACTTTTTTTAAAGCCCAGATGGCCATGAAAGACTACAAGAGGTGGGGGCACCTCCGCAATGTGAGGAAGTCTTAGGCTGGCCATACATGGAGAGAATTTCTTTCCTGCACGGCTTGCAGGAAAGAAATTCACTTGATTACCCCATCAACACAGATAGTGTTGATGCAGGAATTCCTCCTGCTGGCCCATTGAGAAGACCGTGATTATCGCTAGTGGCTATAGCAACTTGGTACATTCAGCCTGCCCATTAACAATTTGAGTCTTGGCCGGTTCCTGCTGAACCGGCTGAGATTTGAACTGTGTATGGCCGGCCTTTGGCCCCTTGCACAGATGTGTCATAATTTACTGGTGTTTATACTTAGGAACTTGTTAACAGAATGTCCCTGAGTAAATAAAACTGTGTAAAGACCCGGGTAATGTTGAGTATAGGCGTGTAAAGGTGCAATATACTAATTTACTCTCACGTAAACATGCTTATAGACGAGTATAAATGCATATGTGTATAAATTACTGCACTCAAATGTTAAACTTTCTGTTTATGACTCTGTACTCAACACTGTAATACTGATCTTTACACAGCTGTGTGCATTGTTCCATAGGCAACAATGCATCTAATTTAAAATGAGTAAAAAAAACAAAGCGTTTCTTTACTCCCATGTGCAAGAGGCCTCTTGTTGTAATATACTCATTTATACTTGTGTAAACATGCTTAACCACTTGCCTACAGGGCACTTACACCCCCTTTCTGCCCAGGCCATTTTTCAGCTTTCAGCGCTGTCGCACTTTGAATGACAATTGCGCGGTCATGCTACACTTAACCCAAATTAAATTTTTATCATTTTCTTCACACAAATATAGCTTTCTTTTAGTGGTATTTAATCACTGCTGGGTTATTTTTTACTTAAAAAAAAAAAAGACCAAAAATTTTGAAAAAAACTTTTTTTTTTACTTAGTTTGTCAGTAAATTTTGTAACTAAGTAATTTTTCTTCTTCACTAATGTGCGCTGATAAGCTGAACGGGTGGGCATTGATAAGGTGGCAATTATGGGCACTGATGAGGAAGCACTAATATGCCGCACTTATGGAAACTGATAGGCGGCACTGGCACTACAGATCATTTACATGGTTTCCTATGGGACCATGGAAAGGCGGCACTGATGGGCATTTTAGGACAGCAGTGATGGGCAGGACTGATAGGCGGCACTGATAACCAGCACTGACTGGCATCACTAATGGGCACTTGTGGGCAGTGGTGGCAATGATTACTAGCACTGATTTGTGACACTGTTGGCACTATAATGTAATCAGGGCACTGATGATCAGTGCTCTGATAGCATGTGTTGTTGCCCCCTGCAAGGAGATACAGTGATCGGCTCTCCTCGCCACACACTCTGTCAGTTTGAGGTGAGGAGCGCCGATTACTGGCATCTCCGTGTTTACATGTGACCGGCTGTGACTGGCTCTTTACAGAGATCAGGATTGCTCCCTGTCCTAGCAACGCGGCGCAACCACGATCCCCGCGCTGCGGGCGTGCGAGAGCGGCCGTTCTTTTTGTTTTGGCTCTGTACTCAACACTGTATTACTGATCTTAACTCAGCTGTATGCATTGTTCCATAAACAACACTCCATCTCATTTTAAATCTGGAAAAAATCTGGTGTTTTTTTTTACTTCCGTGTGCAATAGGCTTTATTCCTAGACTTGGTGGACCTAGACTACCAGGTCTTGCAATGGAAGTGTGAGTTGGGTTTGGACTTCGACCAGCACACTCTTCTTTACCACAGAAACCAAAGGCTTTTCGATAGGAGCTTTAGGCCCACTTCTCTGGAATAAAAGGGTACTCCTGCCCCCATGACTTGATGTTCAGTGTTCATGGAGTTACAACAAAGATGTTGTACATCAAAAGGCAACTGAGCAAGCCGCTTCTTACAGAGAATCTCTGTAGACCAAAATTTGCAATGAAAGAAGACTCATCCTGGAAATTTGGTGGAGGGTATCCACCAGACCATCCATGCAGTAGTGTATGGCAATTGGAAGTACCTCCTACTTATGGAGGACAGATAAATCTAAAGAATGGATCGAAAAACTTGGGCCATGCCCTTGGAGTGCACACACACACGGTGGCCACAACAGGTTGCATAGGAGGACCAGCCAGAGAAAACAGAACTTTAAGGAGGACTTTTAACCATTTATCCACAGGGCACTTGAATACGGGACCATCCTCAACAGGGACCATAAGGATTTTTTTCAAGGCAGGATCTACGTCAGGGACCAACCATTTTTTCAGAAAACCCTCCTTAATAGGGCATTGCTGAGCAAAGCGTTTGGGAGGAACATAGTATTTTGTTTCAGAACAAGGCCAGTCAGAGTACAGGATAGGCTCAAAGAGCAAGTGCATAAGGAATGTTTTGGTGGGGCAATTTATAAGTAACAAGATGGGTGACATTTGGCCAGGACAATACAGGCTGCTCAAGGGCAAGAAAAGTAAAGAAAGAGTGTCCTTTAGCTTGGGTCAGATATCAGCACACTGGGTATTCTCCTGAATGCAGCCTTCAAAGTCAGATGAAGAGTCCTCCCCCCTCTTCAGGGAGCACGGAGGCCACAAATAGAGAATCGGAGAAAGACTCTGGAGGAGAGACAGAGGGTCTTGCTTGTGGCCCTTACAATCTGAGGCCTCTGACAGGGCAGATGGCCTTCATCTGACATAGTGGCTGATAATTCCTGTCTGGGTAGAGAGGAGGAAGGGGAGCAACAGAAAAAGCTGAGGAGGCCCCTAAAGGACAGCAATTCAGACTGGGGGCAGTGGTTGAGACTATCAGATTCTGGCCATTTCGGGGAGATGCTGCAGAGCCCTCTAAGCTGATAAGACTTGCTGATCCATTCCCCTAGTGCTTATAATCCACCAATGAAATTAGGAAAAAGCTACCTCAATGGTTAATCAAAACATGTACAGTGTAACAGGAAGAAGAATGGCTTCTGTGACCAGTTACTGCAGGCAGAAGGAACACAGATTAACATTCAGGGATCATGGTGTCTGTATGCCAGGTGGAGGCAGAAAATAGAGTACCTTTCCCGTGCCAGCCTCTGCATGCGAAGAGACAAAATTCTGTGCGCCTGTACAGCAAGTCTTGGTGGAACAGAGACTGTGCAGGGGCAGAAGACTTACCTAGACCTATGCAGAAGCAACAGTGCAGAATAACATGGTGCCAATCTTAAAGGGATAACAGTCTGAAATCTGCCGCAGGTTGTCACTGAGAATCGTTTAGCCCTGAGCAAAAGTGCACACCTTGGGAGGCAGAACTGACCATCCCACTGTGGAAAGCAGCCAAAAAAGTGCTACTCCAGAACCCCAAAGTAATCCCTGAGCAACTGGAGCAGTTACATACTGGGTTCCCTGAACAAAGGGGCATAGCTCTACCTTACAGGGGCCCAGCCGTGCCCATGTAGTAACTTCCAGATCCAGCCATGAAGAACATCCAATTAGCTCTTTGCCCTCCCAGTGGGTATACTCATAAGGGGCACTTTAGTGTCAGGATTACCCCAGGTCCCAGTGTCTCAGTCCTGGACCTGTATAGCAGACTAAGTTAACATTTAGCATAATGTGCCAAGGTATGAGTCAACGGAAAACCCAGCGCCTGAAAAAACAGTACAGGCTGCCCTTCATCATCTTCCAAGCAGAGTCTGGGTACAGTCACCATCAGTGCAGTTAAAAGAGTCAATGGATTTGGAAAGCTGCTAAACAGAAGAAAGGGTGGCTTTGAGCAACTAGAGACACGACAGACATCATGTAACAGTTTAATAAGGAAAAATAACAAAGTACCAAAGAAAAAGATTTGCTTCTCAGAGCGTCTGTACACCTAAGGACACTAGAAAAAAAATGCTTGCCTGAAGTGGAAGGGTTTATACCAGGGATATGCAATTAGCGGACCTCCAGCTGTTGCAGAACTACAAGTCCCATGAGGCATAGCAAGACTCTGACAGCCACAAGCATGACACCCAGAGGCAGAGGCATGATGGGACTTGTAGTTTTGCCACAGCTGGAGGTCCGCTAATTGCATATCCCTGGTTTATACTGTGGCTCTCTTTACAGGTTTGTTTGTCACTGTCCAATCTCCTGCAGGCATATAACCCAGTTGTCTAAGACCAAGATGATATGTTGCATATTTACTAAAATTATTTTATGGGGGGACTCAGAAACAAATACCGTATATACTCGAGTATAAGTCAAGTTTTTCAGCACATTTTTTTGTGCTGAAAGTACCCCCCTCGACTTATACTCGAGTCAAGCACTTTTCTGCAGCAAAAAATTTCATTTTCCAAACCGACTTTGGGCCCCCCGTATATCAGGGCCACTTAGTGCTAGAAATTCAAAGGAACCCAAATTTAGTGTGCTAACCTAGTGTAACTGGGTCTATAACATATCCAAAGCTGGAGTTCCTAGCACCAAGTGGCCCCGAGATAAGGGGCCCCAAAGTAGGTTCGGAAAATGTCATTCTCTGCTGCAGAAAAGTGCTTGACATTTTCTGAACCGATTTTGGAGCCCCGTATCTCAGGGCCACTTGGGGCTAGAAATCCCAGCTTAGGATATATTATGGTGCTAGTTCCACTGGGTTAGGACACCAAATTTGGGGTTCCTAGCACTAAGTGGCCCCGAGATACGGGGCCCCAAATTCGGTCAACTGTGTCCATCTGCAGCAATGTCATTTCAGGACCCTTTGGGTTCAATGACCCCAAATTTTGGCTGCAGCTAGGGGGCGTATAGGAACCCTTAACTACCGAGTTTGAAGTTCAGAGGACCTATGGCTGCAAATGGGCACAGTGAGGCATGTAAATGGGCATTGTTGACCCTATTTTCCACTTACAGTGGCTGTGCATTTCTCAACCTCGTCTTATACTAGGGTCAATAAGTTTTTCCCATTTTTTTGTGGTAAATTAGGGCCTCGACTTATACTCGGAGCGACTTATACTTGAGTATGTACGGTACTACTGTGTTAGTGCCAAACTGCATCATATATGTCAGTTTTGATTTTTCCCCCAGAGTGTCACTTTAAAGGCATTTACATAGGCCTGCGGTAATTTCATTTGAAAGGCACCTTGCCAACATATATGTACATTACAGAGCAGCCCAAGGCACTGATATATGTTGCAGTGCACTGCCAAAATGCTACATTTTTGCTTCGTTTTTTGTGTGTTAGACAGCACATTCTTATCCATAATGCAGTAATGCAACACAAAAGTGTCAATGGGCCCCAAGTCAAATACCAAGCAATAATAGTGCTCACAGAGCAAAAAATTATCCAAATGGGATGTTGGGTTGAGACATTTTCAATTCCAAATGATGACACTGACAAAATTTAAAACCAACTCTCCCAAAAACAAGGAACCAAGATGAAAATATAAATATAAAAAATGACACATACATCAATATTTGTGTTCTGCCATAAGGCAATGAACACCAGTAACAGCAGAGTGGGCCTGTGGAAAATGAGCTTTGGTCAGAGGGCCACTAAACTGGACAGCAGCACAATTTTCTGAATGGCCCAAAAATCTTTATATGGATATTAAAACAGTACATTGAATATTTTAATGAAAAGGGAGTTTACATTTATTTTTGTGAGACAAATGAAAGCATTCAACCATAGGAATATTCATGTCTTAAGAGAAATCGTGGTAAGCAATGTTACAAAAAGGCAAAATAAATAAAACATAAAATAATGCTGGAATGGCAGAAAATAAAAATATCCATGAAAGCTGTCTGTATATGAAATCATAAGATTACGTCCTCACAAGGACCCAACCCCTGGAAGATCACCGCCCAGAGCCAAATAAGGCTGTGCCAACGCAACAGGGAACAGCTTGGAAACTTAAAGGTAGGAAAATTATTTAGGCACTAGTGCCCTTTGAGCTTCTTGCAATAAAGGTAATACATGACCAGATTCACTCTATATTGAAATGTCACCAATCCGTGTTCAGTCCTTTGGCATATCTTGAGAAGGTGCAATATATTTTTAAAGAGACCTCAAAAGCTTACCTAGAAGAGAATTAGAGAACCTGGTTTGAGTGCCTCATGAAACCAACAGCTTGCACCCCAATCTCCCTCTCTACCAGATCTTGGTTCCACCTAAAGCACAGCTGTGCATTGCCCATGCAGGGAATATCAGCAGGGCTACTTTTATAGGGTACCCACCAGCAGCACATACTCAACTTCCCTTTGCTTCACAGTGATCAAAGAAATATATGGGATACTTCTGGGCATACAGGGCATGTGACTCACACCCTCCCAAATGACCACAGTGTTTGGCTGCTGAGGACTGAGCAACAACAAGATTCCTCAGACTTATATAAGCCCCAGGCCTCTCTCCAATCCCATTGAACAAGCACAGAAGTGGAAGAGGTATAGAAATGTAAATATGTGAAGCTGGTGGAGCGGCCTTAATAAGTAAACCAGTTAATTTGGCCCACATAAAAGCTTCCAAATGTGGAGATGAGGTGTTCTGTACCCAGAACTTTCCACCAGTGAATCAGAGTACCAAAGCTGGAAACAAACTTTTCTCAATTTACTGAATAAATACATTCAAGGTTAGCCTGGAGCCATCTCTTAATTATTAAGGGTGGGACAGGGTTCTGACAGCCTTAGGCTAAAGGATTCAAATGGTTTACCAAGGGCCACTTTTTATATAGATTTCATGATAAACAATTCAGTTGTGTGTAATCACAGCATTCAAGTGACCCTGCCACTATAGAAAATTGTTTATGGCTCACCTGTTAAGGAAGACAGGGCATACCTAACTTTCCTGCAGTCAGTGTGGTCAAAGTCTAATCCGATACTGAGAAACTGTCTGTTGAAGTCTGAAAGGGAAACCAACATTTTTGGGAGTATCAATATTCTGGGTCCCCCACAGCTATGACAGGTTCATCCTGCTGAATTCTATGTCCCTACTGTATCCTGTAATGGGTGGAGGTCAGAGGGAAGAACCAGTGAGATCTGCAGGAAGATCAGTGAGGGAAGATCAGTGAGAACTGCAGGAGACCGAGCAGATTGACTCTCCCGGAAAACGCCCCTTTTCGTTCAGACTTCATCAGAAGATTTTTCAGGATCAGGGCAGAGTTCCGCAGCATGGGCAACTTGAAAGTTGATTATTTACGGCATTCTTTTACAGATGAGCTTTAAATTGTTTTCAATAGAAACAGGGTTGCTTTAACATTTTACATTGCATATACAAGTTGATGTGTAAAAAAAACATCTGTGACCACAAGAAGTTTAATCAACCTTGATTTTAGCATATAAAAGCATAACAAAACCTTAAAGGGCACTTGCTTGTGAAAGGGTTGACCCTCTCTTGGAAAGAAGAGGAAACAGACCCCCTTCACTGCTCCTCTACATAATCACACACACAGGACCATCAAAAAGGATGCCTAATTAAAATTACACCGCTATATTTCTTGATGTCAGGCCAGTGAAAGGAATATTATTTATATATGTATATGCATATATTTATATATAATAAAATAATACATGTATAAAAATATTACGTGAATAGTTGTGTTACATTTAATATTTATCCTGGAATATTGGGTTTCATTGGACCAAGACAAAAAAAAAACCCACTGTATATAGATATTGCTAAATAATATATATAGTTTAAAAACTGGATTCTTATGGGATTTTTTTTATGATGGTCCAAAGAAAAGTCAAAACCAGCTAGAACAAAACCTCAAATGATAATAGGCAAGAATAATGTCAATAAATATACAACAAAGAGGGTGCAAAATTAGAGTAAAAACATCAGCCAGATTCATCATAAAAACAAAACAAAAAAATTATTGTCGTAGAATGATAAAAGCTGCTAAGATATACATATGGCACCCTGCATTGTACATAACATAAAAAAAAACAAAAGAAAAAAAACAGAGTCTGAGGCTAAAAATTTAAATTATATCTAAAAGTCCAGTGTTATTCACTCAAATAAAATAGAAGTGTGAAACAAAAACAAAAAAGTAAGATAAAAAGCACAGGGAGCATGATTTTGGCACAAAAGCCAAAGTGAATGTGTGGTGCCTGCCTTTTTCCACAGAGGCCATTGCCCACGATAAATAAACTCATCTGGACAAGCCAAAGACAAAAGCTAGGTCTTGTTTGCAGAGCCAGAGGAGCGCCGTAGCTTAACGGACATGCGGCTTTTGCTGGTCCGTGGCGACATAGGGGATGCCAATTCTGATCCATCACCCTGAGTCAGTAAGATCTCGTTCTGCTCATCTGTTTGGCAAACAGCTGCAAAATAAGACAAGACAAACATCAGGCTGCATTCAAAGATAACAGAATCATAGATAGCAATTATAAAGTTTTCACATGAAAGTGAACCTATGGCTAAATTATGACTGTGCCATATACTTGGTATAATAAAAATGCAGGACCTTACTTTATGCAGTTCAGTCTTCAGTGACACTCATTTAAAGTGATATAAAAAAGGGCAGATTATTATTATTTTTTTGTTAAATAAACATACTTACCTGCTCTTTGCAGTGGTTTTGCACAGCGCAGCCCCGATGCTTCCATTCTTGGGTCCCCCACTGGCGCTCCTGACCCTCTCTTCTTCCAAGTGCCTTCATAGCAAGCAGCTTGCTATGGGGGCACCCGCGCAAGCTCGCTCCTGAGCCACTGCTGTGTCCCCATTCACACATGCAGCGTGGCTCAGCCCTGCCCCTTCTGACAAGTTTTCCTGACACAAACAGGTAAAAAAAGATGACAGGGGAGGAAGCTCCAGCACAATGCCTGTGATTGACGGCCTCAGATCTGTTACTGTATGCAGGTGGGTGTGTCTCTTCCCTCCCAAATCAGCTCTCCTGCCTGAGCTCTGCAGAATGTAAGTTCAGCTCCCCACACCCTGCTTTCTGAAAGCTCAGACAAACTGTATATATTCTGAACTTTGAATGGCTGCAGAGAAAATAAGGCTGCAGATAAACAGGTACAATTTATGTAGTAGGATTTGTTTCACTTCTGTGTATCACTTGAGGCCTGACACTGAGTATATCTAAGGGTTTTTCAATCACCTTAACCCGTTCGCCGCCAGGTCTGTACGTTGTACGGACCTAACGACGGGGGGGGGGTATTGCACACAAATCTGTGGCTGCAGCCACTTGGATTGTGTGCGAAACTGACAGGACTCCTGCCTGTCAGGTGAGAACATTCGGGCGGCGCGGCTGCCGCCTGATCGCTCTCACACCCTCCCGGAACCGGCCCCCCTCCCTGCTTCCGCTACACTTACCGGGCTCCGCTTGCCCATCGGCGGGCCTGGGACAGTCATGGCGGGTAGAGGTGAAGGCGAAGAGCGAATACACGTCCGCTCTCCTCCCCTTCTTGCAGTGCCCCAGAAAGCGACGTCTCTGACGTCACTTCCGAGTCACGTTCTCGATGTGTCCCCGGCTCGATTTGCCGGTGTAGGATGTTTTGCAATGCGATCTGCATTGCAAAACTTTCAGTAGAGTAGAGGGGAGACATGCAGGGTCTTTTATACCCTACAAATCTCAATAAAGAGAACATGTCATCAAAAAATCATCACATAGGGGACTGTTTGTCCCCTATGTAATGGAAAAAAAAAAGTTACGTAAAAAAATTTTTTTGAATTTTTTTTTTGCAAAAAATAAAGTTACACTCAAGCACATAAAATCCCCCCCCCCCCACTCCCGGGAATGTAAGCGCATGCGTCGGGCGCCTACACGTGAAAACGTAGATTGCGATACACGTTACATATCACCACATACGCCGGACTGAGAGAAATAATTCTAGCACCAGACCCCCTCCGTAGCACTAAACTGAGGGCCTTTGAAGTGTCACCTATAAAAATTATAGGGTACTGAAGTTTGACGCCATTTGAGTGAAAAAAAATTCAAGGTTTGACATGTTGGGTATCTATTTACTCGGCGCAACCGCACAATTTAGGTTATTTATGGCGTTTGTTTGCCCTAAAATTCACATTAGTGTTTTTTACTGAAATATTGCGTTTCCTAGAACTAACGCTATTTTATTCTGTAAGGCATCTGCTTTCAGAAAAAATATAATGTGTGGGGTTTTGTGTAATCTTCAGGCCTAAAATAATTTTTTAAACATGTGTGCAAAAAATGCAAAAACGGCTCTGGCAGCGAAAGGGTTAAAGCTCATTAACTACTTGATAAAAATATGAAAATAATTTGGTATCCATAGCTTGGCCACAGGTTTACTTTATAACAAGCCTCCATTGAGGGAACTCTGTAGGCTGTGAATCATGGCCTGCCATTTAGAAAATGTACTGAGTACTGAAATCAGAGCCCAGGAACATAAAGTGGAGCAAACCCCCCCCCCCCCCCCAAAAGAAAATGAATGTAGGGCAGCTTACCAGTCCAGATATGATAGTTGCATTAGTTTCCTTTTTTGAGTTTTTTTTTTAATCTATGAATGGAGTGTGTAAATCTTTAATCATCTGCTCATCCTCCACTCATAGATACTGTAGTACTGGCTTTTATAAATGGTGGAAAGGGGGGGCATAGTCAAGCAATCTCGATGAGCACCTGTCACAGCGGCCTCATATCTATTAACTTTTTCAGCACAAGAAGATTGCAATGGTGGGCATCTGAGAAGGAAGATTTCTGCTAAAGGACATAGCAACACAAGGGATACTTCTTGTTCCAGGGACGATAGCAATACAAAGCTGGGGGTTTGGCCTTCCATAAAGTGTTGCTAAAGGCAAAAACTGTAACAGGAATAGATGGAAGCTCTTCTAATGGGGACACTAGTACTGGAGACACTTTGGGATTCCCTCACATTGAAGGGATTTACTCTTAATTTCAAGTTCTGCCTATGGGACAAGGAGTTAAGGGAAATCTCCGCAATTGCCACAGATGGTGAAAAAAAAAAAAAAATATATATATATAAAAGATGGTGGGTTACAACCCTTCCTTAGCCCTGGTTCACACTGCCACGACTTGTCAGGCGACTTAAGAGGCCAAAGTGGCATGACAAGTCGCATCCCATTAACAGCAATGCAACTGTTCTAATAAGTGCGACTCAAGTTGCTCCAACTTAGAAAACGGCTTCTGCACTACTTTGGTGTGACTTCAACACGATTTGCATTGATTTCTGTTAAAGACAAAGTTGACAAAGGAGAGAGTTGGGATTTTTTTACCAATCATGTGCCTCATATAAAGTCCCAACTCTCCTTTGTCTCACATATAGGGATTGAGGTTGCATGACTATACTGTCATGCACTTCATTTAAAGTCCCAAGCCCTTTTACCCAATTTTTCTGTTAAAGAAGCTGTATGCAAGCCGTTATGAAGTCGCGCAGGGATGCCAGATTCAAAGTCACATGACTTCGAAACCGCAGCAGTGTGAACAAGTGGTTACTCTATTCAAAATGAAAAAATAAATAATTGCCTTTAGTGACACTTAATTCTACTATTAAAACGTGTTTTTATTGCTCTCTGTGCACCAAAGTAACAGTCTGTAACTTTCCTTTGCAGAATTACTGGGCAGAAAGCTAAAGCGGAGTTCCACCCAAAAGCTTTAAGCACTCCTCGCCCCCTGACATGCCACATTTGGCATGTCATTTTTTTGGGGGGTGGAGTGTGTACCCTTTTTTTCCGTGGGACTTCCTGTCCCACTTCCTGCTTCCTATCGCCGGTCGCCTAGGCGACTCCTCCTCTTTCACCTAGGCGGCCCCTCCGTGCCAGCAATCTTCTTGGACACAACTGGCCAATAGGAGAGCGCAGCGTGACTCGCGCATGCGCAGTGCGCGCCCCGGCCGTGAAGCCGTAAGCTGTCGCGGCCGGGTGCCCACAGTTACCATGATGGCACCGAGGAGAGGAAGGGGAGAGGAGCGAGGCTCCGGGCAGTCGCATCGTTGGACCGTGGGGCAGGTGTTGGTTTATTAAAAGTCAGCAGCTATGCTTTTTGTAGCTGCTGACTTTTAATAAACTAAAAAACGGGTGGAACTCCGCTTTAACGATTAAAAAAAAATTCCAGTCCCCAATAGATCACCTTCATTTCATTCTGATAAAAATTCCTGAAGCCATTTATTATCTATTCAGAAATGTTATTTTTTTGTGGACCTATTGCCTAAACGTAATCAATACAAACTGCCTAGGTAGCCCTACAATATAGCCAAAATCACACTAGATAGGGCAAACAAATCTTACATTATAAAGATGAAAATAAAAAAAAATTCTTAAAAATCTTGGGAGAATAATATTATCAATGGATCCCAGAAATCACCGAAATAATTTTTTTTATAATGGATTTTCTTTGTATAATCAGTTTTGCCTAGGGCCCCCACACAATGTGTATTGCTTACTTTTCCGCTACAGTTAGCAACACATCTTTTCTCCATAGTTTTGGCGTTGGATTGCACTTTTACATATATCACTGGATTGTATATGTCACCTAAAGTATTCTCTGCACAGCTGGTTAATAATTTCCTATATTTGCTGTACTTTTCTTGTGTTGACTCAATACCACTTCACGTGATAATACTATCAACTACTTGATGTACCACAACTTTGCATTGTGAATGTACATGTATTTCTATTTGTGCATATACAATAAAACAAGTTTAAAAAAAACAACACAGCTTGGTCACCTCATGACCCTCATCCTGTGAGTGGCCAGAAAAGGAGGTGCAACAAGCTGATGAGGTTGTGAGCTTTTATCCTGTCAGCATATGTACATGCAAATAAAGGAATAGGGAACCTGGTCCCCAACCAAGTCTCCCCCCAAAAAAGGGGGGCAAATAGACTATCTCGGTACAGTGGAATAAGGGTAAGTTCAAATATATGAGCAATTGTGTAAAATAGTACAAAAGTTTATTGATACATAACACATAATGACAAATCAGTTACAGGTTAAAAGCATGGGTAACAATCCATGTGTATCACCAAGATAATGCTCCCCAAACGGGAAAGATCACAGTGGGATAGTTGACCACGGATAACATCTCAACTAGTTTCGTGAACTAAAGCCGCTTCATCAGGAGGATATCTGTAATTTGATTAACAAGTAATCAATGACAATATAACAGGGCACATCACCAGTAAAAGGGGTCTCCCGCTGCGACTTGGGGGGGACTAACAAAACAATAGGCTGGAATCTAGATGGAGTAAGGTAGATGAAATGGGTAAACTATGTATTTGGAACAAAATTGCGAGTGAGGGGAAGTGAGGATGTGACTGGAGTGATTGAAGTTGAATGAAAGACTGCAAGTGAAGGAATCTAGCGGCAAAGGTGTGGGGAATGGAGGGCAGTAAGTGAGTGGTGAATCAAAATGTGGAAATGAAGGTAATTAATAGTGAAAGTTTAAAAAACACAGAAAAAGTTTTTGAAATGTAAAAAATGTGAAAGGTGGAAGTAAAATTGGGATTAAAGATAGTGTAAAATGCAGTGAAGAAGGCTATTGGAGGAGGGGGGGGGGAGAAAAAAAAAAAGAAGGGGGGAGGGGAGGAGGGAAAGAGATGAAGGGGGGGTAAGAAAAGCTACGGAAAAGAAGAAAAAAGAGAAAGGGGGACAAAGCAGGAAGAACGAAAGAGGGGAAGAAAGGGGGAGGGAGGGGGGTGGAATAAAGGAGAGGGAAGGCAAAATGAAAAAAGAAAGGGAGGAACAGAGAGGGAGGAGGAAGAAAGAACAGAAAAGAAGGGATTGAGACGAATAAATCAGGGGAAATTGGATGAAGGTGAATAAAATGGGGATATATAAAGAAGGACATAGTATATACCTTGTTATCAGAATACAAAGAATTGGGGGTCTGGAGGAGTGGTCCCACTGGGGAGGAGGATACCGATGTAGAACGGCAATATGGAGCACTATGAGAGGAGGGTAGAGAGTGACAGAGCACAGAAGGACAGCACTCCCACCCAGGTATCCTATGAAAGGAAACCCAGTGCCCAAAGTAAATACATTAGCCCAGGGATATGTAATTAGCGGACCTCCAGCTGTTGCAGAACTACAAGTCCCATGAGGCATAGCAAGTCTCTGACAGCCACAAGCACGACACCCAGAGGCAGAAGCATGATGGGACTTGTAGTTTTGCAACAGCTGGAGGTCCGCTAATTGCATATCACTGCATTAGCCCATTGCCATTTCGCTTAAGCAGGGGAGGCTGCACAGTGACTGCAATAAACATATGGTATGAGTGTCAAAAGTAGGTAACGTACTGAAAGCTTGTTGGCTAATAGAGTTCCCGGGCCCAAAATCCAGCTCATGGACGAGCAGGCTGCTGCCTATTTGTAGTCCCCAACCCTGTGACATTTTGCAAGCGGCATTTGACGTCACAGGGTCAGGGCTCCCGCAATGCGCATGCGTGAAGGAGTCTCGCATGCGCACTCGCCCTAAGGCCGATGGGCGGAAGCCCTCGCCAGGACATGTGCAAGTGGGGAGACGGCGGTTCCGTGGTCCGGGACCCGTCCAACCACCAGGGAGCCCACCGAGCCGCCGCAAGAAAACACATGGGACGCCAATCCACTGGCGGAATTCACAAGGGCAGGCAGTCACTCCTGAATACAATAATATAAATAGAAGAATACACAACAATGAAGATACAATAAAAGATTGTATGAGAAAAAAAATTATATTGACAATGCAAAATAGAGTACATAGAGTTGGTATATGGAGATTGGATAAATTCCCAAAAGGGCCAAGGCAACTATTAGAATTCACATCAGAGACTCAGGGTATATAGAGCCTGGGGCTAAGATAAATAATGACGAAAGAGATGAGGACATGCATATTATACAGACACAAAGTTAGTTAAACCAAAACAGAGAACATAAAAAAAAATCGCATGTGATAGGACAAATAAGTGTATCTAATCCAATAGCCAGTTATCATAGCAAAGTGAATGTACAGGAGTGTAACTATACATTAAAGTTTCTTCAACATTGCACAATTTGATTCCCAAGGTTCTTGGGTCAGCTTTGGTTAATCCCAAGAAGGCAATAATTGACATTGATTTTTTTAGACCTGACTTCACCAGATCTAAAGAAACAACAACAAACCAAGATAAGACACATTTGTTTGCAAACCACCTCTCATGCCCCTACCCAGCACCTCCACGACACACCTCAACTAAATATCATTAATCTCACTTCTAGTTTTTTGTCCCAGGACGAGCTATCAGTACTGAAACTCGGTCTTGGCTTTTGTCCTTTTGATCCTATACACATTACTGAAACCATCAAAGATTTTTATCTCTTTGAACGTAATTTAACTTTCAAATTAATTTTTGACAAAGACTGCCAAAATGTTAATCTTGAACGTGAACTCACTGAATGCACTAGGAATTTTGTGCATTACATGACCTGATGCTTTTGTATGACTAGAGTGCCAATGAGGATACCCCAGGGTCACAGCAAGACCCTACAGGGAACCGCACTGGAATCACAGCCATGGCAGCGGTCTCATCCCTTACGCAATCTCATGGCCCTACCAAATTCAAACCCAAATAACGCAACTTTCCAGACTTAATGACTTGCCCAGCTATCTGGGCTTTTCTTCACCAATCCATTAAGGACCTTAAGTGAAACAAATGGCAGGATTTTCCATCTAATCTTACCCCTAATCAGTTACGAGCACTCAGAAACTTAAAAAAACGTAATGACATTATTAAACTATCCAATAAGGGTGGCAATATTGTTGTCATGTCTCACATACAATATCAGACCATGTGTCACAAGGTTATAAACAACTCCACATGGTATAAACCTATCCCATCCACTAAAATTAATAGACTCATTAACAAGTTTAGAGAACTGAGTACTGGGGCGTTTTTGCAGGGCCTGATAGATAGGGATACTCTTAACTATCTGATTCCCAAACATCCACGAACCCCTACTTTTTATACGTTGCCAAAGACACATAAGAATCTTTCCCGTCCCCCAGGTAGGCCCATTGTATCCGGCATTGGTTCCTTAACGGACAATGCTAGTAAATTTGTGGGCAGTTTTTTTATGCCACATTTACTGAGTTTACCATCTTATATCTGTGACACAACAGACCTCCTGAGACATATTGAGGGGATCCAGGTCCCTCGGGACTCCCTCCTTGTGGCTATCAACGTCGAGTCCCTATACTAGAGCATCCCCCACGAGAGGGGAGTGTCCATGGCCAGATCCTTTCTGATGGAACAGGAATGTACGTCCTGGCCTCTAAATTAATATGTTTTACAATTACTATCTTTCATACTTACACGGAACTTCTACATTTTTGACTTTTACAGGCCCAAGGCATGGCCATAGGCACATCCTGTGCCCCGTCTTACACTAACTTATTCCTCGGAGCCTGGGAAAGAACTGTCTTTTCTAATGATCAATACAACACCATTTAACAGTCTGTGCTCTGTGGGCACTGATTCATAGACGACCAATTTGTGGTATGGACTGGCTCCTTAGCCCAGTTAAATGAATTTATCCAGCTTTTGAACATCAACTCTATGAATCTACACTTCACGGTTAATTTTGATGACCTGTTGATCATCAAGAATCCTGATGGAACACTGGGTACAGATCTCTATCGAAAGCCAACAACAGGGAACACCCTGCTACACGCTTCCAGTGCCCATCCCAAGCCTCTTGTGTGCAGTATCCCTTATGCGCAGGAACCGCGCACGAGAGGATTTCTACATTCAGGCTGCTTCTCTACATGAACGGTTGCTTTTGAGAGGCTACTCCCTGACCAATCTGAGGAGGGCCTTCAATAAAGCACTTACACGTACTAGATTGTCTTTGTTATATCCCCCTCCAAGTTGCACCAACACTGTTAAGATTATTACCAAATTTTTAGCACATCATGGCCAGCTTCTGGACACTCTCTCCAAGCATTGGCACCTCTTAACAGGTCATCATATTTTAAACCAACATCTCCGTAGCACTCCTGAACTAGTTTTCCGTAAAGCCAATTTCCTGAAAGATAGCTTAACCAGCAGCCATTATCGATCCGATACAAGTCATCCCTTGAGATCGAGGGGCACCTTTCAATGTGGGCATTGCCCCCGATGCCCCTGGATTCTCACGGGTACAACTTTCACACTCCCTAATGGGGAAATTTTCACTCCCCACACCTCAGCACATTGTGGCACCACTGGAGTCGTGTATTTATTGCTCTGCAACTGCAGGGCATTTTATGTAGGCAAGACTATCAGGGAACTAAGGCAGAGAACTAGGGACCATTTATATCACTCAATAAATGGTATACTTACCACCACTGGCCAGCATATAGGCCTTCACCATAAATTTGACCCTTGAGCTGTTCAATTTTTGGCTTTGGAGGTGGTGCCCCCGTATACTGAGAGGGCGGGGGTGGGGTGCTGACCGTGACAGGGTGCTCTTGCAGCGGGAGAATCTCTGGATTGAGAGGCTTAATGCCACTATTCCACCAAGCCTGAACAAAGTCAATTCTTACAGACCATTCCTGGAATTTCCTGTAATCTCTTGTCCCCTAGATTTCCCCCTTGGGCTCCTGTAGGTCTTGCCTCAACCTTGAATGTATAGTTACACTCCTGTACATTCACTTTGCTATGGTAACTGGCTATTGGATTAGATACGCTTATTTGTCCTATCACATGCAATTTGTTATATTCTCTGTTTTGGTTTAAATATTCCCTTTGTGTCTCTATAATAATATGCATGTCCTCATCTCTTTCCTCATTATTTATCTTAGCCCCAAGCTCTATATATCCCTGAGTCTCTGATGTGAATTCTAATGTTTGCCTTGGCCCCATGGGGATTTATCCAATCCCCGTATACCAACTGTATGTACTTTATTTTGCATTGTCGATATAATTTTTTTTCTCACACAATCTTTTATTGCATCTTCATTGTTGTGTATTCTTCTGTTTATAATATTGTATTCAGGTGTGACTGCCTGCCCCCTCCCCTTGTGACTTGCGTCTGTGCATTGGCGTCCCAGGTGTGTGTTTTCTTGCGGCGGCTCGATGGGGTCCCTGGTGGTTGGACGGGTCCTGGACCACCGTCACTGACACTTGCACATGTCCTGGCTAAGGCTTCCACCCATCGGCCATAGGGCGCGTGCGCATTGTGGGAGCCCTGACCCTGTGACGTCACACATCGGCTACGGGCGGCGCTTGTGAAACGTCACAGGGTTGGGGACTACAAATAGCAGACAGCAGCTTGCTCGTCTATGAGCTGGATTTTGGGCCCGAGAATTCTACTAGCCAACAAGCTTACAGTAAGTTACCTACTTTTGAAGACTCATACCATATGTTTATTGCAGTCATTGTGCAGCCTCTCCTGCTTAAGGGAAATGGCAATGGGCCAATGTATTTACTTTGGGCACTGGGTTTCCTTTCATAGGATACCTGGTTGGGAGTGCTGTGCTTCTGTGCGCTGTCACTCTCTACCCTCCTCTCAGAGTGTTCCATATTGCCGTTATACATCGGTATCCTCCTCCCCAGTGCGACCTCTCCTCCCGGGACCCCAAATTCTCCGTATTCTGATAACAAGGTATATACTATGTCCTTCTTTATATATCCCCATTTTATTCACCTTCATCCAATTTCCCCGTGTTTATTCATCTGAATGCCTTCTTTTCTCTAACTTTCTTCCTCCTCCCTCTCTGTTTCTCCCTTTCTTTTTTCATTTTACCTTCCCTCCCCTTAATCCACCACACTTTTTCCCCCTCCCCTTCCTTCCCCTCTTTCTTTCTTCCTGCTTTGTCCCCCGTTTCTCTTTTTTCTAAATTTTCCCTCCCTTTCCTTACCCCTCCCGCTCCCCCCCCCCTTTCCTTCCTTATTTTCCCTAACCTTCTCTCCCCCCCTTTACCTTCTTCTTCCCACCCCCTTCCCCTTGTACTTTCTCCCCCCCTCCCCCATTTCGTCCAATAGCCTTCTTCACTACCTTTAATCCCAATTTCACTTTCGCCTTTCACATTTTTTACATTTCAAAAACTCAGTGTTTTTTTAAACTTTCACTATTAATTAGCCTTATTTCCACATTTTGATTCACCTATCAATTACTGCCTTCCATCCCCCACACCCTCACCGCTAGATTCCTTTACTTGCAGTCTTTCATTTAACTTCAATCACTCCAGTCACATCCTCACTTCCCCTCACTCGCAATTTTGTTCCAAATACATAGTTTACCCATTTCATCTACCTTACTCCATCTAGATTCCAGCCTATTGTTTTGTTAGTCCCCCCCCAAGTCGCTGCGGGAGACACCTTTTACTGGTGACGCCTTGTGCCTGCCGGGATGTGGGTAAGCAGTCTCGCTTCTGCCCTTGTATAACATAAGCATATTGTTTGACCGACATATTGCATTAAACGCTGTTACTTTTCATGTCTGTGACTAATTATATTGTCATTGATTATTTGTTAATCAAATTACATATCCTCCTGACCATGCTTTTAACTGATTTGTCATTATGTGTTATGTATCAATAAACTTTTGTACTATTTTACACAATTGCTCGTATATTTAAACTTACCCTAATTCCACTGTATCGAGATAGTCCATTTGCCCCCTTTTTTTTGGGGAGACCTGGTTGAGGACCAGGCTCCCGATTCCTTTATCTCTAAGTTTCTGGATGATGGTACAACTCCTTTCTTTTTACATTCTCTACTCATTGTTATTGATTCTAGAGGCTACCCCTACTTTTCTATATGTACATGCAACACTTGTGACTGGTAATATGCATTGTTCCTCCATCTCCCAGCCCAGTCTGCTGTACAGGGAATTACAAAAACTGATATAAAGTCAAACCCAGGTAGTTCTGCGTAAATGTATTTTATTGGGATTTTATGTGATAGACCAACACAAATTGGCACATAATTGTGAAGCGAAAGGAAAATGATAAATAGTTTTCAATTTTTTTTTACAAATAAATATCTGAAAAGTGTGTCGTGCATTTGTATTCAGCCCCCTTTACTCTGATACTCCTAACTATAATCTTGTGGAATCAATGGCCCTCAGAAGTCACTTAATTAGTAAATAGAATCCACCTGTGGGTAAATTAATCTCAGTATAAATACAGCCGTTCTGTGAAGCCCTCAGAGTTTTGTTAGAGAACCTTAGTGAACAAACAGCATCATGAAGGCCAAGGAACACACCAGACAGGTAAGGAATAAAGTTGTGGAGAAGTTTAAAGCAGGGTTGGGTTATAAAAAAAATATCCCAAGGTTTGAACATCTCACGGAGCACTGCTTAATCCATCATCTGAAAATGGAAAGAGTATGGCACAACTGTAAACTTACCAAGACATGGCCGTCCACCGAAACTGACAGGCCGGGCAAGGAGAGCATTAATCAGAGAAGCAGCAAAGAGGCACATGGTAACTCTAGAGGCGCTACAGAGATCCACAGCTCAGGTGGGAGAATCTGTACATAGAACAACTATTAGTCGTGCACTCCACAAGTCTGGCCTTAATGGAAGAGTGGCAAGAAGAAAGTCATTGTTGAAAGATAGCCATAAGAAGTCCTGTTTGCAGTTTGCGAGAAGCTACGTGGGGGACACAGCAAACATGTGGAAGAAGGTGCTCTGGTCAGATGAGACCAAAATGTAACTTTTTGGCCTAAAAGCAAAACGCAACGTGTGGCGGGAAAACTAACACTGTACATCACCCTGAACACACCATGCCCCCGTGAAACATGGTGGTGGGCAGCATCATGCTGTGGGGATGCTTTTCTTCAGCAGGGACAGGGAAGCTGGTCAGAGTTGATGGGAAGATGGATGGAGCCAAATACAGGGCAATCTTAGATGAAAACCTGTTAGAGTCTGCAAAAGACTTGAGACTGGAGCGGAGGTTCACCTTCCAGCAGGACAACGACCCTAAACATACAGCCAGAGCTACAATGTAATGGCTTAGATCAAAGCATATTCATGTAATAGAATGGCCCAGTCAAAGTTCAGACCTAAGTCCAATTGAGAATATGTGGCAAGACGTAAAAATTGCTGGAATGGGAGTTTTGAGGTGCGGAAAAAAAATACTGATACTCTGTTGAATTGTTGGAGAGGCCTTGATGGTCCTTTGGAGTTTCTGCCTTTGTTTTTGGTGATATTGCACATAGGGTCTTACAGAATCTCCTGAAGAAGCCATGATTATGGTGAAACATGTAGAGGCAACCTACTTTTGTAATACAACCGCTTAACCTCTATGTGTTGGTTTTAATCAAATTTTAAACCATGTTTTGTATCAATAAAACTGATGAAAATGTTATTGCTGTTTAAGTAATTTTGTATGCACCTCACAACTCCCATTCCCATTTTCTATTTGTTTATTCTATACCTTAGGGAGTTGGTGCATTTCATGAGACCTTTTATCCTTGGATAGTTAATTCTTTTACTTAAAAATTGCTGTTCACAGATGCTCTCCATCCAATAGGATAGAGCTTGAACTATTTTGCAAAGAAGAATGGGCAAAAATGTCACTCTTTGTGCAAACCACACTTTTCAGATATTTGTAAAAAATGTTCAAAACCATTTATCATTTTCCTTCCACTTCACAATTATGTGCCACTTTGTGTTGGTCTAATACATAAAATCCCAATAAAATAAATGTAAGTTTTTGGTTGTAACATGACAAAATGTGGAAAATTTAAAGGCGTATGAATACATATATATATATATATATATATATATATATATATATATATATATATATAATAAATTATATACAGTGGATATAAAAAGTCTACACACCCCTGTTAAAATGTCAGGTTTCTGGGGTGCAAAAAAAAATGAGACAAAGATAAATAATTTCAGAACTTTTTCACCTCTAATGTAACCTGTACAACTCGGTTCAACAACAAAATTGAAATCTTTTAGGTGGAGGGAAGTAAAAATAAGAAACTAAAATAACATGATTGCATAAGTGTGCACACCCTTAAACTAATGTTTTGAAGCACGTTTTGATTTTATTACAGCACTCAGTCTTTTTGGGTATGAGTCTATCAGCATGGCACATCTTGACTTGGCAATATTTGCCCACTCTTCCTTGCAAAAATACACCAAATCTGTCAGATTACGAGGACACAGCCCTCTTCAGATTACCCCACAGATTTTCAATCAGATGCAGGTCTGGGCTCTGGCTGGGCCATTCTAAAACTTGAATCTTCTTCTGGTGAAGCCATTCCTTTGTTGATTTGGATGTATGCTTTGGGTTGTTGTCATGCTGAAAGATGAGGTTCCTCTTCATGTTCAGCTTTTTAGGAGAAGCCTGAAGGTTTTGTGCCAATATTGACTGGTATTTGAAACTGTTCATAATTCCCTCTACCTTGACTAAGGCCCCTGTTCCAGCTGAAGAAAAACAGCCCCAAAGCATGATGCTGCCAGTTCTTGGTAAAGTCACTGTTTTGCCATATTTTCTCCACTTGATGATGACTGTCTTTCACTGTGTTCCATGGTATATCTAATGCCTTGGAAATTCTTTTGTACCCTTCTCCTGAATGATACCTTTTAACAATGAGAGCCCTCTGATGCTTTGAAAGCACTCTGTGGACTATGGCTTTTGCTGTAGGATGCGACTAAGAAAATGGGGTTATTTGGGGTTAATCAGAGGCACTTTCAAGTGATGGGAGGTGTGTACTGACTCCTATTTAATATCAGTTTGAATGTGATTGCTTAATTCTGAACACAGCTACATCCCCAGTTATAAGAGTGTGTGCACACTTATGCAAACACATTATTTTAGTTTTTTTATTTTTACTTCCTCCCCTAAAAGATTTCAGTTTGTTTTTCAACTGAGTTGTACAGTTTATAGATCACATTAAAAGGTGGAAAAAGTTCTGAAATTATTTAACTTTGTCTAATTTTTATTACCTCACAGAAACCTGACATTTTAACAAGGGTGTGTACACATACATACACACACACGCATAAGCCCTTCAAGTTGTCCTTAAGCCTTGGTTCACACCAGAGGCGGCACGACTTGCAGGTCGCCTCACCGAGGCGACCTGCACACGACTGCCGGGGCGACTTGCAAAACGACTTCTGTATAGAAGTCTATGCAAGTCGCCCCCGAAGTCGTACAGGAACCTTTTTCTAAGTCGGAGCGACTTGCGTCGCTCCCCTTAGAACGGTTCCATTGTACTGAACAGGACGCTACTTGACAAGTCGTCCCAGTGTGAACCGAGGCTAAGTGTATGAGCACTTGTCATGTTTCTGCATTGTAACAAATAATACAACAGTCAGCAGTAGGAATATAAAAACATGCAGCTAGTGATGGAAAAAGGAAATAAGGAAAAGGGACATATGAGAAAAGAGAACACTTTCTGGAAATGAAAATCCTTTTCTTGATATTTTTTATTTTTTGGTCTTTTACCTGTACAAATGCTACATATACATCATGACATTTATATATCACAGTTAAAAAATTCCAGATATAAACATTTCTACATTTATAACTACGCATATACCATACTTGGCCAGTCCCACTGGAAACTGGAAATCACTCTATTGGGCACTACAACTACAGTGCAGCCTGCTGCATTGTGAACACAGAGGGTGGCCATTCGGACACCATTCAAAAAACTATTTGCATTTTCTTAATGCATGTAAAGTGTCCACTGATTGGATGAGGTGGAATGGCAGGGAGGTGACATCACTATCTCTGCCTTGTCCAATTAGAAAACACTTTGAGCTTATTGTGAAAATGCAATGTATTTTCTAAATGGTGCCTGTGCTGAGCTGGCGACCTCCTGTGCTCAAGTAAGCAGCCAGACAGCCGTTTGGCACAGATGCTAGTAAAGATCACAGTAGTTGTTACCTACTACAACGATCTCCAGCTTCCAGAAGGGTCGTTCAGGTATGGAATATGCATAGTTACATTTGTAACTCAATGCAGTGGTGTGAACCATGCACATATGGCATTTTGCATTGTCCATGAGGTGGGATTGCACTGATATAGCCACCCAGTGCAGTCCCATCTCATGTGGTATGCACCAGTTCTAAAGGAAGCAGGTGCACATCTTTCTTGTAGGGCTGCATAACCCTCTGGTCTGCCATGACAGCTCATCTTAGGGTCAAAAAAATGCAATGCTTTGGGCAATAAACACTATTAGTTAGTACAGTGAATTTATCTAATGTTACTAATTCTTCTTTTCAATTGAAGCAAAATTAGAAAAGCCCTTATGGTAGGGCTAAGCACCAAAGTACCCTGTAGGACATTTATTAATCCTGCAGTGAGACAGATTTGCTATACAAGGGTTTGGTTTTATTTATTAATAACTTCTGCTGCTCTAAGGCAGCACAATGAGTAACGCCTTCCCCCTGGCCACTTCTTAGTTGTGCATCTGTTTGGACTGAAAATCAGACTCAGATTATAATTATACCTCCATGCTATTTTTAAAATTATTTAGCGGCTTCCATTTTTTTTTTTGTGGATTATGGTGCATGCACATAGGAAGTCCGATGTGACTTGTCATACAATTTCTGACTCCATCGAAGTCCCATCGATTTTGCACATAGTTATTGCAATACTTTCTGCAAGCTCAGCTGCGCGGTGCATAGATATCTGTGCATGAAGTTGCACAGATGTCTTCCAAGTTGCACCTGAAGTCGCACTGACATGCGGCTTAGAAATAGTGCAATTTCAAGTGAAGTCGCACAATTTTAAAGTTGCATTCAGTGTAATTTAAATGTGTTTTGAGGCAACACAAGTGAAGTCAGTTTTAAAATGTAAAGGCTAAATTCACCCTTTGGAACATGTTACTCTCGTATTGAGGGTATAACATGTTCCTAAGCGCCTTCCCACCCCTGAGCCCCCTGATCATGGGTGCAGGCTCCTGTGGGGAAAAAATAAATCAATAAATGCACATTTTTTTCCTGCAAAAATATGTGCATTTATTTTTCATTATAGGTGAACTTAGCCTTTAAATTAGAAACATATTAGAATGGTTCCTCTTTAGAAGCTAGCAGGCGGGAGCACTTGGAAACTTTGCATTTTGTTGTGCAATTAGTGGATTTACCTAATGTGCGCTGCAGTTTGTCAGTTAGTCTAGAGGTCTCCTCCCTGAATTTCATCTACAGATGATAGTTGGCAGCTGTCACCAAAAATTTTTTGCTGTGACTGAATATATAATTTTGGCGATTGTTGTCAAGGGCTAGATGAAGAATGCTGAATTAAAGTGCAAAATGGGAATGTCCAGTTGTGTAATAGCTATTGTCCCCCTTCTAATCACTGACCTGCTGAGAGGGTTAAAAAGAAGTGCAATACATAGGATACTGTATGTGCACCAAAAGAAAAGCATCACTGACAGAGCACATAAGCATAGGAGGGTGTGCCTCAAAAAGGCCAATATGAATAACCAACAGAAAAATTAAAAGAAAGGAAGAACACAGACACTGCAAGGGTTAAGCCCATCCAAAGTTTGCGAATTGATGGTCACACTCATCAAGCTTGCCGACAACTGAGATATGAGATGAAACTACTAGCAGCCACTTCCCATCTGCATGCACAGTACAAGTCCTTTAGGTAAGTAAAAGGTGCTCTTCACAAAAAAAAAAAACAATCCATGCAGTGATTTAGTAGCAATGAAATAAGTAAATGATTGGAAAGACTTAATGCAGGCAAATAAAAGGGAGAAGGAAAAAAAGATGGGAGTCAATCATGTCTTACCTTTCATAAACAGAACAAAGATTTAATGATCTAAAGAGAGGGAATAAAGAAACTTTAAATATTTCAAATTATGACCACAGAGAGACCTGATTAGATAGGAGGCAAATTACCAAGAAAATGCAAATAATCAGGAAACACAAATCAAATGTATTTCATCTTCCATAAAAAATTAAGGTGCATCTTGTAATAAGGGGGAGAAAACATTAGAAGTGACACTGGCAGCATGAAATGTTTGGGTCAAAATCTCCTGTAAAGGAAAAAAGTTTCAATCATTTGTACTATGTAAATAAAGGTTCCACCTGTCCAATGTATTGATTGCTGACAGTCATTAAATCAGCAATAACTGCTGTCCCCAAATGTACTTTGAAATCTTTGTGTCACGGATATCAATGAAGAGCATCATTACAATCTAACTGAAAACAGTCTATAGAGCTGAAAATAAATAGTTACATAGTCGGTAAGGCTGAAAAAAGACAATAGTCTTTCCAGTTCAACCTGTGAAGGTGTATGTGTATCAGTGTCTATAACGATTTCCCATATCCCTGTATGTTGTGTCCTTTTAGATGTACATCTAAGAGTTTTTTAAAAATATCCATACTCCTCACAGTCACCACCAATTGTGGGAGAGAGTTCCAAATCCTTATTGCCCTAACAGTGAAGAACCCCCTACGCAGTTTAAGGTTAAACCGCTTCTCCTCCAGTCTCATTGTGTGCCCCCGTGTCCTTATACACTCCCTAGGACTTAATAGTTTAATTCCTATGCTGGGATCCCCATTGAGATATTTGTAGATCACTATCATGTCTCCTCTCAAGCGTCTCATCTCCAGCGAGAATAAATTTAGTGTTTGCAGCCGTTTCTCGTAATTAAGGTCCTCCAGTCCCCTTTTTAGTTTTGTTGCCCTTCTTTGGACTCTCTCCAGTTCCAGCACATGCCTTTGGAGGACTGGCGACCAGAACTGGACGGAAAACTCTAGATGAGGCAGAATTATAGTTTTGTCCCTGGAGTATATCCCTTTTTTTATGCAAGCTAATATTCTGCCTGCTTTGGTAGCTGCAGCTTGACATTGCATGCTGTTGCTCAATCTGTCACCTATTAGCATCCATAGAACCTTCTCCAAACTTGGGTCCTTCATCGGTTCTCCCCCTAGTGAATATTTTGCATATATGTTTTTTGCCCCCAAGTGCATTACTTTACATTCCTCCACATTAAACCTTATTTGCCATTTGTCTGCCCACTCCTTTATTTTGTTCAGGTCATTCTGCAACATTTCTATGTCCTGATGTGAGTTTATTACTCTGCTTATATTTTTGTCATGTGCAAAAACTGAGATTCAATTCAGTAACGCCATCTGTGACAAGGTAGCTCACTTAATCACTTCAGGACCGCCGCACGCCGATACACGTCTTCACTTTGAGGAGGAATATCATTGTTATGGCAGCAGCTAGCTGCCATAACCCCGGTATCCTTGTGTTTGGCCGGCAGTCCGATACAAGATAAAAGTGGTCTCTGCGGTGGATTTTCTGCAAGATCACTTTTATCGGCGGCGGGAGAGGGCTCTCCTGCTGTGCTCCGGTGCCCTCTGCCACTTACCGAAGCCGCCGGCAGCAGCGAAGGTGATCGGGTCCTCTCTGGCTGTGCATGGAGACGAGTGAGGGGAAGATGCCCCCCACCCATCTCCATGACATTGCAGGGGGCGGAAGCGAAGTCAAAACGTCACTTCTGCTCATAGCTCTTAAAGGGCCATTTTTTTTAAATGATAATTTTTTTTTAAATGATAATTTTTTTTTGACCCCAGATCTCATATTTAAGAGGTCCTGTCATGCTTTTTTCTAATGTTTACATTCCTTGTAATAGGAAAAAAAAAAGTGACAATTTAAAAAAAAAAAAAAGTGTAAAAATAAAAAGTAAAAGGTAAAATAAATAAGAAAAAAATAATTTTTTAAACGTGCCCTGTCCCGCCGAGCTCGCGCGCAGAAGCGAACGCATACTTGAGTAGCGCCCGCATATGAAAACTGTGTTCAAACCACACGTCAGGTATCGTCGCGATCGGTAGAGCGAGAGCAATAATTCTAGCCCTAGACCTTCTCTGTAACTCAAAACATGCAACCTGTACAATTTTTTAAACGTTGAATTTGGAGATTTTTAAGGGTAAAAGTTTGTCGCCATTGCACGAGTGGGCGCAATTTTGAAGCGTGACATGTTGGGTATCAATTTACTTGGCGTAACATTATCTTTCACAATTTTAAAAAATTGGGCTAATTTTACTGTTACTTATTTTTTAATTAAAAAAAAAGTGTATTTTTTCCAAAAAAAGTGCGCTTTTAAGACCGCTGTGCAAATACGGTGTGACAAAGTATTGCAACGAGCGCCATTTTATTCTCTAGGATGTTAGAAAAAAATGTATGATGTTTGGGGGTTCTAAGTAATTTTCTAGCAAAAAAAAACTGTTTTTAACTTGTAAACACATCTACAAAAGAGGCTCGGTCCTTAAGTGGTTAAAGGTGATCAGGCATATAATTACATAGCTATCTGCCTGGTTTAAATTATTTGTATTTCTACCAGCTCTTGTATTTATGCAGCTTTGCCACACGGCACTGTCTAGTAGGACAGGAAAACCTGATTTTTCGGCAAAATGCTGATAACACCATTATGTTTCGCAACACGATATGTTTTGGGTGTTGAAATTTCAGTGCATCTCTAGTTGTATTATCCAGGAAACATTAGAAGCCAGTGGATGACACAATCAACCATATCACATTAAAGAACAGCAGAGAAGTAGGGCAGCTCTAAACACCACTCTTCTAGCTGAAGTTAGCAACTGCTAACTCCAAACGCTTTTAAAAACAAACAAAAAAAGCAATATTCGCCCTATTGCTGTCCTGCGCTGACTCACGGCTCTGCAGTCAAGATCCAATTCTCTTCTGGGGTGAATGACACCTACCATCATTTAACTCGCTTCCTATTATCCCATGTACTTTATATAGCTGCCCTTGGATCAAAGAAGAATGCTACAGAGTGGCACAACGTCATTGCATGATGTTGCTCTCTGCAGCATTCAGGACCCTTCCACAGCCAAAGGAAAAGGAAGAGCACGAAGAAGTGTGACATTATACAAACAAACCCAAGATCTATTAAAAGAAAGGTAAGTATACAAACATAAAATAAAAAATTGGCAGCAGGGGGCATTCCAAGGGAAGCGGGGGTAGAAACCTGGAATTTGGCTTTAACATCAAGTCGTCTATGCAAAACAATTACCGTAATATAGTTAATATGGCATCTGTATTTTGCCTGTATTTTAAGAAAAAAAAAACACAGTTAAAGCAGCATCATCTGCTAAGGCTGGCATCCTAAGCGATCAATCCAAGACCACCTGTGATGTCCTATTTATAGGATTACCTTAAAACAGAGCCAACATATCAGCAATGTTTTTAGACACAGAAGAGAAAAACACAATTAAATGATTTTCCTGCCAAATGATAGAACATATTGTGAACCTTCAGAAAAAAGAAATCAGCAAAGTGACTCACCCTATTGAATAAGGGTTACAGGCTCCACAACACTACTAAAAAACAAAGTTATTATATTTCTTATTTTTAGAAAGAATGTTTGTTCCTGAGACCAAAATAATAGGATTTTTCACTTATCAGTAACATCTGTTTTTTGGACACAGGACCTTAGGCAGCCCATACATTAGTCTTTTTTTTATTAACCAATGGAAAATCTCTGGTCGCTATGATCTTACCAGGGTATTTGTCTTTTGCATATGTATAGCAAAGGCTCATGGCTTTTTTGCTACCGAGCTTTAATTCAGCAGAGGATCAAATACCTTACGTTCAATACACATTACCACATGCTCTCCCCATGCCTGAATCTGGTAAGATTAGAGAACATGGTACCAGTCATCTACAAGAGGAGGTAATCAGAAGAAGTAGAAAAATCTACTTTTCAACTCAATATATTGAAAAGTAACTTAGGTTTCCTCTTCTTCTATTCCTGTATTTTTGGGGTTCTTTCTCCTGGGAGGTCTACACAATGTGCCTTATGGAGTCAGACTTCCATCTTTGGGCAGAGCACCTGTCAATTATAAATTTGTCAGGTTCATTTTTACCCAGTTCTTTTCCAAATACTCACAGCTGCTGTACTAGCATTCAGAGGGGAGAACAGGTCATAGGTATGGGCATATGAATTTTGGGTATGTATGGCATTGTGACAGAAATCTTGCTGTATAAATACAGGCCTATTATCTGGATGTCCATAGGTATCTCTTGAATAAAGATTATGTAGGAGGGTGAGATCTAAAGATTATGGATCAACCTCTAATTTGTTTGTTCTGTTCTGGGGCCCAGACAAGGGTAAGAGGGCGTCAAAATATTACTATCGCAAGGTGATTGAAATATGCAACGATAGAAGTTTGGGACAGGGCTGTATGGCAATCGGAAGGGACGACACATGCAGCATCGGAAGTGTCGGCGGGTTAGATGATCGAGAGTGGGTGGGGTGAGACACAGATCTATTGCCCTGGGCCCGCCGCGCCCATAATATCTTTGATTTATTATAACCTATGTGAGTTTTAAATTTACTACATGTGAGTGCAATCACCTGTGGATTTGTTTTATGGTTTGAATACATTTATAAGACATTATTTGCACTATTGGAGTTTCTCTTTATTATATATACGGGAGCTTCCATTGCCCCATGAGAGTGGAGTAACTGAAGACCCTGAGGGGAAAAATGTTTAATTGCCAAACATGAGAGTGTGAGGCAATTATTTCTGGTGCGTTGCATGGGGGAGCGGTGACACATAGTGTGGATGCCTTCTCATCTGTGTTTTATATGGACTCACCTCTATACTGTTTCAATTGTGAACTCATTTATACTGGACTTTGAATTTGTTATTTGCACCGTTTTCATCACTGGGTGTGTGTGGTACATCTATTAGATGCTAGCACCGCTATTTACCTATATTTCTATACTGTGGTAGATTTCTGATTTTTATTCCATACTAATTTAAAGTGGCAGCTTGAGTAGGTGTTCATCTAGTTTTTGGCGCAGTGGTAGGATCAACTGAGAAGTGAGGGCAATTTTAGACCCTGTTTATTATAATGATAGAAGCTTGCCAGGCATCACTACTGTTTTCCCTAGAAAATATCAAAGCTCATTCCCACAGAGCAGGGGCCACTTCTTAGGCTGAAAAGGTCAGCGCTTCTTCTTCCCAGATCTGCTAAACAGCTAATGGGTCCAGCTTCCAAACCTTCATGAAACATTACCGACCGGGCCTGTTCTCTAACCAGGAACAAGCTCTCAGGAGGAAGCTGCTTAAACCACTTCAGCCCCGCTCACTGTATATATATACGTCATTTTTTTGAAGATGGATATCTCGGTAACGGCAGCAGCTGCTGCCACAACCGAGATATCCATCTTTACAGTGAGCGATTCTGTACAAGATAATGGTGGTCTCAGTGGCGGGTTCGCCGCGAGATCACCGTTATCGGCGGCGGGAGAGGTGCCACCCCCCCCCGCCGCTCTCCCGCACCCTCCGCCGCTTACCGGAGCCGTCGGTAGCGGCGGAGGCGATCGGGTCCTTTCCCTGCTGAGGTATGGAGACAAGTGAGGCCAAGATGGCGCCCACCCGTCTCCATACCATGTGACGGCCGGAGCGACGTCATTACGACGGCTCCGCCCACTCTCTTAAAGGCACAAATTTTTTAAGTGTCATTTTTTTAAACGACTTTTTTTTTTTTTTTTTTTTTTTTTGCATTTTAGTCTAAATATGAGATCTAAGGACTTTTTGACCCCAGATCTCATATTTAAGAGGACCTGTCATGCTTTTTTCTATTACAAGGGATGTTTACATTCCTTGTAATAGGAATAAAAGTGATCCAAATTTTTTTTTTTTAAAACAGTGCAAAAATAAATAAAATAAAATAAAATAAATAATAAAAAAAAAAAAAATTTTTTTAAAGCGCCCTGTCCCGACGAGCTCGCACGCAGAAGCGAACGCATACGTGAGTAGCGCCCGCATATGAACACGGTGGTCAAACCACACATGTGAGGTATCGCCGCGACCGGTAGAGTGAGAGCAATAATTCTAGCCCTAGACCTCCTCTGTAACGCAAAACATGCAATCTGTAGAATTTTTTAAACGTCGCCTATGGAGATTATTAAGGGTAAAAGTTTGACGCTATTCCACGAGCGGGCGCAATTTTGAAGCGTGACATGTTGGGTATCAATTTACTTGGCGTAACATTATATTTCACAATATAAAAAAAAATTGGGCTAACTTTACTGTTGTCTTATTTTTTTTTTCAAAAAAGTGAATTTTTTCCAAAAAAAGTGCGCTTAGAAGACCGCTGCGCAAATACGGTGCAAAAAAAAGTATTGCAATGACCGCTATTGTATTCTCTAGGATATTAGAAAAAAAACAATATATAATGTTTGGGGGTTCTAAGTAATTTTCTAGCAAAAAAACCTGTTTTAAACTTGTAAACACCTAAAATCCAAAACGAGGCTGGTCTTTAAGTGGTTGGTCCCGCCATGATCAGGTAGTTCAATTCTGTCCTCTCTGTAAGCCATCCTGGAAGATGACTGGGGAAAATAAGAGTTATTACCCGTTAACTCACTTTCCAGGAATCTTCCAGGGCGGTGTCAGTTCCCTCTCTTATTTTTATAGGATTAAGTAATCCCAAGTTGGTTGCACTAATGGGAGTTTTTTATTTTTCTGTGCCTTTGATTATTTATTAATACTGAGGGGCTACTGCCTGTGGTCTGTCTTTTATAATGTGGATCATGTGTTTCCTGTGCTAGGTGGGAGGAGCCCCTCTCTGCAGACTCTGGCCCTAAGGTAAGAAAGAGAGGCAAATGGGGGTTCTTCTTTTCTTACTCCCTGGTAGAGGGGGCACCAGGGGTTTTGGTTTGATTCTCTGTACTATCCACAGACCAGCAGGGCTCATCTGGGGAGTCTGTCTTTGTGCGTATCTCTCTTTTCCCTACTGGTGGTGGGGCTTCATTTGGGTCTCTCTTGGTGGCTGGGTACTCCCACCTAGCACAGAAAACACAAATCCACATTAGTGTAAAAGGATGGGCACTATGCATGGTCCCTCAGTAATAACAAATAACCAAAGGCCTATAACGTGTACCCCTAAAAAAAAATTATCACAATTACCTAATCATAGGGTGGGAACAGTGTCGTCCTGGAAGATTCCGGGAAATCAAGTTAACAGGTAATAACTTCGTTTTCCCAAGTCCTCTTCCAGGATGGCCTTATGAGAGCGACATCATAGAAACAATACCTGTTAGGAAGGGACTACTGCCTGAAGTACTTCTCTCCCAAAATCCTGGTCGGTAGATGACAGAAGTTCCAGACGGTAGTGTCTTACGAAAGTCTGGAAACTCGACCAGGTGGCTGCTTTGCACTTCTGGATCGGGGTAGTCCCTGCTTTCTCTGCCCAGGAGGTGGCTAAGGCTCTGGTGGAATGTGCTTTGAGTTTTGGTGGCGCTTGCAGTGCTGCTATGGAATAGGCTTCCCCAATAGTGGATTTCATCCACCAAGCCATAGTTGCTTTTGGAGGCTCCTTGTCCTTTCCTAAGACCTGAGTACAGCACAAACAGATTTGGTACCGACCTCCATTCTTTTGTTCTTTCGATGTAGCATTACAGGCATCTCCTGTCATCCAGTTTGTGAAAATATTCCTCTTTTAATTTGCATGCTTGCCCACAAAAGGACGGAATTACTATGTCCTGTGAAAATCAGTGGACACTTTAGGTAGGAAACCTGGGACAAAAGTACTGTCGGGAAAAATGGAGCAGTAAGGCTCAGCTATTGATAACGCTTGTAAATTCACTTACTCTCCTGAACAACACCAGGGCTACCAGGAGTACTGTTTTGTATGTTAGAAGTTTTAAAGAGCTTTCTTCCAGAGGCTCAAATGGTTCTTTTATAAAACTAGGCAGTACTGCCGATAGATCCCAAGGGGGAAATCACCTTTGTTGAGGAGGTCTCTTCCTAGAGACTGCCTTGGTGAACCTTTTTATCAGAGTGTTGTCCACTAATCTCGGGTCTAGATAGTTGGATAACGCCACCACTTGCACTTTAAGAGTATTGGGTGAAAGACCTAAGTTGTACCATCCTGCAACAAATCTGGGATTACAGAACCGAAGATCCTGCCCTTATCCTTCTGCCAGCTGCAGAACTTATATTATTAATAATAATTAATAATAATATTTTGGGGTAAATTAAATTAGTGGACTTTTTCCTACTAGCCAATATAGTACAGACCACTTTTTCTGACAGACCTTTTTTCTTTAGCAATTCTTCCTCAGTAGCCAGACAGTCAGAGAAACATGGCCCGGTAGTGGGTGAAGCAATTCTCCTTGTACTAGTAAGTCCTCTCTTACTGGAAGTTTCCAAGGGGGTCTGTGATCGAGAGGTTCAGGAGAGCAGGAAACCATGCTCACTTTGCATTTGTAGTTTGGATCTCATAAGGCTGTCCTGGAAGATGACTTGGGAAATATAAATAAATCTGTATCTTTGATTTTCATCTTAATATGGAGCATCAAGAAAGGATAGTTTTTACATGATGTCAAATGAAAATGATTTTTCATTCTCAAATTTCTGCAGGTTTTATAATAGTACTTATGGACTTCCAGGATGAATTCAATATATGAGTTATGGCGTTCCGTTCTCAGAATGTCTTATGGTCGGCCAAAAAAAGTCTAAGGAAATTAAAAGGAACTGCCCTAGGTAACAGCCAAATAAATCCAAATGGTTTAAAGAAAATCTAGTGCTCGCATGTGACAGTGTATTGGCATGACCTTGTTAAACCAGAACACATGTATAGGCTCGTGGGATGGTTGGGGTAAAAGACCGACTGGCACCTCTTCATGGCCAATAGATGAAAAAAAACACTGTTTTCTCCTAGAGATGGGACTTTAAAAGCACAGGCGTGTAACAAAGTCGTATAATATTCAAGTTTAATGGTATCAAAAGTACATATAGTAAGGCATAAGTAGAAAAAAAACAATTTAAAGAGGAACTGTAGTCTGTTATTAATTTGTAATAAAAACATCTTTGCCATTCTGAAGCTTCCCTCCAACCACTTTTCATATTTTATATATACTGTAATGCTCTACTTGCCAAATATGCTGCAGTAATCTCTCTCCACTGAGTCTGGCTGCAAACATTTTAACTGTGGGCAGCTGAACCTGCTGCCTGTTCACTTCCTGGATTTACACAGATACACCCCCAGCTCTGCAGCTCTCATATGACTCACCCCCCTCCCTTCCTGCCAAACTCTCATGAGAGAGCTGTGCATGATGTCATAAGCCTAGGCTTTTTTCCAGACAAGAAACAGGAAGTGGGCAGTATAAAGGTATGTACTGGCAGAAAAAAAAAATGTTTTACTATCCAAACTTAAAACAAGGGCAGAAGATTTCATAGATGGAAAGATGGAAAAATGACTGAAGTTCTGCTTTAAGCTAAAAGTGCTGAGCTAACACAAAGGGGTAGCGAGGTGAACCATGTATATCACAACATAAGGCATTATATAATTAAAATAGGGGTCTGCATTCACAGTTCCATGGCCAATAGAGGCCATCTCTTCTATCTCTTCAAGCCAATAAAGGAGATGCCTAACCAAGTAGGAGGCCCACGCCAACCAGGAGCGACAGCGCCCCTGCATATCCTGTTCAACTGTGCCAGGAGGTGTTCCCCCGACTGAGCATCAAGCTGCGCCACCCTGCCCACTTCCAGCGGGATGACGTCAAGCTGTGATCCCACATGAGCTCCGCCCAGCCAGGAACCCAACCAGCTTGTTTTTTAATATGCTTTTAATCTTTTTGTACCAATAAAGATTGTATAAAGCTTTTACAATACTGTTTACATTTTTATGTGCTTTTGTCTATTTAATATAAAGAGATGATGGAAACAGGTAAGCTGCCTATTAGATCTAACACTGGAGAAGCCAAGATTCCCACCACGAAGCACAGCCTGGAAATGAACCCTGGTTCCACACCAAGCAAAAAAACACCCATAAAGCAAAGGAAGATTGTATAAAAAGTCAGTCCCTAAGCCACCGTAGGTCAGGATGAACTGAACACGCAAATCCATTATTCAATGCTAAAACTGGGAGATCCCTGGGACAGGATATAATCCATTGAACTACTGCTCTTGCTTAGTACTGTGACACACATCTAAAGTGTCGCAGCCGGCACTCCATTGGACCCCAGAGGAATGGAACATAGCACACCAGGCCCGGGGAAGGGCTGTAGCCCATACTCACCACAGCAGATTGTCTTTTCCAGGAGGATGGCTGCCTTCTTCCTGATGGACCCCCTGAAGGGGTCTTCAGGGCCAGGGCTCCACTGCAGGCAGACCATGGCCCTGGACTTGTATAGAGCCCTGCAGCTAACTCAACACGATGCACTACGTGCCAATGTGAGCACCCACTCATTATCTAGTGCCTGAAACAATGTTACAGGCCGACCTCAAATATATATCCTTGAGAGATTGAGGTTCAGGTTCACCCCCAAGGCTTGGCTGAGGAGTTAACTACTCCAAGAAAGGTATAGGTAAAGGTATGTACTGGCAGAAAAAAAAAAGTTTTACTATCCAAAGTTAAAACAAGGGCAGAAGATTTCATAGATGGAAAGATGAAAAAATGACTGAAGTTCCGCTTTAAGCTAAAAGTGCTGAGCTAACACAAAGGGGTAGCGAGGTGAACCATGTATATCACAACATAAGGCATTATATAATTAAAATAGGGGTCTGCATTCACAGTTTCATGGCCAATAGAGGCCATCTCTTCTATCTCTTCAAGCCAATAAAGGAGATGCCTAAGCAAGTAGGAGGCCCACGCCAACCAGGAGCGACAGCGCCCCTGCAGTGGCCCCTGCAGTCGCTATGGTGTAGACAGATATCTTAAATCAAAAAAAGTTTTTTTTTATTGGTTTAGTTAAAAAAAAAAAAAAAAAAGAAGCAAGTTCCACTCAGTAGGGAGAAGACCTCTATCACCTAATAACACTAGCAAAAAAAAAAGCTTGCTGGGAGTGGAATGGGTGACATAGGTGATAGGTCCCTGCAGCTTTCTTTTTGCCAGTGTCCAATTACTTGAAGGTTGCGAGAGAAAACCCATGGTTAAGACTAATATCATGTATAATGTACTGTACAATTAAGAAACTTGGTTTTCTATTAAAAAAAATTAAACTAGTCTTACCAAAAATTCACTACTATTTTCGGACCCTGCCTAACCATGTCCCTTCCAATTTTTTTGCGCCTAATACAAAAACAGGCTTCTCGCTTTCTTTGGGCCTACAAACTGTAGTGAAATGTTCCTTCAACGCTGCCATCTTAAAGGTGGCATAGAAAGTCCCACTGAGGTGGTATTGGGTCCCAGCTCATAAAGCCCACGCAAACCCCTCACACAGCGATAGGTGTTTTAGGGGGCTATAGACAACGCAGAGATGTTTTCCATTTGTGGTGGTCATGTTCACAGCTCGCTGGATCTTTGGTATAGGATCTTTGGTCTAGGGTTCTCAGGTTACTATATACGTTGTTTCACTTGCATGTCCACAAGAATGCAAAACAGGCCTTATTACACTGACCTACCCAGGGCCTCTTGTATCAGCAGAAGCTGGCATCGTACTTGTTCCTCTCTGCCAAATGCGCCATTGCCAAAGCTTGGAAGAAACTAACTGTCTTATTTGCAGCGGTAATGTACAGTATGACCACTGTGATGATTAACAAGAAGATGTCTAGCATTCTGGACAACTCCCACCCTAAATTCCTACGAGGGAACCCTGGCTGGCATACGCCTTCCCTACGCTACATGCGACCAGTTTGGGCAACCTATGACCTATCTTTTGCTTACCTCTCAAGCCTGCGGGATACCACAACCCTCCCTTTTTCCTGCCCCCCCCTTCTTGTCTGGATCCTTCGTATTTCATCTTCTCCGCTTACAGTCCAGTCCTCGGTTAATGTCTGTATGCTTCCAGACTCCTGTAAACCACCATTGTTAGCCAGTCTGTGGCTTGGACCGTGAAGCCACTCAATAGATTTTTGGACTGATGATTCTTTCATTTAATTGTGCACGTTCTTATTCTTACTGGAAGTGTGCCATACCATTGCCTATACCCCCCTGCGTGGGTGAACAGTTGTTAAACATTCTTTTTTGAAAACCTTTAATAAAAATTGTACCACAAAAAAACAAAAACTAGTAATTGTTTCATTTTCATATAGTTTGACTAAGGCTCCATTCACACATGTGATTAGGGCTGTCGGGATTCCTGCAACAAGAATCTACGAGTTCCTGCAACTAGAATCACTGGCATGTGCAAACAACGGCAGCTGCTCAGCCTGTATAATTTAATGACAGGCGGACAGGAGTCGTGGTTGTCCACTACAGTTTTCATGTACCAGTGCACATCCAGCAGTTCCCTATGGCTAGGGACAGATGACTGCGGCACAGTGGTGTAGTGGGTAGCACTCTCGCCTAGCAGTAAGAAGGGTCGCTGGTTCAAATCCCAACCACGACACTACCTGCCTGGAGTTTGCATGTTCTCCTTGCGCCTGCGTGGGTTTCCTCCGGGTACTCCGGTTTCCTCCCACACTCCAAAGACATGCTGGTAGGTTAATTGGATCCTGTCTAAAATTGTCCCTAGTATGTATGAATGTGAGTTAGGGACCTTAGATTGTAAGCTCCTTGAGGGTAGGGACTGATGTGAATGTACAATGTATATGTAAAGCGCTGCGTAAATTGACGGCGCTATACAAGTACCTGAAATAAATAAAAAATAAAATGGCTGTCCCTGGACGCAAACGTCTCTAATTGCATGGGACCTTACTAGTAAAAGGCACTTGGGTAACAAATTGCTGCATACCAATACATAGACATTGAAGAATATCAATAAAACATTCTACAAATCCTTCACAGGGTTAGATCAGGATCCCTACAACATGAAAACTGGGGAATAACAGTGACCAGGGCCAGAGCCACAGGGCAAACCAGTAAACAGCTTGATATTTTTTCAAAGCTGAATTGCAGCCTTACCTTTTTTTCTCCATACATGTAGCAATGCCTCTAATGTGTTCATAGTTATTACTCTGAATAGGCTGCCTGCTGTCACCTCTACAATACAATCTCTATAATCTGCAGCACCTCTCTGAAGCCTGCCTCATTTCTAGCCCCAAAGACCTCATACATCATAAAGCCTCTCTCTTCCCTACTGTCTTTTGGCACGCCCCTGACATCTATTAATTGTGCCCACTGTCAGTCTTTTCTTGCTTCCATCAAGTGGGGACGTTACTTGTGGGTGCTTTTTTTTGTCATACCTCTTTGTTGGGCGCTATCTTAAGCAGAGTGCTGTAGATGCTGGAGTGATGGGGAGTTTTGTGCTCCCCTGTCAATTACCCGTGCGCCTCTGGCTAAAATTAACATGCATAAGCCCAGGAGCTTGCCCACTAGTAGGGCTCTTGCAAAGGCAGAGCAATATGGTAATTGCCAAATCATCTTCCAGCTCCTCCCATTTTACAGGAACTGTCTGTAAAGCAGAGTCTAGCAAAGGAGACAGAGTGAAAATGTAATCTTTATCGCTTGGTGACATACATTCCAGGCGCCAAGAGATAACAGCTTATTTCTGTAGAGGGAGCACTGCCACATCACACTTTTTTCTCTGAAGCCAGTGTGTATTCCACAAACCTGGATGCCGAAACAGGAAGTTATGTCACATGCAGTAACCACGATCCAACAGGTTTCATCCAAAACAGATGTCCGTGGGATTGTGTGAATGCAATTGTTATATATATTTTAATAAAATAGGATTTTTGACGTACCCTAAAATCAGTTTGAGTTCATTGACAGACACAGCGCTTCCTTATTCAGAACCATAGGGTTATATCGCCCTCTACAGGAGTAGGACACTAGGCAGAAAAAAGACTTGGCTACGCCCATGGGCAGTCCTAGGTGATATACACCCCCTCTCTGCTATAGGCCTTCCTTCAGTTTTGTCACAAGCAGTGTCAGAAACATTAAAAACTCCATAGAGGGATGGGTGCTGTGTCTGTCAATGAACTCAGAGAAATGGATTTTATGGCGAGTCAAAAATCCTATTTTCTCATTCGTTTATTGACACAGACAGAGCTTCCTTATTCAGAACCATAGGGATGTCCCAAATCAGTGCCAAACATGAGGGGTGGGGCAGCCAACAAAAAAACTGTCCAACTAGACAATCTGGAGCTCAACGAGAACAACTGGAGCCCAACCTTAACAGCAAGAAAACACCTTCATGAGGGAAAAACCCACAGCCTGCAGAACCTTGTGGCCAAAGAGGCATGTGCAGATGCCAGCACATCCACTTTGTAAAATTTTGTGAAAGAGTGCACCGATGACCAGGTGGCCGCCTGCACGCTTGTGTCACTGATGCCCGATGACGGAAGGCCCAGGAGGTACTCAGCACCTTAGTAGAGTATGCCTTCACCGGGAAGGGAGGAACCCGACCCCTGACAGAATAGGCCTGAGTCACCATCTGTCTGATCCATCTAGAAATGGTCACAGAGGAAGCAGACAGCCCCTTCTTCGGCCCGTCTGTGATCACAAACAGGGAGTCTGACCTCCGAAAAGACTTAGTGGCTGTCAAATACACCCTGATCGCCCGAAACCACATCCAAGGTGTGTAAGGCAAATTCCCTCAGATGTTGCGGCCAGGGACATAGGGAAGGCAACACAATGTCTTCATTTAAATGGAAATCAGAAACAACTTTTGGAAGGAACGAAGGGACAAGGACGAAAAACCCACCTTGTCCTTATGAATCACCAGGTAGGGCGTGCGACAGGATAGCATCGCCAATTCCGACACCCTGCGAACAGAGGTCATAGCCACCAAGAAGGCCACCTTCTGTGACAAAGTGAGCAGGGGAATTTCTCGAATATTTTCAAACGGAGGCTTCTGTAGAAACGAAAGCACCAGATTCATTTCCCACAGTGGCAAGGGAGATCGCAACGGTGGAACCACATGTTGCACCCCCTGAATGAAGGTACGCACCAGGGAATGCGAAGCCAGTGGGTGTTGAAAGAAAACCGCCAAAAGCCGACACCTGGCACTTGATGATACTCAAGGCCAAATTTTTTCAAAGCCCCTCTGAAGAAAAGTCAAAATCCGAGCCACCGAAAAGGAACGTGGGTGAAACCCCACAGACTCACACCATGAAATGTACGCTTTCCACGTCCGATGATATACCTTCCTGGAAGTAGACTTCCTAGCTTTGAGTAATGTCGGAATCACAGACGCAGAGAAGCCTCTATCCTTCAACACCTGGCTTTCAACAGCCAGGCCGTTAAAGCCAGCAACGGTAAAGCAGGGTGGAAGATCGGCCCTTGGGATTGCAGATCCTCCCTGGGAGGTAGCCACCAGGGGGTGTCTGCGACCAGACGCACCATGTCGGCATACCAGGACCGACGAAGCCAGTCCGGGGCCACTAGAATGACTGAAATTCCTTCAGCCTCGATCCTGCATAACAGCCGAGGCAGAAGCATGAGAGGAGGAAAGGCGTAGATCAGATGATACTGGCCCCACAGAGCCACCAGAGCATCTGAGGCGTCCGCCAGAGGGTACCAAATCCTGGAAACGTTCCGATACCGGAACAATCACCCCTTGAAGCAATAGCCCCAGGAGGGCTAACAAGCGGTCTGGGGACAGACGCAGATTGGACGAAAAAACCCCAAAAAGAATCACTTCATGGACCCACATGTCGTTTATCAGAGAGGTCCACGGGCCCAGAAACCAGTGAAGGCGTCCTTCCACCCGGACTACGGGTGAGGACGCCCCTTCATGCGGAAGAAGCCTTATCTGGGGGTCTGGAAACCGCTCTCGGTTTGCCCGACCAGGGTCACTTGGAACCTCCTGAGGTGAGCTTGAAAGACTTTGAGCCTTTATCAGTTGACCCCAAAGGGATGAAAAAACTGTGTGCCGAGAAGGAAGGGCCACGCTTGCAACGTGGCTCCTTCCCCTTTTTGACGGTGGAAGAAAAGTAATCTCCCCCTGTGACACTTTCCATATGATATCATCCAGAGTGGCCCAAAACAAACAATCGCTTTAGAAAGGGCAGATCAGCTAGGGCTTTTTTTTTTTAGAGGCCTGGTCCGCAGTTCAACACTTCCGCCACAATACCCGTCAAAGAACTACTGCTAATACAGACAGCTTAGAAAGCAAGGGACCTGCGTCCAAAGAGGCATCGCAGACAAACTGCAGCCCGTGGACCATCTGGTCCGCCAATTCAGTGAAGGCAGGAGCAAACTGATCACCCTCCAGGTCATGGCGCAACAACTTCTCCCACTCTGTCAGCGTTTGAGACAGCAGGGCTATGGCTAGGACCAGCCGAAGCGAACCCGCAATAGTGAGTGAGGCTCAGAGACTCTGCCTTCCAGTCAGTCGGATCTTTAAAAGCCGGAGAGTCTTCAACCGGAATCATGGTGGCTTTGTTCAATTGAGAGACCAGAGGATCCACCAGTCGTCCACTTCTTGAGAAGACTCACCCCAAAAGGATAATGCACAGCGAAGCACTTTGGGATTGCAAAGGGATGTTTTGGACACTCACATTCCTTATAGACAAACCTGTCAAAAAAAGGAGGGATAAGGGAACACTTTTGCCTTGCGAGACGGCTTGTGAGTACCAAAAGGGACCGTCAACTCCCCTGCAGCCACATCCTCCATTTTTAAAGTTTCCCGCACAAATGCAATCAGTGTATCCACCAGTGCCTTCTTGTGCGCAGCCACCGGGGCAGAGGAATCATCCTCACTGTCCGAAAAATATATAAGCATGGCCGCAGGTCCCCGCAGGGGGGGCCCTGTCCATGGCAGCTGAATCAGATTCAGGATCTGACGAGACAGATGAAGCAGGGGAAGGCAGGGGATGCTTCTTGATAGTCCACCGCCCAAGAGCCACCTCCCCTTGGGACACAAAGGACTCCAGGGCCACCGTCAGTGCATCAACGAATGGCTGGAACCCAGCCTCTGATAGGGGATCAGGTGGGGAAACATGCTTCTGAGACTCCATAGGGGAAGAATAGACCACCTACACCAAAAGCGACCACTGCAAAGGGACACCCCCATGCCGGTAGCTGTACCGGAACACCAGGTGTTACGTAACTAAAGGGTGAGCCCAAATTGCAGAGGATGGCCTCTCCTACGCCTCCGACTCGAGGGCCCCTGGTAGTGGTGACAGGGGTGCAGGAGTGCGGAGTGGTATGAGTGCCTGGCAGGATCAACAGCAGAAGGATCAGATGGCCGTCACAGCTGACAGGATGGATCAGTAGACAAGAACTGCAGACTGGACAACTCAGCAGGCAGGACAGCAGACTGGATGGATCAGCAGACAGGCCCAGCAGACTGGATGGATCAGCAAACAGGTGAGCAGCCTGGATGGCATAGCAGACAGGCCCAGCAGACTGGATGGATCAGCAAACAGGTGAGCAGCCTGGATGGCTCAGCAGACAGGCCCAGCAGGCTGGATGGATCAGCAGACAAGCTCAGCAGACTGGATGGAAGTCCAGGAACGTCAGACAGGCCGGGTCGGGAAGCAGGCTGGCAGCAGAGGTACAAAAGGAGCAGGCAGAGGGATCGTCAAACAAGCCAAGGGTCAGGTACAGGCGGATAACAGGAACAGTCTCAAAGCAAGCCGGGTCAAAACAGGAGCAGATATCAGGTTTTCAGGGAACACATACACAGAGCTGCAGAGCAAACAGCAATGATGCAAGTGTCAGACAGGTTTAAATAACCCGCCAGACACTAACGAGTGCATGTGCGTGTGCACATAGACGCCCGCAATCGTGCACCGATGGGTCTAATCTGCCTGTTACTGGCAGGATCTTCATGACACCAGGACACCCCACAGCTTGCAGCAGAGGAAGGGACCCCACCAGACTCACCACCCCACCGGCGTAGCGCTTGCTGCCTCAGGTGTAGACATGCACACATGTATAGTGTCTGAGGAAGAGGACAACACAAGAGTCAGCACCGGGCTAAAAGGAGAAGCTTCTGCCTGCCAAAAACGCCGTCTGGGCTACACAGTAATGGCTGATGCTGCCTGAGCACAAAAACACCAAATCATGGCCGCCGAGCTACACAAACATGGCCGCCAGCCATAAGAAGTCAGCAGGCACTAGGAGAAGAAGACGCTGGCTACGGCAAAATGGCCGCGCTACACAAGGCTGACACAGACCCCAGGAAAGCCCCTTAAATAGAGGATCCGGGCATTGGACCCCGGGGAGTGCCCAGTGCCTCCCTCCTCCCCTCCGGTAAGCACTGCACCTGGCGGCGCGCACCCCCTGCCCACCAGTACTCAACCACAACCCCCAGGATCCATCATGGCACCACACTACCCCACCTACATAGAGGAGGGAGGGGGAAAGGGGGGCTACCAGGGGAGGGACCATCCACCCCAGGAAGAGCGGGTGCAAGGGCGGAGGGAAACCCGCAGGACCAACCGACCCGTGGAGGGGCCCGCGTCCACCGCAAACCCACCAAGGGGAGAGGGGGGACATTTACTCACCATACCAGGACCAAGCGGGCACCGCTCCTTGCCACTGAAGTGGGGGGGCTGTCGGCCATGAGGGACGCTGCGACTCGAGCTGAGACCCCGTCATAGGCGACCTTGCAAAACGTTTAACTTGCAGGGCCAGCCCCCGTCCAGTGGGGCTTTGTCGCGGCCGACCTAACGTGTAGCTGCGGTCTGCACACGCTCGCTGGCCAGACTGGGGAGACCGGAAGTTGATTGTAGATCTCACTGGAAAAAATCCAGGAAAAAACAAACAAAAAAATAAAATTTGCGAGGACTAGAGATCCCAGCAGGGAACTAGGTCCTTACTCCTGACTGCCCATGGGCAAGTATTTCTTCTGCCTAGTGTCCTACTCCTGTAGGGGGCGATATAACTCTATGGTTTGGAATAAGGAAGCGCTGTATGTCAATGAATGAATGAGAAATATACTTTATGGTTTTGCGCAATGAGTCCCCTACTTTATGACGTATATATCCTTATATGGTCCTGACATTCATTCATTCAAAATACTCACCTTAAAGTGCTGATGGACCTTTTTTTTTTACTAAAAGGTCATTTATTTCTAGTGAGTTACCCAAACCACTGGGGTGTGAGCACTGGAGCACATTATTTGTTACTGGCTTAAACACTGTGGCACTTTGTGAAATAGGAATTTAGAGACTATAAAAGAAAAGGACTCATTCTTTTAAGAGCACTTTAATTCTTGGCACAATAGTAAATAAACACACTACACTTACCTGCTCTGTGCAATGGCTCTGCACAGAGCAGCTCCGAACCTCATCTTCTCGGGTCCCCCCGCTGGTGCTCCTGGCTCCCTCTTCCCCCCCAGTGCCCTCATACCAAGCTGCTTCCTCTGGGGGCACTCGTGCGTGTTCTCTCCTGAGACCCGCTTGGTTCAGTGGCTTAGCCCCACCCCTCTGCTCCCTCCTTACTGGCTGTGACTGATAGCAGCTGGAGCCAATGGCTTTCAGCCTTTAGAAACATTTCCAAGCACACTGATTGGAATTATATGCGCAGTTCTATTTAGCACATTCTTTGATACAGAGATTTGATTTTTTTTTTATAATACACCTTCATGTATTGCTTTCTTAGAATATTATGATATATGTTTTTGGTATATTTAAGCACTGCCAATTTGCACTTTTAATAAACCTTCAATGTTTTCAAAGAATGGTGAACTTTAGGCTCAGTTTACTTTGTTAATTTGTCATTTTATCTCCATCGCTTATGCATGTATTTATTGTGTTGCATTACGTGGGCATTTAACTTTTTTTTTTTTTAAAGAAATCATTAGTTTATTGCCATATTATCATTTTTGCTCTCTTTAACCACTTCCATACTGCGCAAATTGCAGCACTCCGCTCCTGCATGTAAAAATCATATTTTTTTTGCTAGAAAATTACTCAGAACCCCAAACATTATATATAATTTTAGCAGAGACCCTAGGGAATAAAATGGCGGTCATTGCAACTTTTTATGCATTGCAATTGCGCAACAATTTTTCAAATTTTTTTTTTTTTTTCCAAAAAAAATAACAACACTTTCATGAATAATAATAATAAAAAAAACCCAGTAACGTTAGCCCAATTTTTTTGTATATTGTGACAGATGATGTTACGCCGAGTAGATACCTCACATGTCACACTTTAAAATTGCGCACACTCGTGGAATGGCGCCAAATTTTGGTACTTAAAATCTCCATATGCGACGCTTGAAATTTTTTTTTTTACAGGTTACCTGTTTAGAGCTACAGGGGAGGTCTTGGGCTAGAATCTTTGCTCTTGCCAACGTTCGCGGCGATACGGCATTTACACATGCGTACATAACCTACATATGCGTTTGCTTCTGGGTGCGAGCACACAGGGATTTTTTAAAAATTATTTTACTTAATTTATTTTATTTTTATACTTTCCCTTTAAAAAATTATTTTTTTGATCACTTTTATTCCTATTACAAGGAATGTAAACATCCCTTGTAATAGGACTAGGGCATGACAGGTCCTCTTTATGGAGAGATGTGGGGTCTATTAGACCCCACAACACTCCTCCAGGCTGGAAAGCCTGAGATCAAAAAAATAAACAATCTCAGGCTTTCCAGCTGAGTCCCCAGCATCGTTTACTCCTGCCAGCCCGGACGTGACATCATAACGTTGTGCCCGGGCCTCCAACAGTCAGAGACCGCGGGGGACCATCTGGCTCTCGGTTTTCTCTATGGCTAACTTCCGGCGTCCCCTCCCGCCACCTGTATGATATAATGAACAAGCAGCTAAACAGATTGTTCTTACGGTGCAGGGAATCGCCGGCTGAAAAAAAAAATTATATCTGAACGATGCCTGTAACTGCAGGCATCATTCAGATCTCCCCAATGAAAACCCAGGATGTCAAATGACGTTTTGCGGTATGGAAGTGGCTAATAGATGCTTTATTAAAACTCCAGTTAGTAAATAAATTATTTTTATCTATAAAAAAACTAAATCTGATTTGCATTGTAAGGAAAATAAAGCATCTGTTATGCTGAGCCCTAGTCTTTCAAAGAAAATAGTATATAGAGAATAAACCTAGGGAAAACACAGGCACAAAATGAATACAAACCATCCCTAAACTCAATAAACAAAGGCAGCTTACGTGCATTCACTAGATGGTGATTATGTGGAGCTGGACAGAAAACTTGTGCAGCATAGTCTTCAAACGTGGTGGGCTCCACATGTTGCTGGATAATTGAATCCAAATACCGCATCCTCTCCTCAAAGCTTTACACGTGGGTTAAGATGAAAATATTTAGATAGCAGATAGTACATCATAAATGGCACAGTCACAATTCCCTTAGTCTTACTAAACTGACAGCAGTAAAATCAGTCTGCATATGCAGTAATGTATGCTTGTTATACTGTGAAACCTAAGAGGTTAATCCTCTGCATAATGTAAAAAGGCTGTTTGATCCTGTATGCACATATCCTCCCCTTCTTGCATTGTCTCCAAAACATGTCCAGATAAGACCATTACTGGAGTCAGGCTGCACATGCTCAGTTTGGTGTGTATTGCTAGAGAGTTTTTTTTCTGGGAGAGTGCATGTGATCAGCACTGTCCAGACAGAGGGTCAGGTGTCCTGCATCCTGATAGGTCAGCCACCGCAGTATGAAAACTCCTCCTACAAGCTTTACCAGGCACTGATAGAAGTCACAAGACTGCTATATACTGCTGATGAGAAAAGGTATTTGGCAGTACATTCTGTGTACTGTGGGAGACCAGATATAGTGAATGCAGGGTCCTGGGTTTAGTAACACTTTAATGCTCATTTTATTAGTACTGAGAACTATAAGAAAGCCATGACCATAACTGTGACCTTTAGAAACATGACTAACGAGAGGGGCTTTTAGAAGTGAACCTTGAACGGGAAAAATTTTCAGTGCAAGTAGAAGGATATTCACGGTTCTATTTACTTTATCCTTTCCTTAACCCATAAGCAGCATCAATGTTTGCTGTTGATCTATGACCATTTCCTTTGTGTATTGATCCAAACGGCCTTTGAGTAAGGATGAGGGAATCGATCTGTGATTTGGGCAAACTGGTAGCATCCAGGTTAATTATGATTCACCATTTGAATTTTTAATACATTTGATAAAAAAAAGGTTGTACATACTCATTCCAAGATTTTAAACATATAGCCATGATTCTTTACAACCACAGGCTTATCTACCATAGATGTACAAGAGGACATGGAATAGAGAAGGATAGCATTGAAAGATGATGGAGGGGAGAAACAAAATTTGTGTGTGTCTGTGTGTAGAAGAGGTAAGAAGGGTGCGGGTATAGATAGAACAGGAAGCAAGGTAATCGCCTAATGGCTGGCTGCACGTCTAAGATCTACAATGTAAGTGATGCTGGATTAGATCTAAGAGGTAAATAGTTTCCTATCCATGGTGCGAGGGCTTGTTAAAAAATGCTCAAATTGTCTTCATGAACTGCGACAAGTTAAAAAAAAAAAGAAAAAAAAAAAAAAAAAAAGAAAAAGCAAAAACATGGTCTGGGAGTCTACGGTTCAATTACATGCAGGAGAAAATAATAAAATTATAAATGAAATATAGCATAAACTACAAATTTTGTATTGAATACAGTCATTACATAGTTGAAGGTGCCATTTACCATCACTAAGGCTCCATGCACATTGGGTTAAAAAAAATGCCAGTTCCCTTGGCAGGAAAAAATGCTCATACAGAGCGTTTTTTTTTTTTTTTGTACACAGTTTATATAAAAGTTTTGCATTTTTTCTGCCAAAAAGCTCCGATCAGAAACGCAAACCAGGTGTTTTTTTTCCTGCCTCTAAACGTGGAGCTCAAAATATGCCTCTAATCGCCCTAATGTGCATGGACACATAGGATAACATTGAGCTGTTTCTACAGGCAAAACACAAAACTCCTGTCGAAGCAGCGATTTTTAAGTCAGTGTGCATGGAGCCTCACTCTGTACTCTACAAAGCATATTTCTTTCCTTACTGTTGCTTGATTTTGGGAATCACAATTTAATGGACCTTAAGTCCTAAGTGTGTAAAAATGTCTATTGTACAAAACAGCTGTTTCATATGCTGTTGTCAGTAGGCACATCCAAATGATGAAGCCTTTTTGTTTAAGACCTGACTGATGTGTTATGTGACCCCAGCAAAATGCAGGTTAATGTCATATTCAGAGCTACTTTTCAACCATACAGGCTAACACAAGAAAGGAGAGTTTGATTATTGCTTCCTGAGCTATAAAGAGCCTTCCGATTACTCTCAACGTCCCCTCCAGCAGATTATTCCATACAGTTCTCCTGCAGTATATAGTCAATGTGGCCAGAGGAGAGAAAAATTAAGGATGATGCTCACATACAGTATGTACATTTTAAAGGCCTGAAGTCCTCATCTAACCCTAGGCCCCGGCCTTTTTATGAATTCATTCAGTGTCAGCACTGGACAACCCTCAGATGCCAGCTCCTTTATAATTATTACTTTGAAAATCCAGTGCAGCATGTTGAAGTACTGACAGATTCATCCAACATAGAAAACACTTTTACACAGGCCCATCTCCCGAGCAGATAAAACACGGAGCTGTGTAATGAACACAGGTGCAGTAGTAATAGCTTGAATGTAAAAGACCTAAACCCCCAGCTTAAAAAAAATTGGGAAACTGTGCAAATCTACACAAAAGCAGATCAAAATGATTTTCAAATCTCATAAACCCATAATTTACTCACAATAGGAAACATATCAAATGTTTAAACTGAGAAAATGTACCATTTTAATAAAAAATAAGCTAATTTTGAAATCAATGGCAGCAACAAATCTCAAAAAGTTGGGGCGGCAACAAAGAATGGGTATAGTAAGTAGTACTAACAAAGAAGAGGTGGAAGAATATTTTGCAATGAACTAGGTTAATTGGCAACATGTCAATAATGTGATTTGGTATAAAAAGAGCATCTTAGAGCGTCAGAGTGTCTCAGAAGTAAAGATGGTCAGAGGTTCACTGCATGGATTCAGGAGTACTTACAAAAATCATTGTCTGTGAACACAGTTTGCCAGCCATGCAAAAATGCAAGGTAAAGCTATCATGCAAGGAAGAAGCCCTATCTGAACATGATTCAGAAACACCGCCATCTTCTCTGGACCACAGCTCATTTAAAATTATGTATTGCAAAGTGGAAAACTGTTCTGTGGTCGGACAAATTGAAATATGACATTCTTTTTGGCAATCATGGGCGCGGTGCCTAACTAACTGGACTAAAGAGGAGAGGGAACTTTTGGCTTATAAGCGATCAGCTCAGAAGTTTGGATCTCTGATGGTATTTGGGTGCATTAGTGCGTATGGAATGGGCAGCTTGCACATTTGGAAAGGTACCATCGATGCTGAAAGATATATCAAGGTTTTCAAGCAGCATACTGTATGCTCCCATCCAGACAATGTCTTTTTCAGGGAAGGCCTTGTATATTTCAGCAGGACAATGCTAAACTGCATACAGCATCTAATAACAGCATGGTTCCGTAGTAGAACGTCTGGGTGCTTAATTGGACTTCCTGCAGTCCAGACCTTTCACCAATTGAAAATATTTAGCACATCTTGAAACAAATTATACAACAGAGAAGACCCGGGAATGTTGAGAAGTTAGAATTCTATATCAGACAAGAATGAGACAACATTCCTCTCCCAAAACTTCAGCAACTGGTCTCCCTTGTTTCTAACAAAGATGTTTACAAAGTGATGTCAAAAGAAGAGGGGATGCTTTTTTTTTTTTTTTTTTTTGCTGCCATCAATTTTAGAATGATTTTCTTCACATGGTACATTTTTTGTTTAAACATTTGATGTGTATTCTCTTTTCTATTGTGAATAAAATATGGGTTTATGCAAATCATTGCATTCTATTCTATGTAGATTTTATACAGCGTCCCAGCTTTTTTGGAATTGGGGTTGTAGGTTAACTGGCACTTGTGTAGTAAAACATATAGCTACGACTATACAATTCTTATCTGTGCAGTCAAAATTCGATTTTGTGGCTGTATAGAAAGGGAAGAGGCTACAGAAGTCTCTCCCAGCTGCTGATCTCGGTGCAGTTAATAGAATCTTCAGATTCACAGCAAGTCTCCATTGCACATGAAAAACTGCCCTTTATGTATTACCAAAACTAATTTTCTATTTGGCTGAAAAAGAAAAAAAAAACCACAGTTCTCTTCTGTCTCCTGTGGTGCGTTTCATTATGTTTAGTTCACTCAGAGTCTAAGCTATTCCTCCGAGGGAGAAAGGAGGAACCAAAAAAAAGTCTAGAGGGAAAAAATGAGCTTGTTAGCACATTAGAAGTGTGGCATCTAGGTGGGCTCTAGAAAACCCCACTGGTGTGTTAACTTATCACTCTAGGCATGCTGAGAATGAGGCGCTTCAATTGATCCCTCTTGTTCACACTAGGAGAGGAACAGGCGCATAAGCATCACTCTGCATTAGAACAAATACTATACAAAAAAAGGATTCAATTGACATTTATTGTGAAGTCTGAAGTTTAAGGAACTGTTAGCGTAAAATTTCTACTAGTTCACATAAATCTAGAAATACACTTTTTGAAATATAATCTATATCAGTAGATTAAATACGTCTGTAAAGTTAAACTTTTTTGTTCCTGAATGTCTGTGTTGTACCTAAAGTATAGTCCCACTTTTGCAGCCAAATTGGGATGACACTCACTTTATATTTGTTACATGCTCCCATCAACATCGCATAGCTTAAAAAAAAATGTTGATTACTTTTTTAATTGTTTTTTACTTGCTCTTCCTGCTTTGTAATGTTTAGGAGGGGACAGTGGAATAAAGTTTAACATAATTAACCCTGTGTTTACAGTTCTTCATTATTAACTGTAAACTAGTTTTGAACACTGGCCATCCTAACAAAGGGTTGAAAATGTAGAAACCACCCTCCTGCACTGTATGTTAATAAGGCATACCGCACAGTAAAGACAACATACATGGATCGAAATGTAAACGATTCAAAAGGTATCGGCTGAATTCCCAACCATCTATGGGCAGGGAGGCTGTACAAAAGTAGATCTTCCGATTGATTTCTGTACAACCGCCATATCGGATTTTCCCTGCTCGATCAGCACCGCAAGCTGTAGCCGGAAACACTGATTAGTGTATTCTGATAGCAGGGAAGTCTTTCCACTGTCAGAATACAATAGCTCAGTGGGGCGGATTCCCACATCCACATCGAGTGTAAAAAGAAGGTAAATACCTGTGAGTTTCGTCTGATAGCATCAGTCTAAGAAGCTTCTGAGATCATTTCTGAAATCATTGACAGGTGCAGTTGACCTTCTCCTGACCTGCAGTTGACCTGTTTAAAGCGGGCTTTTCATTTCCATAGATTTGTATGGGAACGCCAAACTTTTCTGACATGAACAAACAAAAACCCATCGACACAGGCCCTTACTTTAACGAATGCCTTCTTCTTTAACTTCTCCTGCGTGCACTGCTGCAACGCTAGCTATCAAGAAGAAAATGTACTGCCATATTGCTTCTCTTCATTTGATTCTAGGGAATTGAGCTTTGTTATTCAGAACACATCTGTGCATTTGAAATAGAATAAAGCCCAGTACACACTATTTTTTTGTTTTGTTTAACCCAGCGGGTTGAATAAAAAAACCCATCAGCTCCAGTTGGAGCCGCTGTACTTACAATCCAATGTTATTACAGCTATCTAACGCTGAGATATTGTGTTCTGACAGGGGGATCCCCCGCCAGAACATTCCGGTCAGCACTCTCAGCCATCGGCCGAGAGCATTAACTGGGAGCTGGTTGGCTGCTGGTTTTCCAGCATGCACGTACGACAGAATGCAGCTGCGCGGCTGGCTTCTGACGGACTGGCTGCCATACACACGGGCCTAATGTCAGCCGTAATTTTCTTGCAGCAGCTGGTGCCGCCTGACATTCGGCCCATGTGTACTAGGCTTTAGTCTACATATATATTGGTGTCCTGTGCCCAGGAAAAATGATCAGGGGGGGGCTCTGTGTTCAAGGCCTTATATAAATAGGCAGTAAAAATGCTGTTTTAAAGGCATTTTTCTTTATGCCTCTGAGCACAGCTCTATTTTATCCAATGTTTTCATGCACACTGTGGCATTTAGATTTGTATTTTTAGTATTCAGGTGCATAAAAAAAAAATCCCAAACCTGCATATGGAGAGGAGCTTACTGGCATAATTTACATATAAACACGTGCAAAAGCATGGAACTTCATTCTTATAGCTAGAATACATTTTTTTTTTTTTTTAGAATATTAAGTTTCTCTAAAAGCAGCTAATATACTATTATTATATATTTAAAATCATTACATAATATACGCTATTGGTTAAAAGTTTTAGAAAACCACCGTTTAGGTGGACAAAAAAAATGAAAAATAATGTACAACTCAGTTAGTTATACAAAAACCTTTTCAGGAACAAAGTAGTGGGCTAACAACTCACAGTTCTGAAGCAATGTAAGTAAATTAAAGTGATTGTAAAGTCTTCTTTTTTTTTTCTATTAAAATAACAAATATGTTATACGTACCTGCCCTGGCTGGAGCCCCTGGCCCCTCCCTCTTGTTGAGTGCCCCTACAGAAAGCAGCTTGCTATGGGGGCACCCGACCCGAGCTGCAGCTCCGTGTATCCATTTAGACACGGAGCTGCAGTTTGGCTCCGCCCCCTCTCTCTCCTAGGTGGCTGAGTTTAATTGACAGCAGCAGGAGCCAATGGCAACAGTGTTGGGAGGAACTTTCCAAACAATATTTGATTTCCGTTGTAGAAAGAATGCCATAAGTGTATTCGGATATTATATCTGCAAAAGGTGGCTACTTTAGATTACATATTGTTAAATAAAAATGATTCCATTATTTCTTTTTTATGACCAAATGTTCATTTGTTCTATGCTTTATTTTCAGCGTACATTGAGACAATAAACTGCATAGATTTCAATAAAAACTGGAAAAAAAGGGTGTTTTAAAACATTTGAGTGGTAGTATATATTAGTGTGAGTGAAGTCTTTCAGCACTGGAAGAAACCTCTGCCATAGATGGAGGGATCTGGGTAGCCGTGTCATCAGGAGGATGAAGGGCTGCAGTGATAGAACTAGACTGTAATCCTTAATTTCACAAAATTTAACTACTTGGCATCCGCGCTATAGCCGAATGACGGCTACAGCGCGGACCTACATTCCCGGGAGGCCGTCATATGACGGCCTCCCCTGTGCACGCTCCCTGCGCGCGCCCTGTAGGGCGCGCGCTGGGCGCGTTGTGATCACCGAGTCTCTGAGACTCGGCTGATCACCGATCTGTGTAAGGGGCCGGTCCCGGCCCCTTACCATGTGATCAGCTGTCAGCCAATGACAGCTGATCACATGATCTAAACAAAAGATCGGTAATCGTTTTTTTTTTTTACTCACGCTGACAGCGCGAGTAGAAAAAAAAAGCCGATCACCGGATCGGATGTGAGGGACATCGGTCCCCAAGTGGAAGAGGCACATCTGCCTCATCAGTGCCCAATTAAAGTGCCACCTAACACTGCCCACAGTGCCACCTAACAGTGCTCACAGTGCCACCTAACAGTGCCCACAGTGCCACCTAACAGTGCCCACAGTGCCACCTAACAGTGCCCACAAGTGACACCTATCAATGCCCACAAGTACCACCTATCAATGCCCACCTGTAGTGCCAATCAGTGCCACCTGCCAGTGCTGCCCATCATTGCCACCCATCAGTGCCCATCACTGCCACCCATCAGTGCCCATCACTGCCGCCTATCAGTGCCCATCACTGCCGCCTCATCAGCGTACATCAATGAAGGAGAAAAAATACCCGTTTAAAATTTTTTATAACAAAATATAAAAAAATAAACTTTTTTTTAAAAAAAAAATCAGTTTTTTACATTTTTTTAATAAAAAGTAAAAACCGCAGAGGTGATCAAATACCACCAAAAGAAAGCTCTATTTGTGGTGAAAAAATGATAAAAATTTCATTTGGGTACAGTGTTGTATGACCGCGCAATTGTCATTCAAAGTGCGTCAGCGCCGAAAGCTGAAAATTGGTCTGGATAGGAGGGGGGTTTAAGTGCCCGGTAAGCAAGTGGTTAAACCAGAACTTTACTCATAACAACTCGATAAAAAATATTTTTCTTTAGCAAGGAACAAACATTCCACATTAACAATCATGCTACCAAAATGAGTGTGTGCTGTAAATTGCCTCTAGCATTGCTACTGTTTCTTCTTGCTGGAGGCTGCCATTGTGCTGAAGCCCAAAGCCCCTTTACAGCAGTTAATTATAAAGTGGAAATAAACCCATCGATTTAACAGTTTAAAAAACTGTTACATTCCTGGAATGCTGGGATTGCGAACACATTTGCTTGTGTTCTCGACCAAACTGTCAAACCATCAAATGGCTTATGTCATATCTGATCACATGGGCAGTACCATGGCAGTTAAAGGTCAAACAGAAACAGATTCCCTTGCTGTAAAGGTTAGGAGGGCTTAATTCTGCTTTACGGCTGGCAGCAGATCACCCTCTACAAACTCAGCAGTGCCTAAAGATGCCTAAAATTGGGAGCAAATGAGCATGTGCAGAGCAGGGTGAAACCGTGTAATACTGGATTTTACACAGTACAGGTACTTATTTTTACATAGTATAGGTACTTATTTTAAATGTTTTGCATAGCTATACCTGCAAAAGGGGCCAGCCTAAAGTGATCTAGCAGGACTTAATTTTCTGACTAAAGTTCCACTTTAACTACTTCAGCTCCGGAATATTTACCCCCCCCTGCATGACCAGGCCATTTTTTGCGATATGGCACTGCGTTAGTTTAACGGACAATTGCGTGTGCATGTACCTAAATAAAATGTATGTCCTTATTTTCCCCACAAATTGAGCTTTCTTTTGGTGGTATTCTATCACCTATGTGTTTTTTATACAAAAAATACTGACAATTTGAAAAAAAAAAAAAAAAAATTATATTTTTTTACTTTCTGCTATAAAACATTCCCATTGTAAAAAAAAAATCAAATTTCTTCATCAATTTAGGCCAATATGTATTCTGCTACATATTTTTGGTAAAAAAAATATCCCAATAATTGTATATTGATTGGTTTGTGCAAAACTTACAGCATCTACAAACTATGGTATATTTTTTTTCAAATTTTTTTTTTTAGTAATGGCGGCAATCAATGACTTATAGCAGGGGACTGCGATATTGTGGCGGACCAACCTGGACACCTGACACTGTTTGGGGACCAGTGACACGAATAGTGATTAGTGCTAAAAAATAACCAGTCAGTGTACTAATGACACTGGCAGGGAAGTGGTTACCATCAGGGCCGATCACAGGGTTAAATGTGTTCCCTGAGAGTGATTACTAACTGTGGGGGGCTTTGACTGGGGGAATGTAAATATCTGTGTTCCTGCTTAGCAGGAACAAAGGATCAGCACATTCCCCTCTTGCAGAACGCCGTTCTGCCTTTCTCGTGAATGATCGGCGTGTCCACCGGACCCGCTGATTGGCTCCGTCTGTGTCAAATCACAGCGGAAGCGGGCCGCCGGTGGCGCAGGCGTGCGCCCCAGACCCGAAAGTGTCAGATCACATAGCAGGTATGTGATCTGGCGCAGAGCGGCCGCCCTGCCGCAGTATATCCCCGGTGGGCGGTCGCTAAGCTGTTAAAGACTACATGCACAAAAACACAGTTGCTAAGTTTCTGTTATGCTTTACTGGAATATACACTTAGCTCTACTTAAATGAAAAGCAAACCCAGAATTATGAACATCACACATGGAAACTGGATGAGCAAAGTAGAAAACTGGTTTACTCCTGCGGTTTTAGGAATTTGGGTGAGTTCGAAAGACTATCACTGCTCAGGAATAAGAAGGCAAATCTTTACTTTGACTTTCTCGTCTTTATGCTTTCAAGGTCAGTGCCTCTGAAATTTTGCAGCCAGAGACAGCCAGGAATCTGGTATTTTTTAGAAAATTGCAGTGGCGGCCCCTGTATTTCTTTACATACAGCTTTACTCCAAAGACAAAGTTTTGATTTTTTAATTTTTCTGCTGTGACTTCAGCTTTAGGCTGCGATGTTACGGCTGGCATGTTTTGCTATAGTGTGAAAAGCTCACGTGTTAGAGAAACATGTATACCCCTTTGTACTGGTGTTCAAAGTATTCTACAATCTGTTAAGATTGCTTTTGCAACTTTAGGTTTCCTTTTTATTCATGTTGGATGCACAAGTCACTACAAATCTATAAAAGAAAAGTAGTAGCACTACAAAGAAGAATGGAATGTCACTGATAAAGAAGACAGTAACACTTGGCTTACTGAGTTATATTCAATGAACCTCGACACTAACAATACAAATTCTCTCTCCTTCCTCATGTTCAGGATTATTTTCACTGGACAGTCCTTTTTGTCATTTTTTTTCTTTGTATACAATCAAAACTTTTGCCACAAGTTCAATGACAAATGGCAGTAGTAAACAGTGCAAGTAATAGGCTCACTAGAAAAACTGAATATACAGGGTATTTTGAAGGCCTCTCTTTGAGCTAAGTTAGGCAAAGGTGCATATGTAGAATAAAAAACAAAAAACAACCAAGTTATTTTTCAGACATCGTTATATACTAGGAACACATTTTTATTTTCTAGGGTGAAAAGGTGACCCTGATCAGTCACGGCATGTCTCGCTCTTTAAACCATGTAGACAACCAGATGACTCTAAATCCAAAACAGGTACCTCGGGCTGAACTGGCAGATTCTGCTTCGAGGCATCTGCTTTGACACACTGTGCCATGGCTTTATTAAAAGGTGCTAAATTAATGGAATGGAAATGAAAGTCTGTCTATAGTCACAAAGCAGGGACATATTTCTTCTGTAAATTTCCTTAAGAGACAACACATTTGATAAATATACATGTGAAAAAAACGAAAAGATAATCAACAAAACTTTTTATAAAAGAGTGCTACAATACAGAAAATATGCCAGTACCTCATCTCCTAAAATACACTAAATAACCTTAACATGCACAGGAAAATGTTTCTCTAATAAATGCTGACCAGTTTTATTGGCAGCAACATTATATAGCTAGGATGTGTCCAATGTTTGTGTCTACAATACACTCTAATGGCAGGCATGCAATCGAGAGGTGGTAAAGATGTAAAACAGAACATGAATTTACCAATCTGCAGTAAGCAGGTGCATCAGGGGCACTTATTGAGCATTTAGTGTTAGGTCATAAAACTTGAAGCAGTGGCAGCAAAGCACTGGTGCTCATCTCAGAGTATTTAGTAAAGTCTGATCAAGACACTGCTGACCTCACATCCATCATGTGACCTGACCATACTGGTTCAGTTACCATACTGTCTGGGTTTGTGTCTGCGCACCCTTCCCTGCATGCCTATCAAATTCAGTTGTACGGGTAAGTTCATACAGCTGCAGCATCTGTATTCAGTTACATGTGCTGCCTGGCATATTAACAAACGTACTCTGAGCTCATGTGAATGAGGCCTAATCCAGAGTCTTAGGCTGTTTTTATTTTTTTCCCACAAATTATAGGCAACCTTATGCCCATTGTATGGCCTTTTTCTTCTATAGCTAATATCTGCTTGGCTGAGTAAAACAACAGGCAGAACCTTAAAGCTGAACGCCAGGGAAAAAAAAAAAGTCCCTTTGGGCCGTGGACCCAAGCCCCCCCCCCCCCACACACATACTATCAGTTAAAGCGTTAAATTGCTCATGGCCATATTAAGTCCATGATGTCCCAAGCGTCCTCACCCCGGTGTGTATACACAGTTGTGGGGAATGCCCTGGCCACAGCTGATTGGGATGCAGCTTAAAGTTTCCTTCTGGTTTCGGAGCGAACCCAAGCTCATCCTTGCCCAACACCAAAGCCTCATTCCAACAGTGAAGCATGACTGATGGTGTACAATGGTGTGAGGGTGCCCTGTTGCCTCATGACAGTGATCCAAAACACAGGAGTAAATTAACAACAATGGGGCTCAAAGAGAAGATATTCCATATCTTTTAGAATGGTGCACATCTTAATTGTACTGAAATAAAGCAGTGTGATATCAAAGCACCAAGAAATGTTCAATGAGTGTCAGGGACACCTACTGAGTATTTTTTTTCTACATCTGTGTATACAGAGCTTTAATGAGCTTTATATGTGTGTTGTTATAACTGAAGCTTGTTACCACACATATTCTAGGATATGATTTCTTACTGTGGTAATATGATAGATCAGCTTCCCCATGGCCTGATGGGGTTCAACTCACTCAAAAGGAATTAAAAGTTCTCTGGCATAGAGACCAAACAGTTCTCCTAATTAAAAATTGTATTTTTACTTCTAAGCTGTGCTTTATAAACTGGAAGAAAAGAAAATACATTTATTTAACAAGGCACACTAATGTAAGATTTAGGAAAACCTTTAAAAATAAAATGTGAGATGTAAAAACACAGAATGTAGTAAATGCCAGCGATATTTCCACAGACATATTCCAACGGTAAAAATAAGGTGACTGAGTTCATCTACTAACATGCTGTCACATCATTTGTGTTATTTTTAATTCACAGAGCCACAGAAAAGAAGCAACAACATGGCTGATCTAAGACCTAGAGGTTTGTCTACTGTGCCACACAGATAATTTGACTGTTGTCTGGTCTTGCTGAAATGCAGTGTTTTGTCTCAAAAATCTTTCTTTTCTGTTGATAATTAAATGCCACAAGAGAGTTCATCTTGATGCAAAAGATGCATCGTTATTTACAGTCCTTCAATGTAGGGGTGAATGGTTGCAAGTTGCACTAGTAGAATTCCGTACAAACATTCTTTTTCCCATCAGAACATCCTTAGAATGTTCTTTCTGGTCATTATGGAGTCAACTAATTTAGTTTGATGGTTGTTCATTACAATATGTACGATTTTTTGTACAGTTTATCCTGAACATAAAAAACACATTTACAGTTAGATTTATTTATTATTCTAAATTTTTTTGCCACTGTGGGCAAAAACGAATGTTGATTTGAAGCCACTATCAATTTAATTTTCTAAACTGAAAACTTTTGTATGAAATTCTACTACTCTATGGTCAGCTTAAAGGATAAGTTCACCTTTACAAAAAAAAAGAATAAATGCGCAATTTTTGCATGTAAAAAATATTCATTTATTATTTTTTGTAATAGACCTGTAAAGAATTGAACCCACAATCGGCAGGTCATGGTTGTAATGCCACGGTCCTGCAGACTGTCTGTATATCTGTCTGCCCATACCTCCGATACAGCTAGGCAGTTACACTGTGACAGGAAGACTTAATGGACTACCATAGCACTCAACAGCGACGTGATAGTTTATTGAGAACTACAAGCCAACAGCCGCAAAGGCTTTTAGAGCTTGTAGTTTTCTTATTAACAGAACAATGTTTGTTGCAGATTGTCACAGCTAGTGAAAGGGGAGAAGATCCCCCTACTAGCTGTCAGAACAGGGGATCTGTAACATGTTACATCTGCAAAGGCGAACTTATCGTGTAAGTCTAAATGCTGACCAACTATTTTTATGTATGGGTCAATGCAGTGGTGTATTTTGGTTTTGTGCTGTCCTAGGCAAGACTAAAATCGGGCGCATAGAGTAGTATTACTGCGCATGATCTGATGTTCGCGGTGATCGACACAAGCTTTTGCCTTTGCGTGCGAACAAGGGGGGGATGGGGGCACATTCATTTTTTTTTTTTATTACAGTTGCTTTAATTATTATTTTTTATTTTTTTGTAAACATCCTTGTGACAGCAAAAGGCATGTGACAGGTAGTTTTTATGGCAAGATCTGGGTTCTAAAAGACCCCAAATCCCTCATCTGCACTTAAAAGCATTCAAAACACCAAGATCAGTGTTTTTGAATGCTTTCAATTTTTAAAAACTGGAGTTAATCTTTTCTGAGTAAACCAGAAGTGATGTCATTGCTTCTGGTTTACAGTTACGAACAGCTGATCCCGGCTTTGCATGGTTGTCTGCCAGCCGGCGACACGCTGACTGGTTGCTCAGGTCTCTTAGTGGGATGGGAGAGCCAGAGAGAGTCGAGAAAGGTGGTGGGTGGGAGGGGGCAAATGTAATAGCAATCGAGTGGCTAGTAAGCCGTTCAGATTGCTATTAAATAAGAGCAGACCGCCGGCTCTAAAAAAGTTATAACGGGGTGATGCCTGCAGGGTTGCAGGCATCATCCTGGTATAGGCGCCACCCCCTGAAAAATTCTGCCCAAGGCAAACGCCTTGTTTGTCTCACAGTAGGATATGCCCCTGGGTCAATGTTGGTATTGCACCTTAGTTGAGACACTCCATTAACAGCAGCCTGTGTCACAGAGTACTGCATCCAGCTAAGGTGCAGGGGAATGCACAATGGCAGCTGGATTCTTTTATAACACTAAAACTGTGTTACTAAATGAAAACAAACTGATATTATAATCATGGACAAAAACTAACAACCTAAAGATCAGCAACTGAATTCTTTCTTCACAAAGCCTACAAAATTTGCTCTTATTTCTTAAAAACACTGTCACGCTTTGGCAAATCCACATAAAATGCTTTATGAAATAATAATCAAGGACAAATACTTTACTATTCAATACTATGTGTCATTTTGATATTGTGATCTGTCCTTGGAGAGGGGACACTACATTAACTACAAACAGAATGAATACGGCAAGAGGCCAACAGCTCAGAACCATTGTGTGCTAGATCACATCTTATCAATGTAGAAGTGGAGTAAATCTGTGTTTGTGCATAACTGCATATGGTTGGAAAAATGGTGAGCTTTTTATTAATCATAAGTACAAACTTTTGAAGGTTCCCAGTGGTGTATCACGATTTAAAAAAACACATTTCTTTACAGTAAAGGAAACCTTGATAGCAGTGCATGGCTTTTACCTTTATTACTAATATATGCAATAGTGACCCCATACATTCAAACAAAATGTAAATTAACCTTTTTTGCTTATTAACAAAGCCAAGGGCAAAGTAATTAATTGTTTACTTTATGCATTTCTATCCACTTGCCTTCTTACCCATACCACTTTCTGGTTTCATAGAGTAAAACAAAAAGAAAAAAGAAATTTGCCATGTTTATTTTTCCTAGTAATTGGCAGTCTTAAGCAATGTGCCAAGGAAACCTTCTAGGTCAGATCAGACGTTCAACAGCCAAGAAGTGGCAGCCCAAGCCAAACTCTTTCGGCTAACATTGCTGGAGAGGCAGTCAACCAGTAAACCTGACCTAGTTAATCATTTACCAAACTCTGCACACATGGTCAAAACAAGTGATCTATAGAGAGCAGAGCAGACAGGCAATCTGTCTAAAAAGCTAGCACTTGTGCTAATCCACAGTTAAGCTCCCCAGCATGCAGACATAGACACGTTCAGCTGCCTACACCATGAGTAGTAAATTACTCAAGGCTTATCTACATCTATGTGCAAGGCAATCATATCCTGGTCCAATTCAATCTTGTAATTATTATGAATGCACATAAAGTTTGATTGTATTACTTAAAGTGAACTGTGACAAATGACAGCCCAAGACACTGCCTCTATCTTCCTGATAAGCTGCATATTAGTTTAAACTAATGCACACTGTGCCCCTGGGGGTCAGCTGGCTTAGCTTCTAGAACAATAATCTAGACCTAAATATATGCAGCCATCAAAGGTACAAATGGCTTTCACTATATTAACTTCTACAATTAAATATAGAGATGTCCTACATTGCCATATTCACAACTGGTAAAAAAAAAAATAGAAAAACACAAACTTTATTTCAGACAGCAAAACACCTATACTAACCTAATTCCAAATAACAATAAAAGTTAATTTACTGAATACTGTGGATACAAACTTATACTGCATTAGTAACAGGACTAAGGCTATTTACTGTAGATACTGTGATTATTCACGATACTTGAAAATTCTTTTATATATGTTTGTATATTTGAAGTCAGCATTTACGAGTTCCCAACCGGCTCACGCAGATATACTGCGGCAGAATGGCTCCCCTGGGATATATGTCTCCTCCCCTAGTCAATCCTATCCCCATACAATTAGAACACACTGAGGGAACACACAATTAACCCCTTGATCGCTCCCTACTGTTAACCCCTTCCCTGCCAGTGACATTTACACAGTAATCAGTGCATTTTTATAGCACTGATCGCTGTATAAATGGCAATGGTCCCAAAAGAGTGTCAAAAGTCTCCGATCTGTCCATTGCAATACCGCTAAAAATTGCAGATCACATCCATTACTAGTAAAAAAATATATAAATAAAATAAAAATGCCATAAATCTTTCCCATAGTTTGTAGACACTATAACTTTTGCCCAAACCAATCAATAGACGCTTGTTGTGTTTTTTTTTATTACCAAAAATATGTAGAAGAATATATATCAGCCTAAACTGATGAAGAAATTTGTTTAAAAAAAAATAGATTTGAGGATATTATAGAAAAAAGTAGAAAATATATATTTTTTTTTTTTCAAAATTTTCGCTCTTTTTTTGTTTATAGCGCAAAAAATTAAAAAAGCAGAGGTGACCACCAAAAGAAAGCTCTATTTGTGGGAAAAGAGGACACATATTTCGTTTGGGTACAGCGTCGAACGATCGCGCAATTGTCAGTTAAAGAGACGCAGTGCCAAATAGTAAAAAAGTGCTCTGGTCAGGAAGGGGGTAAAATCTTCTGGGGGTGAAGTGGTTAAACATATTGGTTCCAAGTGACTTAAAGTACTAAACGCATCAGCATATCAGTCAGGGAACTAGCATTTTAAGAGGGAGGGGTCAGCAATAGCAGACTCCATAAAAATAAATAAATAAAAGGCTTCAAAGGATAAGTTCACCTTTTGTAACATGGTACATGTTACAACCGTATTCAGGGTTTAGCATGTAACATGTTACAAATGTACCGACCCCCCCCCCCAATCCCATGTTTTAGCAGCAAGCGGGGGTCCTTTTCTCCCCGCTCACTGCCACAATCTAAAGAAAACGTCAGTGTTCTGTGAATGGACTACAACTACCGACAGTATTTGCAGCTGTCGGCTTGTAGTTCTCAATGAAATACCACAACGCTGTTGTGTGCTGCGGTAGTTCATTCATCCTCCCTATCAGGGTTAAACTGCTTACACTGGCAGTCTGCAGTAGACCTGCATGGCATCAACAATCTGCTGATCGCTGGTGCAATGCTTTCCAGGCTCCTAAAACAAAAAATAGGAAATGCACTTTTTTTGCAAAAAAATTAGCATTTATTAGTTTTTGTTAAAAGGTGAACTTATCCTTTAAACTGCATGTAGACCTTGGTTTTAAAACTGAATTGCAGGTATGGATTTTGTTGCATGGTTTCATTTGTCTAGCATGGACCAATGTAAGTATGCAAATGCCATATCTGTAGGCTGCTGTAAACCACTGTAGTAGTCTCTGCTACTACTAGTGTTTGCCGCTGCATTCCAGGCCTGTGCCAAGTGGCTGTCCCACTGCATAGTAACCACAGAGGGTTGCTCACAGGCACCATTTACAGAACAGCTTGCATTTTTCTCAATGGATGCAACACATTCTCTGATCAGATGAGGTGGAGATTGTGAAGTCACGGGCCTGCCTCCCCACCTTGTCTAATCAGAGAACCTTTTACATTCATTGAGAATAAAAACAAAAAAAGAAGGCATTCTTGGAATGGCATGCATGCCGTGTGGGGGACCCCCTATGGTTACTATGCAGCATGGTAGCTGCTTAGAACAGGACCTGGATGACAGCATAAAACATTTTAGTAATGGTGACCATTATAGTGATTTTCCACCTCCACAGCGTTCTCACAGTTATGGAATATGCATACTTACATTAATCAAGCTGGACCAATGTAACTTACAATAAAATCCATACGTGGAATTCAACTTTAATGCTTCCTTCCTAATAATCCATTTTCTGTAATGCATACTTTCCTTTATAGAATAAGTTCAAGGCACTCTAGACCTGGTGGTCTTGACAGTCCTCTTGGCTTCCTCTAGTTTTCAGACAATGCCAACCATGAAAGTAAATCTGTGCTAGTGTGGTACGTCTGGGTCCTTTCCACTTGCAATAGAAACAACGATGGCTTGTTAACGTTAGGCGTTTAAAAGCGCCAAAACGATCCTATGACACCACAGGTTGATTCACCCCCTGCCCAGCTCTGCTCACCTTGTCTGTCATTAGCTCAGAGCCATGTTGTAAAAAAAAATAAAAGAAGTTTCACTTTGTAAATTCCAAATGAAGGATCATCAAAACAAAGTCCTGGAGTCACACAAACAGGGAAATAAAAAGTGGATTGCAAGGTAATTTTCAGTGTTTATTGATGTCTGAAATTAGCTTTTAACATATGCATAATTGCATATTGTCTAATATCCAAAATAAAAGAAAACAAATATAAACTTTAAAGTGTATCTAAAGATGAAACTTTCCTTTTGGAAGCAAGCAGAAATGTCTGCAAAGTGAAGGGAAATCCCCCTTGACTGTCTGAAACAGGCCTCCCCCATTAGATGATCACCTCCAGCTCCTGGTGACAACTGTAAAATGTTAGAATTCTCATATATTTCTGCCCTGATAACAATGGTCATTAGGAACCAATAGAGGGGGGATAATAAACCAAAGGGGAGAACGTTGTGTTTTAAAGTATACAGCTAGACTTTGAAATGTGGGATCACAAAAAACAAGTTAAACATTCTTCCCACAGATCTTGGAACAAAGTTTAACATGTTAAAAGACGAAAAAAAAAAAAAAAAGATAAAAACTATCTCTGCTAATGTTTTCCCTGGGGGATCACAGGTTTGTGCTAAACTGAGTATTAGAAAAAAATCTTGCAGCAGAGTTAAATCAAAGAAAATGTAACTCTTTGCCAAATAAGCCTCTTACAGCTCTTCCCTGCTACAAATGAAAGGTTAATGTGTGACACAGCAAGAGTGCAGCTTTTCAGTGCCAATCCAAGCCTCCATAATTATCACAAATCTCATTTTTCCCCTCATTTTTGTCAGCGTGTGCAGAGTTTCAGGTTATAACCCGCAGATGGTGTTGGGAGGCAGATTCCTCTTACTCCCCCATAACCTCTTCTTCCAGAAGCTGTCAAACTGTTTTGAGAAAATTTGCAACAGGACAATGCAGCTATTGTGAACGCTGGCGGTCAGCTCTTCCCACTGTGAGAAGCTCCTGCTGGCCCTGATTGGTGTCTAGAAGAACAAAGGCCCAGATTTAGGCTCTCATCAAGACAACCAAGCCAAGCGCTGCTATCAGGCTGTAACATATGCCAACACGGATGGCAGGCCTCTTGGGCTTATGAGAAGGAAGCTCCAACTTCACACCCTGCTTTCTGTGCATGCCTTTGTCATAGGCATGGAAATGTTAAAATGGCATTGGACACTTAACATTCGTGAGGACCCCACTATGCTTTTGTTAGCAGCAGATGGGTAGAAGCTCTAAAGCCTGATCAAATCATGATAATGTTTAGTCCCACCGGAGAATTTACTTTTCACCATTATGTAAGACTTTGGCATGGGCGTATGGTAATTATGTGTTCAAACAAACATACTACATGTCCTACTGACCTCACAGAGATGGTATATGATGCTTACATGTGATTATTCAGTTGCTGAATTAAAAAAAGGTTGCAATTAAAAGCCAAGATTATAAAAAATGAAAGTTTGGCAAGATTTTTACAATATATTACATAAAATGACTTAATAAATACATTTATATGGATTGTCATGGTCTCCCCGTTTGGAAATGTAACATAGGCTAAATGTGCTTGATACCCTAGTCTAATGCTTGTTTCGGATGTCATACGATTTCTGTGTTACTCTGATGCTAATGGTACTGTATTACTGTGTGACTGACATTTTTGTCCTACACCTCACTGACCCTCTTCTTCTCGGTTTGTTTTGCTTTTGTATATGTAAGAGATAAAATTGAATAAAAGACTTTTCTTTTGACCAATGGATTTTATGACACTACAGTTAAATAGAGTATTATATTTCAAAAAGAAGCTTAATAGCATTCAAAGGCCCTATACTACTTTGCACCTTCTTAAATTTCTTGAAATCGTAATTTCCAAAATGTGATGTGTACTGCACATTGCCAGGTTTTAATTTGGGATGGTTTCCTGGTAATCAGAAGCTACCAGTGGGCAGTATGTAATACATAGAAATATTGCTTCACCCTGCAGGAAGGGAACAGTCCAGACAGACTGCTACTTAGTCCTCCCACCTCTTAAGCTTCTAGAGGGACGAGCTGAGAGAGAATAAAAAGGAGATTAGAAATGTACCATAGGAAAAGAAAAAGGCTGTTGAAAGAATCCAGCAGTGGCTACCCCACACATACTGGACCATGCGCATGTGTCACATTTGGCTAAGGGCAGCATTGAGGGTTACAGTCCGAAGTAAATGATACTGCTTTGTACAAGAACTCATTTAAAAGAAGGGATAAGGAGCACTGATATACAAAGTGCAGAAACCCACAGCAATCAGTGATATGAGTTTGGTAAAGCTTTGACTTTGATACAATGGGTACACGACATTATCATTGGTATTTTAACTAGAGTAATTTAAACCAGTGAATTAAGCCACATAAACTATAACCAGCCTGGAAAGGAAGCAGTTAATAAATCCCGCTGGCAAACACGCAGTTCAGCCATGGTACCGCAAGGCCTGTTACAGTAGTTCTAAATGTTACTGTAGCAGACATAATGCCATTGAAAGGTTAAGGACAACAATCCAGTCTGGGTCTCAGCTGAACTTTGAGGCTTTTAAAGAAATTATCACAGAAGAAAAATAACCCAGCTATCAACAGGTAAGTAATACACTACTGGCTGACACCAAAGCATCTCAGACTAGTTCAAAAAGGAGCAATTGTTCTTCAGATCGCTGCCTGTTGTACCTTCTCATTGTAATTGCAGGAGGCAGCTGTTAAAAGTGGGCACTGGAGACAAAATGTAGCAGCTTAGAGGTTTGGAAAAGCTGGCAAACTCGCTGGAGGATAAGGACAAACTAGGGGAGGGCGAGAGACCTCAGAGCCAGAGCCACGGGCAGTGATAGAGACAGATTGCTGTAATTCTGTCTGATTGATCCAAGAAGCAACTTGCAATCAATAAACGGCCTATTTCACTCAGGAGCACAAATACACATTTGTTAAAACTCTTACATCACTAGAAACAAGGCCTTCAAGGGGGTTGAAAAAGTTTCCCCCCCCCCCAACACTGGCTACTTGAATATCTACTTATAAAAACCAGGATCCATTTGTTTGAAAGAATTGAGAAGCACAAAGGGAGGGCAATCACCTCCCACGATAATAATCTTTTTATCTGTTACGGACTTATTTTTTTGAATCTCCATTTACTTGGAAATCTCAGGGTCTCCTTTCTATGTTCAACATAGCGGCTTTTGCTCTTTGCCAATGTATTTTTTTTTTTTTTTATAGGACTAATTATCTAAGATCATGATATATATATATATATATATATATATATATTTTTTTTTTTTAATTATTATTATTTTAAGGTGATCTGTAGAATTTAAAAATTGTGCAATTGTGCAGTATTTCTGGCTTTAATGAAACATTGTCCAATTTTCTAGTAGGTTTGCTGTCTCTCAAATCTCCAAATGCAGTGTCAACTTCTTAAAGAAACCTTGTATTAAAAACTACTCCTACCTTGTACACTCTCCCTTGCCGCTCCGATTTGTCGCTTCTGCCCCCTGAATTACTGGATACTCCTTAGAATAAGGGGAACATAAGACCTTCCTACAATTTAGCATTTGATGCCAATTGCCAGATCTGTCCCAGTGGTGTCACATAAGGGAGAACTGTTTAGCAATACGCAGGATTCAGTCCATTTAGGAGTGCTGAAGCTGGGACTATATGAGTAGGAAGCTTGTACAAGTCAAGTGTAGGCGCCTGGTGCTTGCTACTGATTCGATTTTTTTTCTTGTATACACAGTTCCATTTAAAGTTATTATGTAAAGAAGCTGTCATAGACAATCTCTCTTTCTAAAGGTGCGAGTCTCTGGCTTGCATGCTGATCCGATAGCTTCAATGCTTTCTCAGTCACAGACCTGAACAAGAATGCAGAATAAGAGTCTTCACTTTCCTGAAACATATGCTTGTACCAGAGCAGTGTCTTAAAAAGTAATGAAACCAGAGTCTGCCAGGCAACAAGTATTTTTTCAGAGCAGATCAGCAATGTAAGTTCTCTTTTTTTTTTCTTCTCAGTACAGGTTTTCTTTAAACATGAATTCCAGGCATTGGCATGTTATTCATAGTTACATTGTTTTAACTTGGTCCAATGTAACTATTCACATACCATACCTGGCTGATGCCCCTGGAAGCTGGAAATCACTGAAGCGGACACCATACATCAAAGATCTCCACTTGCTTCCGGGGTTCCACATCATTCAGCTGCTCTCCTGCATCGTGAACACAGCAGGTCGGCTGCTTGGAACAGGTACCATTCCGAGATGGCTTTGTATTTTTTGAATGCAAAGCGTTCTCTGACTGAACAAGGTAGAGAGGCTGGTGATGTCATGCTCTGCACCTTGTCCAATCAGCAAATGCTTTGCATACATTCAGAAAATGGGACCCGGAATCAAGTAGCGGTGTCTACTTCAGTGATTTCCAGCCTCTAGGGGCATCAATAAGGAACAGTATATACATATTTACATTGGTCCAAAGTGGACCAATGTTAACTATGTATAACATACCGATGCCTGTTATGATTCTTTAAAAATTGTATCCAAAGCCAATAAGAAGCTGATCTTGCAGGCAAATGCTCATGACAAAGTTAACACACATTAACCATTAACCAGTTGCCGACCGCCGCACGCCGATTTACGTTGGCAGAATGGCACAGGTGGTCAAATGGGCAATTGCCGCCCGCCCCCGTGCCTGCGGCGGTCGGATTCGTTAGAGGGCTGATCAGTCCTCAGGTCCTGACCAATGATTTATGACCTGGACCTGCTAATCGGTCTTAATGAATGAAATCCTTCCCCTGTTTGTGTAAGTGTAAACACAGACAGGAGGAAGTTATGCCATCTCTCCTCGTGGAGTCTTATGATTCCAGTGAGAGGAGAGAGGACCTCTTACCATGAGTTGCACAACACTACACTAACACCAGTACACTTGCCACCCCTGATCGCCCCCCCCGTTAACCCCTTCACTCCCTGTCACTGTGTCACTAATTGCAATTTTCAGATTTTTCACTGATCACTGCATTGTTGTCATTTGTGACTGTAATAAGTGCTAGGGCAGTTAGTAGTAGGCCCAGTTAGGCCTAGGGTACCCCACTAAAGCCCCCCTCACTAATAGATCTTTTTTCTGATTGCGGTATTTGTGTCACGGGTGATGCTAGTAAGCCAGTTAGTGGATTAGTTTCACTGTCAGGTTTTTATAGCGTCAGGTACCCCCATATATTACCTAATAAAGGTTTTAACCCCCTGATTGCCCCCTAGTTAACCCTTTCAACCCCTGTCACCAGTGATCACCGTATTAGTGTTATGGGTGACGCTGGTTAGTTTGTTTTTTTATAGCGTCAGGGCACCCCCCGTATATCACCCAATAAAGATTTGACCCTTTGAACGCCCGGCGGGTGATATCAGTTAGGTTTCAGCGACAGTCAGGGTCTGCGTTGCCCCAGGCAGCGTCCGATTAGTGCCAGTAGCGCTAACACCCATGCATCTCCCTTAGTAGTATAGTGTCTGAATGGATCGATATCTTTGATCTGATCAGAACTATATTACTATCCCCAATAGTTTAGGGTTCCCAAAAACGCAGCGTTAGCGGAATCAGCCCAGATACCTGCTAGCACTTGCATTTAGGCCCTCCGCCCAGCCCACCCAAGTGCAGTATCAATCGATCTCTGTCACCTAAAAAAACACAACACACATAACTGCAGCATTCACAGAGTCAGGCCTAATTCCTGCAAACGCCAACAGTTTTTTTGGTAGCGTTTGAATCAGTTGCTGACAGTCAGGAGCTCTTTTTCCTGTGAGTCTCACTAGTGTACCAGTAAATTTAGAGACCAAAATGTCAAATTGAAGGTAGTGAAGAGGCCTACACATTTCTGAGCATGATAGATAGTGAACAGGAAGTCACCCATCTGTCAGATTCAAGCTCAGAATACGAGCCTGTAGACAGGAGCGGAACCTTGACAGATAGCTCTGACGACGGAGTTGTCGTCCTTGCCAAAGTCAGGCATACCCGACCCCGTCCTTCTGCTGTTGTTGAGGTGCAAGAACCGCAGGGCTCTCGTATGAAGCAGAGAGCCAGTACTAGTGCCGCTCATCCTTCTGGTGATTTGGCAAGCACCAGCGGCCTAGTACACCCTGGTCGCAGTCAAACCAGCACTGCAGTAGCACGTGGTGATGTGGAGAGTCCCATAAGTGCAGTTCAAGCTGGTGAGGTGGCTAGCACAACTAGTGTCCCACAGCCACCAAGAAAACAAAGACAGGCCCATCGATCCCATAGTGCCCTTCCTGCTACATTTGCCAATCCTATTTGGGAGCCCACCACTTCTGCAGCAACCGTGCTTCCCACATTCACTGGTCAACCCGGAATTCAGGTGGAAACAGTCACTTGATTTTTATTAGCTGTTTTTCATGGAAGAGCTCTATAGATCTATTGTGGACCAAAGCAATTTGTATGCTGGTCAACTCATTGCCGCTAATCCCCATTTGACCCTTGCCAGAGAATGGAAACCTATTACGGTTTTCGAATTTAAGACCTTTCTGGGCATATCCCTACTCATGGGCATAAGTAAAAAGAGTGAGTTGCGGTCATATTTGTCCACTGACCCAATTCACCATGTGCCCGTGTTCTCTGTCTTCATGGCCAGGGCACGATAAGAGCAGATCTTGCGGTTCATGCACTTTAAAGATAATGAACTCTGTTGTCCTCGGGGTGATCCTGGATACGATCGGCTCTACAAAATTGAGCCCTCGTAGACCACTTCAACCAACACTTTGTAGCCTTTTTCACTCCCGATCAAGTTGCCTGCATTGATGAGTCCCTGATTAAGTTTTCTGGCCGCTTGTCTTTCAAACAGTATCTTCCCAGTAAGCGTGCCAGATATGGGGTCAAGATGTATAAGCTCTGTGACGGGGCCACATGCTATACATATAGTTTTATGGTTTGCGAGGGAAGAGATAGCCACGTAGAGCCAGGGAACTGCCCAGACTACATAAGGAGCGCTGGTAAGATTGTGTGGGACTTGGTGCCACCCTTATTTGGAAAGGGGTACCACTTGTATGTGGACAATTATTATACGAGCATGCCACTTTTTAGTCACTTGTGTGATCATGGAATTGGTGCATGTGGCACCGTGCGATCTAATCGCCGGGGCTTACCCCAGCGGCTTGTAGATTCCCGTCTTAGGCTGGGGGAGAGAGCCTGCTTGAAGTGTAATAATTTGCTTGCTGTGAAGTGGAAGGATAATCAGTATGTTTTCGTTCTATCCTCCCTTCACGCAGACACGATGGTCCAAATTACTACGGCAACTGGTGTTGTGGAGAAACCCCTCTGTATCCACGAATATAACCTTAATATGGGAGGGGTGGACCTCAACAACCAGTCGTTGGCGCTGTACCTAGTTGCCCGTAAGGCCAGACGCTGGTACAAAAAAAGTGTCTGTATACTTATTTCAATTGGCTCTGATGAATGCTTATGTGCTATACAAAGCTTCAGGATGAACTGGGTCCTTCCTTAAATTCCAGGAAGAGATCATTACAGCCCTTCTGTTTCCAGGCGGTGCTGTGGCCCAACTTCCCAATCCAAATGCAGTAAGCCGGTTGCATGGGAGGCATTTTCCGTATGTCCTCCCTGGTACCCCTACCCAACAAGCCCCCCAAAGAAAATTTTGTGTCTGCAGAAAGCGCTACCACACACTAGAGGAGTATTAGCGTACGGTACAGCACTGCACAGACTAGGACACACTTTCACAGGGTCTCCAAAGATGCCATCGCATTTTGAGAGATCCAAACCGTTACAACCACTACAACCATTACAATTACAAATAAAAGTGTTAAAAAAATATATATATGTATAAATTTAAAAAAAAAATGTTGTTTTATTGTTCTCTCTCTATTGTTCTGCTCTTTTTTACTGTATTCTACAATGCAATGTTTTATTGTTACTATGTTTTTTCATGTTTGCTTTTCAGGTATGTAATTATTTTATACTTTATTGTTTTCTATTGTTAACCATTTTTTCGTTTTCAGGTACGCCATTCAGTTGCAGCACTGATTTATTCATCTTGACAGCAACAGTGTTTGATCCCACGATACGTAAATCAGCGACTCCAGCGCCGTAGAAGGTGATTTCACCATTACAGTTAAAAAATATAAAAAAGAGCATACAGGGTATATGCCGAAGCATGGGGGCAGGGGTGGAGGGGGCGATTTGCCAGTAACATTAGGGGCGGATTGCCCCCATGCTTCGGCATATATTTTTTAGGCAGATTGCGTTAAAAAAATCTTTCATTTTACAGCTTTAACAAACAGTGGGAGGGAATGTCTGCCCCCCCCCCCAACCGTCTTCCATGGTTTTTCTCGGGCTCTGCTGTCCCAACAGGGAACCCGAGAATGCAGCCGGTGGGTGGTTCTGCCAGTTGACCATAGAGCTGATCAGAGACCAGAATGGCTCCAATCATCTCTATGGCCTAAGAAACCGGAAGCTACAAGGATTTAATGACTTAGGTTTCGCCAGATATAAACAGTGCCATTGGGAAATTGGCAAAGCATTTTATCACACCTATGTTATGTGGTCAGATGCTTTGAGGGCAGAGGAGAGATCTAGGGTCTAATATACCCCCAATTTTTTCATAAAAGTGTACCTGTCACTACCTATTGCTATCATAGGGGATATTTACATTCCCTGAGATAACAATAAAAATGATAAAAAAAAAATGAAAGGAACAGTTTAAAAATAAAATAAAAAGCAAAATAAATAATAAAAAAAAAAAAAAAAAAAAACGAAGAAAAAAAAAGCACCCCTGTCCCCCCGTGCTCATGTGCAAAGGCGAACGCAAGCGTCGGTCTGGTGTCATATGTAAACAGCAATTGCACCATGCATGTGAGGTATCACCGCAAAGGTCAGAGCGAGGGCAGTAATTTTAGCAGTAGACGCCCTCTGTAAATCTAAAATGGTAACCTGTAAAGGTTTTTAAAAGGCTTTTAAAAATGTATGTAGTTTGTTGCCGCTGCATGTTTGTGTGCAATTTTAAAGCATGTCGTGTTTGGCATCCATGTACTCGGCCTAAGATCATCTTTTTTATTCCATCAAACATTGGGGCAATATAGTGTGTTTTAGTGCGTTAAAATTTTAAAAAGTGTGTTTTTTCCCCAAAAAATCGCTGCGCAAATACTGTGTGAAAAAAAAAAAAAATGAAACACCCACCATTTTAATCTGCAGGGCATTTGCTTTAAAAAAAAATATATAATGTTTGGGGGTTCAAAGTAATTTTCTTGCAAAAAAAAATAATTTTTTCATGTAAACAAAAAGTGTCAGAAAGGGCTTTGTCTTCAAGTGGTTAGAAGAGTGGGTGATGTGTGACATAAGCTTCTAAATGTTGTGCATAAAATGCCAGGACAGTTCAAAGCCCCCCCCCAAATGACCCCTTTTTGGAAAGTAGACACCTCAAGCTATTTGCTGATAGGCATGTTGAGTCCATGGAATATTTTATATTTTTCCACAAGTTTTGGGAAAATAAATTTTTTTTTTTTTTGCACAAAGTTGTCACTAAATGATATATTTTTTAAACACGGTATGGTTATATGTTGAATCACACCCCAAAATACATTCTGATGCTTCTCCAGAGTACGGAGATACCACATGTGTGAGACTTTTTGGGACCCTAGCCGTGTACAGGACCCCAAAACCAATCACCGCCTTTAGGCTTTCTAAGGGCGTAAAATGGTGATTTCACTTCCTCACTACCTATCACAGTTTGGGAGGCCATGAAATGACAGGATAGCATAAAACCCCCACAAATGACCCCATTTTGGAAAGAACACACCACAAGATATTTGCTAAGAGGCATGGTGAGTATTTTGCAGATCTCATTTATTTTTGAAAATGAAGAAAGAAAAGAACAAAGGAATTTTTTTTTCTTTTTTCAATTTTCAAAACTTTGTGACAAAAAAGCGAGATCTGCAAAATACTTAACATGCCTCTCAGAAAATAGCTTGGGGTGTCTACTTTCCAAAATGGGGTCATTTGGGGGGGGGGGGGGGGTGTTGTGCTATCTAGGCATTTCATGGCCTCCGAAACTGTGATAAGCAGTGGGGAGTGAAAAAAAAAAATGTACGCCCTTAGACAGCCTGAGGGCGGTGATTGGTTTCGGGGTCCTGTACACGGCTAGGCTCCCAAAAAGTCCCACACATGTGGTATCCCCATACTCAGGAGAAGCAGAAGAATGTATTTTGGGGTGTTATTCCACATATAACCATGCCATGTTTGAATAATATATAATTTAGTGACAACTTTGTGTAAAAATTTTGTTTATAAAATTTTAATTTTCCCGGAACTTGTGGCAAAATATAAAATATTCCATGGACTCACCATGCCTCTCATCAAACAGCTTGGGGTGTCTACTTTGCAAAATGGGGTCATTTGGAGGGAGTTGTGCTATCTTGGCACTTTATGGCCTTCGAAACTGTGATAGGTAGTGAGGAGTGAAATCAAAAATTAACACCCTTAGAAATTCTGAAGGCAGTGCTTGGTTTTTGGGGTCCTGTACGCGGCTAGGCTTCACACAAGTCTCACACATGAGGTATCCCCATACTCAGGAGAAGCAGCAGAATGTATTCTGGGGTGTAATTCTGGCACGTGTGGGCAATATATCATTTAGTAACAACTTTGCGTAATTTTCATTTTTTTTTCCATTTTTCAATCACTTGTGACAAAAAAATTAAGATATTCAATGGGCTCAACATGCTTCTTAGCAATTTCCTTGGGGTGTCTACTTTCCAAAATTGGGTCATATGGGGGGGGGGGGGGGGGGGGTTGTACTGCCCTGCCATTTTAGCACCTCAAGAAATGAGATAGGCAATCAAACTAAAATTCCAGAAAACGTACCCTAGTTTGTGGACGCTATAACTTTTGTGCAAACCAATAAATATACGCTTATTGATATTTTTCTTTACCAAAGACATGTGGCTGAATACATTTTGGCCTAAATGTATGACTAAAATCGAGTTTATTGAAATTTTTTTTATAACAAAAAGTAGAAAATATCTTTTTTTTTTTTGCGTTTATATTGCAAAAAAAAAAAATCACAGAGGCAATCAAATACCATCAAAAGAAAACTATTTGTGGGAAAAAAAGGACGACAATTTCATTTGGGTACAGCATTGCATGACTGCACAATTACCAGTTAAAGCAGCGCAGTGCCAAATTGTAAAAAGTGCTCTGGTCATTGAGCAGCCAAATCCTCCGGGGGTTAAGTGGTTAAAGAACAATGCTGCAAAAATATGATATTTCAGTTACAGTTGTTATCTGTGGTAGTGGCGGACTTCAGTGACATGATTGCTATGTGTAGCCCTAGGCTCTGCTACTTTTAAATAAAGGAAGATCCATTTTTGCAACAAAGAAGCTATTGTGTCACATTTTTTTGCTCACCTCTGCCCTCTATATTACATGAGGAAACTTCAACCCACAGAATACATGGCTTAAAAAGTAGAGCCTCATGAGAGAATAACTAATATCTGAGGAATGAATAAGCATACCAATCTTTAAATGTTAACCTGAGAAATGCTTCACACATTTTCTTAACTCATAAAATCCATGTAAAAAGGATACAAGTTCTGATAGAGAGGGATGAGAGATTTAAGAGCTCGGCTGGCATTAATGGCTGTCGCTCGGACCAGGCCTGGAAGGATTTTACCATTTACAATGGCTCCATCGAAGAGTGGTCCAAAAAATGGGATCTGCGGAGGAGGAGACCAATGTTAGACAGAAACCATTTACCTTTTCCAATTCACAAAACAAAGGATGTGACTGTTGTCAGTGCTGTGTGGCCCATAAACACTGGCATGTGAGAGGTATTCAAGCAGCTGCTGCTAAGGATCAAAAGAATGTGTAGAACAGAAAACCTTGTCAAATAGGTAACAATAACATTAGTCGACCATATAAACTAGCCAGGTACCATGATGTTAGACTTAGGTCTCCATTTCAGGTGTGAATGGAAACCAGGCAGAGACAGTATTGGTCACAGATGTGATTTCTAATCAGGAAAGTCTGGATGATGATTAAATAATCTAGCAAATAAAGCATTTGACTATAAACCTGCCATTAAAACAATGACATCTGCCCAGAAGCCTTTCTTTTTGCAGATGCATTACAATTTTTACAGGACTAAATGAATATGCCCCTTAGATTTACACTAAAAAATGCTGTGTAAGTTGACAACTCCTGTTGCAAGCCTCTCTAAGCAAAGTTTCTGCTTGAAACAAGTACAAATAAACACTGGACAATAAATTCTACAGTGCAGCTGTCAGTTGTACCTTTTTGTGACATCCGATTTCCAAATTCTTTATATTTCTACACTAAGCTGAGGCAGCTATTACTTCTGCCAATTAAATGGGATAAAAACATTCACATAGATTCACAGAAAGCAATGAAATTTACATAACCATATAAAAATTGTAGCGCTTTAAATACCATAAAATATACATGTAAGAAATCAAATATTATGTGAAATTCAATAACTTGAATAATTAAAATCGTGATCACATTATGCATTCATCCACTGGGTGTCAAATTCATCAGACCAGCAAAAAGTAATAAATAAATAGTTCAAAATAAAGTTTATCAGAAAAAAATTCAAGTGAGAATTCTTCTGTGTTCTAGCTTGGCTTTATTGCACACTCACCAGAAGGGCAGGCTGCTCACTTAAAGTGGTTGTAACCCAAAAAAAGAAAGAAAGAAGACCCTGTTCCTTTAATGCATGTTAAACCACATAGTGCTTGTGCGGTGTTCGTTGTCCCTTTGTATGCTTTTAAAACCTGGTTAATCCTGCCTGTTCCTGTGTCCACCTATGTAAACTGACCATGGTAATCATAGCTGCTAATCCATGATACCATGGTCAGTTTACGTGCCTCCATCATTCCGCTGCTCTCCTCTCCCCCTCTCTCCCTGCCTGTCAGCTCAGTCTGTGTTTCAGCCATCTCTTCTCCTCCCCCCGCTCCTCCTCTCGCCGCTATAGCTGTATTATTACTAGTGATAAGATTTAATGTGCAGTATCTGTAGTTTTAAAAAAACTATTCTGCAAAACACCCTCTTTACAGCGCTGCTGGGCACTCACGTGACCTCCTGCCGCTCTCCTCTCAGCTGACGACATCGGGAAAATACAGCCCCTCCCACTGTAGTGCTTGGATCGAGGAGGAAGAATGCCGGCAAGTCACATGAGCGCAGTAAAAAAAAGTATTTTGGGGAATCTTTTTTTAAAAACTACAGATACTGCACATTAAATCTTCATGCAAGAGAGGGGATTACGTGTTTAATCACAAGTGACTTTACAACCACTTTAAGTGCAGCATAAACGGATATAAGCTGTTAATACTGAAGACAACTTCCAACATACAGCATAATACTGCTAGATAACATCCACTCTGCACCAGCCACGTGAATAAAGTGCTTCAAAAACACCAGCCTCCACCTGCATGCAATACACACTCACTGCCTTGTTAGCTGCCTAATCAATCTGCAGCATAAATAGCTTATATAATTGTAATAAACGCAGACATCAATCTGAGGAAATCTCCAGTCTTTTAACTACATTCTCCAGGGGACTGTACAGTGTTGTTCAGCATACACCATAGGCAATAAATAGAAAAATGCCATATAGTGTAGTACTTGGTTTAAAGAGGAACACTAGCAAGAGTACAAAATCATAAAAGCCAGACCCATTCAGACACAAAAAACAAAAGAAAATGAGCTACTTGGGCTCACATCGCTTGTCTCCACTGTGCACTCCCATGTGGTGGCACTAAACAAAAGCCCTACCTGACGCACGTTTTACACGATAGTGCTTCCTCAGGGGCCTATTCAATGTTAACAGCTTATATGCGTTTATACTGAACTTAAATGAGCAGCCTGTCCTGGTGAGTGTGCAATACAGCCAAGCACGATAAAACATTTAAAAATTGTATACCCGATTTTAGTTAGATCCTGTTCCTTTATAGCAGATTAAAACAGCACAGTGCTTGTGCTGTCTAATCTAGCCCTCTCTAAACTGTAAAAAAACCTGGCTGATCCTGCCTGTTCCTGTGTCCCCCTCTGTGAGCTGGCCACGGTAATCATGGCTGCTGAGCCCTGATTACCGTAGTCAGTTTAGGTGCCTCCGTCATCCGTAGCTCTCCTCTCTCCCCCTCTCTCTCTGCCTGTCAGCTCCTGTGTGTGTAAGCCCCCCTCCTCCCGCTATTAGTAGCAAAGTTAACTGTAAATGTCACTGTCAGCCCCTCTTTTATGAAACCATAACACACTGTGTAAGTGTTTGTTGAAAACCAAGCCTGTAAATATATTTCTAAGATCTCTTCAGGCCGGTCACATGACTCCCGGCCGTTCTCCTCCCCATCTTAGGGCTACAGAGGGAGGGACTGAGCGGCCAGCACAGCCGTCACATGACCTCCCCAGCTGATGTCAGAGATCTCAGTCTCTCCCACTGTAGCCTGTAGATTGAAGTAGGAGAGCAGTCAGTCATATGACGGGCCTGAAGAGAACAGAAAGAAAGGTATTTACAGGCTTCTTTTTCAACAAGCACTTACACTGTGTGTCATGGCTTCTTAAAAGAGAGGGGCTGGCATTCAATTTTTTTTAAAGGTTACAAACACTTTAATACCACCAGACACTTTACCTCTCAAGTTGATATAAATTATACAAAAAACCCACCAAATCCTAATCACAACCAAACTTTCGGCTTTGTGTTAAAAAAGTTGCTCTACTTTTCTGATAACTCTGACTATGAGAGGGGAAGCAGTGACCTCATCAGTTAACAATATAATTCAATGATCACTCTGTTCCCTTGTATAGATTACTGAAGTACATATAGCGCTTGAAGAGTAATGTGCAAATTTGCTTAATGTCTTGGAACACAAGTAAAGTGGTCAATTCCTGCATTTGAGGTCCATAAACTCTTCAAAATGTTAAACGAACAAAATAGGTGAAAATGTTATTTCAAAGTTTCTAAAAATGTTTTTTTTACCAGAATGGACAGTAAGGTGGAGTTAAGCTGTTGAATAGATCTATCAAATGCAAATACCACAACATGCTTACTCAACACATTCTTAATGCCATCAATGAATGTCATCGGCAGCGTGAACCAGGAGTATATCCTTCTGGGAATTCTTGACTTTAGATATGACTTGGAATTTTGCCATGTCCCCAATACAGAAGTATCTGTATTGGCATGGCTGAAAAACAATTATGCAGCCAGTGTTCAAATTGTGACAAGAAGGAATGATCCTATGTAGATATAAAATTTGAGCAGGCAGCTTGTTGTAACTACTTTTCAGAATTTACTTTAGTTCAGGGCTTGACAAATTTGCTTTGAATATAGGAGCCAGCTAAAAAAGTTAGGCAACAGTTCTTTTTAACTAAAGCAGGCCATACATGGTCGAATTTCGAACAAATTTTCTTTTCAAAATCAGATAATTCGTTTTTTTTTTGTGATCCGATGATGCCACCATTGATTTTCGAAATTCGGCCGACCAAGCCTTCAATTTCACCTCATGTTGCTACAGAAAATAAATTTTCGTGGCCAGGAATCTTCTTTTCTCTTCGTAAATTTTCTTTTCTTATTACATTTCTCTCACGATTCTCCCATCATTGATTAGAAAATTGTTTGTTTTTCTAAAAATTTCCCAACATGTCCGATTCCTCAAAATTGATTTCCGCACTTAAATCGGCCGTTGCTGCAGCCCACTAATGGTGCGAAATTCGTACGAAAACTCTTAGATACGATTTTCTAAAGAAAATTCTTTTGAAATTTGAACCGTGTATGGCCGGCATAACAAAGCTTAGGGGTGGAGCATGTAACACGTTCCTGAAGGTGAACTCATCCTTTAACCCTTTTGCTGCCAAAGCCGTTTTTGCTGGGTTTTTTTGCACACATTAAAAAAAATCATTTTAGGCCTAAAGATTACATAAAACCCAAAAACATTCCATATTTTCTGAAAGCAGACATCCTAGAAAATAAAATAGTAGTGGTTCCAGTTTTTGTTTATGTCACACGATATTACCGCAAAGGTCTGGAAAACACAAAATTTCAGTAAAAAGCACAAAGTTAATTTTGGGGGGCATAAAATCGCAATAAATGATCCAATTTTTGGTAAAATATAAAACCTTAGGTTGTACGAGTAAATAGATAACCAACATGTCAAACCTTAAATTTGCGTGCGCCCGTGAAATGGCGACAAACTTCAGTACCCTATATTTTCCATAGGCAAGGCTTTAAAAGCCCCCTCTAGGTCACAGGTTAGCGTTGCGAAGGAGGTCTGGTGCTGGAAATTTTGCTCTTATTCTGGCATGCGCAACGATATGTAACATGTGCATCACAATCAATGTTTTCAGCTGTAGGTGCCCTGAAGTATGCGTTTACATTTGTACGTGTGTGTATATGTGGGGGGCCTTAATTTTTTTGGGGAGCGGGGGATTTTTTACTTAACTTTTTATTTCAATCACATAGGAGACAAAAAGTCCCCTATGTGATGATTATTTGGCGACAGGTTCTCTTTAATGAGATATCTATGGTCTAAAAGACCCTGCATGTCTTCCCTGTGCTCCACTGAATGTAATGCAATGCACATCGCACTGCATTACATTCTTTTTCAGGCCTCAGCTGTTGGGGAAATGGTCAATGGGGACCCGGAAATGACATCATACATCTCCTTTGCGGGTCAGCAACATTAAGGGGAGGAGAGCAGAAGTGTCGCACGAGCGGGTGTGTGGAGACATTCAGGCAGCAGCCAGGACGCAATTTCAGGTCACCATGGCAACCTGGGGTTTGTCTAGCCCTGTTTTAGTTAAATATGCATATTCAAGTGACAGGTTCATTTAAAGTAAGCTGTGGTGCCTATTTTAAACCCAAATGGGAGAGCGGCTAGACCGCTATCTTGTGTTACATTCACTTCATCCACTACATAATTTCTGACATCAGCATTTACAAGAAGCAAAAAAGTGTGTAGCTCTCCCCACATTGGAGGTAGAATTTATCACCCCTCCATTTTGGGGAGCCAATTGAGGGACCCCGAAAGTACTAAACGTTTGAGATATGCTGCTGTCTACAGTAGGATCCTAAACTTTTGGGATGTCTAAAAGCAGTCCAACTGGAAGGTGGGCAACACAGCAAACAATCGCTAATCGCAGTTGTCCAATGTAAACGGGGACTGGGGAACTCAGGGAGGCATCTGAAGGACGTTACTGGCATCAGACGAGGCAGAAAAGAACAGAGGATCAGGTAGAAGGCTTGAAAATCAGGGAAAGAGGCTAGATGCTAAAAAGCCCAAGAGACTGTAGTGAGAACCTTAGTTGAGAGGGCAGGGGATCCAGCCACACGCATCAGAGGCTGGCTCAGGGGAAGAGGTAAGGCCTTCAGCACTCATGGGGAAAAAAAGGACAGCTGGTAACAAGCGACAGTCACCTCTGGCTACCCAATTTACTGGTCACAGACTAAGTCAGTGTAGCAGGGCAGCAGGAACAGAGCAAAGCTCCGCGTGCCTCTTTGCAAGCAGGAGCATAGAGAGATGTATTCTCAATGCCTCAATGTTTTACAGAAAGAGAACATGGAGTGGGTGCAATGCTGCAACCAACAAATTGAGTCAGCGCTCGGTCCCACAGAATGCATGCTGTTTAGCAGTCTTAAACGATAAGTTCATCTTTTTGTAACATGTTACACCTATATTCAGGGTGTAACATGATGCAACATGTTACAAATCCACTGGCCCCTGAACGTCCCTGGTTCCTTGAAGAGACAGGCGGCCAGCGATCTTCTTCCCCAGCTCCCTGTCACACTCTGTAAGTAATGTGTCCGTGCGGGGCTCTGCCCACCCGGCTACGTCACTCATTCACAGAGTTTAGTGAACAGAAAACGACAAGGTCCTGCAGCCTTTGCGGCTGTCGACTTGTAGTTTTCAATGAACTACCACAATGCTGTTGACGCTTCCTGCTAATGTGTAACTGCTTGGCTGTATGATGTATGGCCAGACAGCTGACACACAGAGTCTGCAAGAGCCCTGCATAGCACCCCCGATCTCCTGATCATGGGTGCAATGTTTTGCAGGACTTTTTTTCACCTGCAAAAAGATATGCAATTTATTTTTTTAAAAGGTTAGCTTATCCTTTAATGATTGTTTATATTCGCATTGCAAACATGCTGTAGCTCTGGAAGGTAAATGAAAAATCAGACATTCTGGAGCTATTAGCAAATTATATAATGTTAAAAAGCTGGAGTTCAGCTTTGAACAGCAGAGCTAAGGAAACGACTTCCATCCTCCTGAGGCATGTGGATAGTAGGAGAGATTTATACTCTCAACTGGCCCACAGTTTGTTTGCCAAAGTCCAATCCTCCTGTAAGTGGCAATATAACCTGAAGGATATTCTGATGACTGAGTGGTGGATTTCATGCATCAAGATCACCAAACTTCTCAGTGAATTTTTAATCCCATATTAAGTTATTGCTGGGGTCACATCATTCCTTCAGACACACTTCTAATGACATACTGTGGACTAACAGACACAGACAAATATACACAGTGGATTCTCAGGTAAGACTAAGATCCAACCTTTCCATAGGCCATGCTGACAACAGAATGCTCCACTCACTCACTTCAAGTGATGAGCTGAGGGGAAATCTTCCAATCTTCCAAAGGGGATAAATGTAATGGGGACAACAGTCTAAGATAGAAATTCTTCTAACTTTTGGGAGATTTTCTCTGACTTCCTGTTGCATCTTCAAGACAGGAATTGAAAGGAAAGCTCTCCAGCAAACAGCAAAAATAACCTGATAAAGTTTTATTCATTCCCTACGCTATCCAAATGAAAGAAAAAAAGTTTTGGTTATACACTTGGATCCCTATAAAACAAACTAAAATAAGATTAACAGGGTTGTGACTCACATCTGGTTTCTTCATAATCTGGATGCTGAACATGTGATTCTTCATAGGGTAAATAACCAGCAGCACATCTCCAAATTCAGTGGGTATAATGCCACGACGATACTCTCGGCTGTGCTCTGACCACACAATATGTACCTCGTCATTACCAAGGTGGCGAAGCTTTGGAGAAAAAGGAAATGAAAACAGACATGAAGACGTGAAAAAGTATAAATGGGAATAAAAATTAAAGTTAACCGTTATGAAATTTAACTTGTTCAAGAAAATGTAATCTACCTTGGGGTGTTAGGCTCAATAACAGCAGAGCATACAATGTTAAAAAATAAATATGAAAAATGGTGCATGTCTTACATAATAAGAAACTTGTATAACTTAATTATCTGCAAGCTGGTGTGCAGGGACAGACTAAAGGAAACAGAGTGACAGCCCCGCAGTAAAAAAAAAAAAAAAATATGACTAGCTGGAAGAAGAGAAAACCGTAGATTATTCAAGTTTTTTTTTTTGCGCTGCTTAACAAATACCCTGAAATGGCAACATATCAGGATCTCAACTTTCAAAGTGGAACTTCGTAATAATGCTCATGGATTCCAGATGAGGTGACCAACAAGCATAAAATAGGTGTGATGGTAAAGTGTCCACATGCTTATGGCCATATAGTGTTGCCTGTGAAGTTTTAAGCAGACATTCAACCATTAGATGCACTAGGCATCGCATCACCACACTCCTCCGCAATGTAAAACGGCAAATATATATTTTTTTGTTTAACTTTTTTTTTGTGGTTTGCTTCACCCACTATTTTTGCCTAGATGAAAAGGACATCATGTTCAGACAGAGGAGGGCAGACCTAGTGGCACATCATCAGAGAGATGGGCTGCCTGAACCAGAATGGAAGTGCGGGACCTGGTGTGTAATAGCAGCGTGATGAATCACAGCAGGATAACTCTGGATTTGCAAGCCGGATGAGTTTGTGAATAATACCAGGGAAAAGGTAAGGGGGGAAAAAAGTTCATGAGAGTGAAGTTCCTCTTCAAACAATCAGTATACATACCTTAAATTTTTTTTACAATGGTCATTAGGCACTGCAGAGAATATTTGGTGTCACGATATATTATTAAATGCAAACACATATAGGCATCAGTGGTTGCTCTTTTGATTAGAGAGACAATTACAACACAATTATACATTGATTCAATAAAGTAGTTGTAACACTTTTCTGCTAATATGACCTCAGTTGATGTGCCATTCTCATGCAACATTTGCGACAGATTCATAGAATTCCCCTCCCCCAAAAATCCTGGTCATTAGTTCCCATGACACTGGTGGTCTGGGCAATGCAGCGTCATTTTTAGGTAAGACACTGGTGGTCCAGGCAGCACAACATCGCTGATTTCTAGGACACAGGAGACTGAGCTGAACACCATCTATGGTTTATATGGTGAAGGTGGCTAAAGGGCTGAACAAGCATTGAGGACAGATGGTCTGGTATGAACACTTCGGAATTAGTGGCGCCTCCCATCATGCCTCCATGAGCGTTGCCTACGTGCAGCCACCTCTTTTGGTCTCATGGAAAGCAGGCCCCTGACAATGTTGCACAGTGTAAAATGGCAATGAGTCCAACAGTCCTGTTAGATTAGTGACAAATTCATGTACATGTTTCTTTATGTTTATAACTTTTTATTGCATCCTTCAGCATAGAATCCAAGTAAAAAAAAAACTACAAGAATAAAGTGCAGATGAGGTTTCAAATCAAAATCGACTTCAGCAAATATTCAGAGTCATTATGAAGAAAAAAAGGATGTGACATAAATGGAGGATACATATACACATAGCAAAGAGAGTTATAATAAAGCTCTGAGTACTGTAGAAGTCCAAGTACCCTCAAAAGAGGGCCCAACAGCTGACGTCCAAAATTTGCTCACTTAATAAAGCTTTTAATAGAGAAAAAAAAAAAATCAAGGGCCAGAAATGCAAATGTACACGTTTCTGCCATGTAAACAAACTTGCACACAATGCCATTTGTCACACAGGTGTCCAATGGATTTCCTAAAACTGTCTGCGAAGTTCCTTATGAATTCCACCAATTGTTTTTTAAATGGAGAGAGGCCAACATGAGAACAAGATTCCATTCCAATATAACATTGATGTAGAGACACTATCCCGTACAAAGTGTAGGTTCACAGCTGGGTCCATAGCTAGCTGAAGGAACATTTTGTGTTTGCTGGGTAAATCAGTAATAGATATTCACTAAATTGCATATCTTATGGATACAATATTCTGACAATATAAACTAGGCCCAGCTTAGATACTTTAATTGTAAAGCAATTTGTAATATTAAATAAAGCAAAAGGAAACACATGACAATATTATGTAGCTTTGTTTTTTTTTCAACATGGTAGAAATTCTCCCTTTTTATATCCCTATAGCCTTGTCACCCTAGGACAGGAAGTCTATTAGGACTGCAGAACACATCCCTTTGTCCTCACATACATAAGGATGCACTCTGTAGTGCACACAAATAACCTGGGCAAGGCTGGTAAGAATAGGAATTTCAGCTCAGCAAGGCTACAGTGTTGTCAGTTCGCTATAGCATGTTAGGAGCTCACTGTATTTCTACCTCGATCAAAGGGATTTTTTTTGTACTTATTGAACAGATATAACAAAACACATTCAGTTGTAGATTTACCACCAAAAGGGAATAAAGAGAGGGAATTGTTCGTGTTTACATGCACTTCAAACCTTATAATGATAAGCCATTTTGCTCAGCATAAACCAAGAAAATGCTGAAATTTATGCTTACAATTTAAAGGTTATTTTATAGGCATTTCAATACAGTGATATTCAATCAAAAATGAATTAAACATTACTTTCCTCCCATATAGTAACCTCATTGTAGAGTAAAGTACCATTACAATCTATAATTAAGATGACTGACCGATTCTATTTCCCATTTATCGCTACATGCCAATGTTAACACAATTTCAATCAGATTTCTTTCTCTTGAAATGTTCCTGTGAATGACTTTATCTCCAATACTCTGTCCTGCTGTGCAGCATCATCTTCTCATTTAGGTTCCTGTGATACGTCTTGTGCTGTCAGACCTTATACTAACTGAACCTAAGAGAAATGTGAAATGGAACCTGGAGGCAAGTCTGAATGCAATTGTCATCCAATAACTAATTTAAGATGGAACTGGCTGCCAGCACTATTGTTCATGGATGCTTGCTCCCTAGACACTGTCACAAGCAAAGTGGACCCTGACAGAATGGCTATGGGGACAATTCACATGACGCAATGTAAATAGAAAATTTACTTACATGAAATTTACTTTCACTTAATTCTGCTGTAAATACAATGACCAAACAGGTACACCTGCATTTTTAATTTGTTTGTTCAGGCTAAAGTTAATAAAAGCTAGTCTTTTTTTCAGTTTTTTCCTTAGTTTGCCAATGGTATAAATGAATCCAAACAGTGACATCACAACTTGTCGAGTAAAGAAAGCAAGGTCCTGGTCTCTAAATGTCTGAGTGATGACATACCTCTGACCAGAAATGGCACAACCTAGTGCAGGACCAGATGCATGTCTGCCAGTGTCTCTCCGCATCTCCAGCAGGTTGTAGAGGTCTAACGGAAACCTTTTATGCAGTCTATGAGGGTTTTTCTGTTACCTGGAGCACACAGAGGTTTTTCGAAGTACAAATAAGGATCCTGTCTATCTGCTTTTGTGTGAGACTGAGCTAAAGGGCTTGTTCCGATCTCAATATTTATAGAGGCTTAAAGTCTGACGAGGGAGAGATGAGCAATTTATACTTCAAATAGATGGTGTGCTGTAGGGGCGACTGAGAGTCACAAAGTTGTTACTGTGTAAGTTGTTATGCATACGAGGCAACAGATGGTCGAGAAGACAGGAAATGCAACAGTTGTAGCTTGCACCAAAAGTTCAGGTTCGACAGTTCAAGGTGAAGGGCCATTTCTGACAGGGACGGCCATTTATTTAAGCTAATGAAGTGCCTGCTCTAAAAACATTTATCAAATCATAAAGGCTGCAAGTCGAAGATCAGTGAGCCCCGGACTACCGATAATAGGGAACAGCTGGGTGGGAGAAGGGGAGAGTGATTTGTCTCTAAGAAAGGTAGAGCAGATGCGCAAAGTCTTACCAATCTTGGGATGTAAGTTAAGATTTGGTGGGGTTTCCTCTGTACCGCGGCAGAGAGCATAACAGAATCTTGGAGGCAGACTGTTCAATGGCTATCAACCGTTTCAAAGCACCATGCAGCACCAATCAATAATTCTGTTTAAGTGACATGCCACGTGATATAACACAATGTCAGTCAATGCCATGCTACCTTGCTATTTAGGGAGACTGAGACTTGGATTGAGATAGCACGGGGGTTTCCGAGCCCAAAGAAAAAGGGCAAATGTTATGTCGACAATACGCAGGACTGGAAGCGCTTGTAACATATATAATATACGATGCATAATATTTATTTTTAAACTGTTACAGCGGCCAAACCAGGAAAAGGTTCCTGTCATGCAGCAAGGTCTTGTTTAATTTTGGTTTAGGGGAGGGAAGTTCAGCGAAAATGCATCCCTAGGATCTCTGGGTAAATTAGTCCCCAGGTATCTAATAGAGGATGTCGCCCATTCGAAATCAAAGTTAAAATTTTAGTTGGTTGAGGGAGGCATCCGGAACAGAAGTGTTCAATGCTTCTGATTTCTGATAGGGAATACGAAAATCAGAACGCGAACTATATTTATACAACTTGACCATGGAGGTTGAGAAGTAAAATGTGCAGACTCATGAGAAAAACAATAAGTCCTTAGCACAAACTGCTATCTTCCACTAATTCCAAGAGTCTACTGCAAGGCCGGTGATGTCTGGGTTAGCCCTGACTTTCTGAAGAAACAGTTTCAGCGACAAATCAAAAGGTTAAGGGTGACAAAGGGCAACCCTGACAAGTGCAGTCGGATATAAAGAATGGCGTGGAGAGGTGACCATTTACTTTCACCTGGGCGGAAGAACGAGAGAAAATACCTTTAACCCAGGACAACATCTGTTTGTCCAGAGTGATATGGCGCATTGTTTCCTCCAGTAAACTTCAATTCACCCTAATAAATGACTGTTCAGCATCAGTAGATACAGGTAACAACAGGATCCCACTGGAACAAGCGACATGTATAGTCGCAGGAGCATTAGTGGTATTGTCTCTTGCTTCTCAGGTACCAACTCCACCTAGACTAGGTGTTTGATATCCAGAATAGGTGCCATCAGTCTCATAGCAAGAATTTTAGTGAACAATTTCAGGTTGATATTCAAAAGTTAGCTGGGTCTATAGTTCTGGTATAATAAAGTATCTTTATCCTCCTTCGCAATCACTGTGATATGTGCCTTCAAGGTATCTGCCACAAAAAAAAGAGCTGGAGCCCACTGAGTTGAAGGCTTTTATAAAGAAGGGAGATAGAAATTCAGCAAACGTTTTATAATACAGGAGTGAATAGCCGTCTGGTCCCGGAGCCTTGTTGGACTGCATCTGTGACAAGGTGATTGCCAGTTTTTCTTCAGTTATTGGAGAATCCAGCTCAAGGAGATCTGATTCAGATAGGGGAGGCAAACCTGCCTCCTTCAAATATTTACTGATGTCCTTAGGTTCAGAAAAGTTTTCATGTGTGGGAGAGGGATTCATAGTAATGACAAAAGAAATCGACAATCTTGGTGGAAGAATGAAGTTTGTGCTGTCTATCATCTAACAGTTCCAAAATGTATGAATGAACTTGTTTTGCCTGTAGGGCCCGAGTGAGTATCTTCCCACATTTGTTATCATGCTCATAAAAGGTTTTTGTTTCAATTTGGCTAAGACCACCTTTGCTTGGTAGAGAAGATGCGATTTCAATTATTTTTAAAGGACCGTGAGTTCAGCCAGTATGGATCTGGCGAGAGAGTGCTTATGGAAAGCTTCCAGATTGTGAATGTTTTGTGTCAGAGATTCCATCTGCTCAGTCCTCTCTCATTTAAGACGAGTCTCTAGTTTGATTAAAGTTCCTCTGATAAAGGCCTTGTGAGTTTCCCACAAACTTACAGAGTCACAGTTCATAGTATTGTTGGAAGAGGAAAAAAAAAATCCTGCAATTCTCTGGTTATTTCCAAACTTCTAGATTTTGTACAAGCATTTCATTGAGCTTCCACCGCCATGGTTTAGTGATGGAAGAGGCTATATTTAAGTAGACCGGGGCATGGTGAGGAATGTCTATAGAACCTATGGAGGCCTGAACAACTCTAGGAAGTTAAGGCTGAGGTATGAGAAAAATCAATCCTGCAGTTTGAACTGTAAGGATAAGAATAAAACTGTAATATTTGCGGCACAGTGGTGTAGTGGGTAGCATTCTCACCTAGCAGTAAAAAGGGTTGCTGGTTCAAATCCCAACCACGACACTACCTGCCTGGAGTTTGCATGTTCTCTCTGTGTCTGCGTGGGTTTCCTCCAGGTACTCCGGTTTCCTCCCACACTCCAAAAACATGCTGCTAGATTAATTGGCTTCTGTCTAAATTGGCCCTAGTATATGAATGCGAGTTAGGGACCTTAGATTGTAAGCTCGTTGAGGGTAGAGACCGATGTGAATGTACAATGTATATGTAAAGTGCTGAGTAAATTGACGGCGCTATATATGTACCTTAAATAATAATCTGTGTGAAGGGCTTGCCCAACACCTATCAAATGCATGGTGTAAATGCATTTCTTGATGCATTTGAGAGCAGAGTAGGATAGATGGGATGTTGAGCGAGAGGCATCAAAGAAGGGATCCAGGACAAGATTGAAATCCCCTCCCACTATCACAGAGCCATCAGCAAAATCTCCCAGTCTTTTCACAATGGTGTCCAAAAAAGGATACAATATTGGTCACAGCATGACATCAAAGTTTAGTCATAGCCAGTAAACACCAGCAGCCACACTTAAATAGTAGTAACACAAACATTACAAAAAAAATCCACAAAAAAAAAAAAAAAAAAAAAAAGAGAAAAAGTATATATACATGTAATCAAAAAATGTACAAATAAAAATTGAAAGTAAAAATAAAAAAATTAAAAAAACATTAAATAACTCATATGTTGATCTAAAAAAACAAAGATTTGCTCTCAATTCCATTGGAGGTATACATGTATATATATTTTCCTATAACGGATGTGGTATAGATTATCAATAAACTAAATATAAAAAAAACACACAAACACACACCCACCTAACTAGAAAAATACCTCAAGGAACATACAGTGAACAAATAAAGCAAAAAGTTGTATAAAAAGATTCAGGATATATAAAAAAAAAAGAAGAGACGGGAAATGGTATTTCTTTACAAGATACAAGTAACACATAATAATATCCATATAAAGTGTCCAAATGAACAATGCATTAGTAAAAATGCATATATACATTGAACAAAAAATATTGCAAGTATAAATGTTAATGTATATAAATAGATATATGCATAGCTGTGTTAATAAAATATATATTCAATATATATTAGAAAGAAATTCATCCAAAATAGCCCAAACTATACATAGTAATGAGTAACATCCCATTTGAACGTTTAATCCATTATTCTTCTTATTAGTAGTATTCTACTTTGCAATTTTAAAATCCAGAATACCTCTTTTTTACATAAGAGGTGGAAAATATTCCCTCCCCTTAGTGGTGTTGTTATTTTCTCTATGATATGGCCCTTGACTAGGGACAAATCACCAACATGTAAACTGTTAAAAAGTCGTGCAACATTTGTGGATTTGTTCCAGATGTTCCCTAAATCTATCTCGAAGTCTTTGAATCGTTCCTCCCACATATTGTTTGGAGCAAGCAGTACATGTAATAACATAGATTACATATGAAGTATTACAATTATAACATTTGTTAATTTTGAAAATTCTGCCGTTGCTTGAAACAACATCCTGACCTGGTAGCATGTGAGAACAACAGAGAAATTCCAAAGAGCCACATCTAAAGTTCCCTTTGAAATGTAGCAAAGTACTGTAAGTGATTGGGTATTTACACTCTCAGATCGAAATAAACTAGGGGCCAAATAGTTGCCCAGGGACTTTCCCTTTCTGGCTACAAAATCAATCCCCTGATCTAATATTTGGGCATGTGTCGGTTTATTAGATAGTAACGGTGAATATTTCTGTATTATGTGCTTAATCGGTCCAAACTCCAGGTTGTATGAAAGCCCTATTGAAAGTTATTTTATGGCCACTCGTTCTATTGGTCTTTTTATGTGTGTTATTGTGTAATAACTCATATCTAATAAGGGCAATAGAATAAGCCCTATCTAGGGACCACCATCCTCTTGACAAAAACCTTTGATATATCAAAGAGGATTCTCTTTCAAATTCCAACTGGGTACTGCAGATTCTGCGCAGTCTAAGAAATTGTCCCACTGGAATACCTTTTATGGTGTGGATGACTAGATCCAGCCAACAGCCTTGTAAGGAACAAGATTTTCTGGTCTGATGAAACCAAGATTGAACTGTTTGGCCTCAATTCTATTATGTATGGAGTTAACAAGTCATCGATTATGTTTTCAGCTGCAGAGACTGGGAGACTGGTCAGGGTTGAGGGAAAGCTGAATGCAGTACAAAGATATCCTCAATTAAATCTGTTGCACAGCGCTCAGGACCTCAGACTGGGCCCAAGATTCATCTTCTACCATGACAATGATCCTAAGCACACAGCCAAGACAACACACAAGTACCTTAGGGACAACTCTGTGAATGTCCTATAGTGACCCAGCCAGAGCCCTGACTTGAACCTTATTGAACATCTCTGGAGAGACCTGAAAATGGCTGTCCGACAATCCACATCTAACCTGACTGAGCTAGAGAGGATTTGCAAAGGAGAATGGCAGAAAATGCCAAAAAACAGGTGTGCAAAGCTTGTCGTGTCCTGCTCAAAATAACTTGAGGCTGTAATTCCAGCCAAAGGTGCTTCAACAAAAGTACTGAGTAAAGGGTCTTAATACTTAAGAACATGCAATATTTCAGTTTTTCCTTTTTATTAAATTCACAGACATTTCTAAAATTCTGTTTTCACTTTGCCATTATGGGGTGCTGAGTGTAGATGAATGAGAAATATAATGAATTTAAACAACAGTAATATCAGACTGCAATATAACAAAATTGAAAAAAAATGTGAAGAGGGTCTAAACATTTTTGGAATGCACTGTATAGGCGGCACATATTACCAGATTGAGCAAACATGGCACAAAACTGCTCTGTTAAAATTATTTTTGGTAGTTATAGGTATATGTTAGGTTGTGGGATGTTTTTTCTTTTTTTTTTATAAATAGTTTTCAAGTTTTTACTCTAAATAATGGAAAAAATGTATTAGGTGTGCACTGTGATGCTTTTTTTTCATACAAAACCCTTTAGGGGAGGCCACTGAGGGGGATGGCAGCATCCAATGGATGTGTATCGGATTTGCACAAGTTTGAGCAATTTTTTGTCTGTTTTCTTTATTTTCTTTTCTATGGACGTTGTTGTTTTATTTTTATATAGATTTTTCACATGCGCTCATCAGACAGTTAAAATGAATACAGAAACCATCTCCTCACAAAGAATCTTAAAAGATATAACAGTTATGACCTTTTTTATTATTAACAAGAATTGTTAACTCCAGGATTATGACACAAAAATTTGATAATGTAATATGTCCAATTTAATGCAAGTATTAGTATCTTGGAATATTAGGGGGCTCAGTGACCCAGTAAAGAGACAAGCTATGTTCACTACAATGAAACAATTTTCTCAGTCTATTATTTGCCTGCATCATACTCATTTAAATATACATAAATTAAATTACTTGAAGCGTACCCAATATAGTAGGCACTATCACTCTACGTATACTACATATTCTAGAGGTGTATCTATATTGATAGCAAATTAAGTTGATTTCTCCTGCAGACAGGTACAAACTAAATCCACTAAAGGTCGCTATATTTTCCTATTTTGTACTATGTATAGAAAATCATGTGTGCTAGCCAACATATATTCCCTCCCCATATTCCTCAGAGGTACTTAAATAACTACTGCATTTTACTTCTGATAAAAAGGATGTTCCATGGTTAAAAATAGGAGATTTCAGTAATTACCTTGACCCTTCCTTAGATAGATATAGCTTCAGTAACTTCTGTATGCACTCTTTTGCTGGATATATTCAGGAGATTGGCCTTATGGATACTTGGAGAATGTTACATCCTAATGAGAGTGTTTTCTTGTTTCTCTAGTACCCATAGGACTTTATCTAGAATAGACCTGGCATTAGTTACAGCTACGATGCTACCTGTGATATCTGAAGCTACATATGCAGCTAGAGGATTGTCCGATCATTCCCCACTAGTTCTTAAGTTAGCTTAAATTTAACTCAGACCTGTACCTTATGGAAAGTCAACCCTTATTGGCTTGATCTTTTTTCCTTCAAAACAGAAAATAACGCTTGATATTTTGGCCTATGGTACTGTTAACAAGCCTACTGTATCTTTAGAGATCTATTGGGATTCTTTAACCACTAGACATCCGCGCTATGGCCGAATGACGGCCACAGCGCGGACCTACATTCCCGGGAGGCCGTCATATGACGGCCTCCCCTGTGCACGCTCCCTGCGCGCGCCCTGCAGGGCGCGCGCCGGGCGCGGTGTGATCACCGAGTCACTGAGACTCGGCTGATCACCGATCTGAGTAAGGGGCCGGTCCCGGCCCCTTACCATGTGATCAGCTGTCAGCCAATGACAGCTGATCACATGATGTAAACAGGAAGATCGGTAATCGGTTTTTTTTTTACTCGCGCTGACAGCGCGAGTAGAGAAAAAAGCCGATCACCGGCTCAGATGCCAGGGACATCGGTCCCAAAGAGGAAGCACAAAAAATTCCTCATAAGTGCCACCCAAAAGTGCCACCTAACAGTGCCACCTAGCAGTGCCCACAGTGCCACCTAGCAGTGCCCACAGTGCCACCTAGCAGTGCCCACAGTGCCACCTATCAATGCCAACAAGTGCCACCTATCAATGCTCACAAGTGCCACCTACCAATGCCCACCTGTAGTGCCAATCAGTGCCACCTGTCAGTGCTGCCCATCACTGCCACCCATCAGTGCCCATCACTGCCACCCATCAGTGCCCATCACTGCCACCTATCAGTGCCCATCACTGCCGCCTCATCAACGTACATCAATGAAGGAGAAAAATTACCCGTTAAAAATTTTTTATAACAAAATATAAAAAAAAAAAAATTTTTTTTAAAAAAAATTCTGGTTTTTACATTTTTTTAACAAAAAGTAAAAACCGCAGAGGTGATCAAATACCACCAAAAGAAAGCTCTATTTGTGGGAAAAAAATGATAAAAAATTCATTTGGGTACAGCGTTGTATGACCGCGCAATTGTCATTCAAAATGCGTTAGCGCTGAAAGCTAAAAATTGGTCTGGATAGGAGGGGGGTTTAAGTGCCCGGTAAGCAAGTGGTTAAAAAGCGAATATGAGAGGGTGGTTTATCTCTTAAATCTCTAGGATCTAAAAAAGATCTAGGGCTTGGGAATGTTTAGTGACTGAAGATATCTTAAAGGCCGAACTTCAATATATAGCGAACCCTACTACAGAAACACAGCAGAAGTGGATACAAAAACAACAGATATATGCTGGTATTTCTTGTAAAAAAAGCAGAGCAGAAAAGTTTTTTCCTTCAGCAACCTTATTTTGAGGATGGGGAAAACACGGGTCATCTTTTGTCAGCAATTATAAAATCCCAGAAAAAAATGTCACAAGCAGTAGAATTACAAATTTCCTCAACTGAAATGGCACAAACTACTTTGTAGATTTCACCAGGATTTTTTTAATTTCATAAAAACCTCTAAAGTATCCTATAGGGAGACTGATTTGCAACTTTTATTGAACTTCATTACGTGAGTAGAACTATCAGAGAATGATAGGGAGATGTTGGATCAGCCTCTGTCATTAGAGGAACTTCAAATTGCCTCTGTTAATTTGCCTAATAATTAAGGCCCCAGGTGCAGATGGGCTACTGGGGGAGGTCTATAAAATTTATGGAGATAACTTGTTGCCTGAATTTTTGGAGGTTTTTAATACTGCATTGTACAGTCTTCCACCTTCCATGAATGAATACATTTTTATAGTGTTGTTAAAACCTGATAAAACTCCTAATAACCATGAATCATATCATCCAATTTCATTACTCACCTCAGACGGGAAGCTATTGGCAAATGTGTTAGCCACTAGATTGGTCTATATGCACTATCTTAGATATTACTTTCGCTAATCAGGTTTCATCCCAAATAGAAACACTGCAGTGAGTATAAGGCGTTTGTTTTTTAATTTGCAGGTTCCCTCTGAAAACTTGGGTAATAGAGCTATATTGTCGCTTGATGCGGCAAAAGCTTTTGATAGTATAGAATGGGACTTTTTATGGCATTGTTTAGAAAAATTTGGTTTTAGACCCCAGTTTATAAGATGGATACAACTTCTTTAACCACGTCAGCCCCGGAAGGATTTACCCCCTTCCTGACCAGAGAACTTTTTGTGATACGGAACTGTGTCGCTTTAACTGACACTCATGCGGTCATGCAACGTTGCACCCAAACAAAATTGATGTCCTTTTTTCCCCACAAATAGAGCTTACTTTTAATGGTATTTAATCACCTCTGCAGTTTTTAGCGCTTTAAACAAAAAAAGAGCGACAATTTTGAGAAAAAAAAGCAATATTTTTTACTTTTTGCTATAACAAATATCCCCAAAAAATATATATAAAAAAACTAATTTCTTTCTCAGTTTAGGCCGATATGTATTCTTCTACTAATTTTTGGTAAAAAAACAAACAAAATCGCAATAAGCATATATTGATTGGTTTGCACAAAAGTTATAGCGTCTGCAAAATAGGAGATAGATTTATAGCATTTTTAATTTTTTTTTTTATTAGTAATGGCAGCGATCTGCGATTTTTATCGTGACTGCGACATTATGGCGGACACATCGGACACTACATTGTCATTTATACAGCGATTAGTGCTAAAAAAATGCACGGATTACTGTGTAAATGACACTGGCAGTGAAGGGGTTAAACACTAGGGGGTGATCAAGGGGTTAAGTGTATCCTAGGGAGTGATTTTAACTGCAGGGGGGGATTGCCTCACTAGAACATGACAGAGATCACTGCTCCCGATGACAGGGAGCGGTAGATCTCTGTCATGTTGCTAGGCAGAACAGGGAAATGCCCTGTTACATAGGCATATCCCCTTTCTGCCGTGCGGTGACACGATCGCGGGCCCTCGGCAGACATAGAGTCTGCGGGACCCGCAGGCACGGTCACGGAGTACCTGCGCCCACAATGCCTCATTTTAAAGGGGACAGACCTGTACATCCATTTGCCCAGCCATGCCATTGTGCAAACGTACATAGTCGTGCGCTGGTCGGCAAGGGGTTAAGCAGCCCCAGTGGCACGGGTGCAGGCAAATGGACATACATCCGCACTTTTTTCACTGCAACGAGGAACAAGATAGTGATGCCCATTATCACCTTTGTTGCTTGCTTTGGCCCTTGAGCCTTTGGCTGCCTCTGTCTGTCAATCAACTAATATTAATCAGTGAAGTTGGAGAAAGAACTGCGCTAAACCAAAAAAAAAAAAAAAAAAAGGGAGAATATAGCTGTTAACACTCAAAGTCCAGGTAAATGTGCAAAAAATTAGTGAAGCGCTAAATAGTGAAATTATTCAAGTGAATGCATCTGTGCACTATAAATTGCACAGTGATGTAAATCACAAAATGTGAATGAAAAAAAGAGTGATGCCACAATTATTATATTTGCTACATAATTGTCCCACATGGCTACCACGGAATTATTTCAAACAAATAGATACTCTGTTTAGAGATCTTATTTGGAGATATAAACATCCCCGGATTAGATTGGAAACTCTGCAGTTGCCTAAGGATGAAGGAGGTTTAGCTGTTCCTAATGTCAGGTCTTATTATCTGGCATCCCAACTCCAGCAACTATATGGATGGAATACTATAGATCGTGAGGATCCCATACAACAAATTATACTTTCTCAAATTGCCGACAAATCCATTAGTGCAGTCAATAGTTGCTTACTTTTTATAATAAACATAGATATCCAACATTCTATTTGATACATAGTATCTTGCTTAACAGTGGTCCAAATCCTAAGTATGAGGGAAATACTCAATATATGCCCATATGGAATAATCTACAATTGCCTGAAGTGGCGAAACGTAAAAATGTTGACTTGTGGAAAAAGTCTGGTATTCTGTTTCTTAGCCAACTTTATGATAAACTGGCAGCGAAATATCATTTGTCCAATAAATTATTCTTTCAATATTTACAGCTATGGCATGCCATGCAGAGCCAAGCAAAGACCTTTTTATTAAAATATAATCCTTCACCAATTTTTGCTTTGGTAGTAACTACAAGACATGTTAAACAGGAACTCGTAGGAAATATATATTCTATACAAACGAAAACTAGAATCAATTTACAAGAGGGTAATTTTGGGCGGTGGCGTAGAGATCTAGAGACAATTAGTGATGAAGAATGGGGGCAAGCTTTGAAAAATGTATTTAAGGTATCCTTATTCCCCACAGAGTGTTTGACTCAATTACCGTATTTATCGGCGTATAACACGCACCGGCGTAGAACACGCACCCCAATTTAGGAGGGAATTTTAAGGAAAAAAAAACTTTTAGGAGGGAAGTTGAAGGGAAAAAAACTTACATTTAAATGCCCATCATTGCAGCCTTCTCAGTGCAGCCTTGCCCCAGTGCAGCCTGGTCAGTGCAGCCTGGTCAGTGCAGCCTTGCCCCAGTGCAGCCTTCGATCCCCTGTCCCTGCTTCCTGGGCTTCAAAATCGCCGACCGCGATTTGAAAATGGCGCCGCCGGCGCCGAAATACACAGAGCCGGACCTCGGCTCTTTCCGGCGGCTCTCGTTCACTTTCGGCTCCACTCGTAGTCCCGAGCGGAGCTATCCAAGTAGGTTCGGATAGCTCCGCTCGGGACTACGAGTGGAGCCGAAAGTAAACGAGAGCCGCCGGAAAGAGCCGAGGACCGGCTCTGTGTATTTCGGCGCCGGCGGCGCCATTTTCAAATCGCGGTAGGCGATTTTGAAATTTTGACAGCTCGGGATCACAGGGGATCGGCGTATAACACGCACCTGCGACTTTCCCCTGATTTTAAGGGGAAAAAAGTGCGTGTTATACGCTGATAAATACGGTATTTATTATCCACAAGGCCCATTACCCTCCTTTAAAAAACTGTACACCTGGGGTAAAGCAACTACATCAAATTGTCCAAGATGCACTACTGATACGAGTACACATGATACGAGTCCCAAATTGCATCGCTACTGGGAGTCTTGTGCTCTACACAAGTACAGCCTGATCCAAAAAAAGCATTGCTAGGGATTATACCGAAAGATATTCTCCCAGTTGAAGAGTATGTGATGTGGTTGAGAACTATGTATATGGCTGGTAAACTTATATTACAAAAATGGATAACTTTTGACCAATGATAGATAAATGGATCAAAGCAATTAATCTTAATATAAGATGAGAGGAACTGACAAATAAACATAGGAGATATCCTAAAAAAATTGTAAAGATCTGGCATTGGTGGTTAGTCTCCAATTTGCCTGAGCAATCAGTTGAATATATTAACCAACTCAATACAGGGTACTTACACCCCCTTCCTGCCCAGACCAATTTTCAGGTTTCAGCGCTCACACTTTGAATAACAATTACTCAGTCATGCAACACTGTACCCATATGAAATCTGCGTCCTTTTTTCACAAAAACAGAGCTTTCTTTTGGCGGTATTTAATCACTAGTGTTTTTTTTTTATTTTTTGTGCTATAAATAAAAAAAGACCGTAAATTTTGTGAAAAAAACGCCTTTTCTTTGTCATAAAATTTTGCAAATTAGTAATTTTTCTTCATAAATTTTGGCCAAAATGTATACTGCTACATAGCTTTGGTAAAAATAACCCAAATTAGTGTATATTATTTGGTCTTTGTGAAAGGAGTCTACAAACTATGGTGCCAATCACTGAAAATTGATCACATCTGATCAGGCCCTCAGTACAGCAGGTGTATCTCATTTCTTGAGACACTAACAAGTCAGGAAAGTACAAATACCCCCCAAATTACCCCTTTTTAGAAAGTAGACATTCCAAGGTGTTAAGTAAGTAGCATTAGAGCTGCACAATTAATCGTTAAAAAATCATGATCTCGATTCAACACCCTTGACGATCTCTATTCCAGAGTTTGACGATTCTTTCATATAACAAGTGGAGAGACTTATCTGTTCACTCAGCTGTCAAAAGAAAACACCAATGCAGGAAGTTTGTTTCTTAAGTTAAAATCAATATTTTTTGCTAGAAAATTACTTTACATTATATATATTTTAGACCCTAGGGAATAAAATGTCAATTGCTGCAATATTTTATGTCACACTGTATTTGCCCAGCAGTCTTTCAAATGCAATTTTTTGGGAAAAAATACACTTCAATGAATTAAAAAAAAACAACGAAACAGCGAGAATCGTGATCTATCTTCTAAGCAAAAAAATCATGATTCTCATTTCAGCCAGAATCGTGCAGCTCTAAGTAGCATGGTGAGTTTTAAATAGTTGTAATTTTTTCCTACAATTCTTTGCAAAATGAAGATTTTTTTTTTTACAAAATTGTCAAATTATCAGGTTATTTCTCACACACAGCATATGCATACCACAAATTACACCCCAAAATACATTCTGCTACTTTTACCGAGTATGGCAATACCACATGTGTGAGACTTTTACACAGCTTGGCCACATAACAGAGGACCAACATTGAAGTAGCACCTTCAGGCGTTCTACGAGCATAAATGACACATCTCATTTCTCAACCACCTATTACACTTTTGAAGGCCCTGGAAGCACCAGGACAATGGAATTGCCCACAAAATGACCCCATTTTGGAAAGCAAACACCTCAATGTATAATCTATGAGGCATAATGAGTCTTATGAACAGATCATTTTTTTCCAGAAGTTTTTGGAAAATGTGGGAAAAAAATGAAAACGCTTTTTTTTTTTTACACAAAGTTGTCAAATTATAAGATATTTCTAACACATAGCAAGTATATAGCAAAAATTACACCCCAAAATACAATCTACTACTCTTCCAGAGTATGGCGATACCACATGTGTCAGACACAGCCTGGCCACATACAGAGGCCCAACATTGAAGTAGTACCTTCAGGCATTCTAGGAGCATAGATTACACATCTCATTTCATTCCTACCTATCACACTTTTAAAGGTCCATGTGCACCAGGACAGTGGAATTACCCACAAAATGACCCCAATTTGGAAAGCAAACACCCCAACGTATATTCTATGAGGCATGGGCTGCAGATAGGTACTCGGGTACTCTGATGGGCTTCAAATAGGTACTCTGGTAACTTGATGAGCTGCAGACAGGTACTCTGGTACTTTGATGGGCTGGTGACAGGTACTTGGTACTCATATGAACTGTGACAGGTACTCGGGTACTCAGATGGACTGTGACAGGTACTCGGGTACTAAGATGGACTGTGACAGGTACTCGGGTACTAAGATGGACTGTGACAGGTACTCGGGTACTAAAATGGACTGTGACAGGTACTCGGATGAACTGTGACAGGTCCTCTTTATTGGGGGGGGGGGATCAGTGTGTGTTGGTGTACACTGTAAGCGGTAATGAGATGTTACCACAATCTCCTTCTCACACATGATTGGCATGTGAGGAGAACCCGGTAACATCTCGTTACCGCTCTGTGTTTACATTTAGTGATCGGCTGTGAAAGGATCACGGCCAATCACGTGGTAAACAGCCGCCGGCCAATGGCTGTTTACCAGCGTCAATGACAAGCAGTGTTCCTGGTAACACGCCAGCACCGACGTTCGCGCGTGCGCGCTGTGCAAGTGGGGCGGTACCATCTGTGATCGGCCGTGACTTCATCACAGCCAATCACGTGGTGAACAGCCATACCCAATGGCTGTTCACCCCCCTCTGTGGCAAGCAGTGTCTCCGTGACATGCCGCCATCGAAGGTACAGGGCTGCGTGCGCACGATCCCGCGCATGCCCTGTTTAAATGTACGGACGTCATATGACGCCTGCCCAGGACAAGAGTCGCGTCGCCTGGCCGTCATATGACGGCCGGCAAGTGGTTAATGTTATGGAAAATAAAGAGATACAATCTTGGAGGAAAATAATTAAATAATGCATGTACCATCTGGATAAAATGTGAAGGAGGGGAGTGAAACATGGTCTGATGGAGCGCAAATAGGGAAGGGTGAGGTTGTCTTTATTTTATTTTTTTGTTGTGTTGTTGTAATATGATGGAAATGCTATATGTGTTCTTTTGTTGTATAATGCGAAAATTCAAGCAAGCAAGGGCTATACTAGGGCGAGTGGACATAGGGAACTAGACCACTATAACAGTTATTCCAAAGCAATATAGATGCCCCCCTAGGCAGTTTAAGTATTGCGGGTTGTCAGTTCGACACCACGCCTGGCTGAAGAGTCAGCTTGCAAGGAAGCACTAGGGTTATAATGGTGAGGCCAGTCACTTATGCATGCCCACAATGACGTTTTCAGACATAAAAATAACATACAAAAAAGAGGGGGCAAAGGCTAGTCATTTTTAAAATGTCTTATCAGTTTGATGCACGATATTCATTTTTAATACAAGCATTTTGGAAAAAATAGGATTTTTGACCTACCGTAAAATCCGTTTCTCTGAGTTCACTGACAGACAGCGCTCCCTTATTCAGAAACAAAAAAGGGGTTATATCAACCCCTACAGGAGAGGGACACTAAGCAGAAAAAAGATTTGGCTACGCCCATGGGCAGCCCTAGGTGATATGCACCCCTCTCTCTGCTATAGGCCTTCAGTTTTGTCCCAAGCATTGTCAGAAGCATTAAAAACTCCATAGAGGGGTGGGTGCTGTGTGTCAATGAACTCAGAGAATCGGATTTTACTGTAAGACAAAAATCCAGTTTTCTCATTCGTTCATTGACACACACAGCGCTTCCTTATTCAGAACCATAGGGACGTCACAAAGCAGTGCCAAACATGAGGGGTGGGACATCGAAAAATCCCAAGCTTAACACAATAGCCAACCAGGTAACAGGAGCTCAACACAGAAACAAACTGGATCCCAACCTGAACAATACCCCTTCAAGAGGGAATAGACCCTCTAAACAGCAGCATGCAACACCTTGCGGCCAAAAGAAGCATCCTCAGATGCCAGCACAGCCACATTGTAGAATTTTGTGAAAGTGTACACCGATCACCAAGTGACCGCCTTGCAAACCAGCGCAGCTAACGCCTGATGATGGAAGGCCCCAGAAGCAATAAGCAGCAAGTAGAATGTGCCGTAACAGGGAAAGGAGGAATCTAACCCCTGATAGAATAGACCAGAGTCATTGTCTGTCTGAGCCATCTAGAAAGGTCGCAGAAGAAGCAGACAGCCCCCTTTTTGGCCTGTCTGTAATCACAAACAGTGAGTCTGATCTCTGAAAAGACCCTGTGACTGCCAAATACACCCGAATCGCCCGAACACATCCAGGGCATGCAAGGTAAATCCCTTAGGACATTCTGACCTGGGACACAGGGAAGGCAATACAACGTCCTTAATCAAAAGGAATCAGAGGAGGAAACCACGGACAAGGGTGATGAACTACTTCATCTTTGTAGATCACACCAGGTAAGAATTATGACATGGTAATGCCTACAGTTCCGACACTCTGCGAGCAGAGGTGATAGCAACCAAAAAAGCCACCTTCTGGGATAGAGCAAGCAGAAGAACATCCCGAAAATTTTCAAAGGGAGGCTCCTGTAGAAATTAATGCACCAAGAGTAGATCCCACAGCAGTAGAAGCGACTGCACCAGTGGAGGCAGATGTCGAACCCCTTGATTAAGATTATGCACCAGGGAGTGTGAGACCAGGGGACGCTGAAGAAAACCACCAAGGCCGACACCTGGCCCTTGATGGTACTCAAGGCGAAGTTCTGCTCAACCCCCCTGTGAAGGAAGGTCAAAATCCGAGCCATCAAGAAAGAATGAGAGTAAATGGCAAATGCCTCACACCAGGATATGTATGAGATCCATGTCCGGTGGTAAATCTTCCCAGAGGAAGGCTTCCTAGCCTTCAGCAGCGTCATAACTTCAGCACCTGGCTCATAACAGGCATGCCTTCAAAAACCAGCGACTGAAGCAGGATGGAAGATCGGCCCTTGGGACCTTAGAACCTTCCTGAGAGGCAGTCACCAAGGGACATTAGCGACCAAGCGCACCAGGTCAGCGTAACAAGACCATCCGGGCTCACAAGAATGACCGGAATCCCTTCGGCCTCAATCCTGCACAAAAGCCACAGCAGAATCTTGAGGAGCAGGAGAGGCATAGATCCAACTATACCGGCCCCACGGGGCCACCAGAGCGTCTGCAGTGTCCACCAGGGGAGCCTGTGACCTTGCTAGAAACCTCAGTACCGTTATGTTAAGCCGGGACACCAACAGGTCTACCTCGGGAGTGCCCCATCGGAGACATATCCGATGAAACATGCCCTGGTGAAGGGACCACCCCGTGGACCAACAGTAGTTGAAACACAGCATGCAACTTCTGGAGTTTGTCCACAGGAAGAAACATTCTGGCCAGAGATGAAACCAGAGTCAGGCCTAGATAATCCAATTTTGTGGAAGGAGCCAGAGTAGACTTCAGGTAGTATAGAAGCCAACTGAAAACTGAGGTCTGTATAGCGAGCTACGTCACCCAGAGTAGCCGAGAACTCTGCTCACAGAAGAAGACCGTCCAAGCAGCCCAGGACCGCAATGCCCCGCTTATATAACCACGCCAGAACTGGGGCCAACACCTTTGTGAGTATGCGAGGGATGGAGGCGAGACCAAAATTCAACACCGCAAGCTGAAAATGCTCTTTTCCCACAGGGCAATGGAGGATTCCTTGGTGTTGGGCACATATTGGAGTGCGTAAATAGGCATCCGTGATGTCGACAGAAGCCAGAAAGTCCCCATGATAAAGGGACACCACCACCGTGTGGATGGACATTATTCTGTACCCACTTGAACCTGAACAAGCACACCCTGAAGCAACAGGGCTTGCACAGCCCCAAGGAGAACTGCCGACAGTCCGGTGACAGACGCCAACTAGAAGGAAAAAACCCTTTTCGGGGTTCAAGGCCGGAAGACTAGGCCATAGGTGAGGGCGCTCCTTCCTGCTGAAGGGTCCATGTCCGTGGGTCTGGGGAGCTCCGCTCTCGGCTCACCAGACCAGGTCCATTGCATGCCGAGAAGGACCGCATCTGCTACGAGGCCCTTTTCCCCATTTCAGACTGTGGAAGACATTTACACTTCCCTCCTGTGAGATTCGTAACAATGTCATCCAGGGTAGCCCCAGACAATTGCCTTCAAATGGTAACCCAGTCAGAACTTTTTTAGAAGCCCAGTCCGCAGACAAACACTTAAGCCCCAATACATGTCTAAGCCCCACTGCAGAAACAGAGTTTAGCAACCAAGGGAACTGCGTCCAAGAGGCACAATACAATACAAACTGCAGCCCCCAGACCAACTGGTCAGCCAACTCAGCGAAAGCAGAGGGAATCTGCTCCCCCCTCCAGGTATGTCAGCCGGATCCTTAAAAGCCGGAGACTCCTCCCAGAATCATGGTCGCCTTGCGCACCCTAGAGGCAGGGGGATCCACTACTGGTGGAACAGTCCACTCCTTAAGGAAGGACCCCACAAAGGGGTACCTCACAGCGAAACGTCTTTGGAAACACAGAGGGACGTTTTGGACACTCACAGTCTTTACTAACAATCCCAAAATAGTAGGGAGAAGGGAACGCTTTTGCTGTGCGAGACAATTTATTGGTGCCAAGGGGCCTGGCACCTCCACCGCAGCTGCATCCTCCATCTTTAAATTTTCCCGCACAGATGTAATAAGGGAGACAAATAGCACCTTGTTGTGCGCCACTGCAGTTGTGGAGGAAGAACCTCACTAACTGATAGGATAGGGAGTGTGGCCACCAACCCCGCAAGGTGGGACACATCCACAAAGACAGAGCCAGCCATAGTATCAGTCCAGACCGATAAGCCCCCATCCAGTGGGGCTATGTTGCAGCCAACCTAGTGCGTAGCTGCGGTCTGCGCGCGCTCACTGGCCAGACTGGGGAGACCACTGGATCTTAGTTTTCAGCCCGTCGCCCAGTCTGTAGGGGGCGATATAACCTAATGGTTCTGAATAAGGAAGCGATGTTTCTGTCAATGAATGAATGAGAAAATTATATTTTAAATGTAGATATAAACACAAAGTGAATGGTATTTAGTTTGAGTAAAGTGAACCTGTAACTGGTTTATGCACATTAAAGGATAAGTTCACCTTCGGTAACAGGTTACATGTTCCATCCATTTTTAGGGCGGAACGTGTAGCGTGCTCCCACTCCTGCAATGGCTCGCCGATCCAAACCCTGTGTGTGACAGCAGTACGGAAGCTCCCCGTACTAGCTGTCACTTTTTGAAAAGTTCTGTGAATGAAACAAGTGCTGTCATCTTTTGCGGCTGTCAGCTTTTAGTCCTCAATGAACTACCTACCATGGCGCTGTTCAGTGCTCTAGGTAGTTCATGGATTCCTCCTGTCAGTGTGCATCTGCCTATCCATAAAATTTATGGGCAGACAGATACACTGACAAGTCTGCAGGACACCTGTATGATCTGCTGATCACTAGTGCAATGCTTTCCAGGCTGCTAAGAGAAAATTGAGGCTGCTAAAAAATAGTAAATGCACATGAAGGCGAACTTATCCTTTAACTACTCATATTGTAAAGCATTATTCTCACCATATATAAAACATCTAGGTAGGAATGAATTTGAGGTGTATTGTATACAGTGGATATAAAAAGTCTACCCATCCCTGTTAAAATGTTAGGTTTCTGTGATGTAAAAAATGAGACAAAGATAAATCATTTCAGAAATGTGCACACCCTTAAAGTGGATGTAAACCCGATTCATGAAATGTGTACTAGGCACATATATCTGCAATGTTTTCTGATCTCTCTTCAAAGCACTGAGTCCCGTGGCTTTCTCCTGCTCTGTTCTTCTGTTATCAGCATGATAACTTCTGACAAGTTCTTAGACACGTGATAAAACCAGCCTGAATTTTGTGTCAGGGAGGGTGCTATAAATAGATTAGCAGAAAGGTGCTTTACTCATAGGACATTTCTGAAAGTCTCTGCCTATCTAGAGTGGGGGGGGGGGGGGTGCCTTTCCTTCAATCAGCTTTCTCCCAGTGTAATCCAAGACTTCTCTCACAGTGCAGAATTCCAACAGGATCTGCACTTTCTAAACAGTATATAAAGATGAAGACAGCAGATATACATGTAAAACTTATGTAGGGAGATTTGTTTCATCCCTGTGTATCGTCTGATGCTGTTAACTTCACTGGGTATATGTGAGGGTTAACATCCACTTTAAACTAATACTTTGTTGAAGCACCTTTTGATTTTATTACAGCACATAGTCTTTTTGGGTATGAGTCTACCAGCATGGCACATCTTGACTTGGCAATATTTGCCCACTCCTCTCTGCAAAAAACACTCCAAATTGTTCAGATTGCGAGGGCATCTCCTGTGCACAGCCCTCTTCAGATTACCCCACAGATTTTCAATCAGATTCAGGTCTGGGCTCTGCCTGGGCCATTCCAAAACTTGAATCTTCTTCTGGTGAAGCCATTCCTTTGTTGATTTGGATGTATGCTTTGGGTCGTTGTCATGCTGAAAGATGAAGTTCCTCCTTATGTTCAGCTTTCTAGCAGAAGCCTGAAGGTTTTGTGCCAATATTGACTGGTATTTGGAACGGTTCATAATTCCCTCTACCTTGACTAAGGCCCCTGTTCTATGTGAAAAAAACAGCCCCAAAGCATGATGCTGCCACCACCATGCTTCACGGTGGGTATGTTGATCTTTTGGTGATGTGCAGTGTTGTTTTTGCACCAAACATATCTTTTAGAATTATGACCAAATGGTTCAAACTTGATTTCAGACCATAACACATTCTCTCACATGCTTTTGGGAGACTTCAGATGTGTTTTTGCAAAATTTAGCCGGGCTTGGATGTTTTTCTTCATAAGAAAAGGTTTCCGTCTTGCCACTCTACCCCATAGCCCAGACATATGACGAATATGGGAGATTGTTGTCAAATGTACCACACAGCCAGTATTTGCCAGATATTCCTGCAGCTCCTTTAATGTTGCTCTAAGCCTCTTGGCAGCCTCCCTAACCAGTTTTCGTCTCCACTTTTCATAAATTTTGGAGGGACGTCCAGTTCTTGGTAATGTCACTGTTGTGCCATATTTTCTCCACTTGATGACTGTCTTCACTGTGTTCCATGGTATATCTAATGCCTTGGAAATTCATTTGTACCCTTCTTCTGACTGATACCTTTTAACAATGAGATCCATCTAATGCTTTGAAAGCTCTGCGGACCATGGCTTTTGCTATAGGATGCGACTAAGAAAATGTCAGGAAAAACCTACTAGAACAGCTGAACTTTATTTGGGGTTAATCAGAGGCACTTTACATGATGGCAGGTGTGTATTGACTCCTATTTAACATGAGTCTGAATGCGATTGCTTAATTCTGAACACAGCTTCACCCCCAGTAATAAGAGGGTGTGCACACTTATGCAACCACAATATTATTATTATTTTTTTTTTTTACTCCCGTCCCCTAAAGATTTCCGTTTGTTTTACAATTGAGTTATACAGTTTATAGGTCACATTAAAAGGTGGTAAAAGTTCTGAAATTATTTATCTCTGTCTCATTTCTTTACATCACAGAAACACAACATTTTAACAGGGGTGTGTAGACTTTTTATATCCACTGTAACGTTTCTATTAGAAGAGCAGGCAGAAACAGTACTGGCTTCAAATTTGTTTTCTGATCAACAAATGTTGTGTGATAATTTTAAACACAAATTGAACAATCCATTCACCTAATAAAGTGAAGGCAGAGTAAGCAATTTTAGTACAGGGGAGGAGCCTGTACAATGGAGGAAGTCTGAAGGGAAAGTCTGGAGTTCAACTTTAAGATTATGTAAAAACTCTAATATTCATGTTATAGGCACAAGCACTGCGGGCTAAGGAAGGAGGGGGTTACTGATGATGACAACAGTGGGCCATGCCTGTGTAATAATGCATTTTGAAAGGTCCCATTATATAGTCTCTTTCGGAAGCATGCGATAAAGTGACACAAATGGTAAGCAGGGTTGGAATGTTGTTACCCTATAACAGGAGGTGCATTAACAAAAATGCTATAAACATCTAAAAATTACTTTTAAAATTACATTAATAAGTATAACTAAGGGCAAAACCTTTTCTTTCGTTTTGGATAGAGTGGAGGCACTCATTTTTATTGATGTGTCCCTATTAGGGAGATTCACCCTGTCTATTTGTCATGGTGATCGTTTTCACTGAAAGTGGTGATTTTGAGAACAGGAATAGAGGGGAAATCATCCAATAGGGATGCTAGTTTTGGTGATACTGGTAACAATCAGGGATTCCCTCACTTCGGAAGGACTTCCTCTTACATTCAGTTTGGACTTCACATGTGTGTCAATACCATGTGTTTACGAGGTATTTAAAACTTTTAAAGCCTCATAACTGCCCGTCAATGCCTGCTATTAATATTACAATGGTACCACACAGTGCTGTTCACACAGAAGCGGTAGTGTTGTTTTGCTTGCATTCAAAATTAAGTGCATGTTGCTTTTATGAGGCATCAATCCTAGTCAAGCACTTCCATTTATTTCAATGGTAATGCTCTGTAACCTCACCTTAACAGCATCTAGAGCATTTATGGTGTATTGGTGAAGCATTTATGAAGTGTTAGCTGGACATTAGGGGAGGCCATGGAGGATCCTGTATCCCAGAAAGCACTGGAAAATAATAGAGGACCAGGAAAGGGCGGCTCCAGTCACTTCTTGGTTATACAGAGCAGTCATGTGGAACTAGGACAGAGCAGCTCTATAAAACTGCCTCTAAACAATAGCTATATTAGACCTTTGTTTAAAGGAGAAGTGTAGCCAAAGCTCTTTTGGCTATACATCTCCTATGGATCACGGGAGTACTGTTCGTTCTGCATTTATGTGACCTATTTACAGCCAAGGATTTTACTTCTTCCTCAGAGCCTTGCCTCAGGCTCTAAGAAAGAAGGAAAATCCTTTGAAACGCGATAGAGAGCAGGGGCCCTAGTGAGGTCCTTTCATGGTATGGTATGGAGACTGTCGGGTCCAGGACTTTTGAGCTACGGACGGATGGCTTTATAAGCTTTTTTAAACTCATGTTTGTGCGTAATTTTTATGATTTCAATTTTCAAAAAATGTATGTGGGATAATGCACTAGGCTGGTGCATCCTCTTTCTTTCCATCTTCATCAGCATCCTTAGCCTTAACAGTTACTGCGGTAAGATGGCGGTGGCAGAACTTTTAAAATGCAACAGTAGCCAACTGTGGGGTAGCTTTCAGTGCTTCAGTCTGACTGACCTTACTCAGAAAGTAAGCCTGTAGACAGGATCACACCATAGGCCGTCTTCATGGCTATGGACTCAGAAAGCATTTTGCAGCTGACAAAGTACATTCAGGTTTCACAATGCCTAGTGACTGAAGGTTACATTCCAGGATAGCCTTTCCATATCCAGAAGCTTCCTAACATGAGTCTTCAGAGACTGGGTCACGCCAGAAATTGTGCTCTGGCTCTGGACCTGGGGATGGATATGGGGCTAATTAACACAGTATACATAGGTCTGGAAAGCACCACAATGCAGATTCTAGTGCCCAAACATTGCTTTCCATGCTAGCCCTGCAATCCTCCAGTCCAGCTGGGTCCAAGTATGGCCCCAAAAAAAGTCAGTTTCAGTAAATGATCAGATCTGAGAATTATGTGAAACCCCCTTTAAAGCGAAATCCTTAATAATGTAAATTTGCTACTTCCGCTCATCAGTGCCTTCCTTAGACCCTACTGTCAGACACCACAACCTGTACATTAACCTGATTCTCATATTCATTACACTGCACAGTTTGCTGGAAATCCACTTTCCAGCCTCTGCCCCCCAACACCACTACCATCACCATTCCCTAAACTCTCAACTTCCCTATACTACATGGGACCCTCTGAAGATGTTTAGCTCTTTCATAGCCCCAAGAAACCCCAAAGCACAGGACACTGCATTGTGTGCAAGTTGCACAAAACACTTATCAGCTACACTGTAAAAGCACAGCCAGAGAGTACAGAGACCCAGGACATAGTAGTGCTGGTTGTACGGAGCATGGTACTGCCCCCTGCTCCACCACTGTGGTATTTGGATAAATGACATCAGATTCATTTAGCAAGCTTTAGGAACAGAGGCTCCTTCAAATTTGGCATTACACCCTTACATTTACCAACTCTCACAGAGCTCTCATGCCACCCACTTCACCTCACATTACACAGCATCCCTGCCACCTAACTTAAACAGCGATCAGAGCCACCCAGCTTCTGTACCCACTGCAATCCCCCTCACATACCCCCACAGCCTCTTCCCACCACACACTTTACCCCTCCCCCCTAAAGAGATCTCCTGCCACCCATCTTATCTTATCTGCTCCTGCCACCTACTTTAACCCCCAACCACCTCATCCTCCACAGGGCATCCCTGCTAAACACCTCACTCATCTCTCACAGACCCTCCCCACCATCCATCCCAAACAACCCTCACAGATCCTGACCACCACTCACTTCAACATATCACAAACCAGCCTTAGAGCCACCCCACCTAACCTGGTCTTACAAAGCAACCCACCTCACTTTTTCTCATAATAACGCTTCACCAACACCCACCACACCCCCTCATCATAAAGCCTCCCCACCACCCTTCTCACACAGCTTAACTGACAGCCACCTTACCCCCGAACCCTTGAAAGACCCTCTCGGCCACCCGCAACCCACTAACATTGCCTACCTGCCATCAACTCCATTCCCTGCTCCCAGGACCTCATCGCCACATCTCCTGGTACCAGCGCCTACCTGCTTCCCACAGCACCTAGTAAACACCTGTTTCATCTTCCTAGCTCATCCTTGAGTGCACTTCTCTTTAGACATGACTAAGATGTATCTACACTGACAGCAAACTCCAAGTTTACATACACTTACATTTTAGATTATTTGCAATATCCCTGACCTTGCCCATTCTAGAAAGAGAACATGTTTGCTAGTATTATAAATACAGTTGTTTTCTCGTGCAGAAACGCCAAAGTACATTTTTTTCCACCTTTCGCTTGAACTGGCAAAAGCAGGCAACATTTCATAAGTGTCAAACCTCTTAGTGTCCTACATTACCAAATATTTTTTTACATACAGCAGTGGATTTTACTAGTAGCTCTTCCATGTATTGATAGTTTTAAGTTTTAGATTTACTGGTTCATCAGAGTGGCAGACTTCAAAAGGTTGATGTAATTTACTCTGCGTATTATACTCACTTTGCTTTCGCTGTCCCACTGCTCCATTCCCCCACCAGACAGACCAGACTTGTACCAGAAAATTTAGGTACATAAGAGTACCTGTTTCTATCTCGTTGCTACCATTATGCAGCACAGACGGTCTGAGCAGATAATTGCAAAGACATAGAGAGGTCATGTGGGGTTGGAGCCCTTAGGCCCATGTAAATTTTGATCTATATGGCTTACACGGGTTATTTTCTTCCCTCTGGTGGGCAATCAGAGCTGCCCTGTAGCAAACAGAAGTGAATATAAACAGGGGGTGAGCAATTAAGCGAACCCGCTGTTTTGTCCAAAATGGGAAAAGCATAGATTCACGTTAAACATCTTCTCCAAGGTATCAGATAGAGTTTACATTTAATACAAGGTCTTTTTTTTAGGTTTAAAGAGGGCCGGAACTGAGGAAACTGTGTCCAAAGAAAGGAAGCGCAAGGCAAAGGCCTAGTCAGCATTATTGCCTATTGTCTCCTCCATTACTGAGTTACCAAGCATCTCTGTGTGGAGGAAGCTTTTATGGTAGAGGAGCACAGCTTTGCCCCCTGCTGACTGGTGATTTGTTGATCAAAGTAATATGTAAGAAGAAGAATGGTGGAAGAAGTGCAGATTCAGAGAATAAAAGAAGCAGAAACAGGGAGACCCCTTGCCACTCCTCAGGTACAGCCCCTTCTATAGCAAGCCTGCAGAAGATCAGTGAGCAGTACTGAAATGACACCACGAAAATTCCACCCCAAATCTTGTGCAACTAGCAGTTAAGCAGCTCATACATTAGTCTTTTTTTTTCCGTTCAACCAGCAAGTTTGAAAAAAAAAAAAAAAAAAAAAAAGGACTTGCGTCGAATATATGGATGGGTGGATGCTCTCCACTGCACTATTGTATTCAGACAGTGTGGAGACTTCCCTGGCGTCAGAATACACTGATCAGCGTTGTCGGCTACAGCCGGAGGAGCTGATCGAGCGGCAAATATCCAACAGAGCATATGTACAGAAGTCCATCAGTAGATGGGCTTCTGTACAACCACTCTTCCCATACATGGATCGAAATTTACCAGTCCCTGCTGAACCGGCCAAATTTCAATCCACGTATCTTCGGCTTTAGAGGCAGCATTGTCTTAGATGATCTCATACTGCAGACATACAGCAATTAGGGCTCATTTACACCACAACGCATGCGTTAACGTATATGCAGTGTGTTGCATCTTCTGTAATGCACCGGCATGCATTTTACATGCATTGTGTTTGTTTTTTTTTACATTTTTTTTACTTTGCTTTGCAGTGTGTTGTGTTTATGCGCATTTGAACACGTTGCGTTGAAAACTAGTAGAGCCTGCTGTACTTTATTCGGTGCTGGGCAGATGCAATGCAACACACTGGTGTGAACTGCATTCAGAGGGAACCATTATTTTTTGGCTGCCATGAGTTGGGAATGCGCTCACAAACTCACCCCCAGCACATCTGGTGTGAATGCACCCTTGTGCCTAGTACACATGGGCCGAATGTCATGCTTCTGTCGAACGAGCATGCTGGAAAACCAGCAGACAACCGGCTCCCGATCAGTGCTCTCAGCCAATTGCTGAGCAAACCCCTGTCAGAACACAACAGCTCAGCGGGGGAGATTGCTGTACTAATGTCAGATCGTTAGTGTACCATTCTTAAAGCTACAAAACAATGTGCCTATGCACATTTACAGGTTAGTATGAGCACTGCTATTATTTAGAAAGAAGGTTGTCAAAAAGTTGTTTTTTTATGTAAAATGTATAATTATGCTTTCTTTATATACCCTATAAGTACTGGTCTACTTTACATTCAATTTAGAAAAACATTTATTAGTGACTTACTAAACTGTGGGGATGTAATTATATCAATGCCTTTTGTATTTGGCCAGAGCCCTTCTTTAAACTCCAGCTCATGAGATAAAGCACTTCCTTTATTGCATAATATGCCGTTTTTCATTTCATACATAAGGCTATATTAATGACAACACTGAATGTCTTCTTTATAGATAAAAAATTGATCTAACAGATGGCTTTTTGTTGCTTTCATATTTCTCTTTACGCTAATGATGATGAAAAGGATTTGTATTTGGAAGACACAGGAGGATCCATAACACACCAGAAGAGCTTGAGGCATGGCCAGATCCCCACACTCTACTGTTGTAATTTAATTAAAGGCATTAAACTTCATGCTGAGGTCAAGCAGCTCCCTCTTCCTGCATCCCCTGCTCTCCAACCTGCTCTCATTATTGCTCCCACTGACTGGATTAACACTTTGGAAGATGCATGAGTGATGGACGGGGGGGGGGGGGACATGGCTCAGAGTGTGCAGCGCTAACAAGGGCACAGATCATAGGTTCTGACTTGTTAGCACTGAAGTGGAATTTATTACATTCATCAAAAACAAATACTTATAGAGGTAGATAAGTTCATATTCAATCCTTGTTAGTAGCATGTCACACTGATGTATACTATCTCTTGGCTGATATGTCAGTTACTAGCAATCATCACAATAAACATACAGAACACAAATATATAGAAATTGTGATAATGCATTCATACGCAAAAAAACAGGATATAAATCTCTGTACAAATGTCATACATAGCGACCTCACCAAAATAGCACCGCAATTTAAATTTAGTACAATAGAACTAGCACAGAGGGACATGGGAGACATTCTGCCCATATAAAGTGTGATATACAGTAATATTTTTGTGGCATCATCACTTGAGCCAACACTATGAAAGTTGTATATGTATGGGTGGTGGTGGAGAATCGCAAAAAGGGTGTAGGATCTTACAGGAAGGGTTGGGCTTCATGGCGTTATGGCAATTGAAAAACGTATAAAAAAGGAGGGTCACTTCAGGGCTGAATAGTAGCAGTGTTCATTTTGACGTCAAATTTCAATTTAGTTTTAGTCATAGTCTAGACTAAAATGCCATTTTAGTTTTAGTCATATTTTAGTCATCTGAATTGGTTTAGTTTTAGTCGTATTTTAGTCAACAAAAATCTGCTGCAGTTTTGTCAACTAAAATCTCTGTTATATTTTAGTCTACTAAAATATAAAGGGTTTAGTTAAATTGTATTGCATTACAGTGCCTTGAAAAAGTATTCATACCCCTTGACATTTTCCGACATTTTGTCAAGTTGCAACCAAAAACGTAAATGGATTTTATTGGGATTTTATGTGATAGACCAACACAAAGTGGCACATAATTGTGAAGTGGAAGAAAAATGATAATTTTTTTAAAACAAATATCTGAAAAGTGATTGAATGGAATCTCTATACAAATTCTCATTCATTCAAGTAAAGTGATACAGAGTCCCTTTCTCTGTCTCAAAAAAAAAAAAGAGATATGGGGGTCTGTTTAGACCTCTGATATCTCACCAAAGACCCCCCCCCCACAAAAAAACCACAAACATAGCAAGACCCCCCCCCCCCCAAGGTCCGCCTGCACTCACCCCTCCATGGCGACGGTTCCCCCCTGCACTCACCCCTCCATGGATACTTCAGCTTCTCCTCCTGGCCAACCTGATCTGTCCTGATTGGCCAGAAGGAGAAGTCAGAAGACAATAGCAAATATTAATTCGATATTGTCACAACACGCAAGTGGGTGGGTTCGGGGTGCAATGCTCTGCGCCCGAGCCCAACCTTTTTCAAGCCAATTAGAGCCTCAGGCGCTAATCATGTGGCTTGACAAAAAAAAAACAAAACTCAAATGTATGAGTCAGGCGCCCTGCAGGGGAGCGGCGCCTCCTGGTAAGAGCCCTTTCACATGGAGAGCACTCAGAAAAAACAGATCCGCCTGCTCAGCGGGGGATCGGTCTGCTGATCCCCGCTGAGCAGGTTGATGACAGGTCCGTGTCCGCTCTGCATCAGCTCGCTATTCTCTATGGGACGGTCGGAAGGAAACGGACCGCCTGCCCATTTCCATCGAATTCCATCCCATCTGATCTGCTAGATGGATGAGGATTGGAATCTCCATCCATCTGTTTTTAGCGGACTGGATCAGATGCAGGCGCATTTAAACGGGCATGTCCATTTACATCAGTCTCCCCATAGAGAACAATGGGTGGTCCGATTGGGCCGCCTGAAAAATGGACAGGAAGACCAGATCAGTGTGCTTGTGTGAAAGGGGCCTAAGGCCTTGTTCACACAGGGCATACACAGCATACCTTTACAGGGATGCACAGGTGTTCCGTGCATCTCTGTGCAGGCAGTCCCATTGATGTCATTTGGGATGTAGCACCTGCACGAACAGAGCCGTAGCCCAATTTTACATCCATGTAGGTCCGCATGCATGACCCTGAGCCACATGGATGTCAGATTGGGAACAGCAGCTATGCCTATGCAGCCATTGCATCCCAATTGACATAAGTGGGACTGCCTGTACAGGGATGCACGGAACACCTGTGCATCCCTGTGCAGGTAAACATGGCCCTCCATGGGTGTACACTTTAGTATGCCACATGTGAACTAGGCTTTAGTACTAATTTAGCAGGAATTTTGTAAGTTACGTTGTGTTTATATGCAATATTAATGATTTTAGTGTATTTTTGGTGAAAATAGCGATATGATGAACGCATATATTGCGGAGCCCAAAAAAAAAAATCAGTAGCACTTTTTTTTTTCTACTAGCCATGTGCTTTTAGAAAATGTCTAGTTTGAGGGGTTTTTTCAAATTCTGAAAGCTGTAAGTTGAAAATGAAAACCTCAAGATTTTTAGAGAAATTTTTGGGTACGTTCAATTTTCACCATTTTGCAAAAAGGCGCAATTTAAAATTTAGAAATATTTGTTATTTATTAACTCTATACAGGTTAAGCTTTTTTATTTAGTAGGAATTTAGTAAAATTAGCTGTGTCTTTATCTGCTAATAATGGTTTTAGTGTATTTTTTGCCAATATATTGGTTCGATAAACATTTGTGCAAATACCGCGGGATCTAAAAAATCAGTAGTACCTTTCTATTCTAGAGGTCGTATGCTTTGAGAAAATATATAGTTTTGGGGGTCTTTCACAAATTCTGAAAGCTGTAAGGGAAAAATAAAAACCTTCAGATTTTTAGAGAAATCTGGATATTTACACTTTTGCGTCTGTTCAATTTTCACCATTTCGCAAAAAGGTGCCATTTAAAAAGTTACAAATATTTGTTATTTATTCACTCAATACAGGTTAGGCTTTTATAATTAGTAGGAATTTTGTAAAATTTGCTGTGTTTTTATGTGCTAATAATGGTTTTAGTGTATTTTTTGATAAAAATTTACGCAAATACGGCGGGGGTCTAAAAAAATCAGTAGCGCCTTCTTTTTATTCTACTTATCATGTGCTTTCAGAAAAGATATGGTTTGGGGTGTCTTTCACAAATTCTGAAAGCTATAAGTAAAAAATAAAGAACAAAGGAAAAATTGCAAAAATGGCCCCTTGAGTGTACAAAATGGAGCACAGGGCCTGGCAGCGAAAGGGTTAAATGAACAAATTTACAGTAGTAAAGCTCTTCATATTAAGGAGCACATATATTTAGGCATTGAGCTTTCCAATACCCCAGAGTAACCAAAGATGCCTGTAGACATAAGGTAAGTTGGGGTAAAGTCTAGGGGTTCCCAGCACATGCAACGTTTGAGACTTGTCAGTAGGAGAAGAGGCTTGAAAGATTGAAAAGCTCTGCGTGATTCCTATTTTTTTCTAAGCCAGCTCTTGGTAAAACAGATGCATGATGTGACAGTTTGGGTATAGGGTCCCCGGAGATGGCATAAGTTGCCTTAGGATGCTTAGATCATGTCTGCAGATGTTGCCTGGCTCCCCTTATACGGATTTCAGTCTTATATGCATTACTTTAACACACGGGAAGAAATAGAATTTGTGTAGCTAGGCATCAGACACAAACAAGCACAGCAGGCTCCTCACCTTTTTTGTTAAGCAGTCATCGGAATCAGAAAGCATCCTGGTAGAGACATGAAACATAACTTCCACAATAGAGGTTGCGTAATATGGAGTGCTCAGACCAGTGCTTTTGTTCCTCTGAAGTCCTCCTAAGAAGCCACAGTGGTTTGCCAAATTCACCTGCAGAAAAGATGCACTTTATAAAACACAGTAGGGTTTATCTGTGGCAACAGCTAGGAGCTACAATACAAGTATAAACTGACAGGTCCATATAGATGGCATAAACTTGACACAAAACCAGCTCCATTTAAAGACTTTTTTTTCCTTAAAGACAGGATTGTGACAAAAAACGTGACCCCCCACCCCCCCACTACACCCCAAAGCGTTAAATGCTCATTTTGCCTGCACAGATCAGGAGAAACACTTTGTTACTACTGGCTCCAGCAGACTCCTTTGATAGGTGCGACCAGCCCTTCACAGCCTCCAATCTGAGGTACTTCAGGCTGCAGTTGCATGTTTGCCCCCACCACGTATAATACAGGTTTGGATGTTAATGCAAATAAAAAAATATCATGGACAGTACTCAATTGCTTTCATAGATAAAGCAGGAACCGGACGATTTAAAATCCATCGATAGCTATTCCCAAGAACCCCATCTAATGATTGAGGTCTCAAGAATGGGCTTGTTAGAAAATTTTGGTTCGAGCAGTTGCTGCAGTACTGATCAGTGTATTCTGACAGCTAAGGAGCCCCTGCTGTCAAAACTGCTATCTGCTTGACTTGTGTGGAAGGGGAATTTTTGATAAGCCCACTGGCTGATCGAAAAAACTGACCCATGTATACCCAGCTTTAACAAACATTTAACCCTTGTAATGCAGGGGGCCACACTACAAGGGTTTTTTGGGTCACATTCCCAGAGTTCAGCTGTACTATGTGATGTATGTCTTTCTTAAAGTGCTTGTAAAGGTGTTTTTTTTTTATTAAAACAATTAAAGTGATTGTAAACCCTGGTAAAATAATAATAAAAAAACAAAACCCTGCAAGACAAAGGCATAATGAGCTAGTATGCATAGCATACTAGCTCATTATGAATTACTTACCTTAGATGGAAGCCCCCACAGCCGTCCTCGTCTCTCTCCTGGGGGTTACTTCCGGATATTGCGGCTCTGGTGCTGTGATTGGCCAGAGTCGCGATGACGTCACTCCCGCGCATGCGCACGGGAGCCACCAGTAACGGCACACAGACTGAAGCAACGGCACATATGTGCCATTGCTTCAGTTTGCCCCAGTGCGCATGTGCCAATGACATCGGCACATGCAGGGGACAGGGGATATCTCCTACCTGTGCAAGTTTACGAGATATCCAGGGTAGCTACAGGTAAGCTTCATTTTAGGCTTACCTGCAGCAATAAGTTGTTTTCAACTTGTTGTAAGTTGTAAGTTGTTGTAACAACCACTTTAACATGTCATACCTGCTCTGTGCAATGGTTTTGCACAGAGTAGCCCTGATTCCCTGCCCCCCTCCCCTGGCTCCTCCCCCACCCCACACAGCAAGCTGCCTGCAAAGGATCATGTGCACTCGCTCCTTTGTGAAATTCCCATTTTTTTCTAAACCAGCTCTTGGTAAAACACTAACAGATGCATGATGTGCCGGTTTGGGTACAGGGTCCCTAGAGATGGCATAAGTTGCCTTAGGATGCAATTCTATATGTCCACAAAACACACTTAAAACACGCTTATACCCGCCTTCCACCACTGGCTCTTATTGACAGCAGAGGGAGCCAAAGCCTTCATCTAAGCCAATGAGGAGCAAGAGAGCCGAGAGAGCCTCCTTTGTCATGCACATCACTGGATCGGTATGTATTTGAGGGGGCTGGGGGGATCTGCATGCAGAAGGTTTTTTTACCTTATGGCATAGGAAAGTGGAGAGAAAAAAAAACTCTGCCTTTACAAGCACTTTAATGCTTCACTACTATAACCTATTTTTAAAGCCGGGACCTACTGTATTTCCTCATTCCTCACATAATAGACAAGAAGCTTACAATGCAAATAGGGACTGTTAAATTTATATCAAAGAAAAGAAAAATGATAGAATGCCTTGTCCTTACAAAAGGGCAGAAATAAATTGTGTGTAAAGTTCACAAAAACCACATAATAGCATGGGCAGAAACATGGAGGAATCACAGTTGACCACGCACCAACTTCAGCCAGTGAAGCAGGGCCATCTTAATAGCATTATAGGCCCTTGGGCAAAGTAATGCACTGGGGACCCTAGTTGCAGCGAAAAGTGGGTGTAGCTAAATGCTAAATATTGGGCGTGGCTTTTTAGTCCAATCAGAAACAAGAAACACAACCAAGGAATTATACAAAAATTAAATTCACCCCCTATACACACTATCCCCTATGTATACACTGACCCTCTTTACCCTGTACACACTGTTTCCACTCCTTTTTTACACTATCCCCCTCCCTGTAAACACTGCTTCCTGTCAAAATTGCCTCTCAAAGCCTGTCAGCTGTCTGTATATATGTACAGTTATGTCAATATACAGTGCTGTGAAAAAGTATTTGCCTCCCCCCACCCCTAAATTTTTATTGTTTTGCATACTTCTCACACTTAAATGATTCAGATCAAACAAATTTTAATATTACACAAAGATAACCCGAGTAAATCCAAGATGCAGTTTTTAAAGTATTTCATTTATTAAGGGAAAAAAGCTGTTCAAACCTGCCTGGCCCTATGTGAAAAAGTAATTGCCCTCTCCTATGCTGAATCATGAATGAACTGTGATCAACCACAATTTTTTGGAAAGCGGAGTTAAATTTCACTTGCCACACCCAGGCCTGATTACTGCCAGACCTGTTGAATCAAGAAATCACATAAATAGAAGCTGTCTGACAAAGTAAAGCATGCCAACAGATCACAAAAAGCCACACATCATGCCACAAAATTCAAGAACAGATTAGAAACAAAGTAATGTACATGTATTGGCATAGGAAGGGTTTCAGAGACATTTCTAAGGCTTTTGAACTCCAGTGAACCATGGGGAGAGCCATTATCCACAAATGGAGATAACTTGGAACAGTGGTGAATTTGGAACAGTGGTGAACCTGCCCAGGAGTGGCCGGCCTGCAAAAATTACTCCAAAAGCATGATGACGACTCAACCAGGAGGTCATAAAAGAACCCAGAACAACATCTAAAGAACTGCAGGCCTCAGGTAAGATCAACGTTCATGATTCAACAATAAGAGACTGGGCAAAAATGGCATCCATGGGAGAGTTCCAAGGCCAAAGCCACTGCTGACCAAAAAGAACACAAAGGCTCATCTCACATTTACCAAAAAACATCTTGATTATCCCCAAGACTTTTAGGAAAATATTCTGTGGACTGATGAGATTAAAATGTAACTTTTTGGAAGGTGTGCGTCCCGTTACATCTGGCATAAAACCAATACAGCATTTCATAACAAGATCATACCAGACATGGTGGTGGTAGCTTGATGGTCTGGGACTGCTTTGCCGCTTCAGGACCTGAACGACTTAGCATAATTGAGGGAACTATGAATTGTGAGCTCTACCAAAAAATCCTAAAGGAGAATGTCCGGCCATCAGTTTGTGACCTCAAGCTCAAGTGCACTTGGGTTATGCAACAGGACAATGATCCGAAACACGATAGCAAGTCCACCTCCAAAGCAAAATTTAGGCTTTGGAGTGGCCTAGTCAAAGCCCGGACTTAAATCAAATTGAGATGCTGTATCATGACCTTACACAGGCCGTTCATGCTGGAAAAGCCTCCAAAGTGGCTGAATTAAAACAATTCTGCAAAGAAGAGTGGGCCAAAATTGCTCCACAGCAATGCAAATGCTGCATTGCAGTTGCCGCCAAGGGTGACACAACCAGTTATTAGGTTTAGGGGGTATTTACTTTTTCACACAAAGCCAGACAGGTTTAGACAGCTTTTTTGCCTTAAAGCGGGGGTCCACCTACATCAACCTAAAAAAAAAATATTAAAAGCCAGCAGCTACAAAGACTGCAGCTGCTGACTTTTAATACATGGCCACTTACCAGCGATGTCGGTACCGAGCGGGTTCTCGGCAGCTGCCGCCGCCATCCTAGGTGAGGGAATCAGGAAGTGAAGCGTTGCGGCTTCACTTCCCGGTTCCCTACTGCGCATGTCGCGCTGCGCATCGTAACTGGTCCCCGCTATCTCCTGGGAGCTGTGTGTTTCCCAGGAGACAGCGCGGAGGGACAGGAAGAAGCATAGACTCCCATGGGAGTCTATGCCGGAAGTGGGTGCAAATACCTGTCTTAGAAAGGTATCTGCACCCCCCTCCCCCCTGAAAGGTGCCAAATGTGACACCGGAGGGGGGGAGGGTTCCGAAAAGCGGAAGTTCCATTTTTGTGTGGAACTCCGCTTTAATAAATTAAACCATCATTTAAAAACTGCATTTTGTATTTACTTGGATTAACTTTGTGTAATAAAATTTATTTGATGATCTGAGTAATTTAAGTGTGAAAAAAATGCAAAAAAAATTAAAAATCAGAAAGGGGGCAAATACTTTTTCACAGCATTGTATATTTGAGCACAATTTTCATACTTTTGGCTCCAGAACAAAATTGAAACAAAACCATCCGAATCAATTTAGGCGCAGGCTTTCATCAATTTAAGTGCAGACCTTCAGTGCAGACTTTAATTCAAGGGGTTGAACACAAAATATAAAGTACAAATTTTAGGAACGGCAACCATTTTTTTTATACACAACCCCCCCCCCATATATTCAGGGGACTCAAATGTATTTGGACACATGAATATAATCATAAATAAAATGTTCCTTTTAAATATTTTGTTGACTCTTATTGGCAATGACTGCCTGAAGTCTGGAACCCATGGACATTACCAAAGACTCTTCCTTTCTGTCTTTGTCAGGCTCTAACTGCAGCTGTCTTGAGTTGTTCTTTGTTTGTGGGTCTTTCTGACTTTAGTTTTGCCTTCAGTAAAAGTGAAATGCATGCTCAACTGGGTTGAGATCAGGTGACTGACTTGGTCATTGCAGAATATTCCACTTCTTTTCCTTCAAAAGCTCTTGGGTTGCTTTTGCAGTGCGTTTTGGATCATTGTACATCTGTACTGTGAAGTGCCGTCCAATCAACTTTGCTGCATTTGGCTGAATCCGGGCTGACAATGTATCCCTAAGCACTGCAGAATTAATCCGGCTACTTCTCTTCTGTCGCAACATCAATAAACACCAATGACCCAGTGCCACTGGGAGCCATACATGCCCATGCCACCACACTGCCTCCAATATGTTTTACAGATGACAACATGTGCTTTGGATCATTAGCTGTTCCAAGCCTTCTCCACACTTTTTTTCCTCCCATCATTCTGATACAGAATTATTCTTAGTTTCATCTGTTGAAAGAATGCTTTTCCAGAACTGGTCTGGCTTTTTTTAGATATTTTCTGGAAAAGTCTAATCTGGCTTTTATATTCTTCAAGCTTATGAATGGTTTGCCCCTTGTGGTGTCCTTCACTTGTCTGGATGTTGTGAATGGGTTTTTCTTTACCATAGATAGGATCCTGCGATCATCCACCACTGTTGTCTTCCATGGACGTCCAGGCCTTTTTATGTTGCTGAGCTCAGCAGTGCGTTCTTCTTTCCTCAGACTGTACCAAACTGTTGATTTGGCCACTCCTAATGTTGCTATCTCTCTGATGGATTGTTTTCATTTTTGAAGCCTCACAATGGCCTGCTTCACTTGCATGGACAGCTCCTTTGAATGCATGATGTAGGTTCACAGCAATAGATTTATCACGTGGCAAGCACAAAGAAACTCTTCTGTGAGGACAAACCGGTACTAAAGGTATAATTCTTTATTCAATAAACTATCCATTGTATAAAATTAAATCAAATATCAAACAACAACCCTTATTCCCTAAACACATTTAAAAAGACCTAATGTCTGAAGGATTTATTGGTGGCCACCAATTAACAAATAAACCTCATCGATCTCTCATCCTCACATCCACATACACCATTCAATCCGATTCACTCGTCAATTCTGTCTGGATGCTTTGTGATCTCATCAGATGATTGTGGGATTGGTCAGTGGAAGTGATGCATAAACTAAATCATCATAGGCAGTCCCGATCACTGATGGTGTATTCACAATTAAAGCAGTCCCATGAAGGATTTGAAGTGCAGGTGTGGTGAGACAATTCCAAAAAGATTCTGTGAAATTGGCTTAAGACAATTGCGGCTTTGAGTACAGCCAAATGTCAGTAATCTAATCACTTCAATATTAGCCAGCAGTAGGATATCGCAGCACATAAGGAATAGCAGCTATGTGTTATTTGGAGATAAAAATGACATTACCGTTAGCTGTTGCAGACCAGGGAACATCACCTCAGATCGGGTGTCCGCGGGATCGGCGTACGAATGCCGGCTTTATACGAGGAGATCTTGACGGACTGTGGATCGCTGTCACTGATACTGGACATAGAGATCCTGTGTGTTGGTCACAACATACTCATCCGCTGTTTGCGATGTCAGTCTCCATCAGCTGTTACACGGACATCATCTCCTTAATGCTATAACAGGTGCTGTATCCGCTAAGAGGGCCGCAAGTGTCAGGCTCTGCTGCTATTCCACGGTCAGTATGGAGAGAGGTTTAGAGGAAAAAAGTTGAATGGTAAGTGTGTGGCCATCCATAAATCCTTCTTGTGGATATCACCTTAATGATGCTTACATGTTTCGCTAAATAATAGCTTCCTCAGAGCATGCGCATTAGTGTGTCAGCCAGAATATATATAGTCATTTCAATCAGGTTTCAATTAATTACTAATGGTCAGCAGTCCACAGCGCATAAATCATTCATGATATCATTCACCCGTGCATAGTCACACATAGTGCAGCGGAACATTCAGTGTTTAACCCCCTGTGTATCTAAAAACATTTTTGGGTATTAGGTTTTTGTATAGGATCTGTCCTTCCTGTTTAGATTGACCAGAATAACTAGAAGTAGAAGTAGAAGATGCATCATCCCAAATCATTTAGGGGAATTTTCATATAAATAAATCAACTATTAAGAACTTCTACATTGCCTAGTGGATACCGGGATGAATGAATAAAAATAGCCCAGAAAAGTTTCCTATGCATGTATACACCTAAAAGCTAATCGTTAATTTAGATAAATAGTTTAATGGCTATATTTGGTAACCTTTATGGTTGAATTACTTCCCCAGAGTGCTTATTGGTCTGGATATAGGACGGCATTGAACAAATGATTCACTAAACCATTGTCTATATATGATCTGCTTATGATTAAAAATGATAATCGATGATTCGTTACCAAGAAACCTTGTTCAATGCCCTTTATCTCTTATAAACATCGCATGTGAAGTTTCCCTATTCGTATATTAGAGCGGCATGTTCTGATCTAATTTTCCAAAAACTATTTATCTAAATTAACGATTAGCTTTTAGGTGTATACATGCATAGGAAACTTTTCTGGGCTATTTTTATTCATTCATCCCGGTATCCACTAGGCAATGTAGAAGTTCTTAATAGTTGATTTATTTATATGAAAATTCCCCTAAATGATTTGGGATGATGCATATTTGTTCCTTTTAAAAACTGATGGTGTCTACTTCTAGTTATTCTGGTCAATCTAAACAGGAAGAACAGATCCTATACAAAAACCTAATACCCAAAAATGTTTTTAGATACACAGGGGGTTAAACACTGAATGTTCCGCTGCACTATGTGTGACTATGCACGGGTGAATGATATCATGAATGATTTATGCGCTGTGGACTGCTGACCATTAGTAATTAATTGAAACCTGATTGAAATGACTATATATATTCTGGCTGACACACTAATGCGCATGCTCTGAGGAAGCTATTATTTAGCGAAACATGTAAGCATCATTAAGGTGATATCCACAAGAAGGATTTATGGATGGCCACACACTTACCATTCAACTTTTTTCCTCTAAACCTCTCTCCATACTGACCGTGGAATAGCAGCAGAGCCTGACACTTGCGGCCCTCTTAGCGGATACAGCACCTGTTATAGCATTAAGGAGATGATGTCCGTGTAACAGCTGATGGAGACTGACATCGCAAACAGCGGATGAGTATGTTGTGACCAACACACAGGATCTCTATGTCCAGTATCAGTGACAGCGATCCACAGTCCGTCAAGATCTCCTCGTATAAAGCCGGCATTCGTACGCCGATCCCGCGGACACCCGATCTGAGGTGATGTTCCCTGGTCTGCAACAGCTAACGGTAATGTCATTTTTATCTCCAAATAACACATAGCTGCTATTCCTTATGTGCTGCGATATCCTACTGCTGGCTAATATTGAAGTGATTAGATTACTGACATTTGGCTGTACTCAAAGCCGCAATTGTCTTAAGCCAATTTCACAGAATCTTTTTGGAATTGTCTCACCACACCTGCACTTCAAATCCTTCATGGGACTGCTTTAATTGTGAATACACCATCAGTGATCGGGACTGCCTATGATGATTTAGTTTATGCATCACTTCCACTGACCAATCCCACAATCATCTGATGAGATCACAAAGCATCCAGACAGAATTGACGAGTGAATCGGATTGAATGGTGTATGTGGATGTGAGGATGAGAGATCGATGAGGTTTATTTGTTAATTGGTGGCCACCAATAAATCCTTCAGACATTAGGTCTTTTTAAATGTGTTTAGGGAATAAGGGTTGTTGTTTGATATTTGATTTAATTTTATACAATGGATAGTTTATTGAATAAAGAATTATACCTTTAGTACCGGTTTGTCCTCACAGAAGAGTTTCTTTGTGCTTGCCACGTGATATATGTATGATTGATTATAACTCAGAGGACAACTAAATCCCTGCTTCTCTGATCTATAACCACTAGCCGAGAAGCAGGATTTAGACGGTATAACCGGTTCTTAATCCCCGTAAGAGGTTAGGACCAATGTAAGGCCGCCCAGCTCTTCAGAGGGAGGTCCGGTTCGGTATATAGGAGTATTTGAGTCATTTTTTTCTCCCCCCCCCCTTTTTATTAAAGATCACAGCAATAGATTCCAGATGCAAATACCACACTTCCAACTCCAGACCTTTTACTTGCTTAATTGATGAAGAAATAAGTAGTAGTCCACACCTGGCCATGAAACAGCTTTTGATTCAATTCTCCAATTACTTTTGGTACCTTAAAAAGGGGGGGGGGGGGGGCGTGGCTATTCTTAAGAGCTGTAATTCATAAACCCTTCCTCTGATTTGGATGTACATACCCTCAAATTAAACCTGAGAGTGTGCACTTTCAGCCCATATCCATTATATAACTATAGCTTGAATATGTTTTGTTAAATATCTGAAAAAATCTAAAATTGTGCCTGTGTCCAAATATATATGGACCTAACTGTATGTCAGTACGTTACTGTTAGGCCTCATTTACATGGACATATTTAAGTGTACACTCCTGCGAGGGCCATGTTTGCCCGCACAGGCATGCACAGGTTTTCAATGCATCCTCATGCAAACAATCCCAAGGTGTAACCTTAAGTATGTCCGTTTGAACAAGGCCTAACAGTAACGTACAGACATACATACACACAGGCATATATATGTACATAAATACACACACACATAACATACACACTCACTTACATAGGCTTTTGAAAAACCACAGCTTACTGTACTTGGCTGACTAGGTTTTGACCAGGTAATCCAAAAGTGATATTCCAAAGTTCCCAAGCAATATAAAAAGTGAGGTGGTCCCTTTTGACATCTTCTAAGAACTTTTGGCACCAAGAGACCCTACCACTCTTTCTCCTCACCAAAGTGTAGATGCTCCTATTTCTCCTTTGATATCCAACACATAAAATTAGTAAAACATCCAACAAGAAGAGTTAAATCTCCTTGTAATGGCAAAAAACCCTCCAAAAAAAACAAAAAAACAAACAATTAAATTGCCATCAACCAATAAAAAATGAAGCCCATATATTTGGCGCAGCCTCTGTTAAATTGTGTAGCAGTGCTCTTTTATGCAAGATATGAACAGAGGATTATTACCTCCCATCCAAGTCCTGCAACAAAGTCTTCATACTCCTGGCTGCCTCCAGTGTTCGAGAGTATGGACTGTTTGTCTTCTTGGCCATCAGCAATATAGAACACTGCTATTTTGTGTGTTTCACGGCTGACAGGAGAAAGAAGAAAAAATAAAAGTTAAATCTTAGATTCTCTATACATAAAATGAATAATTAATCTGAGCAAACCAACAGACTAAAACACATCATACAAAAGTTTTTAAAGGATAAGTTCAGCTTCGGGAACGTGTTACGTGTTCCACCTATTCTTAGGGTGGAAAATCTAACATGTTCCCACTCCTGCAGTAGCTCGACGATCGGAAGCCCTCTGTGTGAAAGCAGTACGGGGAGAAGTTCTCCATACCAGCTGTCATTTTTTGAAAAGAGCGTGACTGTTTCATTCAATCACAGAGTTGAATGAATGCACTACAAAGTACTGACATTCTTTGCTGCTGTCGGCTTGTAGTTCTCACTGTTAGTCTAATACTTCGTTTTAATACGTTCTTTTCATTTTCCTTTCCCATTTTTTCTTTTTTTGTTTCAGAGCCATTTATTCCATCTGTATTGGACAGACATTGCCCAATACTTTAGGCACCCTCCACTACATGCTCTGAGTTAACTCTCTTTTAAGTAAAGTAATTTGTCTGTAAAACTCTTTACTCATCATAGGTTTATCCTTTAAGCACCTTTTTGTGATTTACATGTTGGTGCGATTTCTCCAAATGATTGACAGTGAAAACATTTGGGACTCATGTTTTTTCCTTCCCCTTTTTTCCCGTTTTATTAGCCTGGTTGTTGTGTGTCCTCTGTGGCCGCGTACTGCCTCCCCCTCTTGGTGGTCCTTCTCTTGGCGGTGGCCCTCTTTGGGAATTCTGAGGCGGTAAGCTCCCCATTTGGGTGGTTATTGGCAAATGATGCAGATTTGTTTGTTACATGCATTTATGTATGTTTATATTCAATATAATTTGCTTATGTAAGATTTTCTATATTTTGTACAGCCTCTCGTAGTCATTGGTATTGGTATTTCAAACTGCTTTGTTTGGTTTTTAATCTTGTCTTTATTAAACTATAATTTTTTAAACATACGGTTTCTATTACTATTTGCAAGCACCGTGATAATCCCCTCCCAATTTCTCCCTTTTTACAGAGTTTAAAAAGACCCCCCCAAACCATACATTTTCTGAAAGCACATGACCCGTAGAATAAAAAAAAAGTGCTACTGATTTTTTGGGCCCCACAATAATTGTGCAAAAAGTTCATCAAATCACTATTTTCACTAAAAATACACTAAAATCATTAGTGCACACAAACACAAGATAACTTACAAAATTCCTGCTAAATTGCTACCACAGCATTGCTCACATGGGGCGTAGTAAAGTGTATGTCCATGGAGCGCCATGTTTACCTGCACAGGTGTTCTGTGAATCCCCATGCAGGCAGTCAAAATGTCAAATGAGATGCAACGGCTGCACAGGCATAGCCCCTGCTCCCAATCTGACATCCGCGTGGGTGCACGACCCTGAACGCAGATAGTGTGAGCTCAGGGACATGTACCTGGACCCACATAAATGTCAAATTGGGAGCAACGGCTCTGTTCGTGCAGTTACTACATCCCAAATGACATTAATGGGACTGGCTGCACCCCTGTACAGGTGAACATGGCCTTACAGGGGTGTACGCTGTGTATGCCCTATGTGAACCCCTTTCATACGAGCGAACCAATCAAGCCCGTCTGTCTGTTTTTTAGGTGGACCCGATTGGACCACCCATTGTTCTCTATAGGAATGTAAATGTACAGGTGTCAGTTTACAGTCAGCATCCGATCCAATCCAGGCCATATTGCCACCAGAACAGTGTCACCATAGTAGGGAGTAGGAGGCGGGTCTGTTAGCAGGGCAGGACTGGATGTGCTACACATGCCCTATGTACTATGATGATTTTTTTTTGGGTGTGTTTAGCACTTTCAATGTCTTGAACTAGCCAAAGAAGAACTCTGCCAAAAGGTTTTGAGTGGAAAGTACAAGGATATAGCGAATATTTTGCTCATTTTTGTAATCCTGTACCATGCATCCATCATTCTAACTTCTGTTGCATATACCTTTTTGATGAACCTTCCTCCAGAGCCCTCAGCAGAATGGAACAGAAGGAATGCAAGAACATTTAAACAGACATTTAGCTAAGCAGCAGGTGGGAAGAGGGAAAGAATGAAGTTAAATTAACCCATCAAGGTATAAATTTGGTGCATGGTTCCTATTCTTCATAACTTAGTGAGTCACTGACCCAGAATGCAGCCAATAAAGCATCAAGCATGTACAAACATGCAACTAATGGAGATTTGAGATGCATAATATGCACATGCCTATTCTAGGTTGGCGACTCACTAAATTGTGGAAGAAAAAGCATAAGATCTCTGGAGACTGTACCTTTAATACCAAGCATTGGTGACAACCATATCCTTATCCTGAGAGGCAACAGTCTTAGGCAGCCCATTCATTAATAATTTTTTAATTAAAAAAACAACACACTCATAGCGGATAAGAGAATCATGCTCGCCGTGCTATTGTGTACTGACTTCCCTGCAATCAGAACACACTGATTATAGCAAGCAGCACTGATCGATTGGGAGAAACCTGACAAGGCTGGTTGTACAGAGGTCGATTGGTACTTCTGTACAGTCAGCGTGCCCCATACATGGATCGAAATTTCATCAGTCCCTGCAAAACTGGCCGAATTTCAATACATGTATGGTTGGCCTTACTTTTTACCTGTCACATAAAACCACTGCATACCCAGACAAATATCAGCCAACTGCACAGCTCTTACCATTGCCTGGAATCAAGGTTTCTCAGCTCCCGCAATAATTTTTCATTTTTCCTAAGAAGGTGAAAATTTCTCCTGAAAAATGAAATTACATATAGAACTATAATACCAGATGTTAAACACATTCACATCACAATTAATTTTCTATAGACATTTAAAATTAATTAAAAAAAAACAAAACAATGAAACCTAAATATGCACCAATTACAGGTGCCAATTGTCTTGTCTTGCAAGTAATCTTTCAAGGTAGTAGTAAACACCATAACTTGCCTTATATTTTCCTTTCAAGAACTTCCAAAGCCAGATGGACCACAGAAAGCCCAAAAAATCCATAAGTAATTGTCAAATTTCTGAAAGTCCACAGTTACACAAGACTAACCATGCTTTTGTCTCTTTTTCTAATATGAGAGTGCTTGGGCCTCGTAATCGGTAACTCAGTCCCTGAGCTCTGAACTGCAGGCGGCAGGAAGAAGCAGCTGGCTTTTGTCCATGTTAAAACAACTTCTCTCCCCCATACAATTCAATAGGAATGCAAAAGCTGCTTTAGGCAGGACTAAAGCAGGTAAGGAGGGTCAACTGCAGTTGTCAAGTTCTGTATATTCTTAGAAGGGTCTCAAATGAATATCTAAAGCAAGTTATATTTGTCCATTGGCACAAGCACTCTTACACCCTTCCCTCCCCCAATACCAGCTCTTTTTAGGAAGCTCAAAAACAATGTACCTTATGGCTTATCACTACTAAATAGAGTTACTTTACTTGGTTCTCAGTACAAATTTCACTTAAGGCAGCACACTGGCTAAGTGGTTAACACTCCTGCCTAGCAGCACTAGGGTCGTTGGTTAAAATCCCAACCATGGCAAGAAGTTTGCATGTTTTCCTGGGGCTTGCATGGGTTTCCTGCGGGTACTCTGGTTTCTTCCCACACTCCAAAGACATGCTGGGAGGTTAATTGGCTCCTATCTAAACTGGGCCTAGTATGAATGTAAGTTAGGGACCTTAGATTGTAAGCTCCTTGAGGGCAGGGACTGATGTGAATTTACAATATAATATATATATATATATATATATATATAAAGCGTTGCGTAAATTGACATCACAATATATAAGTACCTGTAATAAATAAAAAAAAGACAAACCTCAAAAATTTTAGATATGTAATTACAGTTGAGGAAGGTGAAGCCCTAACAATACAAACAGTGTACACGCTGCATTATAGCAAACAGCAGCATAAAATTAAAAAACCAGGACAAGCTTTACCTCTTCTCCCATGAGTTCATGCCGAGGATACTGAGCAACAGTCGTGAGTAGTAGAAGGCTGACTCCGGTTTTTGGTTGGCTGGTTCCTCCTGTGGCATTGCTCTCATGTGCAGATTGCTGCAATGCTTCTCCACAAACTCCTTCTCTTCTGCACTCTGTTTTAAAATGGCATTACTGACCTCATTCTCTAGTTTCTCAGAGAAGCAGGCAGGTGGAGGTGAAGGAACATTCAGAGGGACTCCTGCTCTTTGAAGGCACTCGGGGCCCGTGGCTCCCAGGTACTGCAAAAGGCAGTCAAGGACATCTTCCTCATCTGATAAGCTGTCCCATAAAGGCAGAGATTCCCTGCCTCTCCTCCTTGACTGGAATGCAGAAAACTCCTCAGCTTCCCGTTGGCTAGTTGAATGTTCTTCCTCTAGGGTAACAGAAGATGCAGGAAAAGTAGGCAGAAGGGAAGACCACTGAGACTTTTGTCCAGAACATTCTAGTGCAGGTCCATAAAGGATGGAAGATTCCCAACTGTATTTACCTGAAAGGTCCCTCATGATAACACGCACTATCGAGCTGGCAGAAGACAGGTCCTCACCAGGAGGTAGCTTCTCTTCTGCTGGAATCTGCAAGCATGAAACCAGTGTAGTGCTGTTCAAAGAAAAAAATTGGAGGTTGGGGCTGTGGAAGAGCTGTGGGGAGAGGTCAGAACTGTCACTGTAAGGATTGTCTTGATTCTCACAGATATGACTAGTGAGCATGGAGGGGTCTCCACTCATTGGATAATGTCCTAAATGATTCACCAGGTGTGTAATAACAGTCCGTGCTGCTACTGGGATCAAGCCTTGTTGCATGGGTATTTTCACTAGAAAAAGAAAAAAATTATATAAATATATATTATCCTGTGGACAGATAACATTAAAAATACAGTAACAAATGGAGTATTATGGAATTACCGGAAATAAAAAATAGGATTTTTACATCATACTTACCTGTAAAATCCTTTTCTTTGAGTACAACATGGGACACAGAGTCAGGCTAATATTCATTACCTGCTGGGTTATACTTCATCATTAGGTGAATGGACACTGGTAGACCAGAGGTCTTCAGACAGGAAGTGATCCCCTATATAACCCCTCCCATACAGGAAGTACTTTAGTTTTGTAGCAAGCACTGAATTCTCAAAAAAGAGGGAAGTGTCCCATAATGTACTCAAAGAAAAGGATTTTACAGGTAAGTATGAAGTAAAAATCCTATTTTCTTTTTCATACATCATGGGACACAGTCAGGCTAATATTCATTACCTGCTGGGACGTCCCAGAGCAACAGCCTAGAAGGGAGGGAGATACCCTGCCAAACAATAGCCATCAGAACTTATACGTCAGCCCGCAGTACTCTGCGGCCGAAAGCTGAATCCTCGGCTGCTCGAACATACACTTAATAACATTTTGTGAACGTATGCACTGAAGACCAGGTAACAGCCTTACAAATCTGAGCCACAGATACCTGATGGCGAAAAAGCCCAGGAGGTTCCTACACCCCTGGTAGAATGAGCTCTCACCCTACAGGGAGGAGCTTTATGTTTCAGACCGTAGGCCTGAATGACCAATTGACAGACCCAATTGGCAATGGAAGCTGCCTGCCCCTTCTTGGTTCCTTTTGATAAAACAAACAAAAAAAAAAAAGGAGTCTGATCCTCGGATCTCCGCAAATCTAGACAAATAAACCTTGACTGCCCGGACAACATCCTAAGAATGGCTGAGAGAAATAAAGAAGGCAAAATAATGTCCTGATTTAAATGAAAGGCCGACACCACTTTTTGGCAAAAAGGATGGAACAGGTCGTAACACCACTCTGTCATGGTGAGGGATCAAGTACGGTTCCCTGCATGAAAGGGCCGCCAACTCCGACACCCTTCTAGCCGAGGTGATAGCCATCAGGAAGGCTATCTTGCATGACCGCAAATCTAATGAAATTTCCATAATAGGCCTCTGATTGTATTCAAAGCCAACTTGATTTCCACAGCTGACTGTAGAAAAGAGAATTCTCCCAATCACATATTTCCGAGGATGACATTTTCTGGCTACACACCAAACAATAAAAGTCTTCCAGACCTTATGATAAATCTTCCTAGTGACAGCTTTTCTAGCATTCACTAGAGTAGACACCACTGGTCCCGAGATTCCATGATCCTTTAACACTCTTGCTTCAATAGCCATGTCGTCAAATTTAGAGACTGTAAATTGGGGTGGAATATAGGACCTTCAGACAGTAGATCGGGATGACATGGAAGCGTCTATTGTCAGTCTCACTATCTCCGGGAATCAGGGCCTTCTGGGTCAAGCTGGTGCCACCAGAATGACTGGAACCCCCTCTCTCCGAACCTGCGCAACAAATGTGGAAGGAGAGGGATCGGAGGGAAAGCATAAACCAGGGAGTACTGGCTCCATGGAACTATCAGAGCATCTGCTCCAATTGCCAGAGGATCTCTTGTTCGAGACACAAACTGCTGTTACTTGTTGTTGAATCTGGATGCCAGTAGGTCGACCTCTGGCCATCCCAAACGTTGGCAAATTTCCTGGAACACCTCTGGGTGTAGGGACCATTCCCCCCGGGCAAATCGGCTGGCGGCTGAGATAATCCGCCTTCCAGTTCTCTACTCCCGGGATACAAACTGCCGATTTAATTGGCACATGTGCCTCTGCCCAGGCTAGTATGTAGTTCACCTCCTTCAGAGCTGAACAGCTCCTGGTACTGCCTTGGTGGTTTATATAGGCCACTGCCATGGCATTGTTGGACTGAACCCTGATGGGGCAGTCCTGGATCTCCACCGTCCAGGACCGTAGGGCCAGACGTACTGCCCGTAATTCTAAGACGTTGATGGGCAGGGTCTGCTCTGTCCCTGACCATTTCCCCTGAGCGGTGAGTCCATCTAGGGTCACTCCCCTGACTGGTATCAAAAGTAAGTACTCTCCAAGTTACCGGGATAAAGGATTTTCCCTTTCGCAGGTTCTGATCCTGCAACGACCAGTTTAGGCTTAGGCATGCCTGAAAAGATAAGCACATTGGATAATCCAGGGCTTTTCTTCCTCTGTTCCAAGCCAACAAGATGTCTTGTTGTAAGGGCCTGGAATGGAACTGTGCATAGGGCGCTGCCTCGGAGGATACCATCCTCTCTAGAAGACTTATACAGAGCGGAATGGAGGATTGTCTGGTGCCCCTTATCTGACGCACCTGATCTTTCAGGGCACCTAAATACTTTAGACTTAGCTGGTCTCAAGGCTGACTTTTCGGTATTTATTATCCAGCCTAAGCTTTTCAAATACCGGACTGTGGATATTATGCTCTGTTCTAGAGCCTGTACTGAGTAATCTATGAGCAGGAGGTTGTCCAGATACCCGAGCACCAGGATCCCTTGGGCCCTTAAAAGACAAAGTACTGGTGCTAGGACCTTTGTGAACACCCGTGGAGCTGTAGCAAGCCCGAAGGGTAGAGCCACAGACTGAAAATGACATTCCTCTACTGCAAAACATAGGAACCTCTGATGAAGCCGAAAGATAGGTACGTGTAAGTACACGTCTTTTGTATCAATGGAGGCTAGAAAGTCTCCCCTCTGGAGTGAGGTTACTACTGAGCGGACGGACTAAATCCAAAAGGACTGTATCAATAGATACTTGTTCAGGGACCTTAGGTCCAAAATGGGCCTTGTGTCCCAGTTTGGTTTCTGAACCGTAAACAGGTTTGAGTAAAACCCTGTGCCCCTTTCGAATACAGGAACCTCTACAATCACTTCTTGATGCACTAGATAATGTAGTGCCTGAAGCAATAAGTTTCTTTTTGGAGGACCTGAGGGAAAGCTGTAACTTAGAAACCTCTGAGGGGGAACCCCCCCCCCCCGCAACTCCAGCTTGTAACCGTGAGATATAATTGAGATGACCCACTCGTCTTGAATTGTTGTTTTCCAAATGCCTGCAAAGTGCAGCAGCCTCCCCCCCCACTCGATGAATTGGGGGCGTCCCCTCAAAAGGAGGGCTTGGTGCTGGGTTTAGAAGAATTTTGGACCCAGGGCTTTTTCTGGCCCTGGCCTTGCAGGTTTCCCCTGGCCCTAGCGCCCTGTTGGCAGCGGAACCGCCGTGACGCTGAGACATTTGAGGAAGCAGTCCCTGGGTTATTAAATGAGGGATGTTTGGTGCTTTTCTTCACAGGAAGTAGAATACTCTTCCCTGCGGAAATCTTTTGGATATATTTTAAGTGATCACCGAATAAACGTTCCCTCTGAAACGGGAAGCCTGTCAATAACTTTTTACAAGAAAGCTCGGCTGGCCAGTTCTTAAGCCATAAAAGTCTGCGCATATGTACAGATAAGAGAGCCAGACGTAAACCTGCTGTATTGAATCCTTTAAAGCATCAGCAGCAAAACACAGGGCTCTAGGAATATCTGTCTTTCTTTCTGGCTGACTGAATAGCGGAACTAGCCAAAGAAAAGGAAGCCTTTAATAATAACTCCAATTTCTTGTTAACAGGGTCTTTCAAGGCCTGTGCGTTATCTACTGGACAAGTTAAGTTCTTGTTTAAGGAAGAGACTGCTGCATCTACGGCTGGCATGTGCCATTTTTTAACAAACTTTTCATCAATGGGATATAAAAGGGAAAACATGTTAGGAGAAACATAAGTCCTGTCAGGATGTTCCCAATCAGCATACACCGCCTGTTCCAACAGGGGGTGTAGAGGGGAAAGTCTGTGTGACCTGAAGAGGCTTGAGAGATCCCAAAGAGGACCAAAGAGGACCAGGGGGGATCAGTCACCTTTGCAAGAGGAAAATTAAAGGCAGAACGAACCATTTCGGTCAGAGTCAGGATCAAAGTCCTCTGGACAAGAAGATATCCAGATGTCAATGTCTGCCTCTCAGTCGCAGATTGCTCGGAAGCAGACTCATCTGCCAGGTACTCCACCAAATCCTGAGCTTTAAGCTCTTCCCCATCCTCAACCCATTCCTTCTCCAGACTAGGAGACTCTGGGGGGTGGGGGGAATCCGTTATACTCCCTGCCACCCTACGGGATGGAGGCAATCATGCCAGCAATCCTGTGCTCTAACCCGGCTAGGGCTGAGGACAGTTCATCCTTAGTGATAAAGGCTGAAGCAGCAGCATTGACTGTAGGCATAATACCAGATAGGTCCTTCAGGAGATACAACACTAGGGATATGACTAGGTTCATCAGGAACTACTGACGACATAGGTGTTGTGTTTGTCCCACTCCTCTTTTTGGAAGACATTTAATAGCGACAATCAAAGAGTACTTGGGTGTAGTATTAAAACTCCTCAGAAGGGAGACCCTTTAATAGGGCTCAGCAAGCCCTATGCAACAATCTTGCTAAGCACCTTTAGCCTGCCAAGCAACACCTGGTGACTCAAATGACCTGAGTAAGGAAAAATGAACCACTGCAAGTGTCTGTTCAGAGCCTGCTCCCACAGCTGCTTTCTGGAAGCACCACATGCTTGGCCTACACAGCTTAAAAAAGCTGGGTGTGTGCTGGAACGTTCTGTGCATGCGTGCGCATGTGCCTGGTCCCGGCGAACAGGCGTACGACACGAATCTTCGTGCTCCCAGATAAAGGCTACCGGGCATGTGCGGTGAAGCCGCATGCGCCATTGGCGCCAAACTGCTGAGCCCAGCGGCACTGTTGCGAACGCAAATGCGCCATGGCGAACCAAGGTGAAATGGCGCACCTTTGTGCGCCATCATACAGGTAAAAAACAGCCAAACACAAGCAAAAAAAAGGTACACCCACAGCTAGCCCCAAAACTCCCCTGTATGGTCACCGCACACAGGTGTCCAGCTTTTAGCTAGCTTGACTGATTGTTACAATCACTGGGACACCCCACAATAATAAAATAAAGGAGTTACACTTACCCGTCCAGGCGCAGGGCGACTTAGAAACTAAGGGCCCAATCTTCACCCTTCGCGGCAGGTTCCTGTCACTTGGACCTTCAAGGACTGGGTACCCTTTCATGTTTAGGGTCCACTCCCTTGGACCTGTACAGCACCCTGCAGGAAATGCCTTAGTGCTATAGTGTCCAGGATTTCCACTCCGCAGGGTCCAGCACCCGGAGGCCACATTACAGGCAAAACCTTGCAGGATCTTGAGTCTTCTTTGCGAGGCTCGGGTACCATTTATCTAAGCATAAAAGCCTGTGTCAAATGGATCCGATCGGTCAATCCCTTGATTTATTTTGGAACCATTTGTGGGACTAGAGACCTGGAGCTCAGAGAGCTCAAACAAACCGTGCCATCCGCCTTGCAGACACTGGTAAAAAACTAAAGTACTTCCTGTATGGGAGGGGTTATATAGGGGATCACTTCCTTTCTGAAGACCTATGGTCTACCCGTGTCCATTCACCTAATGATGAAGTATAACCCAGCAGGTAATGAATAATAGCCTGACTCTGTGTGCCATGATGTATGAAAAAGAAAAGTGGGACAAAATCTAAATTATTATTAAGGCCATATGGACACAGTTGTTTTACCTATAACCCAGTTTTTTTGGAACAAAAGTTCCCTGCGTAAAATAATCTGTAAAATGCTTGCAAGTTTTTTAATGCATAAAATTGTAATTCTATATCATCCCGCTTTTTTTCCCCAATACCACAATGCACTTTTTCCATCAATGCGCGGATGCAAATCTTTCAAGCTTTGGTTGTGGATCTGAGTGCAGTGCATGTTTATCCACCTGTGTGCATACCCCCATTGAAAACAATACACTTGCATTCAGATTTGTAAACAAAAAACACTTGGAAATGCGCTTACGGCCATGTGCATGAGGACTTTAAAACCGAATACAAGGATAAAATACTATAGAATGAAAAGGCCTCTCCCACTGGTTATAAAACCTTACAATGAATCACTGATGTGTATGGTTGAGAATTATGGATTAAGAAACAACAGTCATTAACCACTTGCAAAACAAAGAAAGAAACAAGAGAGCGCACCAGCCTAGCGCATTATCCTTGGCAAATTTTAATAAATTAAAAACAAGGTAAAAAGCTACTCACAAAAGTCGCAGGTAAAATAGCATATCAAACGCACAAAGGCAATAGTTCCAATGGTAGGCAGCTATCCAGGTCCCAGGAGGGAGGCACACGGACCGCCGCTGGCTTACGCGTTTCGAAGGTTTGACCTTCTTCCTCAGAGCCTTAGTGGTGGCAGTCTCCTGCTGACTTTTTATATACACGTTAGGCTGAAACAGACTGATCTGGTTGGTATCGGGACTCCTCCCTTAATTGGTGGGCGGTCCTCTGAGAAGAGGGGAGGGGGGGGGGGGTTTTGTGTTGTGGATCTTGACAAAATAAACATTATTGAAGGGCCATAACATATTGATTTATTGATTTGATAATTAATTGGTGTGCTTTCATAACCATTATTGTTATCACTAGTGAAATTAGTGAAATTAGTCTAACCCATAATGGGTGAGCTAGTAGTTTCCCATACACAATCTGCTGTTCTACCCTCACATTCTTACATCACATGAATACTACAAAGTAGTGTGAGTGATCAGAGGGTTATGAGTATGAGAAAGGGGGAGGGGGGGTATTGTACCTTATCTTCTGTTGATCTAATGCCATCTCCTCTGCTCAAATGCGTTTTTCTGCAGGGGCTGTGTCCGTATGGGCTGCCATTGCTGACACGTTCGCTCCTGTGGAACTAGGTGGAACGCACGCCGCCGGTTTACTTCCGGGTTGCGGTCCACAGGGCGGAAGTGCGGTCGTGATGTCACATCCTGTGCGCCGTTCGGCGCCTGGGATGTGACTCAATATAGTAAACAGTCGCCTCCATCTTGCTGTAGACACAGATAGAGGTCAAAGTCAGACTAATAGCGTCTGACTTCAACCAGAGAGAGTGGAAATGTTAAAAGTGTGTAACTAAATAGATGACTACAATAAATAGTAACAATAAAGAGTGGTGAGCAATAGTGTGCAATGAAAACAGAGAAATTTGAGGGGGACCGAGGGAAGGGAGTGGTGGAATCTGGTCTAAAACAATAGTTGGATATAGCAATGCTCAAGACATGTGTATTTGGAAGCCAGCAGGAGACCCACTTACATAGTATTCAAAATACATGATGGTAAAAATACATATAATACACCTTCTATAAAACGTTATAAATATATGTATACCCATATATATAGAAAGTAGAAGCCTTATACACATCCATCGCATATCTATATATGTACATACGGTGATTAAAAAATTACAATCCTTTTTTTAAAATCTATATATATATAAAAAAGCAGTTTTTTGTAGAGATTAAAATCCGTGTATAAGTACAACGGACTGTGTACCTTGCCTGTCTATTCTAAAAAGAGAGAGAGAGGAGGGGGGAGGGGGGAGGGGAGGGGGAGGGGAGATTGTGTTACTATCACCCCATATAGACATTCCTAAAATGGTTTATATATTAAAGCGAATAACTCAGAGGTTATTTTAGTATAAATCGGTGAACGAGATATAATGTGGGAGGGGGGGGGAGGGGGGGGAGGGGGAAGGGGAGGGGGGGGAGGGGGGGGGGACAATCAACAACACTTGATACCAATATTAATATTATTAGACTATTTTATGTACTTCTGGATCCTCGTTTAGGCCTCCTGGAGTGAGACTACCGAGGGTAAAGATCCAGAAGGCTTCTCTTTTGCAAAGCCTCTGGTACCTTCTTCCTGTATCCAGCTCCCTTCCAATCGACTCTATCCCAAATACTTTCATGCCTGCAGGGTCCCCCTGATGGACTTCTACAAAATGTCTAGGGACTGGGTATTTGTCTCTTAAGTTTATTATGCCACATTTGTGTTCACCAATTCTCACTCGCATTGGGCGTTGTGTGCGGCCTACGTATAGTCGCCCACAGGGACATACTATACCGTATACCACATATTCTGTTCCGCAGTTGATAAATTGCTTAATTGGGTGGATTTTTCCGTCTCTCCCAACCACCGTTTTTTTCCTGTGCCACATGTACTTACATGTGCCACAGTTCCTGACACCACATCTATAGCAACCTTTTTGATCGAAAATTGTTGCCCAGCTATTGGTTGGTTTGCTAGTACATGTTTTTACCCTACTTGGGGCTATCAGGCTCCTAAGATCTTGGGGTTTCCGAAAAACTATATTGGGGTGATCGGGGAGTGTCTTACCCAAAACAGGGTCGTGCTTCAGAATATTCCAATTCTTTTTGATAATACTCTGAATTTCGAACGCCTTGCTTGTATATTGGGTAGAGAAGCAGACCTGATGCATAGCTGGGGTGGTCTGGTGTCGGGGTTCTGTGTTGTTCAAATCTTTACTAGATTGTTCGTCATAGAGAGCCAGATATTTAGAAAAGGCTGATTTTATGTGATTGGCTTCATAGCCCTTCTCACTGAATTTCTGCATAAGAAGTTTGCTCTGTTCTAAATAATCCTCTTTCTTGGTACACGTTCTTCTGAGGCGGCAAAATTGGCCGAAGGGGACATTCTGTATCCACCTGGGGTGGTGGTTGCTTTTAGCATGTAAGTATGAATTGCCCCCACTGGGTTTAAAATGAGTTTTAGAAAAGATGTTACCATCTTGGTCACTCTGTAGTTCTAGATCCAGGAAGACTAGACATTTCTCATCTAGGACATGAGTGAATTCTATTCCAAATGGGTTATTTCTACAATGTTCCAGAAAGCTCTGGAGACTTTGGTCTGACCCATCCCAGATGATCAAGATGTCATCAATATATCTTGCATATAGAACCAGGTTTGCCCCAAAGGGATTGTTCTTCCATATGAATTGTTCTTCCCAAAATCCCATGAAAATATTTGCATAGCTAGGGGCAAACCTGGCTCCCATAGCTGTACCTTTTATTTGCAAATAGTGGTCACCTAAGAAGGAAAAATAGTTGTGCGTGAGGGAGAATTCCACACAATCCAATAGGAACTTAGCCTGCCGAGGATTCATCCTGTCATCCTTTAATAGGAAATGGTTAATGGCTCTTAGGCCAAATGTATGGTTTATTGATGTATATAATGAAGCTACATCCAAAGAGAGCCATCTGTAACCAGGTAGCCATTTGTAGTTTGACAGTATCTCCAGCACATGGCCAGAATCTTTAACAAAGGATGGCAACTCGAACACTATATCCTGCAGGAAGTGGTCAATATAGCACCCCAAGTTACTAGAGAGGCTGTCAATCCCAGATATTATAGGTCTACCGGGAGGATTAAGGAGGCTTTTGTGTACCTTCGGTATGTGATAGAAGTGCGGGGTGGCAGCATGTCTATTATACAAAAACAGGTACTCATTTTTGGTGAGGACCTCTTTGGATAGAGCATCATCTAGAAGTATTTTAAGCTCCTTAGTGTATTCCAGAGTGGGATCTCTTTTTAGTGTGGCATATGTTTGGGTGTCACCCAGGAGTCTTCTTCCCTCAGCTAGATATTCATCTCTATTTTGAATGACTAGACTCCCACCTTTATCAGCCTTTCGGATAATTATATCCTTGTTCTGTTTGAGGGCATCTATAGGTACAGCATTTTTGTCTATATTCATATTAGTCTTCATAGGTTTATCGAACTTTATTTTAAACGTGTTAAAAACCGTATCATAAAAAGTGGAGATAAATCTCCCTTTGGCCCAATGGGGAAAGAAGGAGGATTTTGGTCTAAAAGAGGTATGGACCATAGCACTTTCACATGGGGGGGCAAATTTGGGTTCGGAAGTTGTTTGACCCTCGAAGTGTGCTTCTTGATAGAGCTCTTCGAGAATATTAAGTATGGAATCCTCTTCCATGCTAATATCAGATGGTAATGGCTCTTCCAACTCTACTCTCACATTATCTGTGCTATTCACATTCTTAGCTTCTTTTAGTGTGTAGTATCTTTGTATAGTGAGCTTACGAATGTATTTATTTAGATCTATAAAAAGTTCAAACAAATTTGGTACACTAGGTGGGGCGAAGTTCAGGCCCTTCCTAAGGAGGTCTAGCTCGGTTTCAGAAAAGACGGAGCTAGAGAGATTGTAGATCTTAATAGTAGAGTGAGCGGTATCTAAAGTCTGCCTCTTTTTGTGTCTCTCTCCTCCCCTTCTTCCTCTTCGTGTTCTTCTTCTCTTTTCCTTATTTTTTTCCCCGTGGACAGTATATGTGATAGAGGATCCGGTAAAAGGTTTGTTGCAGACCCCCCCAGGGTTGCAACTGCTTGTTCTAAAAAAACCAAAGGGGGTGTGATGTCTGAAATGCTTGTACTATTGGCTTCTAGATCGCCAAGAGTGGAAAAAGGATTATACGTGGGAATGCCATTTATCAGTTGACTGTCAATATCAGAGACAACATCAACATTCTTAGGTAAACCACCTAGGGTGCAATTAGCGAATAGAGGTACTGTATCCCTCCCATTGGCTGATGGTATGATGGATGTTCCTCTTTCTAATTGTGAGTTTTCACTGCCATTAGCGGTGGTTATATTTAGGGGGTCTCTTGTCATTGGAGGATTCACTGCTAGTGATTCTTCAGGTGGATTGGCCTTAGTATCCATAGTATTAATCTTTTTATTATTGTTACGTACAGATGATCTATTCGTAGTAGTTGTAGCTACTCGATTAGGTATAGTAAGGTTGGAGTTTTGTTGGTTTTTGATAATAGAGTGTTGTTGATGATGGGGTCTATTGTGTGAATGGCCTTCCCCTGAGGTAGTCTGATTTGCAGGGGGATCTTTTTTGTGATCAGTTTTAGTGTTATTGTTTGTTCTATTCCTATTTGATTTTACTTTGGTATTGTGGTTTCTTGGTGTTTCTTTTTGATGTTTTCCCTGAAACTGTGTACCGTATGTGTTGTGTCCTGACAATTGTTCGTTTGTCATACCCTTTCTATTTTTACTTCTATTGTCGTTTTTATTTCTACTAACGCTTTCCCTATTGTTAGGTCTTTTCCAATTAAATTCTCGATCATTTAAATAGTCCAATCTATCTCGTTCAAACTTACCCGATTTTTTACTTATGAGATTAGTCTCATAATCTGTTATCTGTTTGTTAACTTTTTGGTCCCAACTTTCAAATGAACTGACGTCAGAGAAAGTGGATAATTCCTCTTGAAGAGTGTGTAGGTCTGCCCGAATCGCAGAGAGATTGCGTTCTCTTTGGATGATGATAAATTGTAACCATTTCTGGTTGTACTCGCGCAGACTCAAAATCCACTTTTCTCTGAGGTCTAGGTCTAAAAATGTACATATTTTAGTGATTCTTAAACCTCTGGGTATTCGTTTAAATTCTAAGTATTTCTGCAGAAGTAGTATATCCCACCACTGCAGCATCTCTCTTTCTAGTAGATCTTTAAGTCTGTGAAACAATGATATCATTATATCTTCCCTGGCTGGAGTCTGTTTCCCAGTGGCTTCCTCTGTGTTTTCTTCGTTCATAGTCGTTTCTAGTTCGAAGGTGTTTATACTGGTTGAAAAACCTTTTGCTAGAGAGGATCTTCTTAGTTGTCTTTCCTCTATTGATTTGACCTTCGCCATTTGTGAATTGTATGTAGCCTTGACCAATGGGGTCGTTAAAGCTTGCACACCTTGCTGCTAGAGCTCCCAGAAATTGTATAGAAACACGAAAAAAGTACTCTTGCGCACTGGTGTGTTGGCTAGAAAAATTCAAGAGGGGCTATGGGCTTCGGCTTTGCTGCTCTCGAAGGATGGGATTATCCTAATAGTGAAAAACAAAGAAAGAAACAAGAGAGCGCACCAGCCTAGCGCATTATCCTTGGCAAATTTTAATAAATTAAAAACAAGGTAAAAAGCTACTCACAAAAGTCGCAGGTAAAATAGCATATCAAACGCACAAAGGCAATAGTTCCAATGGTAGGCAGCTATCCAGGTCCCAGGAGGGAGGCACACGGACCGCCGCTGGCTTACGCGTTTCGAAGGTTTGACCTTCTTCCTCAGAGCCTTAGTGGTGGCAGTCTCCTGCCGACTTTTTATATACACATGTTAGGCTGAAACAGACTGATCTGGTTGGTATCGGGACTCCTCCCTTAATTGGTGGGCGGTCCTCTGAGAAGAGGGGAGGGGGGGGGGGGGTTTGTGTTGTGGATCTTGACAAAATAAACATTATTGAAGGGCCATAACATATTGATTTATTGATTTGATAATTAATTGGTGTGCTTTCATAACCATTATTGTTATCACTAGTGAAATTAGTGAAATTAGTCTAACCCATAATGGGTGAGCTAGTAGTTTCCCATACACAATCTGCTGTTCTACCCTCACATTCTTACATCACATGAATACTACAAAGTAGTGTGAGTGATCAGAGGGTTATGAGTATGAGAAAGGGGGAGGGGGGGTATTGTACCTTATCTTCTGTTGATCTAATGCCATCTCCTCTGCTCAAATGCGTTTTTCTGCAGGGGCTGTGTCCGTATGGGCTGCCATTGCTGACACGTTAACCACTTGCAGCCTGCTAAAAGTACATTTACTGCTAGCGGGTGGCACAGCCAGGCATCGTGACGTACCATACATGGTAGTGAATTTCCTGGGTTTCGGATATGTGTGTGTGCACTCCCTGCTGACCTGTGCTGTAATTGGACAAAACACAAGTTTGTCAGCAGGTTGCAGCCAATGAGTTTGGCTGATAATCAGCTGATCAGCTGTGACCAATCAACACACAGAACACCGAACACAAAACAGCTATCTTGCTGTATCTTCTCACTGAAATCAACCCAGGGTTCAGGGAGAAAAGACAGCTAGATCCTGTGAGTAAAAGCAGCACACTTAATCTATTTAGGCACACAGGTAACCCCTTGTTTGCTCTTCTGATGCTTCCTGTCACCCACTAGTGTCATTAGTATCACTGTATTAGTGTCACTAGTTAGTGCCAGATTGCTTGCCACATTATACGTTGCCGATCACCGCCATTACAAATATAGCACCCTATAGCTGTGTAAATTCCAGTGTATATATCATAGATTGTAGACGCAATAGCTTTCACACAAACCAATTTTCCCTTATTAGAATTTTTTTTTACATTTTTACCAAAGACATGTAGCAGAATACATTTTGGCCTAAATTTATGAAGAAATTTGATTTTTTTGGACACATTTTATAACAAAAAGTAGAAAATATTGTTTCTTTTCCCCAAATGTTTGGTCTTTTTTTGTTTAAACAAGGAAAAATAAAAAACTCAGTGATGATGAAATGCCAACAAAAGAAAACTATTTTTGTGAAAAAATTATATAAATTTCGGTTGGGTACAGTGTTGCATGATCAAGCAATTGCAAAGTAGGACAATGCTGAATAGCAAAAAAAATGGACTGGTCATGAAGGGTGTAAAACCTTCCAGAGGTCAAGTGGTTAAAAAGTGCAAAGAAAAAAAAAAATGAATGTAAATATGCAAAACCAAAAAAGTCATCAACAGAGCACAAATATAACAAAAAGTAAAATCGCAAGTTACAATAATAGAACAGACAAAAGGCTCGGTTCACATAGCTAACACACCAGGATAAAGATATTTATTTTCAGTTACTTGTTTTTTTATATCAGCATGCTTGTTTTTGCTGCCTTGATTCCCAAGAGCCTGCCCATACACTTTGTGCAGGGAAAGAGCTTTTGAGAGATGTAATTCTGGAAGGGGGGGGGGGGGGTGTTGCCCATATCAAGAGGCAATTCCTGGCACCTCTATAGGGGGACAGACCTGAAAAACACAGACACAGTCAGGCCAAAATGTTTCTGGATAGACAACTATTCTTTAGCCAAATTAGTAATGGCTGGATATGTACTGACAGAAAAGTCACAAAACTAATATTACACAAAGAAACAATGTACCTTCCTATATTAATTTTTTCTATCATTTATTAACAGACAGCTTGGTTAAAAAAAAATATATATATGAGCGGCGTCAATCTGAGTTTTACGTGATTAGCGCCAAAGTGAAAACGACCTGCCATAGAACAATGCAGTTACAGCTGAGCTTCAGCTCAATGGTAAATGCTCTCTGCCTTTATAACACATCTTAACACAACAATGAGAAATGGTCCCTTTGGGCCTCAGAGTTTAACTACAGGTCACGAGGGGAAGGCAAATCTGATCATCTTCTAATTAAGGACAGAATATCAAACTCATCCTTTTCGCTAATATACCACTCTAACTTGGCATCTGATAATTAAACAATACACTCCGTGAAGGCTCACAATTCATCTGTATTTAGGAGCTCTGGCCTCAGGCATTGACAATATTAGAAAAGCTTTAGACGTATGCATGCAATTACTTTTCCTCTACTTTAATTAAGACTGCTGTATGTGTGACTTTTATGCAAACGAACGGCTATTAGACTGAGCAAATGTAAAAATGACACACAAAAAAACAAATCATTATAAAAGAGTTGTGTTTCTAAAGGCAAACATGGCAGGAAGATCGATAGAATGCCCACAAAGACCACCGGTTTCTATAAATGTCATTCAGACGTTTCTGTAAATTTACTGTTACTACAAGGATTGTGCACAGTATAGATATCAGTCCTGAAACAGTTATTTCCTCCTCAAATTCATTCTGCTAAACCTGCAACCAGAGCAGGCCCTTGAGCAACGCTAGAGAAATCAAATTCAGAATACCCATTGTTGGTCCAGCTTTGCGTTACCTGTAGGAGCCCTGAGGAAGAGAAAATTGGTAAAGTCCCTAAAATGACTGGGCTATCATTTTTATTCTCAATGAATAAAAATTAAACTAGAATGTAACCATACGCCTGGAGCTCATTCTACCAAACTTACCACTGTCCTTCCTAGGGAACTCTTTGCGCCCATCAGATCTTGGAAAACATCCTTCTAATTTGAATTTCAATAGATCTAAAAATCTACCAAAATCCGGATACAGCACACCACCAACATACCCTACTTAGATTTGTGGAAAAAAGCTTACATTGTTTTAGCAAACGCAGAAAGGATAAAATCTGGATACCTGTTTAATAGCTAATTTTAGATCATCAATTTTAAAATTACTTTCATTTTTTTTTCTTAAAATGGTACATTTTCTCAGTTTAAACATTTGATATGTTTTATATTTTCTATTGTGAATAAAAAAAGTTTATGAATTTTGCAAATCATTGCATTCTGTTTTTATGTAGATTTTAGTGTGTCCCTTTTTTCTAGAATTGGGGTTGTATAACCAAACAACTCCATCATTGATTTATCAGCTTTCAATCCATTGTTTGAGAAGGCCCGATCTTTGCCCTTACATCCAATGGCAAAACGTAGCCTTGCACTAATGTTATTTTTGGACACCAAGGGCTTTTTACTGGCACACTTAGCAGGTTCAACCCCTTTATAAATGTAGATGAATGCACTTCAACCACTTGTCGCCCGCCCACCAACAAATGACAGAGGGATGGTGCGGGTCTCGTTCTAGGTGGTCATATGACGGCGGCCCAGAACGGTTGCCTGGGCACGCAGCGTGGCGATCACGGATGTGCTGTGTTGCTAGGACACGGTGCGACCCCGATCTCTGTAAAGAGCCGATCACGTGGCTCTTTAACCATGTGATCGGCTGTCTCCAATCACAGGTGGTCACATGTAAACACGGAAGTGCCAGTGATTGTCTCTCCTTATCTCACACCGACAGAGTGTGTGGCGAGGAGAGCTGATCAGCAGCATCTCCTGGCAGGGAACACACGGACATGTAATAAGGGCATTGATCATCAGTGCCCTGATTACAGTAAAGCCCCCCAGTGCCACCAATAACTGCCCATTAGTAGTACCAATCAGTGCCCATTAGTGATGCCAGTCACTGCTGCCTTTCAGTGTCCATCAGTGCCGCCTATCCTTGCCACCTATAAGTGCCCACCAGTGCCGCCTTTTAGTGTTCATCAGTGAAACCTATCAGTGCAGCATATTAGTGCCATCTCATCACCAGACCAGCTAAGTCAATAGCAGGGGCATGACAGCAAGAGGAGGCTGGGGACCCCCACTGTGGTCGCAAGTGTGACCTTTGCAACCCTGGTAGTTCTGCCACTGCGTTGGACCCCTATATGGAATTCCCTGGTGTGCTGGTGACATATCTATTGCTTTCTGCCACCGTGGAAGATGGTAGGAAGGGGCCCACTGCAGAACACATGAAAGGGTCCTGCTGCGGTACTGTAATAAAGGTCCCAACAAGAGTAAAGGGCCCCTGGGATCAGTTGGGAGGGCCATGGGACCAGAGAAAAGGGCCCCGGGACCAATGAAATGAAAGAGGGGGGTCAGGGGGGCCCTCCAAAGTTTCTTGCACTGGGGAAGGTTCTAGTTACGCCTCTGACTGGTGTTCCTCTGAAGACCGATCCATGGTGGGTTGCTTCTCATAAGACGTTTCACAGGTGGTGAGAAGGCGCCATGCTGCCTTTGATCTTGGCATGCCGACATCAAACACACACATCAAAATCAGCAATACCAGAACCTAGATATCCAAGATTTAAATAAGATAGGTTCTAAATATTGGCACCTTATCTGGAACGCCTGATTCTAATTTTATGGATTTGAAGTGGTGGTAATTGCAGGGGTGTGCTTACTTTTTCCATGCATCTGCTATCTTCCTAGAGATAAGTGTGCCCCACAACTAATGGTGGTTGTGGGGGTGAGCGCCTTGGTCCCCACATCCCATTTCTAGTGAGTGTTTTTGATGAGATATATTGTATGTATAGCTTACCTGTATGCAAGTATGTACCTATAATATGTATTTTCTTATCAAATAGATTTGTTAAAGGCTCTTGAAGACATGACAAGGTTGTAAAACATGGAGCTGTAAAAGATTCACCAAGGACAAGAGGAGCCCCAGCACTGGAGAAAAACTGAACACCGTAGTGTACTTTTTTTCATATGCACATGGTCTCCATGTGTGCAGTATACACTTCTAAGGGGTTTACAATACTATGTATTCAACATTTACACACATGTTAAATACATAGTATTCAACATTATTTTAGACAATATTTTATATTCAATTGTTGTTCTGTGTAATTTTTTTTAAATGTAGACATAATAAAAATTTGAAATATTTTATCTTATGTATATGCTCCTCTAAAGTCCACGATTCTTGAACTGTCAACAAAATGTTACTTTTTCAATGTGACAAATCTTAATTTCCAATTCCATTAATTATGTGAATAATAGGATTTTTAAAACAACTTAACTGTAAAATCCTTTTCTTGGAGTACATCATAGGACACAGAACCTTAAGTATTTACTTAGTGGGTTATAGCTACTTTCAGGTGTTGACACTGGCACACCCAATACAGGAAGTTGACTCCCCTATATAACCCCTCCTCCTTCCATGAGTACCTCAGTTTTTGTAGCCAAGCAATATAAGCAATATACTTACACCCCATAAAAAGAGGGGCGGGACCTCTGTGTCCTATGATGTACTTCAAGAAAAGGATTTTACAGGTAAGCTGTTTTAAAAATCCTATTTTCTTTATCGTACATCATAGGACACAGAGCCTCAAGTATTTACTTAGTGGGACGTCCCATAGCAATGCTACTTGAGGGGAGGGAGACACAACCCGTAAGGCACCCCCAGACCTTGAGGACTTATACTGCTGCCTGCAGCACACTGCGCCCAAAGGCGATATCCTCATTCCTTCTTATATTCACTTGGTAAAATTTTGTGACCGAAGACCAAGTTGCGGCCTTGCAGATCTGAGCAAAGGAGACCTGGTGACGCACTGCCCAAGAAGCACTAACCGCTCTGGTAGAGTGCGCCTTAACTTGAATAGGGGGAATCTTACCCCTTAAATCATAAGTTTGAATTATAACTTGCCGAATCCACTTAGCAACAGTGGATTTTGACGCTGCCTGTCCTTTTTTAGGACCCTCTGGCAGAATAAATAAGACATCAGTCTTATGAATCTGAGCAGTATTCTTTAAATAGATTTTCACTGCTCTCACTACATCATGATAATGTAATGACTTTTCTTCCCTGGAACATGGTTTTGGGAAAAACAATGGCAGGACAATATCTTTATTCAGATGAAAGCCTGAAACCCCTTTTGGCAAAAAGCCTGGACGAGGGCGTAACACCACTCTGTCCTAATAAATAATCAGATATGGCTTTTTACAAGAAAGAGCAGCCATTTCTGAAACCCTCCTTGGTAAGGATACAGCAACCAAAAATATCAGCTTCCTAGTCAGAAGGACTAAGGTAACATGCTGTAATGGTTCAAATGGCGGTTTTTGTAACACTGACAAAACTAAATTCAAGTCCCAAGTGGTTAAAAGGTGATTTAACTGGCGGAATTATCCGCATCACCCCTTGCATAAAACCCCGGACTAAAGAATGTGCAGCTAGCGGTCTTTGAAATAAAACTGATAAGGCTGAGACTTGGCCCTTAATAATACTTAGGGCCAACCTTATCTCTACGCCCAATTGTAGAAAGGCAAGGATCCAGCCTATAATATATCTCGGAGGGTGCCAACCCTTGGATTCACACCAGGAAATGTAAGCCTTCCAAACTCTATAATATACAGCTCTGAAAACTGGTTTCCTTGCATTGATTAAAGTTGAGAGAACAGACCTGGAAAGCCCATGCTTCTACAGAATGTGGGTTTCAATAGCCAAGCCGTTAAGACGTTCGTAAAGTAGGATGGAATATCGGCCACTGCGATAGCAGGTCTGGCCTTAGTGGGAGAGGCCAAGGACCCTTCACTGCCATCTTTACGATCTCTGCGTACCATGACCCTCTGGGCCATGCTGGTGCTACCAGAATTACCGGCTTTCTTTACAGCTTGATCCTGCAAAGAAGTCGAGGCAACTGAATCAGGGGAAAAGCGTAGATCAGTGAAAACTGTTCCCACGGAGTTACCAGCGCATCTGTTCCAAATGCGAGTGGATCCCTTGTTCTGGACACAAAGTTGACTAACTTCATGTTGAATCTGGACGCTAGAAGATCTATATCCGGAGTCCCCCATCTTTGGCAAGCAGCCCGAAACACTTTGGGGTAAAGAGACCATTCCCCTGGGAATAACTGCTGGTGACTTAGATAGTCCACCTGCCAATTTTCTACTCCCGGAATGAAAACTGCCGATAGGGATGGGACATTCCTTTCTGCCCAAGTTAGGATATGGTTCACCTCTCTCTGAGCTGAGAGAGTCCAAAGCTTGGATCGTCTTGTTCCAAGCAGAGAGGATTCTGTTTTGTATTGTAGTCTTGAATGGAACTGGGCATAGGGGACTGCTTCTAATGAAGCTACCATCTTTCCTAACAACCTCATGCAAAGGCGAATTGAAGGATTTGCTTTTGACCTGACCATCCGTACCAGCTCTAGTTCTCCGCCTTGCAGGATGGAGACCACTGACCTGATTGACTCCATTCGAAATGAGCAAATTTTTAGGAACCGATTTAGATTTTTTAGATCCAGAATGGGCCTGACATCTCCATTCAGTTTTGGTACTGTAAACAGGTTTGAATAAAAACCTTGTGGGGATCTGTATAATTACCCCTTGAGTCAATAATCGGTCTAATGCTTGAAACAGGGATTGTCTTTTCTCTGGATCCTTGTGAATGTTTAATCTCAGAAAGTGAGATGGTGGAAACTCCTGAAACTCTAGTTTGTATCCTAGAGTCACTGTGGAGAGAGCCCATCTGTCCTGAGTTTCCCTCTGCCAGACATCTGCGAAATGCAGAGGTCTTCCCCCCACCTTGGTGAGGGGAAGACGCCTCCTCATGAAGAGGTCTTAGTATTCTGCTGTAGTTGTAGTCTTGCGGCTCCAGGTCTTCCTTTGAGCCTGGGCCTGACCCTGCGATTTTCCCCTGGAAACTGACGGTGGAAGCCGTCGCCACTGCTTAGAGGCCGATGCGCTTGGTGCAGGAGAGAGAGAGTCCGTTTAAATGAAGGACGTTTATACTTTCTTTTGACTGGCAAAAGAGTACTTTTTCCACTGGAAATCGTCTGGATATATTTATCCAAATCATCGCCAAAAAGTCGCTCCCCATGAAATGGGAAACTAGACAGTAGGTTTTTGCAGGGTGCTTCGGCAGACCAACCCTTTAGCCAAAGGGTCCTATGCATGTATACTAGCAAGTGCAAGGCGAGACGCCTGGTGAATAGAATCCTTTATAGCATCTATGGCAAAACATAATGCTTTTGATAAATCGGCCAACTCACTGGCCTGTTGTGTAGGGAGCTTGTTAAGGGCCTCTGTGAACTGGTCTTTTAAGGACTGACAGATGCCTATAGCTGTAATTGCAGGATGAGCAACAGTACCTGCTAAAGAAAAAGAGGATTTTAACAGGAATTCCAACTTTTTATCTGTTGGATCCTTTAGCATTTGTGCATTGTCCATTGGACAAGTTAAACTTTTATTCACACTGGAAATCGCAGCATCTACTGCTGGAACTTTCCATTTTTTTGTTGTTGAATTTTTCCTTCATAGGATAGAGAACTGAGAATCTGTTTGGAGGGAGAAAATGCTTATCCGGATGATCCCATTCGGTATAAATAAGCTTCCCTAGTAATGTGTGGACTGGAAACGCATGCACTGGTTGTGAAGGTTTCAAGGAACCAAAAGAAGAAACCAGACTTTCAGCTGACTCTGTTAGGGGTAGCATGAAAGTGGAGCGAACCATTACCGTAAGGATTTGGACCTCAGATTGTGAAGCTGAAACTTCAACTGTTGTTTCCTCCGCAGAGGAGTAATCGGTTTGTTTTTCCCGATCGTTTGAGGGCAATACCTCATCCTGTCCCCACTGTTCCCCTGGTAAGGGGTTTGGAGTGGGAGAGAGGGATATAGCACATTTCTTAGTACATTTAATGGAGGATGCGATTAAAGTCGCTAATCTTCCTTCTATGCCCTGCAGGGCAGAGGAAGATGCATCTTCGGTCACGTATACAGGGGCTGAAGTGTGAGAAGCAGTTGCACCACCAATTGCTTCCAATGACTCACCCTGGCTTGCCATGTCAGGTATCTCTGGAGAGGATGACAATGTGGAGGCAAGTCTGGAGTTCCCAGCACCTGGGGGTGGTTTTGGTGCCTTAGTAGTAAGCCTCGAAGCCATAGTGCAAAGCACAAAAAGCAAAGGTACTCTAAGAACTGTTCTATGTACTTGAACAATAGTAGGAAAAACAGTGGTAGCATAGAATGATCTAATGCTAAACAATACGTTTTTTCCTGTACTGCAAATGCCTGTGTAAACCCCTCACGTGCACCAGCGCTTCTGTGTCCTGTGGCTGCCTTGCTTCAGCTGCACTGGTAGACACTGTCTGTTTCCCAGAGTATCGGCTTTAAGCTTTTTCAGGTGTTAGCCTGATTGTCTATGCGCCACACCCTTTCCTGTGCTTTAGCAAGAGTAACCTCAAAGGAGGGGAGGGGGAAGGGGATTTACACAGCCTTTTTATCAGATTTTCAGATTTATGCTTGTTTAAAAATAACATGTATCCCTATCCACTCAGTTTCCCCATTTAGGGGGAGAGGAGACCCCCCTCCAGCTGCTGAGACACACGCTGTATTAGCAAAGATTTAAACAGGGTCTATACACTATTACTCTCTCTAGAGGAGTTTTTAAGGCATTTTACAATATAATTGAAAGAAAAGTCATTAGGTGGACTTTGCAGCTCCTATGCTTTTCTCTTACCTTTTCCTCGCTGCAGGATACTGCTGTAAACAGACAGATCCAAACTTCACCCATCACGGCGGGCAGCGTGTTTAAACCTTCAAAGACTGGGGCCCTTTTAATAGGGGTTCCACTCCTTTGGACCATGTATAGCACCCCTCAGGACAGCTTTAGGTAATGTAGCAAGATCAAAAATAGTCCTGGTTCCTAGGGTCCAGCCCTCAAAGAGGAGCGTTACAGGCAAAACCTCGTTCTTCTAGGCGAGGTCCGGGTACCATCCTGGAGCCGCAGGGGCGGGATGAATCCAGTTGTGGAGGCTTTTTAAATCCAGCATGGATCCCTCCTGGAGCTCTGCAGAGCACATCTTCACTCATGCCAACACCTTTAGACACTGGCGAAAAAACTGGGGTACTCCTGGAAGGAGGAGGGGTTATATAGGGGAGTCAACTTCCTATATTGGGTGTGCCAGTGTCAACACCTGAAGGTAGCTATAACCCACTAAGTAAATACTTAAGGCTCTGTGTCCTATGATGTACGATAAAGAAAAATACATTATGCCAAATTTATATATCTTCTGTTAAACTATTTCAACTTGACTTGTATACAATGTTTGAATGGGGGGGAAGGGGGGGTATGGCTTGATGGTGCTCGTGAATGGTCGCTTAGAACGAGTGCTCCGCCGGCCAGAGAGAACTACGGAGCGTCAGAGTCCTACATCTGCAGCCCACACACCACGGGAGACCCGGAGAGCGATGTCTAGCAAAAGGAAAGGGGAATACATATCCCTAAACAGTACTTCAAAAATCTCCAGACTACATTGAACAAATACTTATGGCAAGGGAAAAAGCCTCGCTGTACACCTTACTAAAAATAGGTTAGTTGGAGGTTCGGGGTATATCGACTTTGAAGACTATTGCATTGCCTCAATTCTAGCCCAAATGCTCGATTGGTTCTAACCCATCCCAAAAACTCTTTGGGGTCACGCTGAATCCTCAATCATACCCCGATCTGACTTAATATCATGTATCCTAGGAATACCACTTGGATCCCTGCTCCCCTCAACATACCCTCCAACAATGAGAGCATCAGCTATTGCATGGCTTAAATTGGCCAAATCAACAATACCAAGGGATTCTATTTCCCCACCTATCCCAATAGAGACCATGAACACACCAACACCAGATCTTGGAATAACACACTGGAAAAAAAAGGGCATTAAATACATTAAGGATCTATTTCTGGGAAAGAAACTTAAACTTTTTAACCAACTATGCCATGACTATAATCCCCCACAGCCTTGGAACACTTTAACTACCTCCGCATATTTCACTGCTTACGATACCTAGCTAACCCAATGTACCACATTCCTGATAACGCCTGGCATTACCTCACTGATGCAACACCTAAACAATAAGGTATATCCCTGTTCTACAATACACTACAGAAAAAAAACTGAATTTATTAAACTTAAACCCCATCTACAGTGGGAATCAGGCCTGGGCAAAACTTACTCAGACCAACAATGGACAGAAGCAATTAGGTCAATATTCAAATATACTCACTGCACTGCTCTCTAGGAAATGTATCAAAAAAACTCATTGAGATGGTACTTGACCCCTGATAGGCTAGCTACTGTTGGACCCCAACAGTCTGACTCATGCTGGAGATGCCATGGAGCAAGGGGAGATGTATTCCATATATTTTAGACTTGCCCTGTACTACAACCCTTTTTGGGCACATATCTTCAGAATATTGGGAGCTATCACAAAAACGAATATACCGCAGGCCCCAGCACTTGCCCTGCAAAAACCTACAATAGGTAATATACCACACGAATTCAGAATGGTAACAACTCATGTTCTCCTAGCAGCAAAATTAAGCCTAACAAACTGTGGAAATCCAACAAAGCCCCTACTGTCAAAGATACATTGGAAATAGTAAACACACACACTCCGCCTATGAAATATTGCTGTCCTTTAGCAGAGGTACACACGTTAAGACAATAGCTCTTTGGCAACCATGGTTGAACTGGCTTAAGAATAGCTAAACCACCACAACCACTAGACACCTACAGATAGTGGATAAAAAACCTATTTTCAATGATATGACCTAGGCGTACCACAGGTCCCTCTCCTAAAGAGAGCACAAGAGTGTCACCACAATAAGTAACAAATTTAAATGTATTCATTCCTTGTTGTTGTCTTATACCTTTTTAGCTCAACCTACAAAAATGAGCAATTGGAGGGTAGGTCTCCCTCCTGGACAGTTTGTTCCCAGGTGGGGTGTCCAGAGAGAGATACTACACACTACGTACTACTCCATTTAACCACTAGCTGCATGCCCACTGTCGTATGACAGTGGGACGAGGCAGCTCTCGTTCTGGGCGGACGTCATATGACGTGACCGCCTTCCCGAGCCACTAGGGGGCGCGCGCCGGGTCACTGGGGACCCGATGTCTACCGGGCACCCGTGATTGCCCAGCAACCGAGCAGGACCGTGGATCTGTGTGTATGTAAACACACAGATCCACGTCCTGTCAGAGAGGAGAGGAGACCGATGTGTGTTCCTTGTACATAGGGACACCGATCGGTCACCTCCCACAGTCAGTCCCCTACCCCCACAGTTAGAATCACCTCCCTAGGACACACATTAACCCCTCAACCACCCCCTAGTGTTAACCCCTTCCCTGCCAGTCCCATTTACACAGTAATCAATGCATTTTTATAGCACGGATTGCTGTATAAATGTGAATGGTGCCAAAAATGTGTCAAAAGTGTCCAATATGTCCGCCTCAATATCGCAGTCACAATAAAAATCGCTGATCGCCGCCATGACTAGTAAAAAAAAAAAAAATAAATAAAAATGCTATAAATCTATCCCCTATTTTGTAGACACTATAACTTTTGCGCAAACCAATCAATATACGCTTATTGCGATTTTTTTTACCGAAAATATGTAGAAGAATACGTATTGGCCTATACTGAGAAAAAAAATTGTTTTTTAAAAAAAATGGATATTTATTATAGCAAAAAGTAAAAAATATTGTGTTTTTTCAAACTTGTCCCTCTTCTTTTGTTTATAGCGCAATAAATAAAAACCGCAGAGGTGATCAAATACCACCAAAAGAAAGCTCTATTTGTGGGGAAAAAATGATAAACATTTCATTAGGGTGCAGTATAACATGACCGCGCAATTGTAATTCAAAGTGCGACAGCGCTGAAAGCTGAAAAATGGCTTGGGCAGGAAGGGGGTGAAAGTGCCCTGTATTGAGGTGGTTAAGGATCTAGTCAAATAAACTGCTATGCAATGCTCAAATGTTATGTTATTCTTTAGACGTTACCAGTCTAATTCTATTAATGATCTATGTTAACACTGGTTAATTGCGGCAAACAACGTCCGTTGTTAACGTTTATATTACTTGAATTGTATGATCAAACTTCATGTTTTTCTTATCTGCAAAAATCAATAAAAGACTAATGTTTAAATAAATAAAAAAATAGAACAGTTTTCATTGGGTGTAATTACTTTTTCAAAAGATCACTTAGTACAAAACACACTCTGATTTTTTTGGTTCCTATTTCTTCACAGACGAGGGTACAATCCATACTCAATCACACAAATAGGTAAATGTGATGGAAAGTGCTTCAAGTGCTTAGTACAGCCACCATGAGAAGAACTACAAAGCTCAATCTTGGCACATCTGCCTTAAGCACTTACATAGGCTGGGTTATGTATGGTCCCTTACAATCTTTAAAAATAGCAAGCAACCATCACAGGATAGCTTTGCAAAAAAAAAACAAAACAAAAAAAAACAAACCTCATGAAGATAGAAGAATGGGTGACATGTACAAAATGGCAATCTACCGACAGCATGGATACAAAAATCTGTATTTGCAAAGACACGTGTGGAGAATGCAATCCCTTGGATATTTCTGATAATACGGCTTTGTGCAACTTCTATTTACTTAATAGGAGGGCCTATTCAGAGAAGGCTATTCAGCTTTAAACAAACACCCATGCATTGTGCACCAAACTCAGTAATTACAGCCCATTATCACACAGAGAAGCGGCACAGCCACAGAACGCCTGCTGTCCTTACAGCCAAGGAAAAAAAAAAAAAAAAAGAAAACATGAAACCGATTGTGACAAGAGGCCCAAATGTTAGTCTCTGGTAATAAGCAAGAGGTGAAAATGTAATTATGGCAGAAAGGATCTGCAGTGGCCTATGGATGAGTACATTGCACTAATAGGGCGATTTGATGGGGGAAAGAGATTTCTGCATCAGCTATAATTATGACCTCTTCAGCAAAAGAAACTATACACCTTTATTTGTATGAATAGCAATTTAATATAATTCTTTAGGAGTAATGAATTGCACCACATTTACATCATGAGCTGAAGGCAGCCAAATGGGATAATTAATAGAAGAGTACAGAACATCACACGTGTCACCTAAAAACATGGAAACTAATAAGCACATACATATCTAATCATTATTTTCTAAGTGGTTATCTTGGTGGGGGCCACAGAGACAGTAGGCTACGAAGGCCAACCCAGACAATTATTGCTTGATGAGGACTCAAACTCAATAAAGGAATATGGAATATATGTTGGGTATCTCTCAAATAGGACATGAAAGGAATAGTTATGAAATGAGCCTCCAAAGGTACATCTGTGTGAGAGTCCAACTCTCCTCAGTTCAAAGGAGCACTTTACACCATGGTATGCTCCTAATATAGGAAAGCTGAAGTATAAAAATAAGAGATGTAAGAGACTCTTATGCCCTGTACACATGGTCGGACATTGATCGGACATTCCGACAACAAAATCCATGGATTTTTTCCGACGGATGTTGGCTCAAACTTGTCTTGCATACACAAGGTCACACAAAGTTGTTGGAAAATCCGATCGTTCTGAACGTGGTGACGTAAAACACGTACGTCGGGACTATAAACGGGGCAGTAGCCAATAGCTTTCGTCTCAATTTATTCTGAGCATGCGTGGCACTTTGTGCGTCGGATTTATGTAAACACGATCAGAACTTCCGACAACGGATTTTGTTGTCGGAAAATTTTATAGCCTGCTTTCAAACTTTGTGTGTCGGAAATTCCGATGGAAATGTGTGATGGAGCCTACACACGGTCGGAATTTCCAACAACAAGGTCTTATCACACATTTTCCGCCGCAAAATCCGACCGTGTGTACAGGGCATTATACCTGAAAATTATACTGAAATTCTAACTCAAACTAAAATACACATTAACACAATACTATTTAAAGTTACCTTTGTCTATCCCAGCCCTTCAGAACAACAAGTAGGCAATTTAAGGTCTCATTTACACTTGCATTAGGACCACTCTTGAGCGAACATTTGGCAGGTGATGTGAGGAGGCATTATATTGCCTTCTTGCTGCCTGTAGTAACCACAATAAACCCTACGCCAGTACACCGCAAACATGTGCATTGCACAAGAGAGCAGGACATCCTAGTAAGTTGAATGGGTCATGTTCAATGCTACCCATCGAAAACAACTGCGTGGATAATTTTTGCAGCTTAAGTGGTAAAAATGTGGCTGAACTGGGGGGGATTGGTGGAGTAGGAGGGTCCCCAAGGTGGTTGTTGGAGGAGGCAGGGGTGAACTTGGTAGGGGGGGGGGGGAATTGCCCCCTGATGCCCCATAAAAGAGGCTGCACGGTTTTACTCGCTCAGCCTCTGCTTGCTAGAGACCCGGTGGTCATACCTCAATCCCCTACAGACGGCACTACAAGTCCCAGCATAGCAGGCTGTCATTCCTCAGTCCTCTATAGAGGGCACTACAAGTCTCAGCAAAGCAGGCTTCCATTCTTCATTGAGGAATTGCAGCTCATTATACTGGGACTTAAAGTGCCCTCTGCGGGGACTGAGGTATGGCAGCCTGCTATGCTGGCACTTGGAGTGCCCTAGACCGTGGTGGACTCTGGAAAGTCTAATGCAAGGGGGAGCTCTGGTGACAACAGAGTTCCCTTCTACACCAGAGTCCACATCATTTCCCCTTACATCACAGTCCTCAGCTTACCCCCATACATCAGAGTCTGCAGAGTTCTCCCTTATGGTGTAAAGGAGAACTCTGCAGACTCTGATGTAAAGGGGGCTTTGCAAACTCCGATTTAAAGTGTTACTAAACCCAGTAATATGAAAATAGTTTATCCCCCCCCCCCCCCAGCAGTGCCCACAGCTTATAAACCTTCTTTTAACATTAAAATACTGCCACTGTATACCTTTATGGATGATGTGTATACCATGGTCACGTAATAAACTGCAGGGTTTGCCCGAGTGCTAAGCGTTCAGGTAGAAGATTTCCACTAAAGTCGATGTGCTCATACTGTTATGGGAGGTGGATCATCCATGAATTAAGATGTGACATCCCACCCACTGTGTTCTTTTTTTTTTTAATTACTGGGCATGGAGGAGGAGGGAGAGACTGTGCTTTCATTTAGGATCAGTATTCACGCCCAAATGTGTGATGTCCATACCATGTGACCTGAAAAGCTCAACTCAACAAGGAAATGTTCTCTCCAGCAACAGAGACCAAATAGCATGTGCAGCTTTACTACTCTGACTGTGTCTTATCTGGCCTTGCCAAGAGAGACTACAGGCCTGTAGAAGGAGCCAAATGCTCAGAGCACGAAGCCTGCTTTGTTTCCCTTCTCCTCTGGTACCTCCTATACTTCCAGAGACGTCACATCTGCCGTGCATTCCACGCTGGTCAGCGTGCCTTCCTGGGGCTCCTTCAGCCTCCCGAGTCAGCCATCTCCCTGCCCAGCAGCCAGAACAGATTATAGAAGTCCTGCAGGACATTTTTAGGAGAATCCACGTCTTTACATTCTGACACCAGAATTTTGTATATTTCACTCTTGTGAGTGTTTTTAATCTCTCTCTCTATTAAAACTTTTACCTGGGATACTACACTTAGCTGGCACTTCCTTCCCTTTCTGCTTTTCTCCAATTTAGATGGCAGGCTCTCACGAGCCCTGATGTATTGAGTTGTATTGTAAATGTACCGTCTACATTTAATTTGTAAAGCAATTTGGAAACCGTTGGTGCTATATAAATACTGTATATTAAGCATATAGAGGCATCTCATTTACACCACATTACTGCTTTTTTTTTTCTTATGACACACAAGACAAGAGCCAGTGAAGCTTACATTTTTAGAAGGAAACTTTCACTAACATCAAACAAAGCAAAAACAAAGAACTAGGAAAGTAAAGTATAGACAACTAAAAACATGGTAAACTGGGATACATTTCATTTTAAAATAAAGACGCTGATACAAAAAAAGAATATTTTTAGAATACAAATGTCTTTTTTTTTTAATCAGAAGAGAAAACTTTACTGAAAAAGTCAAACCGTTACAGAGCGTAAAGCCTCGTACACACGGTACGAAAATCAGAAGGGGATTGTCGTTTGACAGGCTGTTGTCCGAAGTTCTTACTGTTAGTACGCTCCTTTCAACAATTGTTTTCCAATTTTCGGCCAACAAATGTTGGATGACAGGCTAGTAAATTTTTGTCAAACAGCAGCTGCACGTCAGATTTTCGGATGGTCAGTACACAAATCCATCACACAAAGGTCGCAAGTACAAACACACATGCTTGGAATCAATGCTCATCAAACACGAAATTAGCAGAAGGAGCCGAAAGGGTGGCGCTCAAGAGCTGAAATTCCTCGTAGAACGTCACTACGTTCGTGTTTGTGGCACGGCAATTTGTATAACGTTAGTATGCAAGACAAGATCCTGGCACACGCCCTTTTGACAAATATCAGACGCTCGGTTGTCCAACAATCATACCGTGTGTACGAGGCTTTAGGGTGTCTGAAATACCCAACAAACAATACATTGTTTTGGATCAAAACTCCAGTGGGGAATCCTGCTGACAGCATAGTCATAGTTGTTAAGGACCTGGTGCCAGCTCCTTAACAACCAGCTATTTCCTGGTTTTAAGGACACGGCAGGTGCCGGCTCCTTGATAACCAGCTGAAATAAAATACATTTAACTATCGCATGCCTGGACCACTTCTTATTCTTCTAGCTGGTGCCTTAAAGCCTCCCATGTTTGACGAGGACATACCTGATCTTCATGTATGGAAAAAAATTAAGGAATTTTCTGTTCAACACCACCATGGATTGGAAATAGAAAGGCATTTATTTTTCAGGGTGCCATACTAAGTGTACTCAGGGGTCGTGTAATAAGCCAGACCACAAGGGGAGAGTGATCTGAAACACCATGTGGCATATACTGGATTTTAGTAAGTAGGGAGGCTATAGATGGGGAGCCGAAGTATAAATCTATTCTAGATATATGGGTCTTAGAAAAACATGAAAATTGCTTTTCACCCTGAAACCTATGGCACCATACGTCTATCCATCTTACCTCCTGAACAAAATGGGATAGTATGATTTGTTTTACTGCTGGCCCAGTAAGGGCAGTGGGGATTTCTATACAGGGAGGGGTCCAAATAGCAATTAAAATCTCCCAGGAGTAAAAGAGGAACATCAGGTTTGTCTGCCAAGTACAGAAATAGCATATGCAAGACCTCCCTAGAGAAAGGAGGCGGGATGTATATATTTGGTAATAAACAATAATTAGTATACAGACAGCAGTATATAAACACAAATCAACCAACACTATCGGTATGTTAATCAGATTCTTGAAAATCCAGTGTGTATCAGTACACTTACACCCCTGGAATAGGAAGTGTGAGTAGAGTGATATGCCCATCTGACCCAGGAATACCTCAAACAACGGAGGAAGTTCTCTGTGAAGTGGGATTTTTGGAGACCATAGATAGCTGGGTGGCATTTACGTAGGGAATTGGCAATCATAGGGGTTAACAACTCCCTGGACATTACAGGAAACTATTCGGACATCCGCCATAGTACTTGTACAAGTCCTATTGTCCCATATAATCTATATAAGTCAGATGGGGTAAGCAAACAGTGGTAAAAAGATTGTGAGTGTCCTCCCAAAGGGTGCTGAAGTACAGACAAGTTTGAGACAAGCAAAGATGAAAAAGAAGATCCAAGAAAAAGTTCAAAATTCAGGGTAGGCAGCACACAAGCAAATCTGAGAAACAAAGCTGGGGTTGAATAGCAATCCTAGAAAACAACAGCCTGGATAAGGATTAGCAAGGATTAGCAGGAGGGAGCTCAAAGAGAAACAAGAACGTTGCTCAGGCAATGGGAGATGATCTATAAAAGCAACCAGAACGACCCACACCTGAACTAGATGAAGTGAAGTCCCCTGCAAGACAGCAGAGTCTGCCAATGACCAAAGGAAGGTCACAGAAGATCAACCTGATGCTTAAGACAGGTATAGAAGAGACCACCACCAGGGGAGTTACCCAACTCAAAAGGGACACTAATCTTGCACCAGCAAGAGGCTATAAACAAAAACAAAAAACCCCACCAAAACAGATGGAATAAGATAACTACCCGACAAGCAAAAAAAAGCTCAAGGACAAATTACCAGGAAAATACAGGTTCCCAGAGAGAATACTGGACAAAAAAAAACAGGTCCACAGAAGGCAACCAGCTGGTCTAGAAGCAAAAAGCCCAAACCTTACACTTTCAACCCTTGGGATTCAGGGATAGAAGGTTCAAAGCTAAGAGTGAGGTTGCCTGACCAGACAAACAATCTCGCAAGGAGATATCCGAGGAAAGTGAGACGCCCTATATTTTAATATGCCAAAAGGATAGCCAAAAGATCCCCGAGGCTGGGAAAAGCCCACGGTAGCCAACCATAAAGTCAGCCTGACTGAATGAGGGAGGGAGGATGTGTGAGATGTAAGGGCAAGCAGAGAGAAGATATACCAGAACTCCAGAATGGTGCATAGAAACACCAGAAAAGCAAGAGATAGAGAAGGACCAATTCATCTAAACACCCAGAGATGTCTCTGGGGTCTGACAGAGAAACTCTGTAGGACATGCTTACTCTTATTAAAAAAAAATGGTTTCAAGTCATCTGGCCTGCCCAGATCCAATGAAGTATTCATAGCAATAGAGCATGGGGCAGGAACCTTAGCCAAACAGCTAAGGAAATGTACCTTATTAAGGGCAGACCCACAGAAGGAATCTAGAAAAACTTCAAGAGGCTGGGGATCAGACACGGGAGGAGGACTCTAGGTACTTTAGTCCCAAGAAGGCCTCTGGACATACATAAACCCCACCAGGGAATACCTGCAGCACAATCCCAGCATGTGTTGTCTACGGACAATCTGGCAAAAAAAAGGCCCTCCAGCAATGGTTTATTTCTGTTATGCAGGAGTTGTGGTGCACCCAATTGCTAAAACCCCTCCACCTGGAATGGAGACTACCAGTTCATGAGAACCAGGTGGCAATATATGGTCTCTAAGGCCTTGTTCACAATGGCATACGTAGATCTACACCCATTGTACAGCCATCTTTTACCATTCATGGGATGCACAGGTGTTCCGTGCATCTGCATGCAGGCAGCACCATTCGTGACAATGCACGGACACAGATGTTGCTCCCAATTTGACATTTGTATGGAAGAGGGTAGACCCCAAAATGGACACAATCTGCATTCAGAGACCTGCACCCACAAATACAGGCTTTCAATGGGCAACAATTACGCATCTAATTAACTGACTACAATACTTTTCACCAGGATGTACTGCATTGCTGGTGCTTGCCTGCTGAAATTCATTAGGATGTTAAATGCATGATGACATAGTACACCTGCCACTTTGCGAAGGGACCCCTTTATTCTTTGAATCAGAAGTCACTGTTAATGAACTACTGCTTTTCTCGGGTCTCCCCACCGCTTCGCTCATTAGTTATACTCAGAATTTGAAAGGCCTCCTAACTTGTGTACATTGTACATTGTAGTGTACATTGGCAGTGGTTGTACTGGTAGAAATGGGAACAGAGTGGCGTCAGACTGAGTGCAGGATAAATCATATATTTAATAAAAAACAAGTAGTAACTCTCAGGTTAAATTAGATAAGTTCAGTATCAGAACTCATCTAATTTAACCTGTGAGTTACTACTTGTTTTTATTAAATATACGATTTATACTGCACTCAGTCTGATGCCCCTCTGTTCCTATTTCTACGCAGAGTCCATCGCTTCACTCTAAGGGAGCTGTGCCTCCAGGTGCTAATCATACAAGATCTCGGATCATTCATGGACATTATGTTTTAACAAATGTTTTAATATTATGTGTGCTTACTCATACACACATTTTATGCATACCTTTATTCCAGTTGCTATATAATTTTATGTTATCACCACAACCGCTGTTTACCCCAGTGGTTGTACTATTACCTGATGACACTGGTACAGGTTGGTGATCAGGACACCGGGTACGGCTAACAATGGTACTAGATGGCACAGTACTGGTGTGATTGGTAATCAGGTTACTGATATTGGCTTATACAGGGACTGATAACACCATCAGTGTGGTGGTGATCAGAAACACTGTTGCTGGCTTACACTGGCTCTTCTGATACTGGTACTGGTGTGGCTAGTAATCAGAACACTGTTGCTGGCTTAAACATTCTGTTGATATTGGCACTGGTATTGCTAGGAATAAGGACAATGTTGCCGGCTTCACTATCTTTGTTGACACTGGAATGGGGGCCAATACAATCAGGAACTCTGTTGCTGGCTACTTTGGCTTGATGACACTAACACTGGTGTGGCCGTGATCAAGAACAATGTTACTGGAACGCTGTGGCTGGCTGCACTGGTCTGGTGTAATGGACACTGGTGTGGCTAGTGATGGGGGACACTTTGGCTGGATGCACTGGTCTGGTGACACCATTCTAATCTGGTAGCGATCAGGCACACTAGGGCTGGCTGCACTGGTCTGGTGACACCATTCTAATGTGGTAGCGATCAGGCACACTAGGGCTGGCTGCACTGGTCTGGTGACACAGTGATTGGTGTGGCTAGCAATCAGGGACACTGTGACTGGCTGCACTGGTCTGCTGACACTGTATTAGTGTGGCTAGCAATCAAGGATACTGTGGCTGGCTGTACTGGTCTGATGACACTGTGTACTGGTGAGGTTAGCGATCAGGAACAATATAAAAAAGAAGCTGCCAACACTCTCACGGCCAAAGAGTGATTGAGATGAAACAGAGCACTGGCTGCAAAACAGCTGTCTGGGCTATTTATGTACAGAAGGCAGACAACAAACTGTTAAAATATGTTGTAGGTAGAACATTACATAAAAGAACACAATTTCTGGGAATAAAAGAGAAACCAATAGAAAACAAATAGGAACGTTTTAGATACAGTAAGACAGAAAAGGAAAGCCTTTATATATCCAAGATTTAGTGTAGTGAATTGAATTTGACAAAAAAAAAAATCTAATGACAACTGTGAAAAGAAATCACATTAGAAAATACTGAAGTTGGACAAGCAGGTTGCTAATATTACATGAAATGTGTAACATTATTATCCTCACGCAGCAAAAACAACTAAACATTTATGAGTGCTTGCTAGCACAAATGCGCATTTCACACCTTTCCACACAAACAAATGAGCAAGCAATTAGAAAAACAGTTCAGCGCTCATCTTTCTATATACCTTATACCCTAGTCATATTGAATATCCCCCTACCTGTGCTTCAATAATTGAATGGTAATAATGATAAAATGCAAACAATAAATATCAACCTAAATTATGTGTATACTGACTCAACATTAAAGGACAAGTTCACCTTTAAAAAAAAAAAAATTATAAATGCAGGTAAAAAAAAAATGTGCATTTATAATTTTTTTTACTTGGAGCCTGGAAAGGATCAGCAGATCACGGATGCCGCGCAGGACGCCTGCCGACTTCTCAGTGTGTCTGCTCGTGCCTCAGGGGAGGCTGCAGCTGCAGGAACAGGTTACATATTTCCCCCCTAAATATGCGTTACATGTTCCAAAAGGTGAATTTATTCTTTAAAGTGACTGTAATGTCTTTTTTTAAACGACCTTAAAGCGGAGTTCCGCTCGTTTGTGTAGCTGCTGACGTTTAATAGACACTCACCTGTCCCGCAGTCCAGCGATGTGAGCTCCTGAAGCCTCGCTCCTCCACCCCATTCAAAGTGTGGGTACTCGGCTGCAACAGCTTGCGGCTTCACAGACGGGTGAGCGCTGCGCTCTCTTAGTGACCAGGCAATCTTCTGGGACCTGTGACGTGTCCCAGAAGAATGCAGAAAGGGAGGGAGAGAGGAGTCGTCGCCTAGGCACTGAGGAGATGAGAGCAGGAAGTGGGAGCTGGGTACCTGTCAAAACTAGGTACCCCCCCCCCCAAAAAATGACATGTCAAATGTGGCATGTAAGGGGGTGAGTAGTCCCCATGTTTTTCTTTGTTTCTGTTATAAATAATCTTTCGTCATAAATTTAGGCCAAAATGTTGATCAGTCCTGACTGACTCATTTCTTGAGGCCCTAAAATGCCAGGACAGCACAAATACTCCCCAAATGACCCCTTTTGGGGGGTATTTTTGCTGTCCTGGCATTTTAGGGCCTCAAAAAATAAGTTAGTCAGAGTCAGTCAGTAAACAGTCCAGGGTATGTAGTAAGTAGCATAGAGAGTTTTTTGAAGTTGTACTTTTTTCACATTATTTTGGAAAATTCAGTTTTTTTTTCACAAAATTGTAAATTTAACAAGTTATTTCTCACACAGCATAGGCATACTTGGAATTACGCCCAAAAACACATTCTGCTATGGGGATACCATATGTATGAGACTTTTTAACAGCCTAGGCACATAGAGGAGCCCAAAATCAAAGGAGTACCTTTTAAAACTTTCAAGGAGCATAAAGTTACACGTAAATTATGCATCTAATTTCCTGACTACCTATCACATTTTTGAAGGACCTGGAGCACACGGACAGTGGAAACACTCAGAAAATGACTCCACAAAGTATTTTCTAAGAGGCATGATATGTCTTTTGAATACATCCTTGTTTGCCACAAGTTTTTGGAAAACGCAGAAAAGAAAACTAAAATGTATATATTTTTTAACAGGGGCACAGTGAGTGGGTGGTGGCGATTAGGGACACTGACTGGTGAAAGTACATAACAAAAATTTTTTTACATTTTTTTTTCAAAGTTGTTCATTAATCAGATATTTCAAACACACATCATAGGCTTACAGCCCCTAGAATTACTCCCCCACAAAAAAATCTGCTACTCCTCCCAAGTATGGGGATACCCACATGTGTGAGACACGGCCTAGCCACACAGAGGGGCCCAAAATCCAAGGAGCACCTTCAAGCTTTTTAAGAGTCCTAATTTATACATCTTATTTCCTGACTAACTATCACATTTTTGGAGGCCCTGGAGCACCGGGACAATGGAAACACCCATAGGATGACCACATTTTGGAAAGCAAACACCCTAAGGTATTTTTGAAGAGGCATGGGGAGTATTTTGAAGACTTAATTTTTTGCCACAAGATTCTGGAAAATGTGGAATGAAAATGAAAATTAATTTACACAAAGTTGTAAATTTAAGACATTTACCACAAACAGCATGGGCATATTTAGAAATAAACCCCAAAACACATTCTGCTACCTGTTCACTGTCTGGACTGATTATGTACTTGACAATGTATCTTGTGTATCACACAAATCGACCAATTGTATTAAAAACCAATGTACTGTAATGGTCACCTCTATACGAGTGGTCAGGTATATAGCTTACTGTCAAGCAAACAAAAACCTCCTGCACTTGAAAGTGGTACTCACATGCTGCAGGCTTTTATTTCCTTAGTCCAATCCTGGCTTACACAGACATGTCACACTTTGCTGCCCTCTCGAGACTGGGTTAGTCTGGAAAAACTGTGGCCATAAAACAGAGTGCACCAGCCCAGTGCATTATCATCAGATATCCTTTATTGATAAAATTATGTAATAGGTCATATACTTACAATCCAACGTATGTACAAGCTTGTCATAATAAATCCAGCAACAGACCATCAGTACATCACATCATACAGAGAAACAATGTAGGTCCGAAAGGCTAAAGCGTTTCGAGGGACTTGCCCTCTTCCTTAGGGCCACTATAGCTTAGTGCATCATCACCTATAGCTGTCCCAGTTCCTATAAGCCAAGCAAGCCTAGCCTAGCCTACTGGTACGTGGCTGCCCCTTGGAATGACATGTTCACTGGCCAGGAAGTAAAGGAGGCTAAAGAAATGAATAAGAAAAGAGTTCCTTTGGTTCCAGGAGTGTCCACAGGGATGGGTGGGACTGGGTGTGTGTTTTGCACAAACATAGTCAGTCGGACGTGTAGCTGGGTCAGTTCAGGTGCAGGCAGGGACCTTTGCATATGGGCAAAGGATTCGTCTAGGCAACAGGCATAAACGTGGTCAATCAACAGGAAAATAAGAAACACTGATTCTAGCTACACTGGTCTTGCGGCACTGTGGCTTGTGTAGTGGTAATTAGAGAACTGTGATTGGCTGTACAATTCACAAGTGAGGTTGAGGGAAGGTAAAAACTTATGGTCGTGCAGTGGTTTTACCACCCCTCAACCGCTACCCTACTTAGCTGCAGAGGGTGGGGGGTGTACACCTACCATGGCTGCGATGCTTAGCTTTGCAGCTGTGCCAGGAATTATACCCCCTGTACGCATACTGATCGTGACCCATTCAAGTGAATGTGGTTGCTTGTGCGGGGTCCCTTCAGAAAACATTGCACAAGTCCTTATGGTGTGGCGGTGATCAGGGACACTGACTGGTGCGGCGGTGATCAGGGACACCGTGACTGGTGCGGCGGTGATCAGGGACACCGCAAGTGGTGCGGCGGTGATCAGGGACACCGCGACTGGTGCAGCGGTGATCAGGGACACCGCGACTGGTGCAGCGGTGATCAGGGACACCGCGACTGGTGCAGCGGTGATCAGGGACACCGCGACTGGTGCAGCGGTGATCAGGGACACCGCGACTGGTGCAGCGGTGATCAGGGACACCGCGACTGGTGCAGCGGTGATCAGGGACACCGCGACTGGTGCAGCGGTGATCAGGGACACCGCGACTGGTGCAGCGGTGATCAGGGACACCGCGACTGGTGCAGCGGTGATCAGGGACACCGCGACTGGTGTGACGGTGATCAGGGGCACCGTGACTGGTGCGGCGGTGATCAGGGACACCGTGACTGGTGCGGCAGTGATCAGGGATGTTGTAATATTGTGCTGTATGTGTACATACATATAATAATCTAATGTCCCACATAAATCGGCGAACATATTACAACATATAGTACTTACATCATCATAATAACTACTAAATTAATTATTCACCCAATATATTATATCACTACAAGGGACACCGTGACTGGTGCGGCGGTGAAAAGGGACACTACGACTGGTGTTTTTTTTTTGTAATGTATTTATTTTTTCATAGTTTTTTTTTACATACTGTCACCAGAGTAATGCTGTGTCACCATAGTGGCACTTCACTACACTGTGGAGGTGATCTGGATTTTTTACGCAGTGATTGCTTGTTACAATGATTGATCACTGAAACAACAATCGTTTTAACTGTCATGAATGGCTTTCATTCATGACAGCTTGCTTACTATTGTGGTTTCTGTGACTGGCTATAGCTATTACATTACAGGACTGCTGTGAATAGCCCTGTACTATGTGATTATTGTGATTGATCATAGAGATCACAACAGTAAGCAAGCTGTCATGAATGAAAGCCATTCAAGGCAGTTGTGTTTACATGTTTCTCGTGATTGCTGTGATTGGTCACAGCGATCACATAATACCTGGACCATTCAAAGTGGCCGAGAACCGAGACAAAGAGATCACAGGATAGCGCGCTGTTGTGCATCCCAGGATGGAACATCCATGGACAGCATCCCGGAACTGGAAAGCCACCACCCGGCCGTATTATTACAATATGGAGGGTGGAAAGTGGTAGAGTTAACAAACATGTTACACTTACTTGCTCCGTGGAATGGAATTATTATCTTTTTGGGCTATCATTTTTTAATAGGTTCACAAAAAGGAATTTTGATTTGTTTTCTTGGTGAAGTAACAATACACATTTTTATAGAGATCACAACTCTTATTTATGATTAATTGTATTAATATCTATTGATTAAAAGAGAAGTAAGGGTTTTCTTTTTTTTTTTTTACCTCGGTGGTTGGAGCATCAGACCGATGCTGCAGCTGTCGCCCAGCGTCTTTGTACCGAGAACCGTGTTACTGAACATTGCTCAGTTCTTACTCCTCCCCGAGCAGAGAAATGCAGCCTGTCAGTCAGCATCTCTCCTGCTGTGATCCTCCACGCTCATTGGAGCGATGAGCTGTAGAGGGGTGGAGAGCGGCCGTCTCAGCGTCTCGCTGAGATGCTGAAACTGCCATCAATCAAGTCAGCTGGCAGATACAGACTTGGGAAGTAGGGATGATGTGCTGCCTCGACTGATGGCAGTGACGTCAGTGGAGAGCGGACTTCAGACAGCTCTCTGCTGAAAACAGGTCACATGAGTGCAAAACCATGATATATTTCTGAGGGTGCCAACCCTTGGATTCACACCAGGAAACATAGGTCTTCCAAACTCTATAATATATAGTTCTGGAAGCTGGTTTCCTTGCATTGATTAAAGTTGAGATAACTGACCAGGAAAGCCCACGTTTCTTCAGAATGTCGTTTTCAATAGCCAAGCCGTTAAATTTAGGGTTCGTAAAGTAGGATGGAATATCGGCCCCTGTGAAAGCAGGTCTGGCCTTAGTGGAAGGGACCACAGATCCTCCACTGCCATCTTTACGATCTCAGCATACCATGACCTTCATACCATGACCATGCTGGTGCTGCCAGAATTACCGGTTTTCTTTCCAGCTTGATCCTGCAAAGAAGTCGAGGCAGCAATTGCATAGGGGGAAATGCATAGATCACTGAAAGCTGATCCCACAGTATCACCAACGCATCTGTTCTGCATGCGAATGGATCCTTTGTTGTGGACACAAACTTGACTGACTTTATGCTGTACTGGATGCTAGAAGATCTACGTCCGGAGTCCCCCATCCTTGACAAACAGCCCGAAACATGTAAGGGTGAATAGACCATTTCCCTGGGAATAATCTGCTGGCGGCACAAGTAGTGTGCGTGCCAATTCCCTATTCCCGGAATGAAGACTGCTGATGGGCAGAAAGAAATATTCCGTGCCCAAGTTAGAATATGTTCACCTCTCTCTGCGCTGAGAGATTCTTGGTGCCCCTTTTGGTGATTGATATAGGCCACAGCCGTGGCATTGATGGATTGGATCCTGTCAGGACAATCCCTTAACCTGGAAGTCCAGGCTTTTAGAGCCAGACGCACTGCCTGAATCTCTAGGATGTTGATGGGCAAGGCTCTTTCGGTTCTTGAACACTGTCCTTGGACAGTTGTCTGTTCTGTCATTACCACTTTCCAGATAAGTGGTCTGAAGGATTTACCCTTTAGGACATTCTTTAGTAACCACCAATTGAGGCTTTGAGACACCCTTGGGGACAGCCGCATTGGCAAGTCCAAAGCTTGGATTGTTTTGTTCCAAGCAAATTGAATACAGCTTTGCAACAGTCTTGACTCGAATGGAACTGGGCATAGGGAACTGCTTCAAATGAAGCCACCATCCTTTCTAACAACCTCATGCAATGGCGAATGGAGGGATCTCCTCTTGACCTGACCATCTGCATCAACTCTTTTGTAGAGTTTTTTTTTTGCCTAGGCAAGAAGACCCCTTTTCTGGGCTATATCTATGATCAGACCCAAATACTCCAGCTTTTTTAGCGATTTTAAGGGAGACTTCACTAGGCTGAGAATGCAACCCAGACTTTTCCAGGTAACTGGTTGTAATGAGTACACATTACTCCGAACACCGATTGGTCTATTAGCAATAGATTGTCTAGGTATGCCAAGACTGATTAAGCCCTGTGCCCTCGACCTGGTTAGAGGTGGGGCTAGCACGTTTGTGAACACTCAGAGTGCTGTACCTGGCCCGAAGAGCAAGGCTTTAAACGGAAATGCTGCTGTTCTACTTTGAACTGCAGAAACCTTTGGTAAGCGGGAAATATATGGACATGCAGATATGCATCCCTGATGCCAATAGGCGCCAGAAGCTTTCCTCCGTGTAGGATAGAAACTACTGACATGATCGACTCAGAGAGATCAGCTGACTCCACTAGAGGTAGCTTGAAAGAGGCACGAATCATTTCTCTAAGAGATTTGTACCAGCAATTTCTCAGACTGCGAGGCTGAAAAAAGGTTCTAACTCTAGTTGTCTCCTCCACAGAGGAATACTCGGTTTGCCCTTCTTCCTGATTACCTGAGGGTAAAACCCTTCATCCTCTACCCACTGTTCCCTTGATAAGGGATCTAAGGTGGGGAGGGGGATCTAACACGTTTCCCATCCTTGGATAGCGGATGCGATTAAAGTCGCTAATTTTCCTTCTAGGCCCTGCAGGGCGGAGGAAAAACGCATTTTCAATCATGTATACAGGGGCTGAATGTTTTCTCCTCTTAGGTATGAACAGTACTCATTGGAAATCATGCCTTAGAGTCTGACGGTGGAGGCCGTCACCGCTGCCTAGAGGCAGCTGCCCTTGTACAGGGGAAGGAGTCCGTTTAAATAAAAGGACGTTTATACCTTCTTTTGGACAAAAGAGCTTTCCTGCTAGAAAACATTTGGATGTATTTCACCAATTCTTCCCCACATAAAACGGGAAACTAACTAGTCAGACGGCCTTTGTAAGATGTTTCGGCTGACCAATCTTTTAACCACAGGGTCCTAAGCATGTGTTTTAGCACAAGCGCAAGGCGGGACACCTGGTGGATAGAGTCTTTTATTATCAGTTGAATCCGTAAGCATTTGAGCGTTGTCAACAGGACAAGACAAATTTTTTATTCACAGAGAAGATAGCGGCGTCAAATGACGGTATACCCCACATATTTGTAATTTTTTTCCTTCATAGGATAAAGTCTTGAAAACTTTTTAGGAGGGAAAAAATGTTTATCTGGGTGACCTCACTCAGAATATATGAGCTTTCCAGCAAGAAATAAACAGCAAAGCATGCGCAGCTTGAGGAGGCTTCAGTGAACCCAAACTAGACGTGGGTTTCTCAACTGGTTCAGATACGGGTAACTTAAATGTGCAGCGGACCTTTTCAGTAAGAGACTGCACCAGCAATTTCTCAGCTTGTGAAGATAACATTTCCCCTTTCCCAGAGTTCTTCTGTTTGAGCATCCTGGGTAGAAGGGGATCTATTGCGCTTTCTTCCACTTAGTGAAGATGCGATCAAGGCCATCAGTCTTTCCTCTAATCCGTTTATGGTTGACGAGAAAAAACTTCTTGAGTAATGTATACAGGGACTGAAATGCCAGCAGCAGATGTAGCCCCTGACCCCGATGGCTCATCCTTACCAGTCTCTCTAGGTTCTTCAGGAGGAAATGGTGCTGCAGAGGGGGGGGTCCTAAGAGCCTGAGGGAGATCCCCTTGAGCCCTTATTCTCTGGGTACCTGTACCTCTTTTGCCCATAGTGCCAAGCACAAAAGCAGGGGTCCTACCAGAAATGCACTCACTGCTGAGCAAATAGTCCAGCAACTGCTGCTGCTATCACGGCACAGTCTGGTGCTAAGTAAATGTTACCTGGGAATGCCTGTGTCAGCCACACTCACATGCCATCCATCTGCTCCGTGTCCCTCCTTCAGCTGTGCACCTGAAAAAGAGTGCACCTTATAGCTTTGCATAGCCGTGTTGTGGGCGTTTAAACCACGCCGATGTTGCACTAATGCTCCGCTCCCCTCCCTCTTTCAACCACCCTTTCCACCCCCCTGTCTTTAAACAAGACCTGCTTTTCCTGCGTGAGCCGAGGGCTCCGATCCTGTCGGATCGCACATGGAGGGGAGGCTGGGGTGGAGGAGAGAGGAGGGCTGGTGAATGAAGAGCCACCTTAATGGCGGCGGTGGTGGTGAGACCACCGACTGCCCTATGGCCTCTTAGCCCAAAGGGAGCTGTGGGGGGATACTCCTGAAGAAAGAACCCCCTTCCCACATCCTACCTGGAGCATTGGCTAAGAGGAAGCGTGCAGCATTATCACAAAGACGAGACAGACAAGCATGGAATCAGGTACGTGCTCTTGACAGCCCCCGGTGGCGACTTTAGACATAGCAACATTTTACTTAAAGGAGAAAAAAAACATAAAAAATTAGAAAAATTCCTTAGGAATCTCCCTTACCTTATCCAGCCACAGGGTTCTGTGGTAACAGACCCAATCTTCACCTCTCATGGTGGGCTCCATTTGAGAAACCTTCAGGGACTAGGGCCTCCTTTGAAAAGGGGGATCCTAGCTCTGGGCCTGTAAAGCACCCTGCTAGGGGATATGGCTGAAAAAACCAAATACTGGATACCAGGGTCCATCTCTCTAAAAAGAGAAACATTACAGGCAGAACCTCGTTTTAGACACGAGGCCTGGGTACCATTCAATTTGGCCTAGAAAAAGCACTTTGAATGGATCCGGTTGCATGACTTGCCCCGGTAAGGAATATTCCAGCGGAGCTCAGCACAGCACATCTTCACTCGTGACCAACACCTAAGACACTGGCAAAAAAACTTATGTGCTCCTGGAAGGAGGAGGAGTTATATAGGGAGTCAACTTCCTTAATCAGGGTTTACCGGTGTCAACACCTGAAGGTGGCCTATAACTCATTAAGTAAATACTTAAGGCTCTGTGTCCTATGATGTACGATAAAGAAATACAAGGATTCCTGAGAATTGTAAAGTAGTTCTCAACCCGACTATTATGTCTCGGAAAAGGGACACGAAGTCCTCGTACTGCTTCAGAAACACAGCACTGTATGTAGTTAGTCTACATGAATGTTATACAATGCTGACAGTGGGCACATACATTAGTGAAGAAAATAGTTTGTTTGGACCAGCTTGGCTGAAATGAACATTTAAAGTTAAATCAAACCTGGTGCTCAGCTCTAAATAAATATTTTGTATCTGCTTTTTAATAAAATAGTTGGTAATGCAAGATAATAAGGGAAAGCTAACCAAAGTTCCCCATTTAGTGTTATTTACCCAAATTAGGGAACTGTGCAGTCACAAATAAAGCTAGATTAAAGGCTTGGCCCAAGTGTCATCGACGCTAACCTAGGCATGTAGTGTAACATACCAAGTTAGCAGCAGGGCAGCATAGACACTGTGGGAAGATGGGGTTATGCCCCTTTTCCAAGGATCCCAAAATGCCACCAAGTCGCTTAGGGATATATATCAGGTGCCAGGACAGGGGCTTCTTTCATCTTAAGCCTGCTGAGGGAGTCACAGCCATTTCCCAGAAGGGTTGCCACAGGCTGAGTTGACGCCATGAGTGTAAGTGTCTTTCTATGTTAGCATGTGCTGCCAGACTGCGACCTTTTTGGTCACAGCCAGCGGCAACATTTCTCCACAGTCCTCTTTTTTGCAATTCAGGCCATTTTTTTCCCCTTGTGTCACTCTCACACTCCTGCGTGGGCCTGGGGTGTCTTATGCACCTGTGTAGCTTTAATCTCGATGGGGACTTACTGCACAGGTGCACGCCAGGCACAGAAAAGTGCTCCTGCACTACCTGCGTCCTCCAGCTACAGGGCACAGTGATTCTTGGATGCTCTGAGCTCGTTCTGCCTACAGTAACTGGTCACAGAAGACATAACCTTTTCATAAACAGGTCATGAGTATCCCTAATTGCAGATCATAGAAAAAGGGGTAATGGGTCAGCAGTCCTTGCCAGCTCACACTCCGCTAACGGCTCGGGGGAGGGGGATAGTTGCAGAGTGCTGATCAATGCCCCCAATCTGAGTAGCCACTTTCTCAGAGACCTATCCTTTGCTTCTTCTGGCACTGACCCCTTCATCCTGTCAATCGAAAAAGGAATTCTAATCCACCATATCTGATTTTATGGGAAGGCTGTCCATTCTGTGTTAAAGGCCTAAGATGGTAGGGCATGCAAGTCAGCCACCCTCGGTCTCTCCTCCAAAGCCCATCTTTGATTCTCTACTTGCAAATCATGTTCCCTGAAAAGGAGGAGGAATCAGACACTGAGGGCACTGCTCAAAAGGATACCCAGTCTACTGATATTCCTCCCAAGCTGAAGCATACTCTCTCTGTCCCTATTAACACAGTACGCTCTTGTCTCTATGATCTGGAGCAGCCTGTGTTGTCCTGGCCAAAGGTCACCAGTTGTCTAGGTGGATGTCTAAGCCTGCCAAGTTTAGGAACAAGTCTTCTTCACGATGAGGGGGTACCCCTGCTTGTCAGAGTGGTGAGAATGAATTAGTCCCTAGTGGGAGAACACAGTGATTACTACTAGCGGCTATAGCCACTGGCAATAATTGTATGCTAAAAATCCGACATGCTGGCTGTGCCCAAGTCCATCAATGGTGTTGATAGACTGAATCTCGGCCGGTCCTTTGAAATCCTTGAAATCTATAGCTGATAAATGTAGTTTTTCCAACACAAAATATGAAAAATGGTATAAGAGATTAGATGTGTTCCAATCAAAAGTTTTAACTGTCCAAAAATTAATAATAGACTGCCTCTTACATGTAATTAAAATTCAGACAGTGTTTTAATATGGGTTGATAAAATGTCCCATGCACATTAGGATCCCCACCATAGCGCTGAAACACAACTTCTCACAAATGAAAGGATAAGTAATCCATATGTCTCAATGACCTCTAGTCACTAGGTAAATTGAGATATTAAATTCAGAGTCAAGAAGTTCTATAGACACACAATCGGGAACAGTTCAAGTATAGTTGCATGCATGTAATCCATGGATTTAAACTCTTGACAGTGATGCGCTGGGTATAAAATCAGTGCACCTCATGCAGTGGTGTCTCACACAATAGATGATAAGCATCCCTGGCCATCAACAAGTGTAACTCGCGGTGTATCAAACAACAAGTTGAACAGCAGAGGAGCTGAAAGATAATGATCGGTCCATGGGTGGCTCGTTCTCATAGGGCAAGACACACAGCCCTTAAGTATGAACAATGTCATGTTCCAATCATTTCCAGCTCACAAAAAACATGCATCCCGATGTTATAATCAATCATCACGGTAGGAACATCTTATTATTCAAAAACAAAAAAAGTAGGTCTAGAAGCAAGAACTTGGCATCTAATAACTTCTGTGCTCATTTTAAAAGATGCTTTTAAATCCAGGAAATGAGGCTGCAGTCTAAACAAGTCTAAATCCCATGGATGAATTGAGACCCATATGGAGGATTCAATTTATTTGCTGATCCAAGAAATGAAATGATTTGTGTATGACATCCCGCTGACAAACCTTCAACTGGTGCCATGATTGCTAATAGAATTGCTGTTTTTACCATTAGGGGACCTGGCGTGACGCCCTCCTCTATTTTTTGGTGTGAAAAACCTGAATTATGGATATAAAAGTTTATTTTGGCACTCAATATTTTTGTAGGCATCACAGTGAGGGGAAAAACAGATTACACACTGAACAATGTTCAAACTAGTTACACTTTGAAAAAAAATGCATTCTACAACTGGGGTAACTGTCAATCTGTATTGAAAAGAAAAAAAAAAGTTTTAAATATAGCAGACCAAATGACAAAGCTTTGTGCTCATTTAAAAAGGCACTGTCACCAACTTAAACTTTTGCAGGTAAAAGCACATAAAAGTCAAATACAGTAAAACCTGGGTTTGAGAGTAACTTGGTTTGGGAACCTTTTGCAAGAAAAGCAAAATTTTAAAATAATAAGCAAAGTCTTGATATACAGGTAGCGTCATGTCACAACTGAGTAGAAAACAGAACAGAGGCACCTCTAAGTGTAAGCAAGTGTAACTTGTCTAGTCTAAGGCCCCTTTCACACTGGGTCGGTGGGGGCGTCGGCGGTAAAACAGCGCTATTTTTAGCGCTGTTTTACCGTCGTTTTTGCAGCTGTATTCGTCCGCTAGCGGTGCGGTTTTAACCCGCGCTGGCGGCCAAAAAAGGGTTAAAACCGCCCCAGTGTGAAAGGGGCCTAAGTGTAGCAATATGATTACATTTAATGAAGGTACAACATTTAGCAACTCACATGGTTGATGATTAAAACAGGCACATCTAAGTATGCAGACATCCGGGGTAAAGCTGTCCACATAGACCATCCTCCACACCACCATCAACGTCATCCCTTCCATGCTGCATGCTCGCTTTCAAATCGCTCTACTGCAGGGTAGTCTTCCTGGTCACGATTGCAGACTGACAGCAGTGAGAGCCGGCGGTGCAGAGGACGGTCTATGTGGACAACTTTATCCTGGATGCATACTTAGATGTGCCTCTTTTAATCATCAACCATGCGAGCTGCTAAATGTTTTACCTTCATTAAATGTAACCATATTGCTACACTTAGAGGCGCCTCTCTTCTCTTTTATACTCTGTAGCTCCTGCTGGATTTTGCTTCTAATCCCCTTGTAGAGGCGGCCATTTGTGGATGGACATTACTATAATCTTTTTATATGGACTATAAACTGAAGGACTTATTAATAAATGGTTGTGGAATAAATTATCTGAGTTTCAATTATTTCTTATGGGGAAATTCACATTGATATACAAGTGCTTTGGTTTACAAGCATGTTTCCGGAACAAATTATGCTCCCAATCCAAGGTTTTACTGTATTTTACATGCTTACTTGCAGTGCCTTTTCTTTGCATAAATTAATTTTTATTCATTTGCAATGTGCCTTTAACCACTTAGAGGAGGTCCACGCACCCCTTTAAAAATTAAAAGTCAGCAGCTAACATTAGGACACTTACCTGTGCTGGAGTCCAGCGATGTTGGCACCGCAGGCAAGCTTCGGATCGGCTGGTCGGGTGCTGCCATGGCCATTGCTACTAAGGGAACCCAGCAGTGTAACCTTTCAGCTTAAAGGCCGGGTCCCTACTGTGCATGGGCGAAGCACGCTGCGCTCTTTCACTGGCTGGCAGAAAAGGAGGGAGGACGACTGAGGAGGGGAACAGAGCTGCCGACGTAGATCGCCACGGCCTGGTCCCCCAGAGGTGGGGACAGGATACCTGTCAAAGACAGGTATCTGCTCCCCCCTCCCCCCGAAAAAAGAGCCAAATGTGGCACCGGAGGGGGGAGGAATCAGATGAGCAGAAGTTCCACTTTTTGGGTGGAACTCTGCTTTAAGGATGGGAAGATTTGCCCCTTAATGACTAGGCCATTTTTTGCAATATGCCACTGCAACGCTTTTAACCACTTCAGTACCGGCGTATTGTCATATGACGTCCTGGGATGGGATCTCCCATCCTGGGTGGGCGTCATATGACGTCCTGGGATTCCTGGCTGCCTAGGGGGCGCGTGCGCGCCGCCGGGAGCGCGCGCGCCCGCCGCGTTGCTCGGGACCCAGTGCGTGTGCCCGGCGGCCGCGATGTCCGCCGGGCACCCGCGATTGCCCGTTAACCGGGCCGGCATGTGGATCTGTGTGTGTAAACACACAGATCCACAGCCTGTCAGCTCTGAGGAGAGCGATCTGTGTTCCCAGAATGGAGGAACACTGATCGGTCTCCTCCCCTTGAGCGTCCCCTCCCCCTTCAGTTAGTAATCACTTCCTAGGAAACATATTAACCCCTCCCCGCCCCCTAGTGATTAACCCCTTCACTGCCTGTCACATTTACACAGTAATCAATGCAATTTTATAGCATTGATCGCTGTATAAATGTGAATGGTCCCAAAAATGTGTCAAAAGTGTCCGATGTGTCCGCCATAATGTCGCAGTCACGAAAAAAAATCGTGATCGCCGCTAAAAAAATACATACTTTTTTTTTTTTTTAAATGCCATAAATCTATCCCCTATTTTGTAGACGCTATAACTTTTGCGCAAACCAATCAATATACGCTTATTGCGATTTTTTACCAAAAATATGTAGAAGAATACGTATCGGCCGAAACTGAGGAAAAAATTAGTTCTTTTTTTTAAAAAATTGGGATATTTACTATAGCGAAAAGTAAAAAATATTGTGTTTTTTTCAAAATTGCCGCTCTTCTTTTGTTTATAGCGCAAAAAATAAAAAACGCCGAGGCGATCAAATACCACCAAAAGAAAGCTCTATTTGTGGTGAAAAAAGGACGTCAATTTTTTATGGGTACGACCGCGCAATTGACGTTTAAAATGCGACAGCGCTGAAAACTAAAAATTGGCCGGGAAGGAAGGGGGTGAAATTGCCCTGTATTGAACCGGTTAATGACAATTGCGCGGTCATGCGATGCTGTACCCAAAAAAAAAAATTCATGCCCCTTTTTTTCCCCACAAGTAGAGCTTTCTTTTGGTGGTATTTGATCACCTCAGCGGTTTTGATTTTTTGCGCTATAAACAAAAAAAGAGCGAACATTTTGAAAAAACCCAATATTTTTTACTTTTTGCTATAATAAATATCCAAAAAAAAAAAAAAAACACTAAATTTTTTCATCAGTTTAGGCCAATATGTATTCTTCTACATATTTTTGATAAAAAAATTGCAATAAGTGTATATTGATTGCGCAAAAGTTACAGCGTCTACAAAATAGGGAATATATTTATGGCATTTTTTTTTATTAACTTTTTTTTTTTTTTTTACTAGTAATGGCGGTGAGTAGAGTTTTTAGCCAGACTGCAACATTGCGGCAGGCAATTCAGACACTTGACACTTTTTTGGGACCATTGACATTTTTACAGCGATCAGAGCAAAAAATAGCCACTGATTACTGTATAAATGTCACTGGCAGGGAAGGGGTTAACACTAGGAGGCGATCAAGGGGTTAAGTGTGTTCTAGGGAGGTGTTTCTAACTGTGGGGGCAGTGTACTGATAGAGAGTAGAGAGAGATCACTGTTCCTGATCACTAGGATCTCTCTCTACTTGCCTGACAGAATGGGGATCCGTCTGTTTACATTGACAGATCCCCATTCTGGCTCTCTAAGGAGCGATTGGACATTGCGGCTGTCGGCTACGTGTCTTGGTTCCGGCAACGCACCGCGGCCCCTAGAGCCCTTAATGCTGGTCTGCAAGTAGCTAAATTTGTTAGAAAATTTGACTAGTCAATTCCTTGGCACACCGCCCCTTTTTTGAACATCATGGCTCTCTGTTCTTCTGAGAGTGTCTAATTACTCCCTATGCTGGTCCAGCTCCTTTGCCCCTCCCCTTAAAGTACAACTAAAGGCAAAACTTTTTTTTTAGTCTTGGATAGAGTGAAGATGGATTAGAACATCTGTCAGTGTTTATTGCGGTCTGTGCACCCATTAGGGAGATTCTTTGTCTTACTGCACCCAAATTGGGTGTCCCTTTAGAAAGGGGGTCCAGTGCTGGAGGAACAGCCTGACAGCTCTAAGATCCAAGATGCTGATGGGAAGTTTTGTCTCCTTCCTTGGCCATGTTTCTGTCAGGGCTGGGCTCAGCCCTTCCTTCTCAAAGCTGGCCGCTCAGCTGTCGGCTAATAGCCAGCTTCTCTCTCTCTACAGTGACTCACCTGTTGATGATATCCTGCTCGTCAGTCCTGCCTACTAAAGCCATCCAATCAAGATGATCTCTGCCTTCGCCTTGGTCACATCTCTAGAGACGCTCTCCTGTGTTCCTGTTAAAGACTTGCTTGGCTGACATACCTTCTGGCTCCAGATCCTGCTTGCTTTTCTACTATGCTCATTTCTGGCTCCCTGACATTTTGGCTCGTCTGACTATCTGTTCCTGTTCCTGAATTCTGGCTGTGTTTTGACTATGTTTACTCTGTTTACCTTTTTTTATTATTATTAAACAAATGTGATTTAACTATACTTCTGTCTCAGTCTGATTCATGGTTGCTGACAGTTTCTTGAACTAACAAGGAGTAGAAAATTCCTCTCCAACTTCATTTGCATCTGTTATAAAAACATTCAAAATTGCAGGGAAGGAAGAATTTTCCTTAATTAAAGAGTTAAAGTGGTGATTCACCAGGACAAGGAATTTCTAGTTTGGGGGGATAGAAGCATGGATAGATCGAGGGAAAGAGCCTGCTTTTTCCATGCTGATAGAGTGTTTAGTTGGAGAGTTATGGAATGGGCAATGGGTACTGCCTCAAAGAGCCAACCAATAAACCCAGAACTCTCATGGAGAATTTCAGTGGGAATTCTCTTAAATCTCAAAGATCCTTCCTTTCCTGGAATCAAGACTTTTGTCTGAGATGAAGTCCAGATACTCTAGGTGAATGGAAGGGTAGAGAGACAATATTTTTTAAGCTGATCACCCAGCCAAAGGCTTGAAGCCTTTGAATTGCTCTTTGGACATTTGCTGAGAGTTGCAAGGGAGATGAATCCTACAGTAAATGGTCATCTAGATAAGCCTGTCACGTGGAGTTCTGAGAAGGGCAATCAAGTTGCTCAGATTTTTGTAAACACCCTTGGAGCAGAGCAGAGCTCAACTCAACTCAAAGTGGTTGTCTGTCACTGCAACGCGTAGACATTGCTGATGTGTAGGGTAAATGATAACGTGTAGATATGCATCTTGGATGTCCACGGATGCCTTGTGTTCCCCTTTGACTTATACTTAGAATGCATAGGAAATTATTGAGAGATTTTAAGTCCAGCACAGAATTAATACCTCTGTTAAGCTTTGGTACCGTGAACAGGTTTGAGTAGAATCCCTTTAACCTGTCTTGTGGACACAGCAGCTCCAATGGGGGTCTGGGCAGACATGTCTGTGATGAGCTCCTGCCCTCCTGAAACACATCCATAATTCTTCTCCCCAGCAACCCTGCCTCGCTCTCTCCACAGACCCCAGAGTCCCCCTAGCACTCGGTGAGCCGCCTGGGGCTGTTAGTGCGGCGCTCCTCTGTGATCCAGCCGCCTGAGGGACAGTCTGCGGCATCGGCCTTACCACAGAGAGTAGCAGCCATCCTGTTCCACCCGGCTGCAGAGCCAATGCTGTCTCCTGGCTCTCGTGCGCACAGCTCTCTCCCCGCACAAACACCGGAGCTATCCAGCCTGCCATCCGCTGCCTACAGCCCTCCTGGTGCCGCTCCTGTATGCCAGCCTCAAGGGGTATTGAGGTTCCAGCAAGTAAGTGGCGGCCATCTTGCTATGAATGAAGCCCACCATTAAGTTTTTCTATTTTTCTTTTCTTCTTTGCTCTCCACCATGGCCCATAAGGTGATATCTCACATTTGACTAAAACTGTGTTCGTACAATGTAAATGGACTCAATGTACCCTCTAAGCGAGGACAAATCCTCTATCAAATGAATAAGAGCCAAGTTTATGTACTCCTCCAACAGGAGACACACTTTCAATCTGCCGTCACTCTTTCCTGTTCCAACAGATATTTCAACAGATGGTTCCATGGTACCAATCCGTCCCAGAAAACTAAGGTAAGAGTATCTATTAAACTAAGAGTATCTATTGCTTTTCACAAAACACTCCCCATTGAATTGCTTGATCATCTCTCAGACCCTCTGGGAAGGTATGCCTTTGTAAAATTTTCGCTGTGGGGTGTTAAATTTACGGTAGATAACATTTACTTACCAAATGTCAACCAAGGCCCAACAGCTTTACAGTATCTGAAGATTCTTTCTAAGTTCATGGAGGGTAAGCTCATCCTGGGTGGAGATTTTAATACCCCTCTGGAGCCACTACTGAACTCCTCCACCTCATGATCACGTATTTCATTCCCCAAATTGAGGGCTTTGAAACGCGCACTTTACGATTTGCATCTTGTAGATGTTTGTAACCCAAGTCTCATGAATACACGCACTTCTCAGGTACATCAGACCCTATAGTCGCATTGACCAATCTCGAGTGACCACAGCTGTCTGGATTGGTCTCCTGAGTGTGGAATAGACTATGATCTGGTCGGACCACTCCCCTATATATTTGACGTTCTCGCTCCCCTCCACACCGGTGAAGGATTGGACATGGCATTTGAACGACTCGTTGCTGGCAAATTCGGAATGTGTTACACGTATATCAGAGACAATTACTAACTTTTTTGGGGACCACGCACAGGATACCACGTAATTTCCCATCCAATGGGAGGCATTAAAGGCAGTGTTATGTGGAACCTTTATTCAATTAGGAACTCGCCTGAAAAGGGAACGCTCGGCCGCTATAGTGGCTGCAATTCAAAAAGCTCAGAAACTTGGACACTGAGTATAAGCGTTACCCAATATTAGAAATGCTCACGGAGGTTTCCAATGGCCGATCTCAACTCAGGGCACTGTATGAGACCTCTGTGCGTACATTTGGGGAACAGCTCGCTTTCCACCAATATAAATTCCAAGACAAATGTGGCAGATCACTGGCACGCTCCCTACACCTGAAAAGTGTCCTCTACTTTTATCTCCCATATCCAGGGACCGCATAGAGAACCAATCTCCTCATCTTCTAAGATAGCACAGGCGTTTAGGGATTTTTACCAATCCCTGTACAATAAACCTGTGGCTCAGTCACCAGGTTCCCCTCCTACTCCTGAGGAGAACAAGTTCTCTTATGTCATGGAAACTGCGCTCCCCACTTTGGATGAGGAAGCCGTTAACGAACTTGAAACACCACTTACAGAAGATGAGGTTGCGAGAGCCATTGCAGGTACACCAACTGGCAAGAGCCCAGGGCCGGACGGCTTTACTCCTAAGTTTTATAAACTTTTTGCTTCCCTTCTTATTCCCTTCCTCACTAAAGTGTTCAACTCTGTGTCAGAGGGCTCGGTGTTCCCTCCACAAACACTCAAAGCTCATATATCCCTTATCCCAAAACCGGAGAAGGCCCCAAATTTATGTGCGAATTATAGGCCAATATCTTTGATCGGGGTTGATTTGAAGATCTTCCCTAAAGTGTTGGCCAACAGATTACAACCGATGTCGCCCAGTTTGATCCACTTAGATCAAGTGGGATTTGTGAGTGGCCGTGAAGCAAGGGATAACACCCTGAAAACCCTTCTTTTAGCCGACTATGCCCAAACCCACGATATTCCTTTATGCCTTTTAACGGTCGATGCAGAGAAAGCATTCGACCGGGTGGATTGGCATTTCCTTTGAATGCCTTTGCAACAAATAGGAGTGGGAGCTCACATGATCTCAAAAATAATGTCCCTCTACCTGCTAGGATTGGATTGAACGGCTCTCTGCCGGCGGCATTCTCTATCTATAATGGAACACAACAAGGGTGCCCCCCTGTCCCCCCTCCAATATGTTTTCACTATGAAACATTTAGCTATTGCTCTATGAAACAATCTCTCTGTGCAAGGAATAACGGTCGGGCCCACCCATACCAAACTTGCACTATTCGCAGACGATCTGCTCCTATTTGTGACGCACCCACACTCGTCCCTGCCCTCAGTGCTGCAGGTATTCCAGAAATTTGGGGGCAGTCAGTAATTTCAAAGTGAACTACAGTAAGCCGGAAATCCTCAATATCTCTCTACCAAAGTCGGACCTACAAAGACTCTCAACTGCCTTTTCTTTTAAAATGGGTTCCACCTCCACCCGATACCTTGGTATTCAAATACCGGCAGATGCATCCCAGCTCTTTTTCAGGAATTTTACTCCCTTACTCCTTAGAACCCAAGCCGATCTATCTACGTATGCATCCATGGCTTGGTAGGGTAAACACTTTGAAAATGGATATTCTCCCCCGGTTTGTGTACCTATTCCAGACAATTCCTATATACATACATAATTCCTATTTTCGGAAATTGAGACAGCTGTTTTCTAAATTCATTTGGAATGCAGCCTGTCCCAGAACTCGATACGGAACGTTATCTCTTCCAGAAGCTAGAGGTGGAGCTGGAACCCCAGATGCTTTTCTGTACCACAAGGCAGTGATACTCACTTGCATACTAGACTGGTTTCACAACTGTACAACTAAGTTTTGGGTTCACTTGGAAAGTCATATGAACTCATTGAACTCTCAGTTCTTCCATAGACCATACCCACACATCATAGGGGTCTATACCCTCTCTGTGACCTTACTAGTCAAACGATCCAAATTTGGAATCGCTTGTTATCTAGGGGGAACATGTCCATTCTTTCAGGGCCTATGACTCTCTTGTTTGGGACTCCGGCCTTCCCAATGGATGTATATGTAACTAACTTTGGACCATGGCAAAAAGAAGATCATAGGAGGCTTGCCCAGGTTCTCTGAGCATACCCCACATTAGGGCCAGATGCCCCTTCCGAATTTCTCTCTCATTACCCTATGCAGTGGCTCCAGAGACAGCAATTAACTTCCTATATCCAAACCTTCCCATCCGTATCACATATATTAGTTGAACCAACAGGATTCAAAGATATGCTTCTCCAAGCCGACCCTCCAACGCACGTGGTATCTCAGCTCTATTCCTTAATGCTGAATGCTTTTTACCCTGATCTCCCACCCTATACGCGGGCCTGGGAAGAAGAATTACAACACTCCATCTCCCTTATTGACTGACAAAAATGTTTCATCCTGACGCACAAACTCTCTAGCCACTAAATCTCAAGAAAAAGGGTTCAAAGTGGTGACGAGATGGTATAGATGCCCTTCAACTATACATCATTTCAACTTGACAACTCCTGATACCTGCTGGCGGTGTCTAAGCTCCAGGGGTACCATGCTCCACGTTTGGTGAGATTGCCCTCCCATACAGATATTCTGACAACAGATCTTACAACTATACTCCAAACTGATGGCGACCTCTCTCTCTCCTACACCTGAGGTTGCTCTATTTACCATGCTCCCGGGAACATTCAAGTCCATTAAAAAAACATGTATTGCGTCACTTTTTGGCCACGGCCAGAATAGTGATTCCATGGCAGGGGTCTCAAACTTGCGGCCCTCCAGCTTTTGCAAAACTACAAGTCCCATGTGGCCTTTGCAAGGCTCACAGTTACAAGCATGACTCCCACAGGCAGAGGCATGATGGGACTTGTAGTTTTGCAACAGCTGGAAGGCCACCAGTTGAGACCCCTGTTCCATGGTACTGGCGATCGATCACTGTACCTTCCCGGGGGAGTGGGCTACTGAAGTAGACCGTATTAGGGACCTTGAACATCTGTTGGCTGAGGAAGCTAATAAGGAAGAACAGTTCTCTCTCACTTGGAAATGATGGTTGATGTTCTACTTGTGGGACTTCATCTCCTGGGCAGAGGGTGACCTAGGCAACACCACCTCATGACCATGGTGGAGCAATCCCTGTTCCTAATCTTTCTGCTTCCCCTGCTTTATCCTAATACCTTCTCCTCTATGTACAATTGTATCATTCAGAATCCATGAAACGCTTACTCCTGATACATAATATGACTCTTACAACTAACTTCTTCACGACATAACAGGTTTCTAGAATAAGCTTGGATGCAGTAATACATGATGTATACATATAATTTTCCCACCTGAAATGTGAGGGTCTTGTATTTCTTCATGTTATGCCTCAATATGATGCTCTAACTGTTTTTTTTTTTTGATACACATATTAAACATGATACAATAATATATTTTTGGCCTTGCAGGAGTTTTTGTCTGCCCTTAATGCCAATCATATTGGTATAAAATTGAACTACGAGATCAGTCAGAGCACTATCAACTTTCTTGATTTAAATATTTCGGTGGGCGGGGACAAGTTAGTCACGTCCACATGCTTTAAAGAAACGGATAGGAACTCATTCATACCAGTTGACAGTTGTCATTACCGCCCTTGGCTTGAGTCAGTCCCGAAAAGTCAGTATCTTCGAATTAAGAGGAACTGTTCCAGTCAATCTGAATTTCTTGCACAGGCAGAGGTTCTTACAGAAAGGTTCTCCTAAAAGGGATATTCAAAAGATTCCCTTGAAAAAATATTAAATATTGTGCAGCAGGTCAATAGGGATGACCTGTTAGTTAAAAGAGGCCCCCGTCTTGGGGATAATTTCACGTCGGGTGTGCCTTTTGTGACGTCTTTCTCTTTACAACACAACAATATTAAGAGTTTAGTATATAAACATTGGTATGTCATTAAGAGTGATACGGTTCTCAATGGGGTCTTACCGGATTGGCCTCGTGTGGTATTTAGGGGAGCACCCTCACTGAGAAATCCGTTGGCCCCCAATATCTTAAATCCTCCAGTCACAAAACCAACCTTCTTTGATCAATTAACTGGTTTTTACCAATTTAGAAAATGTAGAGTTTGCACCTTGAGTGCATGTTCTCATAGACGCACTACCACCTTCATTTCTACTAGCACACAGGAGAGACACACTATTAAACCATTTATCACTTGTGCCATGGAAAGAGTCGTATACCTGTTGCAGTGAGCATGTGGCCTGCAATATGTGGGCAGGACTAAGCGACCTCTTCAGGTGTGGCTCAATGAACATATCACCAACATCTTAACTGGCTTTAGGAATCACTCAGTGTCAAAACATTACCTATTGGTGCACGATAGAAACCCCTCCAAAACCATTTTTTTGGGGATAGATAGGTTCAGACCCCATTGGAGGGGGAGTTCACTGATTAGGGGGATATCCCAATTAGAGATGAGCTGGATTCATAGGTTGAGGACCTATGCCCCCTATGGGTTGAACATTGATAGAGATGTAAACGCTTTTATTGATAATTCTTAATTGTTTTAGTAGGTTTATTGTCTGTAATTTTTAGAATATTGTGAACTCGCTCTGAGGTACCAGCTAGAGGATAATTAGGCTGTGGAAACCCATATAACTATAGAATTTAATCATTATCAAATTTTTCAATTTTAAATTAAATTTATATTTAGTCACAATTTTTCAAAATATTATTCCTATATATGTAGTTTTATATATTTATATACTTTACATATTTTTATCATTTTTTTTATCAGTACAAGATTTTTCAAATGCACTTTAATATAATTTATGGAATAAGGTAGTAATTTGCTTGTTCACCTTAAATTTATTTATACACATTTACTACTGACACACCATTTACACTTTATTGCATAGGCTAATTGCATATATTATGCAATATATTTTTTAATTATAATTATAATTTTTCACTATATTATTTTTATTTATGTAGGTGTATATGCATTTATATACTTTATATTTATATATTTTTATTTATTAGCTTAAAATTTTGTAATGCACTTTAATATAATTTATGGAATAAGGTACAAACTTAATTTGCTTGGCCCCTATAAATTTATTTAGACACATTCACTAATGACACATTATTCACACTTTGTTGTATAAGTTAACATTTTTTTTTTTTTTTTTACTTTTATTGCTGTCACAAGCAATGTAAACATCCCTTGTGACAGTAATAGGTGGTGACAGGTACTCTTTATGGAGGGATCAGGGGTCTAAAAGACCCCCCATCCCTCCTTTACACTTCAAAGTATTCAGATCGCCGAAAACGGCGATTCTGAATACTGTGTACTTTTTTAAATTCGGCGCCATTGGCAGCCGAGTAAACGGGAAGTGACGTCATGACGTCGCTTCCGCGTTTTCAACAAGAAGGCTGGAACGAAGCCGCTCGCAGCTTCGTTCCAGTCCGCCCCCAGCCGCCGAAGGCAGCCGAACGGACACCGGGACTCCCGATTGCACGGGAGGCCCGGTAACAGCGGCGGGAGGCGGCGGGAGGGGGGGGATGTCCCCTCCCGCTCCTCCGGTATAACAACCGAGCGGCTTTTAGCCGCATCGGTTGTTATATATGGGTAGCCGATCGCCCGCTGAAAACAACGGTACCGGGATGATGCCTGCAGCTGCGGGCATCATCCCGGTATAACCCCGGAAAGCCGAGTACGCATATGTGCGTACGGTCGGCGGGAAGGGGTTAATTACAAAAGACCTTCCCAACAGGCGGGATTTTTGTTGTTTATAATCTGTTTTTAAATTTGTCAGCAATTTTGCTAGCTACTCTTCTGGACTATGTACTTTTTAACAATCTACACAGCCCGGTTTGAGTTAGGGCATTTGCCCATATCTAAGATGGCGTCCTTGTGCTTGTATTTCAGAACGAGGCTTGGTCGCTTATATAAGGTGCTGGCTCACTGCGCTGCTCGTCCCAATTGAGAACGTCCGCTTGATGACGAAACGCATCTGGGTACGCACGTAGTGACGCTACCACGTGACCAGGAAAGGAGGACGAGCTCCGCTTTGTGATTGCTATGCCGGCCGGCGTCTTTTATACATTTTATGCGAATTCAATCGTCTGTTTGTAAGTGCATTACTTTATTTATTAAAGTGTTCCTTGAATGTATTACACTATGGTCAGTTTATCTCCTTTTTGGGTCATATACTGTGGATAAGGATTTCCTGGCTACAGAGGGCGAACAATTCATTTCCTGTCACCAATCAATTTCCTAGTGTGATATAGAGTCAAATGAGTATAAAGTTTGTGAGTTGGTAAGCATACTCATACAGCTACGGTGGTGGGATATCACCTTTCGTTTTATGTGCACATTAGGGTGTTGGTCACGTTTGTATGTCCACATACGCTGTATAACAATACTACACTATGGCCAGCCTTCTTGTTATTTTTCTTCTTCCGGTATCAAACTGAGGGAACCACAACCTGAATCTTGACAGAGCAGATCGGTTTCTATCATAAAGGCCCTGGCTGGGTTTAAGCCATCCGCCCACTTTGTTTGGTGTTCCGGTAAGGGCAACTTACTACCCTGATGTTTGGACTGTGAATTAATTTCGTGTATGTTGAAGCATTTGGGTGATCCGGAGTGCTTTTTTGCCTAAAGAGAAACTTGGACTGCATTTGATATCTATTTCAGACATTTATTTTAAATAACGTTTTAAAATAACGTAAAGAACATTTAGCGCAGTTTATTTTTAATATTGGTATTTTGTGTTGTCACACTGTTTACTGCTGCTTTATTTTTGTTGTTCTAGCGCGGCATTTTTTTTTTTTTACAATATATTTTTGGAACTTCCCTTTACAGATGTTTTATTGTGCTTACTAATGTTGATATTTTCTATGCGGACTGCATTTGTCACTTTGTTCTCTCAATAAAATAGGATTGAATAATCTGTCTTATGGTGGTACTGGTACAGCAAATCCCTGGGACAAGAGGTGGTTCAGAGCCTTTTGCAAATCTGATTGTCTTTGCACAGTTTATGGTTGTTTTGAAAGAATTAAAGAGGCGAGGCAGCAGGGTTTTGAACTCTATCTTGTAACCTTTGAAAATCACTTCCCACAGGCCTGGAATGTAGAGAGATGCAAACAGCAACAGACATCCTTCCACTCTAAGGAGTGAGGGCGCCCCTTTATTGTGAAGATGGCTTTGGAGAGTGCTTGGTGGCCTATGTGGACCAGGCCTTGTGGCAAAAAAGGAAGGGCTGCACTTAAGTTTAAAGGTTGAAGCCTGGGAAGAGCATGGAGGTACTCTGCATTTAGCTTAACTGGGAGCACCTGCAGAGGGTGGTTTTAGACATCAGCGATGTCTACCCTTTGTAGTGGCAGATGACACTTCCACCCATGGTTAAGTGCCTCACCAAACAAATTATTTTCTTGAAAAAGGCATGCATGTGAGGCACCTCTTATAGGCAGTTTCTACTGTTCAAACTTTTAGCCAGGTAATCCTGCGCATATGAATAGAGATGAGAGCCATTATGGATATTTGTCTCATGCCGTGTTCCAGGGCTACACAAAAAAGAGCAGCAGATGGAAGATACTGTAATTGCTCTACAACTGCACGATCCTTAAAGAAATGTTGGTTATTCATTGTCCTGGTCCATTTATCTGCACTTTGACATGCTGAAATAGCAGCCATGTCTGGCTACAAGTCTGGGCCTGCCAGGGTAAAGAGAGCTTTTAAGAGCTTTTGTGTACAGAGGCAACAAGCTTTTCAAGCATATTGAAGTAATCTCCCTCAACAAAACAGTGAGAGTGGGGGAGAGAAATCTTTAGTAGTTTTCTCCAACACAGCCTCTACGTCCTCTTCATTCCCGCTCTGATTCAGCATTTTCTAGGACCAGCATATCAGGCGCCGGCTCCGGTTGAGAAATAGGAGTAGTGTTAAAACTGGTTCCTGCTCCAATACAAGGGATGCATTATCACTCTGAGGCCGAGTTTGAGTGGGCTTTTGGCAGAATGAATGTTCGTCTGCTGTTTAGAGTTGGCTCCCTTTCACCAGGTCTCTGCAATAGCTACAAGTAAGGGTGGTCCCTGTAGGGTACTCATGAAGTAGAGTGTGGGTAACAGTGTGCCTGAAAGAAGTAAGAGGTAACCCGGGTGTAGACCATCTTGCAACAAACCTTTTTGGTGAAAGGATGGGAGGAGGCACCTCATTACCTTATAAGGGCTCCAGGCGAAATTGGAGTGATGCAACATCTGGTCATCCACCTAACACTAAACTGGATGAATTTTAGCGCCAAGTTTGAAAACTTTACACCATAAAGTAAATGCATTGCAAGCAGAGACCCGTATTACACGTCAACGGTCAATAATACAGGGTGACCCTGCCTTACCTGTTCATGATGCTGGACAGTGTATAAAGTCCAGGCTTTGCTTGTCACTGTGTGCATACCCACAAAGTAGTCTGCAGGGACTTTGATCCATTCCGATGGACCACAGCCCTGAACCTGTATAGCACTCTGCTACATTAGAAACCAAAGGTGAGTGCCTCACACAGGATCCAGTGCCCAAAGCAACATTACAGGCTGTCCCCAAAAAGTTGAGTCCAGGTACGGTTCCCAAAGTTGCACCGATTCAAATACACTGCTTCTGTAGGCATTGAGAGGCAATGAGGCTGAAGAATCTTTAAAAAATAATAAATTAAGATAATAAAATAGCAAACCTGGTCTAACACCTACAGACACTAAAAACAAAATTGAGGACACATGGAGTGGGGTAGAGATGGGGGCGTGTCCCGGGGAAGGGGGGAGGATAGTGTCCTCAAAAGCTTGCCATTGTCCAATCTGAAATTATGAGCCTATATTGGTATAGCACATGGTCTATGAATAACCTACCTGTGTATTGTACTGTACAATCCTACTGGCTGTGCGATATGATGAGGCTGTGTAAATCTTAGAATTTGACAGACCGATTACAAATCCTTTGGCAATCAAGACACCTTATAAATACGTACATTTAGAGATATATAGATGTATATTTATATTTACCTAGAGTTCTGTGTTAAATTAATTTACTACAGTGTTATGCAGGTAGGCCATTGCCCCAAATGGATCATTCCATTCTGAAATCACTTGAGATATTTGAATTTTATATAAAAGGAAATATTGTTGTGATAAATTTCCTGGAATAGTGGAATGATTTGCCCTTGAAACTAGACACTCATTGTAGGCAATGCACTAAAATGCTTATGTGCACACAAGTAAAGTGGTCAATACATCTGAAGCATTAGAAAGTGAAGACCAAAGTATCAAAGCAAATAAAATTAGGATTTTTTCTACAGCTTACCTGTAAAATACTTTTCTTGGAGTACATCACGGGACACAGAGCAGCCATAATAACATAATAACTGTGTTATATGCCACCTATAGGTGAATGGACACTGGCAAACCAAAAAAAAAGGCAGGAAGTCCTCCCCCATATAACTCCTCCCACACAGGAAGTACCTCAGTTTTGTAGCAAGCAATAAACTTCCCAGACAAGAGGGGAGGGATCTCTGTGTCCCGTGATGTACGCCAAGAAAAGGATTTTACAGGTAAGCTGTAGAAAAAATCCTAATTTCTTTATCGTACATCACGGGACACAGAGCAGCCATAATAACTAACTGGGACATCCCCAAGCACTTCTTTTTGAGGGGAGGGAACCCATTAAGATCAAAGAAACACCATCATAACAACAGGATCTATATTGCTGCCTGCAGTACACTGCATCTAAATGCAACATCCTCCTGAGTCCTAACATCCACTTGATAAAACCTAGTGAATGTATGTACCGAAGACGAAGTAGCAGCCTTCCAAATCTGAGCCATCGATGCTTTATGATGAGCTGCCCATGAAGCACTCACTCTTCTGGTAGAGTGTGCCCCTACTGGAAAAGGCGGAGCCTTACCCTTTAAGCCATACGCCTGAACAATCGCTCGGTGGATCCACTGAGAAATAGTTGATTTAGATGCTGCCTGTCCCATCTTGGGACCTTCTGGCAATATAAACAGAACATCAGTCTTCCGCATCTGAGCCAACATTCTCATATAGACTCTGATAGCCTGTACCACGTCAAGAGAATGAAATAATCTCTCTTCTGCAGAGTCTGGACTCGGAAAAAAGGATCTAATATCCTGGTTTAGATGAAAGCTGGACACTACCTTGAGCAAAAATTATGGTTGTGGCTGCAAAACCGCCCTATCCTGGTGCAAGATCAAATAAGGTTCTTTACAGGACAGAGCCGCCAACTCTGACACCCTCCTGGCCAACGTCACTGCCACCATGAAAACACATTTTCTTGTCAAGAGGGCTAAAGGAATCTGACGAATAGCCTCAAAGGGCTGCCTCTGTAAAACCCCCAGTACTAAATTTAAATCCCAAGGGCACAGAGGCGGCCTGACGGGTGGAAACACATGAATCATCCCCTGTACAAATGTTCGTACTAAGGAGTGAGAAGCAATAGGCCTCTGAAATAAGATTGCCATGGCTGAGATTTGACCCTTAATTGTACTTAAGGCCAGATTCATATCCACCCCTTTTTGCAGAAAAGCCAAAACTCTCCGAATGACATATCTATGGGGTTGCCACCTCCTGGCCTCACACCAGGCAATATACCCCGTTTCCCCGAAAATAAGACCTAGCGTGATTGTCGGTGATGGCTGCAATATAAGCCCTACCCCCCCAAATAAGCCTTACCCTGTTTCCCCGAAAATAAGCCCTACCCTGAAAATAAGATCTACAAGGACTTTAACTAGGGCTTATTTGGGGGGTAGGGCTTATATTGCAGCCATCACCGACAATCACGCTAGGTCTTATTTTTGGGGAAACAGGGTACGATCTCCAGACTCTCTAGTAGATACTTCTGCAAACTGGCTTTCTAGCCTTTAACATGGTAGACAATACTGACCCAGAAATGCCCCGGTCCTTTAAGATCCTGGTTTCAACAGCCAAACCGTTAAACTTAGAGACCATAAAGCAGGGTGGAATATTGGACCCTGTGAGAGCAGATCCGGACGGACTGGAAGAACCCAGGGGTTTCCCACCGCCAGTCTTACAATCTGTGCGTACCAAGTCCTTCTGGGCCAGGCTGGAGCTACTAGGATTACCGGCTTTCTCTCTTCCCGGATCCTGCATAGTAGCCTTGGCAAGAGCTGGATTGGGGGTAAGGTATATTTCAGGGAAGACTGATCCCACGGAATTATCAGGGCATCTGCCCCTAATGACAGCGGGTCCCTGGTTCGGGACACAAAGCTGTCTAGGTTCGTGTTGAACCTGGACGCCAGCAGGTCTACATCCGGAACCCCCCATCGGCGACAGATTGAGGCAAAGATTTCGGGATTTAGGGACCACTCCCCTAGTAACATCTGCTGGCGACTCAGAAAGTTGACCGATTCAGAACCCAACCCAGACGCTCCAAGAATTTAACTGCAAAAAGCTACATTCCGCCTCAGGTCTGGAACCGTTTGATCTATCAATAGTAGATTGTCCAGGTATCCTGTAACCGATATTCCCTGAGATCTTAGAACTGCCAATACCGGAGGTGCCATGGCTAACCCGAAGGGCAGTGCCACAAACTAAAAAGGTTGGTCGCCCACCGCGAATCCCAGAAACCTTTGATGGAACCTGCAGATTGGCACGTGTAGGTACGCGTCCTTGATGTCTATGGACGTCAGGAATTCCTCCCCATGTAAGGAGGCTACCACTGAACGAATTGACTCCATTCGGAAAGAACAAACGACCAGAAATTGATTCAGAGCCTTACATCTCCATTTGGCTTTGGGATTATTAAAAAGATTTGAGTAAAAACCCTTGAATCTTTCGATGATTGGAACCTCTGAAATTACTCCTTGTGACCTTAGTTGATCTACTGCCTGAAGAAAAGACCTCTTCTTTACTGGGTCTATGGGGACGTTGGACCTTAGAATTCCGGGGGCTTCCCCCTCTCAGTTCCTATTTTGTACCCCTGAGACACAGTGGAAATAACCCACCTGTCTCTGATCACTTCTTCCCAGGTGTCTGAGGACTTTAATAGCCTCGCCCCACCCGAGTGGGGGCACCCCTTCATATTGAAGGCTTGGGACTGATCTTAGGGGGTCTCTGGGCCCAGGGCTTTTTCTGCCCTGGCCTTGTGGCTTTCCCCTAAAACCAGACGGCTGAGGCCATCAATACTGCCTGAATTTAGAAGTGCTGGGTACTGAAGCACTAGACACCTTGAAGGAAGGTCGTCAGCTCCTTTTCTTAACTGGTAGAAGTGCACTCTAACCCCCTGAAATTTTCTGTATATTTTTATCCAGGACTTCTCCAAATAGCCACTCCCCATGAAAGGGAAAACCAGCTAGTGATCTTTTGCAGGGTAACTCTGCAGCTCAGCTTTTCAACCAAAGAATCCTGCACATATGTACTGACAGCAGGGCCAACCGGGACGTCTGTTAAATGGAATCCTTAAGGGCATCTAGGCCGAGGTAATTCTGCCAAATCCTCCGCAGGTACCCCTTGATCGGGAACAGTTTTAGTTACCCGCTTCACCTGGTCATTTAAAGACTGACAGATACCAATAGCAGCTACTGCCAGTTGAAAAGCAGACCCGGCAATAGCAAATGAAGTCTTTAATAAAGACTCCAAGTTCTTATCTGCTGGATACTTAAACACCTGGGCATTATCTACAGGACAGGTAAGACCCTTATTCACAGAGGAAATGGTAGCGTCCACAGATGGCATGCTCCATTTTCTTATAAACTTTGCCTCCATAGGGTAAAAAAGTGCAAAACTTTTACGAGGAATAAATTGTTTATCCGGGTGATCCCAGTCAGCATACATAATTTGCTCTAGCAACGGATGCAAGGGAAACGCCTGCAAACTCTGTGGAGGTCGCAGAGATCCTAAAGCAGAAAAGGAAACTTCAGGGACCTCCACAGGTGGCAATTTGAAACCTGATCGGACCATCTCCGTGAGGGACTGGATCAGCAGTCTCTGGGATTGAGAGGCTGAAAATGGTTCTTCCTCAGAAGTGGAGTCTGTGGCCTGACCTTCCACCTGGTCATTCACCATCACTTCTTCTGCCCAATCCTGTTCCAATGCAGGTGGGGGCTCAGGTTGAATCTATCCTGTTTCCTTCCCCCTTGGGAAACTGAAGAATCATACCTGCTATTTTCCCCTCTAGCCCAGCTAAAGCAGATGCCAATTCGTACTTTGTAACATAGGTTGAGGCAGAAGCATTAGCTGTTGCTACAATGCCTGACAACCGTAATGGCTCAGACTGGCTAGTTGCCTCAGGTCATTCAGGAGAGTTAAACACAGCAGATGTAAGGCTAGCATCCTCCAATACCGAAGGTGGTGCATTTGCTCCCTTCCTGCTGCGCCTCCCCCACCCCTCTTCCGGGAAGACATGCCTGAGACAAAAAATTTGAGGTAAAGAAAACCCCACCTTTATGCAATTCAACTGCTCTGTAAAAACTACAGCTCTTACAGGTCCTGTGGTGCCTTGGTCCATCCACCCACAGTGATTCACGTGCCCAGCTGACGCCGCTCTGTGTCCCCTCCAGCCTGCTTACAGAAGCCTAGGGCTGGAACAGCTCCTAATATGGCCGCTTCTGCCCCTACTGCGCATGTCGGGCGTGCGCGCTTGTAGCGTCCTGTGCAGCTCACGCCCCTTCCACGTGCATGTTCCTCTGGCACATTCTTTAGCACCATTCCCACGCATGTGCGCACCCCCTCCGACCACATTAACAGCGGCAGGAAAGGGCCACCGAAGTCCCTGGCATAAAAACTAGATGCACAGGGGCGGGGGAATCCAAAGAACCGCCTGCCCCGATAAGATCAACCTGGCTGGAAGCTCCACAGAGAAGCGCCGCCATCTGCAACACCACTGCCCCCAGTGGACAGAAAAATTATGACACCTGGTTCTGAAAAAAAAAGGTAAGAGACTGAAAATACATCTTACGGTTTAACAAGTGCAAAGAAGCTTTTAAAAACCCTGACCAGTCCCGCCGCAGGATTCCGCTAAAAAGCTAGATTCCAATCTTCCCCCATCACGACGGGTATCTGTCTCATGGACCTTCAAAGACTGGGTCCCCTTGAATATGGGGCCACTCCTTTGGACCTGTAAAGCACCCTGCCGGAACTCCTTTGGGATCTTTTTTTCTTACCAAGGATCCGGATCCCCAGGGTTCAGTGCCCAAAGGGCCACATTACAGGCAATACCTTGTAATTTTCTTGTGCAACGAGGTTCGGGTACCATCCATTTTAGAGTTTCACCATCCGGATGGATCCGATTATATAGCCCGTTAAATCGTTCAGGAACTGTTCCAGGACCATCTTCTTAGCTAGCTCACGGAGAGCTTCTCCAAACCGTGACCATCACCTTACAAGACACTGGTGAAAAAAACTGAGGTACTTCCTGTGTAGGAGGGGTTATATGGGGGGAGGACTTCCTGTCTTTTTTTTTGGTTTGCCAGTGTCTATTCACCTATAGGTGGCGTATAACCCAGCTAGCTATTATGGCTGCTCTGTGTCCCGTAATGTACGATAAAGAAAGCAACATTTTGCTTACACCTTGACTGTACTCAGACAAACTTCTGTTCACAGCAGAAAGTGAAGATGAAGGAGGTGTACGGTATGCACACAACCTGCCCCACTTTGATCCATATTTATTTTGATCCTCCTTCAATGAAGTAATTATACTGGCATCCTGTGAATAAGCCTGTCATTTAAAGATTACAATCTTCCACGCACTACTTGTACAGATGAAATACCTTCAGTTACGGGTTGCAGCTTGGTAGAGCGCTCAGAATCTGGGGAGTGGAGTGGTTCAGGCTCTTTCAGACATTCCAGCTGCAGAAAGGGGTCGTAATCTTCAGATGCCAGATCTGAAAGACTCATGGGAAAGTACCGTGGATTGCTAAAATGCTGGGAGCCATAGACACAGTCATGCAAAACCTGCAGAGTACAAATTATATCAAATAAATCACAATTATAATAGCACAAAAAAAAAGTAATTTGTAACATTTTCACTACATTTACTGCAAACTTTAACAAGCTGTAATACAACCTTAATATGTAACTGTAAATGTCCCCGCTGCATTCCACATCTGCAGGCCACATCCATGGACATCATTGGCACAAAACACAATAAACATCCCCTAAACGGTGCACGTTTAGGAGATATATACAGTACCGAAAGATACAACTTCCATAGAGAGGTTAACAACCTCTTTAGGCTTCTATTGGGGCACGCTATGGCAGTACAGACAGTGCAAATAGGCCTGCTACCTTGCCCAGGGTCCCATTGACAAATAAGTTCACTTAAAAAAAAAAAAGCCCATTTTTTATTAAATTTTTTTTGCAAGTAAAAAATGTGAATTTATTATTTTATTTATTTATTTTCAGTCCTGCAGACTGTCAGCGTGAGCTGTCTGCCCGTACACCATACGGGCAGGCAGTTTCGCACTTACAGGAAGAATCAATTAACTACCACAGCGCTCAACAGCACTGTGGTAGTAGAACTACAAGCTGACATTTTCAAAGGATGTCAGTACTTATAGTTAATGACGCGGCCGTGTGGGCTGCGCTCTTTTCAAGAAGTGACAGCTAATACAAAGAACTTCTCCCCGTACTGTTATCACAGGGAGAGAGTGCAGTGGGGAGTGGCTGCACCCATTTTTAGGGTGGAACATGTAAAAACCACTTGCCGACCACCTAACTTGGAAAATATGTCATTACTTTGATATTACTCAGGTTATGGCTGCAGCTAGATACCATAACCCAGATATTTTCTTTTCCCTTAGGCGATTCTCTTTCAGATAAAAGTGATCGCTGAGGCACATTCGCTGCAGGTGCATCAGGTGAGGTGCTCCTCCCGCCGCTTCCCAGGCTTACGTTACCGATCGCTGAGCGTGGGAACCATCCAGCGCCCACATTGTCTTCCCATAGAGATAAGTGATGGCAAGAGGACCACCGCTCATCTCTATGCCCTTGGAGGACCAGAGCGCTGTCATGACGTCACTTTCGGTTCTTGGGCCATGTAAACATTTTTTTTTCCCTTAAAGCAAAAGATATTTTTTCTTATATTTTGCTTTTAGGTAAAGGAGAGATTTTGGGGTCTTTTAGACCCCAGATCTTGCCATAAAAAGGATCTGTCATGCTGCAAGGGATGTTTACATTCCTTGAGAAAGCAGTAAAAGGGATCAAAAGTTTTTTTTTAAAGGAACAGCTTAAAAAAAAAAAAAAAAGTAAAAAAAGTTTTATTAATTTATTAAGTTCCTCCGCGTGCAGTGAACACATACGTAGGTCACGCCCACATATGTAAATGGTGTTTGCACCACGTTAGTTATCGCCATGAATGTCTGAGCGAGAGCAATAATTCTAGCACTAGACCTCCTCTGAAACTAACCTGGTAACCTTTAGAAATTTTTAAAGCGTGACCTTTGGGGATTTTTAAGCACCATAGTTTGGCGCCATTTCATGCGCACACGCAATTTTAAAGTACGACATTAGGTATCTATTTCCTCAGTGTAACATATTTCTTATTATACAAAAAAATTGGGGTATATATTATTTTTTTTTTATTCATTAAAGTGTATTTTATTCCAAAAAAATTGCATTTGGAAAATCGCTGCGCAAAAACTGTGTGACATAAAAAATTGCAACGACCACCATTTTATTCTCTAGTCAGAAAAAGGCTGGGTCCTTAAGTGGTTAATCCATTTTTGGTCTTGGGACCAAGAAGCCTCATTCTGTAACACATCTAAACTGACAATACAGCAAGTGTATGCAGCTAGCTATACTTTATCATTTTTTTTACAGTCTGCAGACAGAATGCTGGTGAAGGGAGAAAGCTAAGACTCCTTTCACACCGAGGCAGTTTTCAGGCGTTTTAGCGTTAGAGATAGCACCTGCAAAGCGCATGAAAACTGCCTCCCATTCATTACAATGGGTGCTTTCACACCCGGGCAGTGCGCTTGCGGGACGTTAGGAAAAGTCCTGCAAGCAGCATCTTTGGGGCATCTTTGGAGCACTGTATACAGCGCTCCCAAAAACGCCCCTGGCCATTGCAATGAATGAGCAGCGCACCCGAAGCGCCGCAACACGGGAGTTTTTAGCCCCTTTTTGGGGGTTAAAAGTGCCCCGCTAGCGGCCGAAAACCAGCGCAAAATCGCCGCTTAAGCAACGGTAAAGTGCCGCTAAAACGAGCGGCGTTTTACCGATATTGGCCGGTGCTTTTCAGTGTGAAAGCAGCCTTAATGTGCTTTAAACATTCCCCTTGAATTGTACATGACCTAGTATAGCAATACAAAGCAGTGCAGCAGTTTAAAACATCACTTTACTAGATCTAAAATGTGCTCACAACTAAAAAAAAGTGGGCACAAATTGACATAAAAATGTTGATTATGTTTCCTGACCCTCAGATGATAAAATTAGTGCACGGGTCACAAAATCTAGAAAAATAGTATATGTTATTAAATAACTCCAGCTTGTATGTAGATGGGCACCTCACGTGTGGTGCGATCACTGTTCACATATGCGTGCAGGACTGACATATGCGTTCACCACTGCGTATGAGCACGGGGTGACAGGGGCGCTTTAAGTATAATTTTTTTCATATTATTATTTAATTTATTTTTACAGTGTTTTTTTTAATGTATCACTTTTATTGCTGTCAAAAAGAATGTAAACATTCATTTGACGGCAATAGCAATAACAGGTACTCTTTATGGAGAGATGGGGAGTCTATTAGACCTCTAATCTCTCCTTTGGACTCCAATGCAGCCAATCAGACACAGATCAGTCTAATCAGCTGCTATGCGGCAGCAAGCAAAGAGCAGGAAACGGAAGTGACGAAATAGTCGACGCTTGCCGGTTCTGACATCACACAGTGGGAGGAACAGCTTCAGTTCCTCTCGCTGTGGGGCCGAACATGGATGGCGTTGGTTGCAGCGCTCCTGGGCTTCCCGATTGCTCGGAAGAATGCGGTAAATTGTGGCGGCGGGAAGGGGGTGGGACCCCATTCCACCACCTGTAAAAGTATTCCAGCAGCTGCCCAGCCACTCTGGAATACTTTTACATGAAAAAGAATCGCTGGCTGTAAAAAATTACACCAAGATCATGGTTGTAGCCCCAATCATGATTCCGGTACAACCGCTTCCCTACCAGGACGTATATATACAGTGGCCGGTAGGGGGTGGTTAAAGCCAATCAACACCTTAGTATTTGTTTTCTTTTGCTATCAGTAACGTTAAAAGTACATGAAGTGGAGGATCATGACATCCAGGAGTGTGGATGTCATCCTTGTAATTAAAGATTTATTTGCAAAATAAGGCTTCAGTACTGTTGGCATTGGCTTGAATCCAGCTTATTTCAAAAATACACTAACTAAATGATATAGCGCTCTCATAAAAGGGTTTAAATAGTATTTAGCCTGAAGGTTAAAACACTTTGATTTCTCCACAGCACATAGATCCAGCAATCTCCTTTAATATCTGTCCCATAATCCGATGTGACAAAGTTTATGTCTCTAATGTCTAAGAGCTGTAATTTAAGGCAATCAAGTAACACAGAGCAATCTGTCTCTCTGGCATTACTGAATATAGCTTCCGGTTTTCAATAAACCTTACAGTGGTTCTACAGAGAGATATAATTATCTTCTCTAACACAAAATGCACTGGAGCCAAAGTGTAGGAGAAACCTCACACATGAAATTCAGGTACATGTCCATAAGGACACACAAAGTGCACTTATATTTCTCACCCACCCCAAACTCCGCCCTAGATGTGCATTTGCCTCCATTCCTTGGTCTGGCAGTCATAACTGCTCTGTATTAGTCACGATCCCCTTAGGGCTCGTTCACACATGTGTTGACTTTTAGGAATGAAGAAAATAGGATTTTTTAAAACAGCTTACCTGTAAAATCCTTTTCTTTCGAAGGACATCACGGGACACAGAGCCACAGTAATTACTGATGGGTTATATAGGTATCACTAGTGATTGGACACTGGCACACCCTATCAGGAAGTTCAACCCCCTATATAATCCCTCCCCTTTGCAGGGATACCTCAGTTTTGTAGCCAAGCAATATAGTGTATTAGAAGAGGGGCGGGACCTCTGTGTCTCGTGATGTCCTTCGAAAGAAAAGGATTTTACAGGTAAGCCGTTTTAAAAAATCCTATTTTCTTTCTCAAACATCACGGAACACAGAGCCACAGTAATTACTGATGGGATGTCCCAGAGCAATGCTACCTAAGGGGGGGGACCACGACCAAGTAGGGTGCAATCAGACCTGAGGACCCTGTACCGCTGCCTGCAGCACACTACGCCCAAAGGCGATATCCTCATGCCTTCTCACATCCACCTGATAGAATCTGGTGAATGTATGAATTGAAGACCAGGTTGCGGCCTTGCAGATTTGAGCCATAGAGGCCCGGTGATGCACTGCCCAAGAAGCACCAATAGCCCTTGTGGAATGTGCCCTGATCTGAAACGGAGGAATCTTCTGTTTCAAACCGTAAGCTTGAATGATCAATTGTCGAATCCATTTAGAAATGGTAGCTTTTGACGTTGCCTGTCCTCTATTGGGACCCTCTGGCAGCACAAACAAAACATCCGTCTTGCGGATCTGAGCAGTTGCCCCTAGATAGGCCTTAAATGCTGTTACTACATCCAACGAATGTAGAGATCTCTCTTCTGGAGAACAGGGATCTGGAAAAAAGGAAGGTAGAACAATGTCTTGGTTTAAATGAAAATCAGAAACCACCTTCGGTAAAAAACTAGGATGAGGGCATAGTACCACTCTATCCTTGTGTATAATCAAATAAGGCTCCTTACAGGAAAGGGCTGCTAATTCTGAAACTCTTCTAGCAGAAGAGATGGCCACCAGAAAAATTAACTTCCTTGTCAACAAGACCAAAGGAATCTGACTTATTGGTTCAAAAGGCTGTTTCTGTAACACAGCCAGGACCAAGTTCAAGTCCCAGGGGTTATGGGGCGCCCTAACCGGAGGATTAAGACGCATCACCCCCTGCATAAAGCTTCGGACTAAAGAATGCGAAGCAAGTGGCCGCTGAAATAATACTGATAAAGCCGAGACCTGGCCCTTGATGGTACTCAAGGCCAGCTTCATCTCTAATCCTAATTGTAGAAAGTCAAGGATTCTACCTATGACATATTTCCTGGGATGCCAACCTCTGGATTCACACCAGGATACATAAGCTTTCCAGACTCTATGATAAATCATCCTGGAAGCTGGCTTCCTTGCATTGATCAAGGTAGATATGACAGGACCTGAGAGCCCCCGACTCTTCAAAACGTGGGTCTCAATAGCCAAACCGTCAAATTTAGCGTTTGTAAGGCAGGATGGAACACTGGACCTTGAGATAACAGGTCTGGGCGTACCGGTAGGGTCCACGGAGAACCCACCGTCATCCTTACTATTTCTGCATACCAAGTCCTTTTGGGCCAAGCAGGGGCCACCAGAAGTACCGACTTCCTTTCCTGCCTGATCCTGCGAAGGAGTCGTGGTAGTAGCAGAATAGGCGGGAATGCGTAAATCAGTGAGAACTGATGCCACAGAATCACCAATGCATCCGTATCGCAAGCAAGAGGATCCTTTGTCCTTGCCATGAATCCGTTTATCTTTTTGTTGAATCGGGATGCAAAGAGATCTACATCTGGAACCCCCCATCTTAGGCATATGGCCCAAAAGACGTCGGGATGTAGAGACCATTCCCCTCGAAGTAACTGCTGGCGACTTAGATAGTCCGCCTGCCAATTCTCTATTCCCGGGATGAAAACTGCCGATATGCATGGCACATGCATCTCTGTCCAGACTAAGATCTGGTTCACCTCTTTTTGAGCAGCTCGGCTCCGGGTGCCTCCCTGATGATTGACATAAGCCACTGCTGTGGCATTGTCGGACTGGATCCTGACCGGACAACCCTGTAGCCTGATAGTCCAGGCTTTTAGAGCAAGATGTATCGCCCGGATCTCCAGAATGTTGATGGGTAAGGTCCTCTCTGTCCTAGACCATACCCCTTGGACCGCAGACTGTTCCAGAACTGCTCCCCAACCTGACAGACTGGCATCTGTTGTTACCACCGTCCAGGTAACCGGAAGAAAGGATTTCCCCTTCTGCAGGTTTTCGGATATGAGCCACCAATTGAGGCTCTGACGCACCGCATGCGACAGGTGCATCGGAAAGTCTAATGCCTGAACCTTCTTGTTACAGGTTGACAGAATACTGTGTTGCAGCATTCTTGAATGAAACTGAGCACAGGGAACTGCTTCGAATGAAGACACCATCTTCCCTAGTAGCCTCATACAAAGGCTGACAGAGGGACCCTTCTTGGCCCTTACTGCCAGAATCAGCTCTCTTAAAGCAGCGATCTTTGCCTGGGGTAGAAATATTTTCTCCTGGCTTGTATCTATAATCAGACCTAAATACTCCAGTCTTCTTACTGGTTTTAGGAAAGACTTTTCTAAGTTGAGGATCCAACCCAGGTGTTCTAGATACCCGACTGTGGTCCTCAAGTTTCCATTCAAAGAGGCTACCGACCGGTCTATCAAGAGCAGGTCGTCTAGGTATGCTATGACAGCTATACCCTGAGCCCTTTAACTGGCCAGAGGAGGAGCCAAGATCTTTGTGAACACTCGAGGTGCAGTGGCTATCCCGAAAGGCAGAGCCACAAACTGGAAATGGCGCCCTCCTACCTCGAAGCGTAGAAACTTCTGATGAGCAGGAAAAATGGGCACATGCAGATATGCATCTCTGATGTCTATCGATGCCAGAAATTCTCCTCCCTGCAGGGTGGGAACTACTGTTCGAATTGATTCCATGCGGAAGGACTGAATCCTTAGGAATCGTTCAGATCCCTTAAATCCAAAATGGGCCTGACATCCCCATTTGGCTTTTGGACCATAAAAAGGTTGGAATAGAAGCCCAATCCCTGGTCCTTTGCGGGAACTATCATAATGCCCTCCTGCAACAAAAGTCGCTCTAACGCTAGAAGGAGCGACTGCTTCTTCTCTGGGTCTCTGGGGACACTTGATCTGAGGAACCGAGGAGAGGGGAATTCCTGAAACTCCAGCTTGTACCCTAAGGTTACCGTGGAGATTACCCATCTGTCCTGGAAATCCTCCTGCCAGAGCTCTGAGAACTGTCGCAGTCTTCCCCCCACTTGAGTGAGCGGGGGCGCCCCCTCATGCAGAGGTCTTAAGTGTTTTGCCTAGTAGGCTTCTTCCGCCAGGACTTCTTTTGTCCCTGGGGTTGACTCTTGTCTCTGGACCCCGATGGAGGCGGCCGTCGAGACTGCCTGGAGGTTGAAGCCCCCGGCACTGGGGAAAGAGTCCGTTTGAAAGAGGGACGCTTACTCTTCTTCTTGACAGGTAAGAGAGTGCTTTTCCCACAAGAGATTCTCTTGATATAGTTATCCAAGTCTTCTCCAAACAACCTTGCACCACGAAATGGAAACCCAGCCAGTAGCTTCTTATATGGTGCTTCGGCTGACCAATTTTTCAACCATAGGATTCTACGTATATGCACTAACCCCAGCGACAGATGAGAGGTTTGCACGATAGAATCTCTAATGGCGTCAACCACAAAGCATAAGGCCGCTGGAAGGTTAGCAAACCCCTGGGCCTGCTGTTTAGGTAATACTTTGATGACCTGCTTAACATGGCCTCTTAAGTAATGACAGACTCCAATCGCTGCCACTGATCCTTCTAAGGAGAAAACATGCTTCAATAGGGATTCCATCCTTTTATCTACAGGATCCCTGAGCATCTGAGCATTGTCTACAGGACAAGTCAGGCTATTATTTACGGAGGAAATGGCGGCATCAATAACCGGTATTCCCCACATTTTAATATACTTTTCTTCCATCGGATAAAGTGTTAAAAACTTTTTCGGCGGAAAAAAACGTTTGGGTGATCCCACTCAGAATAAATGAGCTTTTCAAGTAAATTAGGAACAGGAAAAGCCTGTGCTGCTTGGAAAGGTTTCAGTGACCCCAAAGCAGAAGAGGATTCTTTAGTAGTTTCAGGTAGGGGCAACTTAAATGTGGAGCGGACGAATCCAGTGAGGATCTGCACTAAGACTTTCTCCTCTTGGGAAGTCGCAGAGGGTCCCTCTCCCCCTGAATCCTCCAAAGAGGAATCATCCGTCCCATCCCGATCCTCTGAAAGGGATTCGTCTCCTTTATCCCAGAGCTCCTCTGTCTGAGGGTCTTGGGGAACAGAGGAAGGCCTAGTGCGTTTTCTTCTACTGAGTGAAGACGTAATCACGGCCATTAATTATTCCTCTAGACCATTAATGGTTGAGGAAAAAACCTCTTGTGTAATATATGCAGGGGCTGAAGTGCCAGAAGCAGGTGTAGCCCCTGACCCCGATGGCCCTCCCTGGCTAGCCGTCCCTGGCCCATCAGGGGGGGGAGGATGCTGCTGACAGGGGGCCCTCAGAACCTGAACGATATCCCCTAGTGTCTCTGGTTCTTGGGGTGCTTGAACCTCTTCTAAACATAGTGCAAAGCAACAAGGTGTGAGGTATACAAATGAACACTGACTGCTGAGCGATGTAGTCTGGCTAAAAGCCTTGCTACCCAATGCTCAGTCTGGTGTTATTTCAGTAAATGCTGCCTAGGAGAATGCCTGTGTCCCACCTTACATGCGACCGTCAGCTCTGTGTCTCTCAAAAGGCTGTGTGCACCTGTACAGAGTGCCTTTAATAGCCTGCAGCTGGCCTGAGTGGGAGTCTAAGTACCTGTGCTGACGTCCTGCCCCCCCCCCTCGAGTTTTGAAAAAAACTAGCGCTTCCTGCGCTGGCCGACTCTCCTGTAATACTATGGAGGAAGGCTGGGGGAGAAGCTGGTAGTGAAGACCTGCCTAAACAGCAAATGGTCAGAGATGGTGGCCAAGGCAGCAGAGCCCGAGCGGTATAACCACTTTCTAGACCCCTGTGGCCTCTCTCTAGCCTGGGGGGGAACATTCAAACATGAGAAATCCCCCCTTCCATCCTACCTTCAGCCGGCCTGAGACGCTGAAAAAACATGTGCAGCGATGAATCACTGAGACAGACTGTCCAGCATGTGAAGGTATGTGCTCTTGGCAGCCCCCGGTGGTCACAATAGGCATAGCATGCATTTACCTTAAAGAAGAAACCTACTAGAATTAGAAAATTCTGTGGAATCTCCTCTTACCTTATCCAGCTGCAGGGTTCAGTTTACACAGACCCAATATTCACCTCTCACGGTGGGCTCCGTTTGAAAAAAACGTCAGAGACTGGGGCCCCCTATAAATAGGGGGATCCTGCAGTTCTGGGCCCGTAAAGCACCTCGCCAGAAATTAGGAAGTTTAAAGCCATTTTCTGATCTGCGGGGTCCAGCTCTCTAAAAAGAGAAGCGTTACGGGTGAAACCTCGTTTCTTCGGACACGAGGCCCGGGTACCATCCAATTCGGCCTAAAAAGGACACTTTGAATGGATCCGGTTCGCCTGGCTTGCCCCAGTATAGGATATCAGGATATTGCCTTTGGAGCTCAGCACAGGACATCTTTACACGTCCATCACCTAAGACACTGGCGTAAAAACTGAGGTATCCCTGCAAGGGGGAGGGATTATATAGGGGGTTGAACTTCCTGATAGAGTGTGCCAGTGTCCAATCACCAGTGATACCTATATAACCCATCAGTAACTACTGTGGCTCTGTGTCCCGTGATGTTCGAGAAAGAATTCCTATTTAACGCAACTATAGCAATTATGATGTTTATGAAGTGCTAAGAACACTTTAAGAATGCTCCATAAATGCCCATGGAAGTGTTGACTTGTTGCCAGATCTGTTTATCTTCTGTATGCGTCACAATAGTTGGGTCATTCAAATTCTGGGTGTTCCACCTCTTCTACGAGTACTGATACATTAATATCAGCCTTCATGACACTTGCTGACATTGTCCCTTCCATGAACTGACACTTGCTCATGAGGTCTTTTGCTGTCAGCTTTGCCACGGAGGCTGGGTTTGCACATATGCGACACAGGAACCAGCACGATTCCAGTGCCGATTCCCACATTGCATGTCCCTCGCAGCCAGTTCACACAGTCCCATGTGACCTGCTTTGGGTGTCAATATAAAGTGACCAACAAACGGCCCCTGCCCCCACCTATAAGTGGCCTTCACAGCAAGGAGCACGTGGAAGGGCAAACACATGAAAGACAAAAACAGAACATTCCATAGCTCAACTCACCAACCAGTCTGCCAACTGACCAAATTAACCTGTCCAACAGTTTGCGTTAAAAACAGGGGTGCCTCTTCACGGCACCCTGTGTATGCTTGCAGGGTGCCGTGAAGAGGCCTTGCAGCTTACGCATGCGTTTGCAAATGCGTGCCAACTAAACCCCTATTTTTAATTCAAAATGTTGGACAGGTTAATTTGGTCAGTTGGCAGACTGGTTGGTGAGTTGAGCTATGGAATGTTCTGTTTTCGTCTTTCATGTGTTTGCGCTTCCATGTGCTCCTTGCTGTGAAGGCCAGTTATAAGTGGGGGCAGGGGCCATTTGTTTGTTACTGGTGTATATATGGTCCGGGGACACACTGGGCACCTTCGCCACCACTGTGCTATTGCTGGGTGTCCAGTGTGCTCCTGTTCCTTTAAGGGGGATTGGGCTGCCACCAGGCCCACCTGCCCCTCATCTATCCATTTAATGCATGTGCTTCCATTGTGGAGACACTTATAAATTAGGACTGCAAGCATACACAGGGTGCCGTGAAGAGGCCTTGCAGCTTATGCATGCGTTTGCAAATGCGTGCTAACTAGACCCCTGTTTTCATCGCAAACTGTTGGACAGGCTAATTTGGTCAGTTGGCAGACTGAGTTGGTGAGTTGAGCTATGTAATGTTCTGTTTTTGTCTTTCGTCAATTTAAAGTGAATGACACCCCCAGATCGGCTCAGTGCAGTAACAGGATTGCGTAGGTGTGAACAACCATGCAATACGATTCCAGTGCGGAACAAAAAAAAGGGTCCTGCACCATTTTGGCCAGAATGCAATGCAAATTCAGCCATACAATCTGTATAGCTGAATTTTCATCACACAGACATCCAATGTGATCTGCACAGCAATGCAGTGAGAAACATATGCAATGTCTAGCGCCGCAATAGTGTGAACCCAGCTTAACAATAATGCTCAATGCTTCTGCTCCTACCTGGTACTGGCAGTACTGCTGGCTGATGACTTTCTCTGCACACAGAAGCAAATGGTGTAACCACACAGCTGTTCTGTACAACTAGGAAGTGACTGGAGCTGCTCTGTCCTAGTTCTCTATTATTTCCCAGTGCATTCTGAAAGACCGGAGCATCCACGGCCTCTCCCCCAATGCCCAGCAATCACTTCATAAATGCTTCAATAACACACCATAAAACTCTAGGTGCTGCTAAGGGTTTGGTTAAAGAGCATCGCCATTGAAATCAATGGAAGCAGTAGACAAGCGTTGATGCCTCATGAAAGCAACATGCTGCTTAATTTTTAGCACAACACCTGTGTGAACAGCACTGTGTGGTACCATTGTAATATTAACCCCAAGTGTTGACCGGCAGCTATGAGGCGTTAGAAATGCTGAATAAATGCCACATAAACTCATGGTATTGACACACGTGAATGAGCCCCAGACTTCTAAGGAGCCATTATCTGATCCAGGAGATTTTACTGGCAAGATTTAAACACTGTGGAGGGCTGAGACACGATGCTATATAAATGCATCAAGGGCAGGGAAAGTTGGGTGTTTTAGGTTGGGAGAAAGGGCAAAAGGAATTAGTACAAGCTTTATGATCGTATACTTAGAGTCGGTGCCTGCCGCCCCTTAAGGGCTCTAGAATGCCGGGAGGCGGGGGCAGGGTTTATGGTCACGTGACCGCCGTAATTAGCTGTCACGGCGGTTCCATAACCGGAAAGCTCTCGATTGCAAGCAGTGAAGGAAGCTTCGGTTACCAAGACAGGAGCGCGCAGGGCATGCGCTCTCGGCACAGCTCTATTGCACGCAAATATGCGGCCGCTCGGCGCCAAGGCCCGGCTATTTGCATGAGCTAGGCATGAAAAGGTTAAGGTTACATTCACACCTAAGTGTCGCTTTTTTTTTTTGGGGTGTTTTTTCCCAACGTTTGTGTACCGTGTTTTTAAGCATTTGTGTACAGCGTTTTTGAGCTTTGCCATTTTTTAATTAGCCAATAGAGAAAAATATCATTTGTTGCTATGTTTTTTTAGCTATTTATTTAGCTTTTTTTTATTATTTGTTTTTTTTTGTAAGGGATATAGGGGCTAGGGTTTAAAGGTTAGGGTTAGGGGTTATTTTATTTATTATTAATTACTTATTATTTGTTTTTTTTTAGGATAGGGGTTAGTGTTGGGGTTAATATTATGGTTAGGGATCAATATAAAAGGTTGCAGTTAGGGTTTTTTATTTATTTATTTTATGTACTTCTTTATTGTATTTATTACTTATTATTTTCATTTAATTATTGCATTTGAGCAGAAAAACGCACTAAAATGCTTAAAAACGCGTAAATCAAGCATTTCAATGCATTTCTATAGAACAAAAAACGCCTAAAAAATGTACCAATCTGCCCAATTCAAATCTCTAGAACTTTTTTCAGTTTCAGGAGTTTGGCTTCAGGCGACTTGTAGTGGAGATGTGAACCACAAAAACAAGGACTGCTCCTATTTACATTTGCCCAGGCCATTTCTGAACTACAGGAAGGTAATAACAAACAACTTCAACGGCTGAAGGTGTTCATTTATGTACAAGGAGATACATTTATTTATTGGACAATGCAATTGGGGGTAGGACCAGGAGTACAATGTGTGCTCTAAAATTAGTGTCTGGCAATAATCATGGCACTAGTAATTGATCCAGTCATGCAAGGCTGGAAAAATCTCCCCCGGGTATTCTCAGGGTGCTTAATTTAAGTGACACCTATCAGGCTTGTGGTGAAGTCCTGATCCAAATACCTTCCACTTCTTAACCAGTTCTCGCCCGGCCTTAAGCAAGAGGACAGCCAGGCGGGACTTTCATCGATCCGGGTGGACGTCATAGGACGTCCACCCGGATCACACCTCGTGCGCAGACGAGGCACAAACTCTCACTGGCTGTGTTCATTGGACGCAGCCAATGACTGATCAGTGTACAGTCTCACTGCCGGTACCATGTGACTGATGTGACTAATCACAGCAGATCACATGACAAGTGTAAACAAAAGATTGCTTCCAACAACAAAACAAACTGAATTCATTAATTTCATTCCGTGAAATGCTTGCTAATAACAATGAAATTCACTGCTTTATGCACTCATAATGTGTAAGAAAAATAAAATAAAATTCTGATCACTTCCCCAGAGTAGTTCAATGTTACTATAGTAACATTATATTGCTCTGGTCACAGTATGTTAAAAAAAAAATCGTAAAATAAGTAACAAAAAATATTTAAAAAAAAATTATTTTTTTTTTTAATCATTTTGTTTTTAATTTTTTACTGTACTGTCACCAGTCAGTGTTTCGGATCACCGCCACACCAGTTATATGATGACGCTTGTACTACATTGGTGAAATTGTAAAAGAAGAGGGATCAACATTTTTTATTTTTTTTTTAGAATTAGGGCCAAAGTTCTTTTGGCTTTACTTCTCCTGTAGGTCACAGAAGTGCACTTTGTTCTGCATTCCTGTGACCCATATTCAGCAGACAGCAGGCTAAAGTCCGCTGCTGGCTGACGTCACTCAGTCGGTCCAGGCTCTGGAAAGATCACAATTTTAATGTTGGGATCCACCCAGATGCCTGGACCGGCAGCTGGATCAGCCTCTTAGCAAGCCGCTGGGAGACTGAGCCAACTGCTCCCACCCCCTCCACAGCCAGGCGTTACAGTGAGCACTGGAGGGGCAAAGCAAAGAGCTAGTGACTGACACTCAACAACTCTTTGCTCACTGAAGACGAAAAACTGAGCAATCAGCAGACTTTGATCGCTTAGTTCTCGGTCTTAGAGGCAGTGGATAACCATTAATGCATCCACCTAGGTGAGTGTATGTTTTTTTTTTTTTTTATTACTTGAACTTTTCTTTTACGTAAACATGCAATAAATAACTGGATATTACATTGAATAAAACAGTCAACTGCACTTTACCTTATAAGCACAGTTCAGCACAGAATTCTCCCTTCCCTGATTTTCAGGGCCAGCATGCCGCACTGGCTTTAGTAATACTGATAAGGGCAGTGCCATTATCCAATCCAGGAGTGAGAGCAGCAAGGACACCACCAACTGCAAAAAGAGCATAAAAATAACAGTTCAGGAAATCAAATCAGTGCAGGGACAAGATCATCTATTGTTCAGGGAGAAGATGCCAAACTGCACATCCCCCCCCCAGATGTATGAGGAATATGTCAGCAAAAATTCCTTTAAAGCCAAAATTCTCCCCAAACAAAATCCCCCCCAGCTCAAATACTCTCCCTTCCCAAATCCCTCCTCCTAGCACAAATCCCCCCCCCCCCAAAAAAATCCCATCCTAGCACAAATCCTCTACCCCTCAAGTTCCTCCACCATGCACAAATCTCCCCCCCCCTTCTCAAACCCCTCCTCCTAGCACAAATCCTGCAGGGGCGCTGCAGTGGCAGGAGGGGGAGCTATAGGGGCGAGAGAGCATAGCCCGCACCTCCTATCCGGCTCTCTTCTGCTCTTCGACTTCCCGTGCTAAGCCAACAACAGTAGTGATGCTGCTGTCACTATACTTGTCAGCTAGTAGCGGCAGAAACTCTCCATGTCGTGCCCCCCCCACCTCACATGGCTCCAGCACCTGGGGCAGTTGGCCCTCCTGCTATACACCCCCCAAGTCCCAAATCCCAGCCCTGTGTCAAATACATGCAACGTCATGCATACATTCATATTTAACGAGCGCATGGTTGGCATTAATATATAAATACAAACACTAACATACGATCCCATTCATTGAGTGCTTGCACATAACTATCATATAAACTCCAACACATACTCAGATTCATGAAGTGCGTGCACAGCAGCATCACATGAGCACAGACCCCAACACATACCCTTATTTGTTAAATGTATGCACATCATCATCACTATAAATTTAAAATGATAGTGCTGTAATGGCATTCAACAAATGTTTTCATATTATTGCTATTGCATTTTTAATTAAAAAAACAAAAACTCATTATTCCGCGGAATCTACTTTTTTTGTATTTAAGCTGCTCCTTATTATTTTCATAAGTCTGGGTGAAGTTGATATATGTGGGGGATGACTTGCCCGTGTGCCTGCATCATCAGTGGAATAATAACTGGGTTACATTTATAACCTGGTGGTCATGCATATTGAATGCGTTTCCTGTATCAAAGGTGGTGGGACAAGTACCAAAAAAGTTAAACGTATAGAAGACTTTTTTTTTTAATATGTACACTGATTATTTTAGCACAAACTGTTTATTTCACACAACCATTATTAAAACACAAGAATTGTTCAACAGATATACCAGCCATTTGAAAATAAAAGAGAGCACATACATATTGTACATTATTTTTCTATAATCCTTAACCGTTTCCTTAACAGACTATTTCAGGATTGCTGCCTGTCACACCAGAGTTTCCTTTCTCCTCAGCTAAAACCAACATGAAGGGATAGAGAAGTAGATGCAATGTAGTGAGTAAAGTTATTACAGTAATTAACATTTCATAAGATCGATATGATTGGGAAATCATTAAGATCATATGATTAGGAAACACACAGATTGGTTGTCCATCCACTTTCCAGAACCCAAAACTGCAAAAAGCTATTACTGAAGCTCACAGCAAGAATGAGATTGATTACAAAGGGTGTAGAGTGTATGCTCAAACCAAAAAAATGGATTTTTAAAACAGCTTACCTGTAAAATCCTTTTCTTGGAGTACATCACGGGACACAGAGCACCATAGTAATGACTATCTAGGTTTATATGCTACCTTTAGGTGATTGGACACTGGCAACCAATAGTAAGAAGGTTCCTCCCATATAACCCCTCCCATACAGGAAGTACCTTAGTTTTTTAGCAAGCAATGAAGATCCCAGAAAAAGAGGGGAGGGACCTCTGTGTCCCGTGATGTACTCCAAGAAAAGGATTTTACAGGTAAGCTGTTTTAAAAATCCATTTTTCTTTATCGTACATCACGGGACACAGAGCACCATAGTAATGACTATCTGGGATGTCCTAAAGCAATGCCTTTGAGGACGGGAAAATACCTAAATCCCCCTTATTTTAGGCTCCAAATTATAAAGCTGCTTGCAGCACGCTCTGGCCAAAAATAGTCTCCTTTTGAGATCTAACATCCAGTCGGTAAAACCTGGTGAATGTATGAACCAAAGACCAAGCGGCCGCTTTGCAAACCTGAGCCATCGACACTTGTTGGCGCACTGCCCATGACGTGATAACTCCTCTGGTAGAGTGAGCCTTAAGATATCGAGGTGGAACCTTGTGTTTCAACTCATAGGCCTGGATGATGACCTGACGAATACACCCAGAGATTGTAGAACTAGCTGCTGCCTGTCCTTTCTTAGGACCCTCAGGCAGAACAAAAAAAAAAAAAAAAAAAAAAAGAGTCAGACTTCCGAAAAGGGGCTGACATATCCAAATAAACCTTAATAGCTCTCACCACATCGAGTGAATGGAGCAATCTTTCCTCCTTATGCCGCATACACACAAGCGAACTTTATGGCAGACTTTGCCCAGCGGACTTTGACGGACTTTACGACGGACTTTTTGAATGAATGGACTTGCCTACACACAATCAACCAAAGTCCGACGAATTCGTACGTGATGACGCAAGACTGGACTAAAACAAGGAAGTTCATAGCCAGTAGCCAATAGCTGCCCTAGCGTGGCTTTTTGTCCGTCGAACTAGCATACAGACGAGCGGACTTTTCGTCCAGACTCGAGTCTGTCGGATAGATTTGAAACATGTTTCAAATCTAAGTCCGGCAAACTTTTGAGAAAAAAAAGTCAGCAGGAGCCCACACACGATCGAATTGTACGACGGACTCCAATACGCCGGAAAAGTTTGCCGGAAAGTCTGCTCGTGTGTAGGGTTGGGAAAGAAGGAAGGTTAAACGATATCCTGATTTAAGTGAAAACTGGAAACCACTTTGGGGAAAAAATCTGGACGGGGCCGCATTACCACCTTGTCCTGATGAATAAACAGAAAGGGTTTCTCACAAGAAAGGGCGGCTAACTCAGAGACCCTTCTTGCTGAGGTTATAGCCACCAAAAAGACTAATTTCCTAGTCAGTAGCATCAAAGGAATACGCTTAATAGGCTCAAAGGGTTGATTCTGTAGAGCTGAAAGCACCAAGTTCAAGTCCCATGGGCACAAGGGTGGTTTAATTGGTGGCCTCAAATGTAGTACTCCCTTGATAAAGGTTCGTACCAAAGAATGAGACGCGATTGGCCTCTGGAAAAAAAACGATAAAGCCGAAATTTGTCCCTTAATGGTCCCTAAGGATAAGTTTAAGTCAATTCCTGCTTGCAGAAAGGCAAGAACCTTTCCAATTGTATACTTGCGAGGGTGCCATCTTCTCTTCTCACACCATGAGATGTATGACTTCCAGACTATGGTAAATTTTTCTAGACACTGGCTTTCTAGCATTTATCAAAGTAGCCAGAACAGAACCACTGATACCACGGTCTCTCAGTACTTTGGTCTCAATAGCCATGCCATCAAATTCAGCGACCGTAAAAAAGGATGGCATATGGGACCTTGGGACAGCAAGTCTGGGCGGAATGGAATACACAATGGGTCCCCTACCGCCAACCTCACAATCTGTGAGTACCAAGACCTCCTTGGCCATCGTGGGCCACTAGAATTACAGTTTTCTGCTCCACCTGTATCCTGCGTAACAGGTGCGGCAGCATCTGAATCGGAGGAAAGGAGTAAATGAGAGAATACTGATCCCAGGGAACCACCAATGCATCCGTCCCTACGGCAAGTGGTTCCCTGGTTCTGGACACAAAGCTGTCCACCTTGGCATTGAACCTGGATGCCAGAAGTTCCACCTCTGTCATCCCCCAACGCTGGCATATTTGAAGGAAAACTTCGGGGTGAAGGGACCATTTTCTTGTAACAACTGCTGATGACTTAGGTAGTCTGCCTGCCAATTGTCCACCCCCGGAATATAGACTGCCGACAGAGATGGCACGTGTCTCTCTGCCCAAGTCAGAATATGATTTATTTCCTTTTGGGCTGCCCAGCTCCAGGTACATTGGTGGTTGATGTATGCCACCACTGTGGAATTGTCGGACTGGACTCTGACCGGAGAACCCCGCAGCCTGGCCGCCCAGAATACGAGGGCCAAGCGAGCTGCTCGAATTTCCAACAGATTGATCGGCAAGGTTTTTTCTACCTGAGTCCATCTTCCCTGTACGGAGGCTTCTTCCAATACTGCTCCCCAGCCGAGACGACTGGCGTCTGAAGTTACCACCTTCCAAGTTACTGGTGGAAAGCACTTCCCCTTTAAGTTGTTGGTCTTTGACCACCAAGAGAGGTCCTGTTTTACCTTTGGGGATAGATACATTAGATGATCCAAGGCTAGGACAGACTTGTCCCAAGCCTCCAGGATTGTTCTCTGGAACAACCTGGAGTGGAACTGCGCATAAGGAACTGCGCTGAAAGATGACACCATCTTCCCCAGCAGCCTCATGCACAATCGAATTGAGGGTCTTTCTACCCTTTTGACTTTCACGACCAGCTCTACTATTGAGCTGACCTTCAAAGGGGGGGGGGGTAAAAACACCCTTTCCTGGGTCGTATCCAGGACCAAGCCTAGATATGTCAGGGTTTGAACTGGATGAAGAGCTGATTTGTCCATATTCAGAATCCAACCTAGGCCTCTTAGAACATGAACTGTATTTGAAACGTTCTCTAACAGGGTGAAATAGGACTGGTCCTTCAACAGAAGGTTGTCCAGATATCCTATCACCGATATCTTCTGGTTCCTTATAGAAGCCAATAACCGGAGCCAACACCTTTGTGAAGACTCGAGGGGCTGTAGCCAGACTGAACGGTAGTGCTACAAATTGGAAATGACACCCCTCTACTGAGAAACGTAGAAACCTCTGATGTTGTCAGAAAATTGGCACATGCAGGTATACATCCTTGATGTCTATGGATGCTAAAAAGTCCCCTTTTTGTAGAGATGCCATTACTGAACGAACCGATTCCATCCGGAAGGTTCGTACTTTTAGAAAGGAATTGAGGGATTTGAGGTCCAGAATGGGCCTTACTTCCCCATTTGGCTTCGGCATTGTGAATAGGTTTGAATAAAATCCCTTGAACTTTTCTTTGTGCGGAACCTTGATAATCACCCCCTGCCTTTTTAGCTGTTCTAAGGCTAGGAATAGGCTTTTCTTTTTCTCTAGATCCGAAGGAACTCTTGATCTCAGAAACCGATTTGGGGGAAATTCTTGGAACTCTATTTTGTAGCCTTGCGTTATAGTGGAGATAACTCACTTGTCCTGCACCAACCCTGCCCAAGCATCTGCGAACCGCCTCAGTCTGCCCCCCACTTGTAATAGTGGGGGCGCCCCTTCACAAGGAAGACTTGGCATTGGCCTTATTCGGCTTCTGAGTCCAAGTTCTTTTCTGACCTTGAGGTCTTTTAAAGGCAGGTGGTTGAGGCCGTCGATACTTCTTGGGAGAAGATGCACCTGGCCCAGGAGCGTTCGGAATTTTAAAGGAAGGCTGCTTATTCCTTCTTTTCACAGGAAGCAAGGAGCTCTTCCCGCCTGAGATTTTTTGGATATACTTATCCAGATCTTCTCCAAACAAACGTTCCCCATGAAAGGGAAAAGCCGCGAGTAGCCTCTTGCATGGCATCTCGGCTGACCAGTTCTTTAGCCACAAAACTCTGCTCATATGTATTGAGAGTAGCGCAAAGCGAGACTGGATTGAGTCTTTTAATGCGTCTACTGCATAACATAAACATAAAGCGCGAGGAAGTTCTGTTAATTCATCAGAATATTCCTCCTAAACAGGTAGGTTCCTGACCAGTCTTTTAAAACGGTCCTTCAGGGACTGACAGATCCCAATAGCCACAACAGCTGGTTGTACTGCTGATCCGGCCACCGCAAAGGAGGCCTTTAGCAAGGATTCCAGCTTTTTTATCCGCCGGATCTTTAAATACTTGGGCATTATCCACTGGACAGGTTAAGCTTTTATTTACTGAAGAAATAGCAGCATCCACCTTTTTTTGAACTTTTCCTCCATTGGGTACAAAAAAGAAAACCTTTTAGGAGGTAAGTATATTCTGTCCGGATGCTCCCAATCAGCGTAAATCAATTGCTCCAATAATGGATGTACAGGAAACGCCTGAGAACCTTGCTGAGGTTGCAAGGATCCCAATGTAGAACAGGAAAGTTCTGGCCCTTGTACAGGGGGCAACTTGAAATCTGCTCTCACCATTTCAGTTAAAGACTGGATAAACAGCTTTTGGGATTGCGAAGCTGAAAAAGGTTCCTCAGAACTTGAGTCCCCCGCTGAGGACTCCTCTGCTTCAGCATCTTTATCCCCTATGGCCACCTCCTCAAAATCCTCTGCCCATTCAGGATCCAAATCACAAGGACCCAATTGGCTAAGGGAGTCCTGGTGCTCAAGTGACTCAGCACTGGGACCAGGCTCAGGAGAGGGAGATCTATTTCGTTTCTTCCCTCCCTGTGTTACCAAGGCAATCATACCCGCTATTTTCCCTTCAAGACCAGCGAGAGCTGACTTTAAGTCATCCTTAGTAACATAAGCCGTAGCAGGGATATTAGTGGTGGCCACAACGCCTGACAAATGCAATGGCTCAGCTAGGCCAAATGCCTCAGGTCTTTCAGGGGAGACAGGTGCTGCAGTAGCCTGAGGTTGATCTCCTGTTTTTGAAGGAGTCACTTTAACCCCTGGATTAGCCCTGTTCCCTACACCTCGTTTTCTGGAAGACATCGCTTACAGGTTTTTGAGGAAAATTCACTGTGCTATATGTTGATCAAAGCCAATACTATAGCCTCCTTACAGTGTTTGCAAATGCCCGACTCACGTGCCCAGCTCTGTGTCCCACTGCGACCGGCTCCTGGCTCCTCTGAGCCAACAAGAATAGCACTGACACATGCAGGCGTCTGACTTCCCTATATGTGTGTGTGCCGTCACGTGACGTACGCACGCCCGGGACTTACTGCGCATGCGCACGTCCGCGGAAAACACGCGGCCGCGATGCCGCCATCGTGCAAGCTAGAGCGTGCGCAGGAGGGAGCGGGCTGCGCACGCACACGCCAAGCTGCACATGTAACCGCTCTCTGAACCATCACAGTGGAACACAAACGGACACTACAATCTTGCATGACAATCTGCAAAACATTACTTTGGAATAATGTAAAAAATGGGGCCTCCAAAGGAAGCACTCACCGATCCTCGCAGCAGGGCCTGAGATAGGCCCAATCTTCCCCCATCACCACGGGTAACGCCACTGAGGACCTTCAGGGACCGGGTCCCCTTTTGTTTAGGGTCCACACCCCTGGACCTGTAAAGCACCCTTTAGGTTTCCTTGGGCAAACAAAGGCCCAGGAATACCATATCACAAGGGTCCAGCTCCATAAGGAAACATTACAGGCAAGACCCTGTTCTTGAACCAGGGCTCGGGTACCATCCACTTTAGCATGATATGCCATCCGAATGGATCCGATTAGAACATCCTCACTGGGACATTATCTGAAGAAAGAGCTTTCACAGACGTGACCATTACCTTCAAGACACTGACAAAAAACTAAGGTACTTCCTGTATGGGAGGGGTTATATGGGAGGAACCTTCTTACTATTGGTTGCCAGTGTCCAATCACCTATAGGTAGCATATAAACCCAGATAGTCATTACTATGGTGCTCTGTGTCCCGTGATGTACGATAAAGAAAGTTTTTTTTCCAGTTTTGGATAAAGTGGGAAAGGATTATAACGCCTATCGGTTTTTGCTTCCACTGGGGGCTTTATAAGTAAGACTTGCTTCCTGTTCTGCTAACAGTTTTACCAGAAAGGAAGGGCAACAAAATGGGTGTTATAGCTTTCCACTACACTACTAAAGTAAAGCATATTTATTTCTCTCTGTGTTGCTGTTGGAGTGTTACCATCTTTTTCTGCTGAAAAGGTTGTCAGCATGGCAGGAAGTGTCTTGCTCATGACCTTTAAATGAGCTCTAATAGAACCCTGTAAAACAATAAAAACTGAAAAAGGTTTTATACTTTTCCCATACTATCCAAGACTAAGAAAAAAAAAAAAAAAGTTTTGACAGGACATACACTTTAAGTGTATTTATAGTTATGCAATTGTTCCATTTACGAAACATAGAATCTGCCCTTCAATACTGACCCGTTTATCTTGTTCATAGGATGAGGTTTCTGCAGTTGGTAAAAGGTGAGTCACAGTGGCTAACAGAATCTGTTGGAACAGCAAAACACAACACATGTATAATTCAATAAAAACACACATAAGAATGATTTACCTAAACCATCTGACACGAGAGTAACCTCCTCCTTGCAACATGCGTTACATGTATACAAGTGGGAAAGATTGGCACCTACCTCTATGATTTTCAGTGGGTAGTCCTGATGGCATATTTGCAGTTGCGTGACATAGTTAAGGAGCACATTCAGAACACTACATGCTACGTGTGCAACCACTTTGTTAGGAAACTGAAACACAATAATAAATGTACCATTAAGTTTAAGATAAAAAATACTACAAGAATGTACAATGTATACACCAACCATGTTCAGTCTGTTGTATGTGCATTCATTTGCACTACTTTACAGAAAACACATGGAGATTACAAGACAAAGAATAGGAAAAACAAAAGTCAGAGGTGGACTACATACTTCTGGCACAGTCTTTTTCATCCCTCCCGCTGCTTGTAAAAGCAATCCAGCAACTAGTTAGCTGCTAGGATTGCTTTTACAAGAGAGCCAACTGTACCTGGATGATGCCTGTAGCTGCAGGCATCATGCCAGTATAACTACTTTGAAGTCCAACAACGTCACTGGTCAGCAAGTCGTTAAAAGCATTCTAAACTTTTCCACCTGCACCTTGTGTTTTTCACCTGCACAAGATGTATATTCATATTGTAGTTTTATGGTGGCATTTATATAGCCGTTTACGCACAGCTTATAGTAAAGTAAATCTTCACATTTCAATGCAACTTCTTTTTTTTTTGTGTTCAAACGCGAGGCATGCTGCATGGCACTTCACAGGCTAATGCATGACCTCTGTCTGTAGTCTAAGAACTGACACTTCCTACAAAACTACATATCCCACAATCCATTGGTCTCTCGGTCTAGTACTCTGTAGGTGCTGGTTAAAATCAGGAATTAGATCGGACACAAACAAAAATAGGCAGATCATTGAAGGGAAGAGATTTCATCATATTAGCACTCCCACATTTGTTGGGCAACACAGAGGGAATAATAAGGCATGCACTGGATGCTGTGTGACCCAGAACAAGAAGTTGCTTGTTTCTAGGAACAAACTAGGAAGATTAATACATGGAAAGAGGGGGACTGACCAGTCATGACACTACAAACTGCAGCCACAACATGTGAGCCCATCACTGGGAATATAACTACACTAAATCAATGCTTTTAAAGCAGCCCATAGATGATATTTTTTTTTTCATTCAAAAACTGACTCAATTCCCCCATCCACACATTCGATGTGGATGGGGGGAATCCTCCCTGCTGAACAAATGTATCCTGACAGCGGGGAGACTTCCCTTCCGCCAGAATACACTGATTAGAGTTGAAGGATATACCCTGCAGCACTGACAGAGCCGAGAAAACCCAGCATGGTGATTGTACAGACCTTGGTGCCCATACATGAATCAAAATTGGGTCCCTGCTTAACCTGCGGAATATCATTCTATTGTATGGCTGGCTTTAGTGTTTGAGGTTTGATTAGGCAAAAAAAAATTTACATCTCTTTTCACATTTTTTTTCTAAATGGGGGTGGGGTCTTTGGAGAGACATCAGGGGTCTAAACAAACCTCTATTGCCTCTTTTTTTAGACAAAGGGACTGAAGAGTTCAGTCCCTTTCTCTGCAGGCCCAGCTGAAATACTTATGAATGGATGGAAGCCTCTGATTAGCGGCTCCCATACATTCATAAATGGTGGCATAGTAAACACTGCGCTGAAGCTGGGGGGTAAAAATGGCTTGGCTGGTGTCACTTTAGCTGAATAACTCAGATCAGCGGCTTCTTAGCCGCTAATCAGAAATATTGCTTTGTTCAGCACAGTCTGCTGAACATTTTTGATATAAGTTTATGGTCACTGAAGTGACCATGAGCTTTTAACAGAGCAGGAATGTATGTCCGTATGGACTTGGCCACCTGCAGGCACTTCTGTAGGTCCATACGGCGTACGGACCTGGCAGTAAAAGGGGTAAGGGATGTGATGCGATCACTGAGGTGAGCACAGATACAGAAGACGTTTAAAATAACATATATGTTTGTACAATAAATATGATTGCATATGGCCTGTATACACCTAGCAAAGGTGCTTTTGGTATTGGGCATTTGCCTGATTCAGTCTTTTGGACAGACTTTCGGGCGCGTGGGTGCCGGGTACTTATGGGTTGTGGTGTGGTGTGAAGTGGTGTATATATTGTAAAGGTGCCCCCGGAGGGGTGGGGGGGGTGTTTGAATGGTGGATATGGGTGGCTGGGTGAAGGTTGTGGTGGGTGGGGAGGGGTTGCAATTTGGTGACCCATTTATATATAGCGTGATGTCTGTACAGGGTTGCATGTGTGATGTGGATGATATGATAGTGTGTGTATGGGAGGTGGGAGGTAGTATGTGTTTGTGGTGTATAGGGGGGTGGGGGTGGTACGGGGTGGCTATATGTGGAGTAGTTGGTTGTTGTCTGGTTATGGCTATTGGTGGGTGGGGCGGTCTCCTCCATGATCCGCTAATGCATATTACATTTGCTATGTATGTATGGCATCATCCTGTGCTGGACTAGTTATCCACCTCCACATATTCATCCCACACTGGAATTGGGTGGACCAGCAGTAATGACAAATGTAATGTTGGACCCACTGGATGTAGCCTTTTGGTTACACCCAGAAATGTATGACTGCCATCATATACACTAATGGTCTAATCTATATGGATTTTCCATATTTTTATATTCCAGATATACATGTGAGCCTTATTACGCTCAAAGTGTGATCCAATGTCTGCCAGACTTGGTCAATAGATCTGACACTACTGACTATTTATGGGGTAGTGGCCCGGTCCCCCGCTTTGCTGGAGGCTACATATACCTACAGATTTCTGTAATTGGCGAGTACAATATTTATATAAAATTTCTTTGTTGTTTGTTAATGCCTGGTAGCAACTAAAGATTTTTGTATGTGATTGTAATGATGTTCTCTCTGAATTCAATTGATAAATTTAGATGCATATTGAATTTCACTGAAGAGTTGTATCTCTGCGAAACGCATTAGATGCCCAAGAATCCTTCAAGCTTTTGCTGGGAACAAGTATCATTACTGGCAATATGTCTTAGGCTGTTCACATATCTATATATTATCTTTTATGATGTTTTTATGTATATTTGTACAATAAATATTATATCTTAAACTTTTACTGTATCTGTGCTCACCTCAGTGATAGCATCACATCCCTTTAAAGTCCTTGCATTGCATGGGCCTTGCATCTTTCCTTTTTCTCTTGTTACCATTTGTACTACTGTTCATATCACAACAATATGGCAGTGCCAGCTTATAACAAAAAAAAAAAAATCTTTAAAGAGAAACTCCAGAGGAGTTTGACTCTCTTAGTGTGGCCTATTACCAGCTATCTTGCAGTTTTAGAAGCGGAGAGGGCAGCTTTTATGTAAGGTAGCTGAAATAAATAAAGCTGAGGATTTTTGTTCTGTAGCCATTTAAAGCGGAGTTTAAGCCTGGGTGAAAAAAAATAAAATAAAAGTCAGCAACTGTAGCCGATGACTTTTAATATAAGGACACTTACCTGTCCGGGGAACCCCAAGCCGACCCTTTCATTGGCTCTGGGTGGAGGCGCCGGCATCCATACAAAGGGAAACAGGAAGTGAAGCCTTGCGGCTTCACAGCCTGTTTCTTACTGCGCATGCGTGAGTTGGCCTTTCTGAATAGTTCCAATGTCTTCTGGGACCTGTGCGTCTCCCAGGAGGCAGCGGGGGGGGGGGGCCAGAAGTTTTGTAGATTGCCGCACAAACGATGCGGCGATCCTACACTGAAATGGGAGCAGATACCTGGTTTTAACAGTTATGCGCTCCCCCCTCAAGTTGTCAAATATGGCAGCGAAGAAGTGGGAGGGTGTGAACAAGGGGAGCTTACATTTTTGGGTGGAACTCCTCTTTAAGTGCAAACAGTGCTTTACCTGTTTTTTCTCAAGAGATTCAGGCAATCACTGGAAGTATGACAAGGTAAAAGCTGTAAAGGAATGACAGCAACTACTGTGAGGGGAGTTCATCAGCTCTGTCATCTGTGTATTACCTTGTATGGGTTACAGTTGGAAAAATATAAATGTATTTTGGTATGATTTGATTTTTTCTTACTTTGAGGGAGACACAGATGACATTAAGTGCTTCTTTAATTTGCGGGTGGTGGGTCTGGTTTACAAGCTCCTCGCACATCCAGATTCCTAAACTGCACAAAGCTACACATCTGTAATAGAGAAAAATAAAATTACTATGCTGCACAAAACAGCTCAGTTCTCCCCTGTTTGACCACAAAACCCCCTCCCCCTCTTTAACATAAGGACGAGGTGTCCTGTAGTTTAGCCAGGGAGAATTTAGGCAGGGCTTGCAAAACTGCTTGGAATTTCAGTGCAGCAGATGAACGGTGCTGTCAACGCAAAAAGAAGCAAAAGAGCTCACTTGATTTCTGACAGGATCAACCATTCTAAACTTTCAGCATTTTAAATGGGATAACACATGGGGAAATGTGCACGTACTGCGCCACTATTATGAACTTTTTTTATTTGGTCCAGATATATACCTTAAATATAATGGTGCCCTGGGACAATGGTAACTCTAAATAAAGCTTTAGATACATTTTTAGCAGCTTTCACACTGGGGCGCTGCGATGGCAGGGCGTCACAAAAAGTCCTGCCAGCAGCTTCTTTGCAGCGGTGGAGGAGCGGTGAATACACTGCTCCTCCCCTTTGAAAACAATGGGGCAGCGCAGCTATACCGCTGGCAAAGCGTCGCCCGCAACAGCGCTTTGCGGCAGATTTAACCCCTTTTCGGCCGCTAGCGGGGGGTTAAAACCGCCCCGCTACCAGCCGAATAGCGCCGCTAAAATGGCGCTAAAAATAAAGCTGCTTTACCGCTGACGCCCGGGGTGGCTCAGTGTGAAAGGGGTCTTATAAACATTCATCTTTAAAATCAGACACCCTGTACGTAATAGTGCAAGTATAAATATATTAGAAAAAAATTATGATTAGCCTTAAAGAGGTATACCAGGTATAGATATTTCACACGTAGTTACATTGGTCCAGCTTGGACCAAAGTAACTATGTATATTCCATAACTGGCCGATGCTCTTGGAAGCTGGAAATCACTGAAGTAGACACTGTCAACTCCAGTGATCTCCACTTGCTTTCAGATCCCGTACTGAGCAGCTGGCCTACTGGATTCTGAACACAGGTTGGTTGGCTGCTCAGCACTTTGCATTTTACTGAATGAATGCAAAGTGATTGGATGAAGAGGTGGTGATGTCACACTCTCCTCATACAATCAGACAATGCTTTGCATCCATATGGAAAATGCAAAGCATTTTTTGAATTAGGTCCATGCCGAGAGGCCGACATCCTGTGTTCAGAATTCAGCTGGTCAGCCGCTCAGCAGAGGACCTGGAAGCAAGATCATTGGAGTAGCGGTCTCCACTACAGCGATTTCCAGCTTCCAGGGGAATGGACTATTTATGGCATATACACAGTTGCACAGGCACAAGCAAGACCAATGGTGACTATCCTATAAAATATCCTGTGATGATCTCCTGTTAGCAGCTTCTCTTTGTCATATCATTTAATGAAGTTCTGACAGTTCTTGAACCACCGAGTTTCTAGTGGCATCGTCCTAGCTGTGGTTCCAGACATCTTTAAGGGTCTTGGGGAGACAGATTTCCCTCTGCTGGGTGAGACTACTGTTTTAGTAGACACAGATAGCTGGTAAGCAGGCTACTTACTCATTTGGGTGTGCAGTTGGATGCACATTCTTTGAAGGATCTTTCACAATTTCAATCTTTACAATTTGCCACCGATATCTCACATGGATGGATGTTTGTTTCAATTCTTTATTCACGGATTGAAATTTTTCACTGGGACTCTGCTTTAGGCCCTTTTCACACTTATACGACTTCAAAGTCGCGTGATTTTACCGCGATTTTGCGACAGCATTTCGCGACCGCGATTTTGACGCGATTTGGGAGCAGTACGACTTTGCCACATTTTTGGCATTAACAAATGAAAACATACAGTAGTTGGTATGAATCATAAGGGGGAACTCCACGCCAAGTTTTAAATAAAAAAACTGGCGTGGGTTCCCCCCCAGGGGCATACCAGGCCCTTAGGTCTGATATGGATTGTAAGGGGAACCCCCTACGCCGGCGTGGGGGTCCCCCCAAAATCCATACCAGACCCTTATCCGAGCACGCAGCATGGCCGGTCAGAAATGGGGGTGGGGACGAGCGAGCGCCCCCCCCCCCCCCCCTCCTGGACCGTACCAGGCCGCATGCCCTCAACATGGGGGGTGGGTGCTTTGGGGCATGGGGGGGCGCCCCGCTAGCAATTGAGCTGCAGAAGATAGCGGAGGAGCTGGCAGAAGATCAGGACACCGGGAGGAGACACCGGAGAGACCCCCGAAGTCGGAAGAGGACCCCCGAAGTCGGAAGAGGACCCCCGAAGTCGGAAGAGGACCCCGGAGATGCCAAATAAAATTACTTTAAAAACCTGTGTACTGTTTTTTATTGACACTTTTTTGCCTAGGTGAATGGGTAGGGGTACCATGTACCCCATACTCATTCACATAGGGTGGGGGGCCGGGATCTGGGGGCCCCCTTATTAAAGGGGGCTCCCGGATTCCGATAAGCCTCCCGCCCGCAGAACCCGACAACCAACAGCCAGAGTTGTCGGGAAGAGGCCCTTGTCCTCATCAACATGGAGACAAGGTGCTCTGGGGTGGGGGGGCCCGCAGGGTGCCCCCCATGCCCCAAAGCACCCACCCCCCCATGTTGAGGGCATGCGGCCTGGTACGGTCCCTGAGGGGGGGGGGGGGGCGCTCGCTCGTCCCCACCCCCATTCCTGATCGGCCCGGGCTGCGTGCTTGGATAAGGGTCTAGTATGGATTTTGGGGGGGACCCCACGCCGATTTTTCGGCGTAGGGGTTTCCCCTTAGATCCATACCAGACCTAAGGGCCTGGTATGCCCCTAGGGGGAAATCCCAAGCCGTTTTTTTTCATTTAAAACTTGGCGCGGCGTTCCCCCTCAGGATTCATACCAGACAGCTGTCAGCACTGCCTGTCGCTCATCGCGAAAGGAAAAAAAAGTTTTCCTTTCCCGATCAGTGAGCCAGGCTTGTGCTTACAAAGTCGTACTCAAGTCGTGTCTATATTATTCAGGCACGACTTGCATGCTACTTCAGGGTTTAACATTGAGGTCTATGGAGTACAACTCGCATAGAAGTTGGACCAAAGTAGTGCAGGGACTACTTTCATGTCGGCACGACTTTAAGTCGTGCCAATATGAATGGTAGTCATTGAAAATCATGGAGAATGACTTGTCATACGATTTTGCAGTACGAAATCGTGGGACAAGTCGTATAAGTGTGAAAGGGGCCTTAGTTTAACTTTTTATATATTTTTTCACTTGAAATTTTGTTATGCTGTTATTTTATTAGCGCTGCAATTACTTTGTATATATTTATCTATTTTGAGTTCTTGTAATAGACTTTTTAGTGCTGGCAGCTTAGTCTATTCACTATATTTCATACATAGCACAAAAAAACTTTTCTTTTAGCGCAGCGTTAGCCTTTGGGCTTCTTTCCTCACTATAAAATATCCATACCTGAAATTCATTTTAAGTTGATCACTATGATGGTAGGCCTACACAAGCAATACAATTAAAACAAATACCGTATATACTCGAGTATAAGTCGTTCCGAGTATAAGTCGAGGCCCTAATTTACCACAAAAAAAATGGGAAAAACTTGTTGACCCGAGTATAAGACGAGGGTGAGAAATGCACAGCTACTGTACTGGAAAAGAGGGTCAACAATGCCCATTTGCAGCATCACTGTGCCCATTTGCATGCCTCACTGCGCTCATTTGCAGCTATAGGTCCCCTGAACTTCAAACTCGGTAGTTAAGGGTTCCTAGATGCCCCCTAGCTGCAGCCAAAATTTGGGGTCCCTGAACCCAAAGGGTCCCGAAATGACATTGCTGCAGATGGACACAGTTGACCGAATTTGGGGCCCTGTATCTTGGGGCCACTTAGTGCTAAGAACCCCAAATTTGGTGTGCAAACCCAGTGGAACTAGCACCATAAAATTTCCAAAGCTGGGGTTACTAGCACCAAGTGGCCCTGAGATACAGGGCCCCAAAAATCAGTTCAGAAAATGTCAAGCACTTTTCTGCAGCAGAAAATGACATTTTCTGAACCGGTTTTGGGGCCCTGTATCTCAGGGCCACTTGGTGCTAGGAACCCCAGCTTGGGATATGTTATGGTACCAGTTCCACTGGGTTTGCACACCAAATTTGGGGTTCCTAGCACCAAGTGGCCCTGAGATATGGGGCCCCAAAATCGATTCAGAAAATGTCAAGCACTTTTCTGCAGCAGAAAATGACATTTTCTGAACCGGTTTTGGGGCCCTGTATCTCAGGGCCACTTGGTGCTAGGAACCCAAGCTTGGGATATGTTATGGTACCAGTTCCACTGGGTTTGCACACCAAATTTGGGGTTCCTAGCACCAAGTGGCCCTGAGATATGGGGCCCCAAAAATCAGTTCAGAAAATGTCAAGCACTTTTCTGCAGCAGAAAATGACATTTTCTGAACCGGGTTTGGGGCCCTGTATCTCAGGGCCACTTGGTGCTAGGAACCCCAGCTTGGGATATGTTATGGTACCAGTTCCACTGGGTTTGCACACCAAATTTGGAGTTCCTAGCACCAAGTGGCCCTGAGATATGGGGCCCCAAAATCGATTCAGAAAATGTCAAGCACTTCTGCAGCAGAGAATGACATTTTCCGAACCGATTTTGGGGCCCCGTATCTCGGGGCCACTTAGTGCTAGGAACTTCAGCTTTGGATATGTTATGGTACCAGTTCTACTGGGTTTGCACACCAAATTTGGCGTTCCTAGCACCAAGTGGGCCTGAGATACGGGGCCCCAAATTCGGTTCGGAAAATGAAATTTTTTGCTGCAGAAAAGTGCTTGACTCGAGTATAAGTCGAGGGGGGCACTTTTAGCACAAAAAAATGTGCTGAAAAATTCGACTTATACTCGAGTATATACGGTACACAAAATCTTGTGTGAAAAATGAATGGAATAAAATTTAACTGGAGTAAGAATGCATTAATAGAACTCCTATAATTGCAGCCCTTGCAATTTTCAATTAATACCCCAAGATAGTCAGGAGTCTCAGCATTTAAAGTCATTATAGACTGCATTTTCCCCCCTGGAGCAAATTAAATCATGCTTTATAGTTTTTTTGCCTACCTCTGATTCAACTGTGGATATAGGATTGTGTATATGGAGGGATTCTATTTTTTTTTTATCACTATTATTTAACCTGGATAGATTTTTTCCAACCTGACTAACTAAGTAACTATGTCCCCACAGTCCACGTATTGCTTTGTTATACATAGGAACCATTCTGGTATATCTGTACCTGGCTGGCCCAGATGGCTCTTCTCGAGCTGAGCTTAACACAGTCTTGATGGTGAGCTCCTGAAATAAAGAGAAAACAAATAAAAGAATTCTAAAGCACAGAGAACAGTGATAATGTAGAAATCTTTTATGTGGAAACATTACCTTAACATCTGTGAACTGTGACATTACGATTTCAGAACTGCCAGGATGTAGAGCTGGGAGCTCCTGGTAGAGGTTGGGAAAACAGACCAAAGATCCCAAAAGCACCTGGGCTTCAACACGTGGTGCCTGAACATAAAGAAATAATTAACTGAAGAGACAAGTATGAGTTGTACAATTTACCTTTTTTATGGCCTACCCAAACCCAAAAACAAAAAATTATTATATTACAGCTTACTAGCCTTAGATGTTGTGGCTAAATTTGCTCAGTTGGTGGTGATTCGGTGATGTGATTTCTGCTAAAGGGGCAGATCTGAGATCAGGTTAGTAGATACTTTCCTTCAGCAGAATCATGTGACCAAATGCCATGGCATTTGACACTATCTCCAATAAGTAGCATTTTATTTGGGGGAGTTAGACATGTCATTTATTTCATTATCCCTTACTGATTTGTCCAAGAAAAAGACGCCACTGTTTACTAACATTTGCGTAACTATAACGGTCGCTTCTGAATGCTCATAAGATGCTAGCGTCCATTAATTTAGTCAAACAACTGTTTTGCTATAATTAGCCAAACTGCTTCTTGTCAGCACATGATTTTTCCATGTTCTATAATATTTGATGTGTTCCATTTGGCAATAATCCCTAAAGCTCAACTCCAGGAAAATGTTTAATTCAAAAAGTGCATTGTGCATTCGTTACCATACTCCATAGTCTTGAACCCAAACACCTCTTTCCAAGCCATCCTGCAGTGTAATGGAACGTCATAGTAACTTCTATGAACAAAGCTTAAAAATAGTATTTTTTCGTCATACTTACGTGTAGAATCCTTTTCTTTGAGTACATCATGGGACACAGAGTCAGACTAATATTCATTCCCTGCTGGGTTATACTCCATCTCCAGGTGAATGGTCCAAAGGTCTTTAGACAGGAAGTGATCCCCTATATAACTCCTCCCACACAGGAAGCGCTTCAGTTTTGTAGCAAGCAATGAATCCTCGAAAAAGAGGGGAGGTATCTCTGTGTCCCATGATGTACTCAAAGAAAAGGATTTTACAGGTAAGTATGATGAAAAAATCCTATTTTCTTTTTCATCCATCATGGTACACAGAGTCAGGCCAATATTTATTACCTGCTGGGACATCCCAGAGCAATAGCTTTGAGGGAGGGAGACACACTGCCAAACAACAGCCATCAGAACTTATACGGCAGCCTGCAGTACACTGCGGCTGAAAGCTGAATCCTCGGCTGCTTGAACATCCACTTGATAAAATGTTGTTAACGTATGCACTGAAGACCAGGTAGCAGCCTTACAAATCTAAACCACAGATACCTGATGGCTAAAAGCCCAGGAGGTTCCTACACCCCTGGTAGAATGAGCTCTCACCCTAAAGGGAGGAGCTTTATATTTCAGACTGTAGGCCTGAATGATTACCTTATGAACCCAATTGGCAATGGAAGCCTTGGAAGCTGCCTGCCCCTACTTGGGTCCTTTTGGTAAAACAAAAAAGGAGTCTGATTCTCGGATCTCCGCAGATCTAGGCAAATAAACCTCGACTGCCCGGGCAACGTCCAATGAATGCATTCGTTTCTCTTCCGCCGAGCGAGGCTGAGAGGAAAAAAGAAGGCAAAATAATGTCCTGATTTAAATGAAAGGCCAACACCACTTTTGGCAAAAGGGATGGAACAGGTCGTAACACGACCCTGACGTAGTGAAGGATCAAGTATGGTTCCCTGCATGAAAGGGCCGCCAACTCCAACACCCTTCAACCGAGGTGATGGCCATCAGGAAATCTAGCTTGCGTGACAGAAAGTCTAATGGAATTTCCTTGATAGGTTTCAAATGGTTGTTTCTGCACCAAGTTCAAGTCCCAACACATAGGGGACCTAAGGGGGGGCAAGCGAGTTACCCCCTGCATAAAAGGTTTGGATCCGTGAATGGGAGGCTAAAGGCCTTAGGAAGACTACTGATAGGGCCGAAACTTGACCCTGATTGTACTCAAGGCCAATTTAATTTCCACAGCTGACTGTAGAAAAGGGAGAATTCTCCCAATCGCGTATTTCCGAGGATGCCATTTTTTTTGGCTTCACACCAACCAATATAAGTCTTCCAGCCCTTATGATAGATCTTCCTAGTGACAGCTTTTCTAGCATTCACTAGGGTAGACACCACTGGTCCCGAGATGCCATGGTCCTTTAACACCCTGGCTTCAATAGCCATGTCGTCAAATTTAGAGACTGTAATTTGGGGTGGAATATAGGACCTTGAGATGTGGAAGCGTCCATGCCCCTTCTATTGTCAGTCTCACAATCTCCAGGAACCAGGGCCTTCTGGGCCAGGCTGGTGACACCAGAATGACTGTAACCCCCTCTCTCCGAATCCTGTACAACAAATGTGGAAGGAGAGGGATCGGAGGGAAAGCATAAACCAGGGGGTACTGGCTCCATGGAACTACCAGAGAATCTGCTCCGATTGCCAAAGGATCTTTTGTTTGGGACACAAACTGCTGTAGTTTGTTGTTGAACCTGGATGCCAGTAGGTCAACCTATGGCCATCCCCAATGTTGGCAAATTTCCTGGAACACCTCTGGGTATAGGGACCATTCCCTCAGGCAGATCTGCTGGCAGCTGAGATAATCTGCCTTCCAGCTCTCTACTCCCGGGATACGGACTGCCAGATGTTCCTCTGCCCAGGCTAGTATGTGGTTCACCTCCTTCAGAGCTGAACAACTCCTGGTACTGCCTTGGTGGTTTATATAGGCAACTGCAGTGGCATTGTCGGACTGAACCCTGATAAGGCAGTCCTAAATCTCCACCATCCAGGACCATAGGGCCAGAGGTACTGCCTGTAATTCCAGGACGTTGATGGGCAGGATCTGTTCTCTCCCTGACCATTTCCCCTGAGGGTCGCTCCCCAGCCTGATAGACTGGCATCTGTAGTCCTCCAAGTTACCGGGAGAAAGGATTTTCCCTTTCGCAGGTTCTGATCTTGCAACAACCAGTTTAGGCTTAAGCGTGCCCGAAGAGATAAGCACATTGGATAATCCAGGGCTTGTCCAAGCCAACAAGATGTCTTGTTGTAAAGGCCTGGAATGGAACTGGGCATAGGGCACTGCCTCGAAGGAGGATACTATCCTTCCTAGAAGACTCATACAGAGCTGAATGGAGGGTTGTCTGGTGCCCCTTATCTGATGCACCTGAACCCTGAGGGCACAGATCCTTACATGTGGCAAGAATACTCTTGCTTTAACAGTATCTAGGATCAGACCTAAATACTTTAGACTTTGAGCTTGTTTTCAAGGCTGACTTTTCAGTATTTATGACCCAGCCTAAGCTTTTCAAATACCGCACTGTGCATAATATGTTCTGTTCTAGAGCCTGTAATGAGTGATCTCTGAGCAGGAGGTCGTCCAGATACCGAGCACCAGGATCCCTTGGGCCCTTAAAAGACCCAGTACTGGTGCTAGGACCTTTGTGAACAACCGGGGAGCTGTAGCAAACCCGAAGGGTAGAGCCACAAACTGAAAACTAGGATTTTTATAACAGCTTACCTGTAAAATCCTTTTCTTTTGAGGTACATCACGGGACACAGAGCCTCAGTAATTACTGATGGGTTATAGGGTATCACTAGGCGATTGGACAATGGTCACACCCTAGACAGGAAGGTCAACACCCTATATAACCCCTCCCCTTCCTGGGGATGCCTCAGTTTTGTAGCAAAGCAAAATAAGTGTATTAGAAGAGGGGCGGGACCTCTGTGTCCCGTGATGTACCTCAAAAGAAAAAGGATTTTACAGGTAAGCCATTATAAAAATCCTATTTTCTTTCTCGTACATCACGGGACACAGAGCCTCAGTAATTACTGATGGGATGTCCCAGAGAAATGCTATTTGAGGGGAGGGGACCACACAAAGTAGGGTGTAATCAGACCTGTGGACCTCATACCGCTGCCTGCAGCATACTACGCCCAAAGGCGATATCCTCATGCCTTCCCACATCCACCTGATAAAATCTGGTGAATGTATGGACTGAAGACCAGGTTGCAGCCTTGTAGATTTGAGCCATAGAGGCCCGGTGATGCACCGCCAAAGAAGCACTAATAGCCCTTGTGGAGTGTGCCTTGAAAAGGTGGAATTTTCGGTTTCAAACCGTAAGCTTAAATAATCATTTGTCAAATCCATTTTGAAATGGTAGACTTTGACGCTGCCTATCCTCTATTGGGACCTTCTGGCAGTACGAACAAAACATCCGTTTTGCGAATTTGAGCAGTTGCTTCCAGATAGGCCTTGACCGCTCTTACTACATCCAAGAATGTAGTGACCTTTCTTCCGTAGAACAGAGATCTGGAAAAAAGGAAGGTAGAACAATATCTTGGTTTAGATGAAAATCTGAAACCACTTTCGGTAGAAAGCTAGGATGAGGGCGCAATACCACTCTATCCTTGTGTATGATTAAATAAGGCTCTTTACAGGAAAGAGCTGCTCTGATACCCTCCTAGTAGAAGAAATGGCTACCAGAAAAAATTAACTTTCTTGTCAACAAGACCAAGGGAAAAAGGCTGTTTCTGTAAAACTGACAGAACCAAATTCAAGTCCCAGGGGTTTAGGGGCGCCCTAACCAGAGGATTAAGACGTGTTACCCCCTGTATAAAGCTTCGGACTAAAGAATGCGAAGCAAGCGGCCGCTGAAATAATACTGACAAGGCCGAGACCTGGTCCTTGATGGTACTCAAGGCCAGCTTCATTTCTAATCCCATTTGTAGAAAGTCAAGAATTCTACTTATGACAAATTTTCTGGGATGCCAAGCCCTGGATACACACCAGGAGATCTAAGCTTTCCAGACTCTTATGATAAATCATTCTGGAAGCTGGCTTTCTTGCATTAAGATACAAATCACAGGACCTGAGAGCCCACGACTCTTCAGAACATGGGTTTCAATAGCCAGACCCTCAAATTTAGCGTAAGGCAGGATGGAACACTGAACTTTGGGATAGCAGGTCTGGACGTGACGGTAGGGTCCACGGAGGACCTACTGCCATCTTTACTATTTCTGCATACCAAGCTCTTCTGGGCCACGCTGGGCCACCAGAAGTACCGACTTCCTTTCCTGCCTGATTCTGCGAAAAAATCGTAGCAGTAGCAGAATAGGAGGAAATGTATAAATCAGGGAGAATTGATGCCATGGAGTAACCAACTCATCTGTCCCCCATGCAGGAGGATCTCTTGTTCTTGACACAAAGTTATCAATCTTGTAGTTGAACCTGGATGCAAAGAGGTCTACATCCGGAACCCCCCATCTTTGGCATATGGCCAAGAAGACGTCGGGGTGAAGAGTCCATTTCCCTGGGAATAACTGCCGACGACTCAAGTAGTCCGCCTGCCAGTCCTCTACTCCCGGAATGAAGATTGTCGATATGCACGGCACATGTTTCTGCCAGATTAAGATCTGGTTTACTTCTCCTTGGGCTGCACGACTCCTGGTGCCTCCCTGGTGATTGATATAAGCCACTACTGTGGCATTGTCGGACTGGATCCTGACAGGGCAACCCTGTAACTTGAGTATCCAGGCCTTTAGGGGTAGATACGCCACACGGATCTCTAGAATGTTCATGGGTAAGGTCCTCTCTGTCTTGGACCATCTCCCCTGGACAGTCGACTGTTCCAGGACTGCTCCCCAACCCAAAAGACTGACATTTGCTGTTACCACTGTCCAGGCAACTGGAAAAAAGGGTTTTCCCTTTTTCAGATTTTCAGGTATCAGCCACCAACTGAGGCTCTGACGCACTGTAGAAGACAGACGCATCGGTAAATCCAATGCCTGAACCTCCTTGTTCCAGGCAGACAGGATACTGTTTTGCAGCAGTCTTGAATGAAACTGAACATAGGGAACTGCTTCGAATGAAGCCATCCTCTTCCCCAGTAGCCTCATACAAAGGCAAATAAGGAGGATCTTTCTTTGCCCTGACTACCTGAATCAGTTCTTTTATTGTACTGATCCTTGCCTGGGGTAAAATACCCTCTTCTGGGCTGTATCTATGACCAGACCGAAATACTCTAGTCTTCTAACTGGTTTCAAAGAAGACTTCTCTGAGTTGAGGAGCCAACCTAGGTATTCCAGGTAGTTGACTGTGGTGACAAAGATTTGGCCCAAGCGGGCTACCGAGCGGTCTATCAAGAGCCGGTCGTCTAGGTATGCTATTACCATTATACCTAGGCCCTTAATCTGGCCAGCGGAGGGGCCAAGATTTTTGTAAACACCCGAGGTGCAGTAGCTAGCCTGAAAGGCAGAGCTATAAACTAAAGTGACGTTTTTCTACTTTGAAACGCAGGTACTTTTGATGAGCAGAGAAAATAGGTACATGCAGGTATGCGTCCTGATGTCTATTGACGCCAGAAATTCTCCTTGTAGGATGGAGACTACCGATCAGATCGATTCCATGCGAAAGGATAGTATCTTTAGGAATTGGTTTAGATCCTTGAGATCTAAAATGGGTCTGACATCTCCATTTGGTTTTTGGAACCGTGAAAAGATTTGAATAAAAACCCCAATCCCTGCTCTTGCGTGGGAAACAACCACGATAACTTTTTGCGACAATAGTCACTCCAATGCTGGAAGAGACTTTCTTTTCTCTGGGTCTCTGGGAACATTTGATCTGCTGAAACGAGGAGAGGGGAATTCTCGGAACTCTAGTTTGTAACCTAGAGTTAATGTGGACATCACCCATCTGTCCTGGAAATCCTCCTACCAGAGCCTTGAGAACTGTAGCAGTCTTTCCCCCACCCGAGCGAGCGGGGGCACTCCTTCATAAAAAGGCTTTAGTGTCTTGTTTAGTAGGTTTCCCGCCACAGGACTCTTTTGTCCCTGGATCGACTCTGAGATTTATTTCCTGAGCCTGACGGAGGAGGCTGTCGCGATTGCCTGGAGGCTGATGCTTCTGGCACTGGAGACAGAGCCTGTTTAAAAGAGGGACGTATACCAAATCCTCTCTGAACAGCCTCGCATCATGAAGGGGAAACCCAGCCAGAAGCTTCTTACATGGTAATTCGGCTGAAAATTTTCAACCATAAGATTCTACGCATATGTACCAACCCAAGCGCAAGGCAAAAGGTTTGGATGATAGAATCTCTGATTGCGTCAACAGCAAACACAAAGCCGCTGGTAGGTTGGCAAACCCCCGGGCTTGCTGTTCAGGTAAAAGTTTGAGGACCTGTTTAACATGGTCTCTCAAGTATTGACAGACTAATTGCTGCCACTGCAGGTCGGGCTATTAGGACCTTCTGCCACTGAACCTGCCAAGAAGAAAACACTTTTCAACAGGAATTCCAATTTCTTATCAGTTGGATCCCTAGGTATCTTAGCGTTGTCAACAAGACAAGCCAGACTTATTTACGGAGGAATGGCGGCGTCAACTGCCAGTATAACCCCCATCTTAGTAAATTTTTCCTCCATAGGATAAAGTGTTGCAAAACTTTTTTAGGTGGAAAAATGTTGATCTGGGTGATCCCACTCAGAATAAATAAGCTTTTTCAGTAACCATAGACAGAAAAGCATGTGCAGTTTGAGGAGGCTTCAGTGAACCCAAACCAAAAGAGGGTTCTTTAACTGACTCAGATACGGGTAACCTGAATGTGGAGCAGACCAATCCAGCCAAAATTTGCACTAACACCTTCTCATCCTGAGAAGCTGAAGAGGGCCCTTCTCCGCTTTATTCCCCAGAAGAGGAATCATCAGTCCCATCCCGATCCTCTCCTTTTTCCCAGAGTTCCTCAGCTTGAGGGTCCTTGGTAACAGAGGAAGACCTAGTGCGTTTTCTTCCACTGAGTGAAGATGCGATTAAGGCCATTAGTCTTTCCTCTAATCCATTAATGGTTGAGGAAAAAACCTCCTGCGTAATGTATACAGGGGCTGAAGTGCCAGAAGCAGATGCAGCCCCTGACCCCGACGGCTCTCCCTGGCCAGCCATCCCAGGTCCTTCAGGGGGGGAAGGTGCTGCAGAAGGGGGGTACTCAGAGCCTGAGGGAGATCCCCTAGAGCCTCTGGTTTTTGGGGTATTTGTACCTCTTCTACCCATAGTGCAAAGCAACAAAAGGTGGAGGTACCACAAAAAAACACTGACTGCTGAGCAATGCAGTACAGCAACTGCCGCTGCTACCAATGTCCAGTCTGGTGTTTTAAGTAAATGCTGCCTGGGAGAATGCCTGTGTCCCACCTCACATGCGCCCGTCAGCTCTGTGTCTCTCAATAGGTTGTGTGCACCTGAAAAAGTGTGCACTTTATAGCCTGTGTAGCCAGAAATGTGGGCGTTCAAACATGCTGGACGTTGCGTTAATGCTCCGCCCCCCTCCTCCGACCACCCCTCCCGCCCCCCCTCATTTTTTTCAAAAACGTGTGCTTTACCCGCGCGAGCCGAGGCTCCGATCCTCGGAGCAAGCATTGAGGGGAGGCTGGGGTGGAGGAGAGAGAAGGGCCAGTGGATGGGGAACCTGCTGAACAGTAGCGGCGGTGGTGCGGTATACTACCGCTCTTTGTTCAGGCCACCCCGGCCCCCCAAATCATGGGGGAAGTATCCCTAAGGAGAGACCCCCCCAACCCATCCTACCTGGAGCCTGGCTGGAGGAGCGTACAGCATGGACACTGAGACAGACAGAACAACATGAAAAGGTATGTGCTCTTGGCAGCCCCCGGTGGCGACAATAGGCATAGCATACATTTACTTAAAGGAGAAACCTACTAGAATTAAAAAATTCTTGAGGAGTCTCCCTTACATTATTCAGCTGCAAGGTTCTGTTATACAGACCCAATCTTCACCTCTCACGGTGGGCTCTGTTTGAAAAAACCTTCAGAGACTGGGGCCCCCTTGAATAGGAGGATCCGCAGTTCTGGCCCCGTAAAGCACCCCGCCAGGGATATGGCTGAAAAAAACAAACACTGGATCCCGGGGTCCAGCTCTCTAAATAGAGAAGTGTTACAGGTAAAACCTCGTTTCTTCGGACACAAGGCCCGGGTACCATCCAATTCGGCCTGAAAAAGCACTTTGAATGGATCCGGTTGCATGGCTTGCCCCAGTATAGGATATTCCTTTGGAGCTTAGTACAGCACATATATTCGTGACCAACACCTAAGACACTGGCGAAAAAACTGAGGCATCCCCAGGAAGGGGAGGGGTTATATAGGGGGTTGAACTTCCTGTCTAGGGTGTGACCAGTGTCCACTCACCTAGTGATACCCTATAACCCATCAGTAATTACTGAGGCTCTGTGTCCCGTGATGTACGAGAAAGAAATGACATTCCTCTACTGCAAAACGTATGAACCTCTGATGAGGCTGAAAGACAGGCATGTGTAAATACGCATCTTTTATATCGATGGAGGCTAGAAAGTCTCCGCTCTAGAGTGAGGCTACTACTGAGCGGACAAGACTCCATCCAAAAGGACTGTATCAGTGGATACTTGTTCAGGGATCTTAGGTCCAAAATGGGCCTTGTGCCCCCGTTTGGTTTTTGAACCGTAAACAGGTTTGAGTAAAACCCTGTGCCCCTTTCGGATACAGGAACCTCTACAATCACTCCTTGATGCACTAGATGATGTAGTGCCTGAAGCGATAAGTTTCTTTTTGCAGGATCCGAGGGGACGCTGGATCTTAAAAACCTCTGAGGGGGAACCCCCCGCAATTCCAGCTTGTAACCGCGAGATATAATAGAGGTGACCCACTCGTCCTGAATTGTTGTTCTCCAAACGTCCGGAAAGTGCAGCAGCCTCCCCCCCCACTCGATGGAGTGGGGGTGTCCCCTCAAAAGGAGGGCTTGGTGCTGGGTTTAGAAGAATTTTAGACCCAGGGCTTCTTCTGGCCCTGGCCCTGTGGCTTGCCCCTGGCCCTAGCACCCTGTTGGCGGCGGAACCGCCTTGACGCTGAGACATTTGAGGAAGCAGTGCTTGAGGTTTTAAACGAGGGACGTCTGGTGCTTTTCTTCACAGGAGGTAGAGAACTCTTCCCACTGGAAATCTTTTAGATATATTTGTCCAAATGATCACCAAATAAACGTTCCCCAAGAAAAGGGAAACCTGGCAATAACTTTTTACAAGGAAGCTCGGCTGACCAGTTCTTAAGCCACAAAAGTCTATGTACAGACAAGAGAGTCAAACGAGAAACCTGCTGTATTGAATCTTTTAAGGTGTCAACAGCAAAACACAGCGCTTGAGGAATATCGGTCTTACTTTCAGGCAGATCATCCACCTGGTTAGGCCTATCAGGCCGTTTGACCTGATCCTTTATGGTCTGGCACATACCAATTGCTGCAACAGCTGGCTGAATAGCTGAACTGGCCAAAGAAAAGGAAGCCTTTAATAATGACTCAAATTTCTTGTCAACAGGGTCTTTCAAGCCTTGTGCATTATTCTACCGGACAAGTTAAGTTCTTGTTTAAGGAAGAGAGACTGCTGAACCTATGGCTGGCATGCTCCATTTTTAAACAAACTTTTCATCCATGGGATACAAAAGGGAAAACCTCTTAGAGGAACAAAAATCCTGTCAGGATGTTCCCAATTAGCATACACTGCCTGTTCCAACAGGGGTAGTAGGGGGAAAGCCTGTGCGGCCTGAAGAGGCCTCAGGGATCCCAAAGAGGACCGGGGGGGGCTCAGTCACCTCTGCAAGAGGCAACTTAAAGGTAAAACGAACCATTTCGGTCAGAGTCAGGATCAAAAGCCTCTGCGACTGAGAGGTAGACATCAACTGTATAACTTCTTGGCCAGATTGCTCAGAAGCAGACTCATCTGCAAGGCCTTCCACAGAATCCTGAGCTTTAAGCTCCTCCCCATCCTCAACCCATTCCTGTTCAAGACTAGGAGGCTCCAGGGAGGGGGATCTGTCACGCTTCTTGCCATCCTGCGGGATGGAGGCAATCATGCCAGCAATCTTGTGCTCTAACCCGGCTAGGGCCGAGGACATTTTATCCTTGGTGATAAAGGTTGAAGCAGCAGCGTTGACTGTAGGCACAATACCAGATAAGTGCAGCGGCTCAGACTGCCCGGAAGCCTCTGGTCCTTCAGGGGATACAACACTAGGGATACAACTAGGTTCATCAGGAACTACTGACGACAGAGGTACGACATAGGTGTGCCCTTCCCTGTAGTGTTAGTCCCGCTCCCCTTTTTTGAAGACATTTATCAGCCACAAAAATAGAGTACTTGGGGGTAGTATTAACACACCTCAGAAGGGAGACCCTTTAATAGGGCTCACCAAGCCCCTATGTAACAATCCTGCTAAGCACCTTTAGCCTGTCAAGCAACACTTGGTGACTCACGTGACCCAGGTAAGGAAAAATTAACCTTTGCAAGTGTCTGTTCAGAGCATGCTCTGTGTCCCACAGCTGCCTTCTGGAAGCACCGCATGCTTGGCCTACACAGCTTAAATAAGCTGGGTGTGCGGCGGAACGTTCTGTGCGTGCGCGGTCCCGGCGAATGGGCGTGGCTGTAAAACTGCTAAACTGGACTGCTAAGTCCAGCGGCGCTTTTGCAAATGCACATGCGCAATGGCCACCAAACAACAACTGCTGAGCACAGCGGCACTCTTGCGAATGCACCATGGAGAACCAAGGCTAAATGGTGCACAGTCATGCACCATCATACAGGTAAAGAACAGCCAGACACAAGCAAAAAAGGCACACTTTGCAAACACCCACAGCTAGCCCAAAACTCCCCAGTATGGTCATCGCACACAGGTGTCCAGCCTCTAGCTAGTTTGACTGATTGTTACAATCACTGGGACACCACACAATAATAAGTAAAGGGGTTTCACTTACCCGTCTAGGCGCAGGGCAGCTTAGAAAGGAAGAGCCCAAACTTCCCACCCATCACGGCGGGTTCCTGTCACTTGGGGACCTTTAAGGACTGGGTACCTTTTTCCTGTTTAGAGTCCACTCCCTTGGACCTGTACAGCACCCAGCAGGAATGCCTTAGTGCTGTAGTGTCCAGGATTCCACTTTGCAGGGTCCAGCGCCCGGAGGCCGCATTACGGCAAAACCTTGCAGGATCTTGAGTCTTCTTTGCAAGGCTCAGGTACCATTTATCTAAGCTTATAAAACCGGTGTCAAATGGATCAGATTGGTCAATCCCTTGATTCATTTAAGAACCGTTTGTGGGACTAGAGACCTGGAGCTCAGAGAGCTCAAACAAACCGTGCCATAGACCTTGCAGACACTGGTAAAAAACTGTGTGGGAGGGGTTATATAGGGGATCATTTCCTATCTAAAGACCTTTGGTCTACCAGTGTCCATTCACCTAGAGATGGAGTATAACCCAGCAGGTAATGAATATTAGCCTGACTCTGTGTCCCATGATGTATGAAAAAAAAATCCTGTCCTGGGGACCAGACATTGTTTCTGCTCATTACCTTCGTGGACACTGGTCCCCTCACTGCTTTCATGAGTTCTACTGCCACTGGATAGGATCCAGCTGTGGAAAGTGTCATATTCACAGAAAGGAGATGTCCACATCATGCAGGCAGTGAAGTTAACACCTGAAGAAGGACCCCAGGAAGTAAACAGAAGAAGACATAAGGATCATCATGTGACCATGGTCTCAGTTAAGTAAAATGGGCATTTGTATGTTTTTTTCCCCACCAATGATTAGTTAAAAGGGGATGGGAGGGGGTTGCGAATATCTTGGAGTTGAGCTTTAAAAGTCAAGTATTCAAAACAATAAACTACAACAAACTTAGGACTAAGGACCTATGTAAAATGTGGTACAAAAAAAAATAAAAATAAAAATCATGCTGCCTGTAGCAACCAATCATCTTCAAAGTTTCATTACGGCAGTTAGAATGGAACTGAAATCTATCATCAAAAAAACTGCGAGCAGGTAGGCAGTTTATTGCAGAAGACACATGCAATATCTCTTCTGCTATAAAATAACTGTATATGCCAGCTCGCAGTCTTGTTTAGACCCCTTTCACACTGGAGGCGTTTTTCAGGCGCTTTAGCGCTAAAAATAGCGCCTGTAGAGCACTTGAAAAAAGCCTCATCTACAATCCCAGTGTGATAGCCTGAGTGCTTTCACACTGGGGTGCTGCGCTGGCAGGATGTCAAAAGTGTCCTGCAAGCAGCTTCTTTGAGGCACTTTAGGAGTGGTGTATACACCGCTCCTAAATCGCCCCTGCCCATAGAAATCAATGGGCAGCATCACCGAAGCACCTGCAAAGCGCCTCGGCAGCAGGGATTTTAACCCTTTATTCGGCCGCTTTCTCATACAAGTACATGGAACAGGCAAATATCAGGAATATGATATGCAGGGGTAACAAACGATTTAACCCTTTAGGAGAATCTCACTCAAACTAAATTTTCGTTCAAGAGGATTTCTAAAATCTGACTTGTATTTTAGTGCAGATTTTCAGGAAAATCAGTGAGCCAACCACACAAGCCGTAAATTAGATTTCTTGAGGCGTTCTGTATACCAACTGGGTACAGAAGGCCTTCAAGTTGCCATATTGCATTGAATTTTACAGAAAATGACAGCACTGTAGATTGAAAAGGAAATGTAATTTTTAATAGCATTAAATTACATGGCTTGTGTTACAATTATATATGCTGTATTTCTTTTTATTTGCTATATATTTTTCCCACAAAAGTGGAGTTGCCCTTTAACGTATAAAGTGCAAAGTTAAAGATATTTATATTCCAAAACAATGGCAAAAGTGATGAGTGATGCTATATGTGACACACTGCATTTCTTTGCAAAACAAAATGTAGTTCTAATATGAAGTGTATACTGGAATTGTACTGAACCTCAAATACAAGCTCTTTCCTATTTACTGTAAAATTTAGCATAGGCGGAAGGCCAACAAAGCATTTCCCCTGAGATGATGGCAATTGATCTTACATTTAGAGAAGGTGAGGCAGCCACTCTCCCTGCTGCTACAATGAAGTCCATAATTAGGAGTGTGGCTCCTGGGAGCCCCAGAGAAAAAAACTGAGGTGAACAGTGCTTGATAATTGTATTAACAATATCCTGTGAGGGGGAAAAAAAAAAGTACAGCGATGTCAACCATTATCTCAAGACACAAATTCAAATAAATGAGCAATTCCAGGCAACAAGTAAATCCAGTCAGTAAACTGCCAATGCATTCAAACAATTATTGCAACTGTACTGAAGCTAACATAAAACTGTGGCCTCCCATAAAAATATATACTACTGCATCAAATTATAAGGGCATCTGAGCTTACAGTTTTCTCTTAATCCCCCCTCCCCTCCCCATTAATACCTGTTGATTTTGCCAATTAACTAATGCAGCTTCCTGTGACAATATGGCAACGATGCACATCTCCTGAATTCAGAGCATTGTTGCTACTTTCATGTAGGCTGTGTCTGCGCGCAATACAGTGGGATAATATATAGAGGCATGGCTGTCAGAACTGTAATCCCCTTTCTTCTCTTCTTCCGCCCCCCCTCCAATCTCCTTATTTTGTGAGATTATATTGTGTGCCTTCCTTTTTCTTTTGCTTCCCCCGTTCTTCTCATCTCCCTCCGTTTGTCAGAAAAACTTGTCAGAAGTGACTCATGCAGATAGCAGTGCTCTGGATTAAGACAAGTACACTCTATAGAGGAATATGCTTTGTTCAAATTTTTGTGGGCAACCCCTAGGTTGATAAATTAATTTCTCTAAATAAAAACTGGAATTAAACTTTCTTAATCCACTGTAATCATTTTGTTGCCATAAAAGGCAGATAGTCTATATTATGGGCAAATAGCATCCTTTCCTGGAATCGCCAACCAACCCAAAACACATGTTAAAGAAGTGGGGAAAATACAGGAGTTAAATACCAAGTTAGCCACAGTTACTCAGTTACCTCCTTCCAGAATCTAAACAGTTTGGGGCAGCAGCAAAACATATGCATCCAATTCCCATTGTTCCTGAGACACCTGGGACAGAGTAAAGTTTTTTCAACGCCCATACTTGTACAGCCATTCTGGGATCCTGTACAACCTGTGTATTAAATATAGATGTGCCAATCGTTTGGAGTTTGATAAAGAGAGAGTAGGAGAATTTTTCAGTATGGAATCCCATTGTTCTTCTAAAATCACACCCTCAACTGTTTCTCATTTGTGTTTGCTCAATAAAGGAGTTGGTTGTATCTGGGAGTTAAGACGACTTAAATATATGTAAGACATTACCCCGCTTAGCAGTTGCCCGGAGCACTGTATTTAAATACTGTAGCTGCTGACTTTTAATATAAAGGATACTTACCTGTCCAGGGATCCAGCGCTGTCCTCACCGAAACCGATTCTTCAAATGGCTTTGGGTGAAGGTGTTGGCATCTTAAGGCAAAAAGGCAGTTTCCTACTGTGCATGAGCGAGGTGCTCTGCGCTTTGTGAATGGTCCTGCAGTCTTCTGGGACCTGTGATATGTCCCAGAAGGCTGGGTGAGAAGGAGGGGGGCCAAACATCCAGCTCAGATCGCCATGTCGCATCTGACCCGAAATTGGGGCGGGTACCTGTCAAAACCAGGTACCTGTTCCCCCCCAAAAAGTGCCAAATGTGGTGGCAGTGAAGAGGGAAAGAATACAAAACAAACAAAATGTCCCCTTTTGGGTGAGGTTGTGCTTTAAGCAAACAACAAGCAAGAAAAAGGACCTGTATCAAATGAGAAAACATCAGTCCACGTGTTATGAAGCCTAAGCCCATCCGGCCTCAAAAAGCCTGAACAGTAACTCTATTAAGACAGTTAAGGGGTCAGAATTCAGCTTTAAGAACTGAGCCTTGATGCTTCCAATGAGAGTATCTGAGCCTGCAGCCCAGAACCTAATACTCTAAAAATTGTGTTATTTATACCAGTCAGGGGCTCCCACTGTATAATAGATGTAGGATTTGTACTGTCCACTCACCACAAATTACATTTTTCCTTTCTTAAAGAGAATCACAATTTGGTAAAAGAGCACAAGAAATACATCATCGGTAATGCTAGGTAACCGCTTTTTTGGGTTATATTGCTGATATCTGTGAAGGCTGCTTAGACTGATCTAAAATAACAAAACATCCAGTTCCGTATATCTTGCACTAAAGCCATACATGTCCCATACAATCAAAGTTAGAACAATGAAGTGAGTACCTGGTCAGTATGGAGTAAACCACAGTGCATAATATTAAAAAAGTGCGTTAAGAAGTCCCGGTTTGGAGACACGTCCTGCCGTCTCGTCATAATTTTACAGATTAATTTGTAGGCATGAAGTTTCCCTTGTTTGTATTTTTCTGGCAGCATTGTGGCCTGAAACACAAGAATGGCAAGAATTCACACAGTGCTACAAGTTTGAAAGTTAACCTGTGACACACTGAACAATATGAAGGCTCAGTAAATGAAAGGGGATCATGCTTTATTTGTACAGGAAAAGTCAAGATTAGCATATTCAGCTACCTATATCCACGATTATTATCTACTGATCAACTGCTCACAAAGGGACTTGTTGAAAAACTTTAGTTTGATCAGAGCTGCAGCACTGATCAGTATATTTAGACAGTAGAGGAGCCCAGCTGACTACATCACTGTCAGAATACAAGGACAGCGGAGAGTGTTACCGCATCCACCTCAAACACATGTGATAGGGGAATACATTCATCCATTGTTCAGCCCACTGCCTGATAGAAATAAATTAGGCATGTACGGCCATCTTTACCTTGGTTTTAAGTAGAAAAACCCCTTTTACATTGGAGGTCAGTGTAGAGGTATTCCCTTACATTTGATGTCAGTGGAAAAATTGCCCCCTTGCATTGTTGGCCACTGTAGAAAGGAGATTAATCTGTAACGACCCAAGGAACCACTGGAGAAACCCTGGTTGAGAAAATCTGCTCTAACTAATCTCTGCCAAAAAAAATGACCTAAATGTTCCTTTTACTTGCTCAACTCTGTGGTCATTTTTTCTTAGAGATAGGCTTGAAGTGACATAGTCATTATTTACTCAGTTTGACTTGCTCAAGTTTGTGACAGATTAAAGTGGTTGAAAAGGCAGACAGTGTTTTCTATGCATTCTTTGCATTAAGATAAAAAAAAAAAACCTTCTGTGTGCAGCAGCCCCCCTAATACATGCCTGAGCCCCATCTCCATCCAGTAATGTTGCAGGACGGAGGCTGCCGGGACTCGACCTCCTCAATGGCTGAGATAGCAGCGCAGCGCCATTGGCTTTGGCTGCTGCCAAGCAAAGTCAGTAGTGAGCCAATGAGGTGAGAGAGGGGGTGGGGCCGAACCACGGCTCCGTGTCTGAATGGTCGGCTCGGGTGCCCCCACAGCAAGCAGGAGGGAGGGGCCTGGTGCGCCAGCGAGGGACAAGAGAAAAGGAGGATCTGAGCTGCCCTGTGCAAAACCACTGCACAGAGCAGGTAAGTATAACATGTTTGTTATTTTTTAAGAAAAAAAAATGAGACTTTAGTATCACTTTAAAGCAGGTTATAGATTATGCAATTTTCTTTCCTGCAACCCCATTCCCCCATCAACCCAGTCAGTGTTGATGGGGGGAATCCCTCTCATGGAGCCATTGTTTTCTCCTGGCAGGGGGTGTGGGGAGTTGTCCCTGCCGGGAGAACACAGTGATCACTGCTAGCGGATATAGTTGCTGGGAATAACTGCAAGCTAAAAATCCAAAATTCTGGTTATACCCAAGTCGATCGATTTGGAAACAAATCAGCCTGATGGATAGAATCTCAGCTGGCCCCTACTGAACCGGCAGAGATTCAATCCATCTGCTGCCGGCTTTACTCTGAAGTACAGGATGGACACAACATTTAGCATATTCACGAAAGATGTAATGTGGAGTGTAAAGTATAGAGTAAAGTATAGCTGTAGAGTTCTAACTACATTCGCATAGAAGTAACCCGTCCTACAAAGTTTTTGCAACAGAAATGAAAACAGCTCTTTTATTCTTTAACAACATACTACCGGTGATGCAAGCAGCTGAAGTCTTCTTAACAGCTATGTTCTGGATCACTTTCAGTCCCTTATCAAGCTTACAGAATTTTAAAGTTTCTGTAAACCCAATAAGAAATCATTAGCAATGGCTCACTGAGATAAATTGCAACGTTTTTCTACCATTCGTTTTTTTCCTCCTACCTTATCTTCAAGACACAAGCTGACCTGCCAGTTTCACCACCTTCCTGGAGTAGGGTGACAACATTATGTACCTAGTGATCGTACTGCGACAGTGTTGTCACTCCTGTGTGCTTGTTTTAGTGCACCATCTGCACGCTGTGCTCTCCCCACCATGTGGTCTGCTGCCCAAAATACAGACAGCCAGGCCTGCAGGAGCAGTCAAAACCTAATGATTGGCAGCTACCACAGCAGTCTAGCTGTCTACCAAGCAAAGAACAGCCTGGTGGCAAGTTATACAAGAGTTCAAACAAAAGGTAAAAACACATTAGAAATCCAGTGCTCATCAGTAATAAATACGGAACACAAAAAAAAAATTGCTTTTAAAATACCTGCCAATTATCTCATCAGGACAGTGTTGTCACCCATGTGTACTTGTTTCTGCGAATAGTTCTAGCTTGCTATACCAACACACGCTGGGCTCTCCTTGTTCTCTAGTCTGCATCCCAAGTCACAGGCAGCTAGGCCTCACCGGACGACCAAATAATTGACAGCAGCTCCTGCAAGAGCCCTTCTGTCAACACAGTACAGAGCAGCCCAGCGGTATGTTATGTGAGAGTGAAAGCAAAGGAATAAAACAGAACAGAAATTCAGTGCTCAAAAAAAATTTCCAGAAAACTACTTTAAATTGTTAATTATCAACAATCAATTTATAAGAAAGTAAGGCTGGCCATACATTAAAGTTTTCTTTAAATTGACCAAAACCATATAATATGAGGTCAAACACTTTCAATTTGTATGCATTCAGGCAGGCCCTTGCACTACATAGGTGAAGGTAAATCTAAAGGAATTTGAACAAGAAAATAATATAATGTATGGCCAGCCTAAGGGCCCTTTTACAGGGGCGGACCGATCAGGTCTACCGGTCAGTGTTTCGGGCGGACTCGATCGGCCCTGCAGCCTTCTCTATGGAGCGGCAGGTGTCAACAGACATGTGTCCATTAACACCCGCCAACATCCGATTTGATCCTGTCCGCTAACAACGTCCGCCTGGCCGATTCGATCAGATGGCAGTGGGGTGTAAACAGACAGGTGGTCCGTTCACATCCGACCGCCCATTGAGGACAGCAGGCTGTGTCCGCTCTGCATAACGGGAGCGAACACAGACCAGCCATCCACCTGCTCAGTGGGGATCAGCAGACAGATTCCCCACTGGGCAGGCAGACTCCAACGGAGCCCACCCCATGTGAAAGGGGCCTAAGCCAACAGTGAGGTAACCAGCACGTGACTCGCTACATAATTTTCCCTCCCACTGTCCAGGCACTGCAGAGTACAGGAGCTGCATAGTGGTCCATCAGGGGTCTGGGGCTTAGAAATCCCCACAGCTGAAAGCGTACCACCTCAGGAGGGACGTTTCGGAGCACTCTATCTGGTCTGCGCCGTCGAACAATCAAAACCCGCGTAGCTCATCCTGTCAGCGGGGAAGAAGACGCGTGAATGCTGAGGGGATTTCTAAGCCCTGGACCCCTAACGTGGCTATACCGGGGTTCAGAACGGGAGATCACCGCGGGATTGACGGGGTGAGGAGGGGGTCCTGTGTAAGTTCACCTTAAAGATTTTTCTGTAAAAGGTGAACTTAAACTTTAATACTTAGAGAAATTATAAAGATTTACATATGCATTAAGCTACTTCCTCCAGTTCAAAGCTTTACATCTCATAGTGTCTTTTGTGACCAAGCAATAGTGTTAGGGCAAAAATTGCATGGCTGAAGCTTGGACTCCCTCATATAACTACACTGACATGTTTCAGACAAGAACACAGCTCCAACATTTTGTAATTTCTGGTTTCTCTGATAAACTTCATAGGTCCTATAATGTATGCTGTACTTTAAAACAAATCAACTGCTCAATGCAAATGTCTAAATGACTTTTTTTCAGGTAACACACAGAACATAAATGATTATGTAGAATGGATGCTCACTGATACCACAAGGAAAGTATTCAGTCTACCTTGAAAAGCCAGGGGGTAAGAATCCTCAGGGGTGGGATAAGTACAGGTGGGGGAGGAGAATACTGATTATCCATAGAGATTCCTAAATTGTCCCGAATCTGGAAAACAACAGAACAAAAATGTTTACATTTAAACTGCAAGGAAATTGCTAGGGCAGTTTGCATTTAATAAAAATAATTTGATGTGTTTTCATAGTTTCACACTGATTATATTCGAATTACATGGGTTTTGCACTTATTCTTGTAAACAGTCTGTGAATCAGTCTCTCATTTCATTTCTGTTCAGCAATTTTTTATTTTTTAAATAGATTTTATTGAAAGATGTAACATACAGGGAATATCATTGTATTTTGTACAAAAACAACAAAAACATCAGCCTGGTATGGGGTAGAGATACAGAACAGCTGATAAAGATAATTAGCCTGGGGAATGTGGTAGTAAGGTAACCTTCTATGTGAGAAAGAGGAAATAAACTGGATGGATCTAGGTGGGGGGGATCCCTAAGATTGCCAGAAGAATGTTACTGGATGTACCCCACATAAGGTTGGGATTGGGAGGGAAGTGGGTGGAGGAAAGCCAGAAAGAAAACAAAATATACATGGGGGGGGGGGGGGTAGGGAAATTGAGCACCAAGTTCATGTTTTGGATGAATATTGTAGCCTGTGGGTAGAACGTAAAGATAAAAATTATGATTTTTATGGTAATAACATTAATGTCATTTGTAACACTTGTGGTCACCCCCTTCCTATGTGGGGGGAAGATAGAGGTTTAAAGAGCGCGAAGAGGTCTTGTAATATGTTGTAGTATTTGGTAAGAGTTGGAATCCTTGTGTTGTAGATCTTTGGTTTGGAGGAAGTACTCCATCTAAGGTGTGGGGGAGGGGTCGTGATATAGGAAGGAGAAAGTCTCGAGATGAACTATATCTGTAGGAGTGAGTGTTGAGGTCAAAAAAGCTCCCCATTTATGGTGGAAGCGTGACTTGGTCCTTTCGTGCATTAAGTCCATGTTGATCCTGTCTTTATAGATTAGTTGTAGGAGATCTCTTTTGATTTGAGAGGTGTTGGGACATGCGTTGGAGATCCAGTTTTTCAGGATGGCTCTTCTAGCGAGTAGGAGGCATATCAGGACCCAATCTTTGCAAGAGAGGGTAGAGTTGGGTGACCAGGGTAGTAGCTGGGGTCCCAGTGTCCGAAAATGAGGAGTAGGGAGTCCTTATGTAATTTCAGAAGGGTCACCTCAAATATGTACTGTAGGACTTGGTCCCAGAAGGTGGAGATGAAAGTACATGACCAGAAACGATGGGTCAAAGAAGGCCTGGGGTGTTGACATAAGGGACATGTGTGGGCGGTTTGCGCTTGTTTGTTCGAGAGGAAATGTACGTGAGCTCGATGAACGATCTTCAGTTGGGTTTCCCTCCAAGATTCGTTAGGCACCAGTTTGTGAATAGTGTTGAGGCCTTGAAGTAGTTTGTTTACTAAGTCGGTATTGGGGAAGTCTTTTGCCCAGTTAGCTGCTGATGAGGACTCCAGTGAGGGAATGACTTTCAGGAGGAGAGGCTGGTATATGTCTGAGATTTTGAAAGAGCCCTTTAAGAGGAGAGAGTCAGAGAAGGACGTTTTAAATCTTTTGCGATCCTCTCTGCAAGCGTTTTTGAGAAAGCTGATGCATTGACCATATTGGAAGATGTGTGACTGGGGAAGTTGGAACTTCTCAGCTAATGACTTGAAAGGGATGGGGCGACCAGACTCTAAATCACAAAGCGAGGAAAAGTCGGAGAGGCCTTTCTGTTGCCAGGTGGTATACGGCTGGCATTCCAGACCTGGGGGAAAACATGGGTTTCCTTGTATTGGAAGGTGTCTATATATAAAAGGTGAGAGTTTGAGGCTTTTCCAGATCTCCCTCCAGGCAATTGCTGTGTCCCGAAGTAGGAGGTTATGTTGAAGGGGTGGAGGAATGGATTTCCACTTGCAGTGAAGGAGAGCTACCAGGGAATATGGGTGAATCATTTCAGTTTCCAGGTAGAAATTGGAGTAACGAGATGTTTGAGCTACCCAATCTAAAGTTATCCCCAAGTTGCAGGCTAAATTGTAGATCCTGACATTAGGGAGACTAATACCCCTTCGCGCCTGGGAAGGTATAGCTTAGTGAGTGCAATTCGTGGTCGCTTATTTCGCCATAAGAATTTGGAGATGGCATCATTGAGATTTTTTGTGTCTTTATGCTGCAAGAGTAAGGGAATGGTTTGTAGTGGATAGAGTAGGCGGGCGAAGCTGACCATTTTCACTAGATGGCATCTTCCCAGCAGCGAAAGAGGCAGATCCATCCAGTTGACTAGTTCTTGAGAGATCTTTTTGAGTAATGGGGGGTAGTTAAGGTGGTAGAGAGAGGAGGGTAGTTTTCCTATTTTTATGCCTAAGTGATGTGGGATTGTGCTACAGAGAATATGGAGTTCTGAGTCCAAGAATGGTTGGACACGGTGCCTAAGGGGAGAATTTCACTTTTGTTATAGTTTATGCGAAGGCCCGAGCATAGTCTAAATTGGTAAAAAATTGATTTAATCGTGAGCATGTCAGATGAGGGGTTTGCTGAGAATATAAGGACATCGTCCGCGAAGAGTGAGGTGCGAAGCTCATGTTTGCCAATGGGAATGCCATTTAGTGGGGCTACGTGGGATAAATATCTAGATAATGGTTCTAATGCAATGTTAAAGAGAAGTGGTGATAGGGGGCAACCCTGCCGAGTGCCTTTATGGAGGCGGAATTCCTCAGATAGGAGGCCTGCCGCCACCAGTCTAGCAGCCGGGGCGGTGTACATGGTGTTTATAAGATGAGCGAAAGGACCGGAGAATCCCATTTTAGTCATGACCAAAGAAAGCCATTCGAAACTGACGTTATCGAAGGCTTTCTCCGCATCCAGGGTGATGATAGCATAATTGCCCTCTGAGTTGCATTTGGCATGTTCCAGGGCCATCATCACCTTCCTGATGTTCATGGTGGCAGTTCTGCCTTTCACGAACCCTGATTGGGCAGGGTTTATCAGAGAGGGTATGATGTCGGCTAATCTAGTGGCAATAATTTTGGAAAGGATTTTGACATCCAGGTTTAGGAGTGAAATAGGTCTATATGAGCCTTTACCTTTCTTGGCTAGCAGTTTGATAATGGCTTGGTTACCCGTGGGTAGGTATGAGCCCCCAGACCATATGTGTTGATAGACTTCGTGGAGCGTGGGTTCTTAGATTGATTGTAAGGACTTGTAGAATTCTCCCGTGAATGCATCAGGGCCTGGGGCTTTAGAAGGAACTAGGTTTTTAATAGCAGTAGAAATTTCATGGAGGGAGATAGGTGCGTTTAGAGCATCTAACTGTGAAGGTGATACTTGAGAGAGGGTTACCTTTTCAAGAAAAGAGTGTGCTGTCGATGCATTTATGGGGTCTGGTGCGTAAAGGGAGGAATAGTGTTGTAGCATGGCTTCATTTATGTCTTTTTGAGTGGTTTTTATGTTACCCAAAGAGTCACGGAGAGATGTGATATAGGTCGGACGATAGGGTCCCCTACATAAATTGGCCAGGAGTTTACCTGCCTTATTGCCGAATTTGTGGAGGGTGGCATCCATGTAAGCTTTTTTTGTTCGTTCTAGGGTTTCGTCCCAAGTGTCAAAGGATTGTTTTGCTGACTGCCATGCCTTCCTGTTATCAGTGGAGTTGTTTATGTATAGTGATCGTTGGGCTAGGTGCAGTCGGGAGCTGGCTAGTTTGTAGTTTTTGAGTGTATTTCTCCTAAAGAATGCAGCATAAGAGATTACACGGCCTCTGAGAAATGCTTTGCCTGCTTCCCAGAATAGATTGGGGTTGTCAGAGTGTCCAGTATTGGTCAAGGTGTATTCTGACCAGGCGTTTTCCATGTATTGTCGGAAGTCAGAGTTGTTGTGGAGATAAGATGGGAAACGCCATATTTTAGGATTCGGGTGTAGTCCAGGGTTGTCAATCGTAGTCGAGATCAGTGCGTGGTGAGATATGGCAATGTCGAGAATGTCCACGTCGGATATCAGTGGGAAAAGGTCGCCTGAACAGAAGAGATAGTCAATTCTGGTGAAAACGTTGTGGAGGTTGGAGTAGAAAGTAAATTCTCTGTAAGCTGGGTGCCGGAGTCGCCAAATGACGTGTAAATGGAGAGATTCCATCGTGGAGGCTAGAAGAGTTTGTGAATCGTGGTCTGGGGGGAGACATGGGCGCTTAGGAGTGGATCTGTCATCTATCAGGTGAATTGTGGAGTTAAAGTCTCCACCGACTATATGTGGGAGAGTCAGGTCACTAAGGAGCCATGTTGAAAGTTCGCTAAAAAACTGCTTTGTGGGGTTATTGGGCGCATAAATGTTGGAGACTATCGTATCCTTGGTTCCTAATTTAATGTGGGCTGAGATAAGGCGTCCCTGTAAATCTGATTTAACAGATAGGACCTCACATGGGAGGTTTTTGTGTATGAGTATCAAGACTCCTGCTTTGCGTCCATTAGAATCTGAGCCTAGAACCGTGCCTACCCATAATTTTTTCATGCGGTGGAAATCAGTGGCGGAAAGGTGGGTTTCTTGGAGCAGTGCAATGTCGGTTTTAAGTCTTTTAAGGTGACGGAGGACTTTCATTCTCTTATTAGGTGAACGAAGCCCTTTAACATTCCAGGAGACCAGTTTCATATGGGGGGGTATGTGCAGATATTACATGATCTTCATAGGTTATTATGTGATGGTGTGATGTGAGAATAGGCTGGATTATGGAAGGGTTTAGTCTGTCTGAACAAGTGTTTGTACAACCACTGGGGGCGTATGTATCATCAGATGGGGGTCCCAATATAGGGAGGGGTCTAGAAGGAGGGGGTAGAAAAAAGAAACAATAAAACATATTCAATAAACTTCGCTTTTTTCCGCATGGAGTCACCGTGTAGGCCAGCTCCCATTGCAGGACCCAGTGACTGCTGTATTTAAAACCCATAATTGAGGGGGTGATGTGTACTGGCAGCTTGGGCTGTGCATATTAAAGGAGGAGTGGGTTACACAGGAGAGCCAGGGGAGAAAAGCAATACCTGAGGTATAACAAAATCAAGTTAACTAGTTAACAATATGTAAAACATTAGAATACTTCTTGGCCTACCAGTAGCTGATTTGCCTGGGGAGGAAGAGAGAGCAAGCTTGAGGGAAAAATTTAACTTTTTCTCTTGAAAGAGACATCTCGTTGAAAGTTGAACCACCATGGCCGTTAGAGGCGAGGCGGTGAGGTAAGCAGTTTGAGACCATGAGAGTGGTCTTCAACGGGGTGTGGAGCGATGGTGGTCCGGTGCAGAGGCTCTAAACCGTTTTGGAGAGTCTTTGCGTGGGCTCCTTTGGTCTAGAGCACGGTTGACAGGAGTCGCTTTATGGGAAGGGGTTGAGGTTGGGGCCCGAGCGTAGTGATCATATGAAGGCCTCAGCTTCGTTTGGGTCATAAAAGGAGAGCTGGTCGCCATTCGGGGCTTTAAGTCGGAGAGTAGCTGGGAACGCCAAAGTAAATTTGATTTGTTGATGATGTAGCTCCGAGCAAACCTGTTGAAAGGCTTTCCTCTTCTTGGATACCTCAATAGAGTAATCCGCGAAAATCAGGATTTTCATTCCGTCGATCTAAAGAGATCTAGATTGCCTGAATTTTTGCAGGATGAAAGCTTTATCCGAGTAATTGAGGTACTTGGCGATTATGGGACGGGGCGGTTTGCGATCTGAGTTGAAGGTTCCCATGCAGTGTGCACGTTCTACTGTGCAGGGGCCTAGAAGGCCTAGTGCTTCGGGAATGCGTCTGGCGCATAAGTCTGTGAGAGCTGAAGGCTGCAGCGATTCTGGAATGCCAACAAATCGCAGATTGCTCCTTCTGGATCTATTTTCCAAATCGTCCAATTTTTCAAGAATGTATTTGTTAGTTTTGTCTTGGGCCTGCTCTGAGAGTAGTATAGTTCTTCCTCAATGTTAGCTATGCGGTGCTCAGCTTCATTCAGCCTGGAGGCATGTTCCCCTAGCTGGGCCTGGAGCTGCTGCATGCCTGCGCTGACAGCCTTCTCCACAGAGGCTGTTATCATTGGGGAGAGAAGAGCTGCCACAGCTTGTGCAATCATCTCTGTGCTGGATGTGCCTGTAAGTTGAGTGGATGTGTCAGCAGGTAGGGAGGGGGCCGCAGCGCCGCTTACCTCCATGTCAGGCTCAGTTTCTGTGAGGGGCTCCGTGTAGGCCGAAGCTGGAGCCTCGATTTGCGGCTGTGGTGCCCGCGCTGTCGCAGCCGCGTACGATCGCGGGCCGGTTTTTTCAACATACCGGTCCATCTCGTGACCGGGGAGAGAGTGGGGCAAGTGCCGGTGTGATTTGCGGGTTTGCAGGCTTTATATTTGGAGTCGAGCTGCGGGAGCTGATGTGAAGAGCAGCTACTCCATGCGGCGCCGGAACCGGAAGTTCTGTTCAGCAATTTGATAACTTGCCAATTGTCTATGTAATACATTCCTTCTGTGTATGCTACATTGCAAAGACCTTGTTAGCATTGATGTTTTTACTTTATAAAAATTACCAATCAAACATCCAGAATTGATGATGGGACTTTTAAAGTGATTGTAAAGTCTTTTTTTTTTTTTTTTAAACAAACATGTTATACTTACCTACTCTGTTGCAGTCGATTTGCACAGAGCTGCCCAGATCCCCCTCTTCTCGGGTCCCTCTTCTGTGCCCCTGGCCCCTCCCTCCTGTTGAGTAACCCCACAACAAGCAGCTTGCTATGGAGGCACCCGAGCCGAATCACAGCTCCCTGTGTCCCATTCAGACATGGAGCCGCGACCTGGCCCCGTCCCCTCTCTCCCCCAATTGGCTGAATGATTTTGATTGAGAGCAGCGGGACCCAATTACGCCAAGCTGCTGTCTCAGCCAATGAGGAGGAGAGTCCCAGGCAGCTTAGACACTCCTGCAATATTGCTGGATAAAGACGGGCTCAGGTAAGTATTAGGGGGGCTGAAGGGAGCTGCTGCACACAGAAGGTTTTTTTATCGTAAAGTGGATGTAAACCCGATTCATGAAATCTGACCTGGGCACATATATCTGTAGTGTTTACTTATCTCTCTCCAAAGCTCTGGGTGTATCTGCTTTTTCTTTGCTCTGTTATCAGGATAACTTGTAACAAGTTCTTTCCTCCAATCAGCTGTCTCCCAGTGTATGCCAAGAATCCACTCCTACTGCTGAATGAGGAAGTAAAAATTCTAATCTGAGGTCAGAATTCTAAAGACTATAGCAAGCTGAAGACAGCGGATATGCATGTAAAACTTATGTAGGCAGATTTGTTTCATCCCTGTGTATCATCTGGGGCTGTTCACTTCACTAGGTATATGTTAGGGTTTACATCCACTTTAATGCATAGAATGCATTAGGATAACAAAACCTTCTGCCTTGACAATCCCTTTAAAGTGCCAGATGTTACTTTGTGCCCATTTTAATACTTCTAAAAACTCTTTTGGATTTAAAAAAAGAATCATTAGATGTAATTTGTGTAGGACCTGAATATATCATATTGCAATATCACTATCACCTCCTGTAATGATCCATGCAGGAGCACTAAAGGCTGCTTTCATACTACTCTGGTTTAAAAAAAAAAAGAGGTAAAAACACATGTGTTTTGCTATGTTCACAGTGCGTTTTGCAACTGTATTAAAAAAAAAAAAAAAAAAAGGCTCACAAAACAGCCTTTTTGACGTGTTTTTGATTCATTTCAATGGCACGCAGGACTTTTAAAACTGCAACTGATTGGTGTAAAGAGTTCCGTACAATTTAATGGACAAGTATTTTTCTTCCACTTTTGGTAAGGCAAAAAACAGAAGAAAAACTGATCAGCGTGAAGGAGTCCTTAAAGTGATTGTAAAGGCAGAAGTTTTTTTCTCTTAATGCATTAAGACAAAAATAGACTTCTGTGTGCAGCAGCCCCCCTCATATTTACCTGAGCCCCATCTCTATCCAGCAATGTTGCAGGAGTGTCTAAGCTGCCCGAGACTACCCTCCTCATTGGCTGAGACAGCAGTCGGGCGCGACTGGCTCCTGCTGCTGTCAGTCAAAATTAGTCAGCCAATCGAAAAAGAAGGAGGGGCGGGCCAGGTTGCAGCTTCGTGTCTGAATGGACACATGAAGGTGTGACTCGGTATTCTGATAGCGGCACCCACCACTGTCAGAATACACTGATCAGTGGCTGCAGCTGCTGATTAAAGTAAAATCCAATTTGTGCCTTTAACAGAACAAGCATTGGCATTGTCATATTTGGGTAATGACATCACCTGTATACCTGCCACCCCTTTGTATACCTTCAGCTATCAGCTGGGAAATCTCCCGGCCGACACTGGAATTGGGTTGGGGATACAGCACCGTGCAGGAAGCTGCCACATACATGGCAGTTTCCCAGAACAAGCACAGCTCGCTCTGAGTACTGGTGTACCCCAACTCCAAGCTGGTTTTAATTACTTCCAGTGTCCTAATCAGTGAGCTGGAAGTAATTCTTTAAGAATCTGTCACTGCCATAACTACCAGTCCTGAAACCCTTTAGATGTACATCGCTGGCCTCTTTGAGCAGCACATAATACACATACTAATATTTGTTAGGCACACCTTGATTAACCCAAGATGTTAACTTCTTCCCAGCTAGTGTCATTAGTACAATGACAGTATATAGTATTGTCACTGATCACGGTAGTAGTGTCAGTTAGCGTTAGATTGTCTGCACTATCAGAGTCCCACTATAAGTTGTTGATCACCACCATTGCTACTTTTTAAAAAATAAATACAAAATTCAGTACGTTTACCATAGTTTTTAGACACTATAACTTTCACACAAACCAAACAATATACTCTTATTGAGATTTTTTTTTTCTTTTATTTTACCAAAGACATGTAGCAGAATACATTTTGGCCTACATTTCTGAAGAAATTTGATTTATTTTTATTGGATGTGTTTTATAGCAAAAAGTAAAAAAGAAAGCTCTATTTGTGTGAAAAAAATGAAATAAATTTCACTTGTGTACAATGTTGCATGACCGCACAATCACAAATTAAAGTAGCGCAGTGCTAAATACCAAAAAAATGGCCTGGTTATGAAGGGGTAAAACCTTCCGGAGCTCAAGAGGTCAAAGTGGCAGAAGTAAAGCAGAACCTTACCCAAAAAGGGAAGTTCAGCTTGTTGGCAAATCCCCGCTCCAACCCCCCCCCCCGGCACTATTTTGGGGGGTGCGGGTATCTCAATTTGACAGGTACCCGTTTCCCACTCCCGGTCAGATCACCGTGGCAATCTGTACGGAAGTTCGGCCCCTCTTCCCCCCACCCCGCAGACTTCTGGAACACATTACAGTTTCCAGAAAACTATGGGACCATTCACAAAGTACAGTGCAGCTCGCGCATGTGCAGTGGGAAGGATTCACTGCTGGTTTCCCTTACCTAAGATAGCTGCGCCTACACCCAAAGCTGATACAATACAGACCCTTCTGCCTAATTTACCTTTGGCCCTCACGCCTTATCACATTATGAAAATGGATATTTCTCTTTATGGGGTTGTTTTGCCTGCATCCCACTGCTGTGGGGCTCTTCAATACCCCAGCTCCCGGGACAGACAAATTTTCAAGCCTTGGCGGTCCCCGCCTTCCACAGCTGCATATATATATATATTTTTTTGCCTTTGGTTGTATGTAAGTATTTAGCATCAGGAACCCTGTTTCTTGTTATAAAATTTAGTTTTAAAGCTAGATATACTTATACTCTGTCTTTTGCAGATATTCCTTAACATATGTTAATTCTTATCAAATGCAACAATATTAAAGGTTAAAAGTGCAGTAAAGGTTAAAAGTCCAGTAATGTTTTCTTCTGCTCTGTCATAAGGTAAGAATTGTTAGCTGCCTTGTGCAATCTATTAGACTTTTCTTGTCTATAAGAACATGAAAAAAAAAATATGTGTGTAAAAGTTATGAAAAGGGACACATACAGGAATATGTAACATACAACGCTAGTTTTTTAAAAAAATTTTTACACACAGAACTCCATTCATGAATCATTCGAAAAAGTAATACCTGTAACTGTTTCTTTGGCTCCCAACAAAGCACAAAAGATCTAATGTTCCATGTGGGAAAGTTTACAGATAGAGGAACTGCCCTGTGTGCAATGGCTTTTTCTACTACACGTCACCAAACTTATATAAATATATGTAGTAAATGTTTTGTTGATCCACTTAAGTTAGGCTCTACTGGTCATTAGAAATAAGTAGACACTGAAAATTACAGGCATATTACATGAAGAATGAACAGCATCCCAGCTGTACAGACCATGCACACTTGGGCAATACATTAGAATACATATGTGCTTAAGTTTCTGCTTTTCCAGCTTTACAATAGTGCCACCTAGTGTACAAATGATAATAATGGCATAAAATAGCATAAGTAAGGAACTGTCATAACAGCATACTATAAGAAAAGAACTAGTAAACAATAGTTTACAAAGAAAAAAAAAATTTCTACCCACGATTACCACAGTTACATCTAGCAAAATGCAAAAAAAAATAATCTGTACGTCATTTAAAACTTTTAAAAGAAAAAGTTCTGCTTAAGCAAACCTAAACACATGATTCAGTCAAAACCCTTTATCAACCAAAAAAAGAATGCCCCCCCCCCCCCCATTCTGTTTCACAGTTGAAAAAAAACAGTTATCAGGTTAAGAAAAGTCAAGCCCCAGTAACAAAGTGAGATTGATTCAGAGAAGAGCATAAAAAAGATTTTTCTTGCTAATAAAGTTAAGAGCAGATGTACGCTCCTAGGCAGAACTTTTACTTTTAAAAGTTTAAAATAGAGTATAGGATGACTTAAAATCCCAAGCACAATTATAAACTTGGTCTCAGATAACAGCATACCTTGGCTAGGTTCTGCCAGAGTTCACACAGGTAATCAAAGACCTGGGCATGGATCTCTGGATTGCTGATGTTATTGACATCTCCTAGGATTCCCAGCATCCTCCTCCACATAACGGTGGACACATCTGCATGCCAGCCAGTGAGTGTGCCACCTGCCATCACACTGCAGCTTTCCTGGGGAAAGTCACAGGGCTCTGCTTAAAAAAGAAAACAGAATTGAGTGTATATTAGAAAAAAGAACCATAAAGATGTAGTAATAAATACCAATATGTTTGTCTGTCAAGTTTTAATGTGTTTTAGCAGAAATTTTTTAACTGTGTTGAGTCATTAAACCTAGTTAGTCACATAAAAACACTTGAAAATACAACCCTGATTCCAAAAAAATTGGGACGCTGTGTAAAATCTAATAAAAACAGAATGCAATGATTTGCAAATCTCAAAAACCCATATTTTATTCACAATGGAAAAACATATTAAATGTTTAAACTGAGAAAAGGTACACATTTTAAGAATAAAATTAGGAGATTTTGAAATTGATGGCAGCAACACATCTCAAAAACGTTGGGACAGGGCAAGAAAAAGCTGGCAAAGTAAGTGGTACTAACATGGACAAGCTGGAATAACATTTTGCTACTAATTAAATTATTTGCAACAGGCTGGCAACATGACTGGGTAAAAAAAAAAAAAAAAAAAAAAAAAAAAAAAAATAAAAAAAAAAGCATCTTGGAGAGTCAGCCCCCGTTCACACTAAGGACGGGTTTGAAATCGTCCGACTTCGGGAGTAATTTGACATACATCTGTGTGGGTCCATGCACAGATGTCTATTGAAATCACCCCCGAAGTTGCCAAAAGTAGTGCAGATAACTACTTTTGGGAATCGGTGTGGCGCCGCAAAGTCTGCGTTGCACCGATTCAGACGGTGCCACTGCTGGCAGTAGCATCAGATTTGGTATGCGATTTGACATATCAAATCGGCCCAATGTGAACGTGGGCTCATAGTGACTCAGAAGTAAAAATTTTGAAACAATTTCAGAATAATGTTCCTCAACTTAAAATCAAAAAGACTTATAATATATCATCATCCACAGTACATATCATCAAGATTCAGAGAACGTGGCGAAATCTGTGTGCGTGCAGGGGGACAAGGCCCAAACGCAATACTGGATGCCCATGATGGCCCTCAGCTGGCACTGCATTAAAAACAGGCATGATTCTATGATGGACATGACTGCATGACCTGTGCAAATATCAGTCTGTCAACACAGTTCGCTGTGCCATCCAAAAATGCAAGTTAAAGTAAAACTATAGGCAAAACTTTTTTTTTCCCATTTTGGATAGAGTAAGGGAGGGTTATAACCCCTGCTCGATTTTTTTTCGCCATATGTGTCCCATTGCGGAGATTACCCTTAATTTCTGTCCATTAGCCAAACAGAAAGTGAGAGGAAAATCCCTGCAAATAAAAGGAATTCCTTAGTGTCACTATTGGAAGACTTCCCCTCTATTGCATTCCTGGAGACGAGCCAACATTTGGCATTTTCTTTTACTTACATTTTCAATGATAATGGTAAACAGGACAAATAGAGAGGATAAATCTCTTTTACGGGGGCAGAGATGGCAACAAAAACTGTCAGAGATTCTAATCCCTCTGCAGTCTATCCAAAACTAAAAAAAAAAAAAAAAAATTGTTGCCTTTAGTTAGACTTTAAAGCTCTATAATGCAAAGAATAAGCCATATCTTAACATTATCCAGAAACACCGCCGTTCTCTGGGCCAAAGCAAATTTAAAATAGTCTGTTGCAAAGTGGAAAACGGACAACGCCTTTTCAGGGAAGACTTTGCATATTGCAGCAGGACAATGCTAAACTGCATACTGCATCTATGACAAAAGCATGGCTTCATAGTAGAAGACACCAGGTGCATAACTGGCCTTCTTGCAATCCAGACCTTTCACTAACTAAACATTTTTGATGCATATTCAAATGAGAAAATAGGATTTTTATAACAGCTTGCCTGAAAAATCCTTTTCTTGGAGTACATCATGGGGCACAGAGCCATAGTAATTACTATGTGCGTTATAGGCCACCTTTAGGTGATGGACACTGGCACACCTGAAGACAGGAAGTCTACTCCCTATATAACCCCTCCCACTACTGGGAGTACCTCAGTTTTTGTAGCAAAGCAATATACATGTATTAAAAGAGGGGAGGGCCCTCTGTGTCCTGTGATGTACTCCAAGAAAAGGATTTTACAGGTAAGCCGTTATAAAAATCCTATTTTTTTTATCGTACATCACGGGACACAGAGCCATAGTAATTATTATGTGGGATGTCCCAGAGCAATGCCAACTGAGGGGAGGGAGACACAACAAAAGCAGGGCACCAAAAGACCAGAGGGCTTATACTGCTGCCTGCAGCACACTGCGCCCAAAGGCGATATCCTCATTCCTTTTTACATCAACCTGAAAGAATCTGTAAATGTATGGACTGAAGACCAAGTTGCGGCCTTGCAGATTTGAGCCATGGAGGCTTGGTGATGCACTGCCCACATCTCACTAACAGCCCTGGTGGAGTGCGCTTTGATTTGAGGGGGTAGAATCTTCCTCTTCAAACCATAAGCTTGAACAATTAGCTGCCGAATCCATTTAGAAATAGAAGATTTAGATGCTGCCTGTCCTTTTTTAGGACCTTCAGGCTACACAAACCGGTCTAAACTACGTGGCATGCTCACCAATGCCAGGAGCCTGGCCGGAGATACTGTTGTACGAGGAGGATTTGGATTTTGTGGGAATTTCAGAGACCTGGTTCAACAGTTCTCATGATTGGCTGGCAAACATTCAAGGGTATACCCTTTATCGCAAGGATAGAGAGGGTAAAAAAGGGGAAGGGGTATGCCTATATATCAAGAATAATGTACAAGCGAATGTGAGAGATGACATCACTAAGGTAGCTAGGGAGGAAGTGGAATCCTTATGGGTAGAGCTGCAAAATGATGAAGCTAAGGGGAAAATAATACTTGGAGTATGCTATAGGCCCCATAACCTGAGGGAGGAAGGGGAGACAGATCTCCTATCACAATTTGGATTAGCAGCAAGGATGGGGAGTGTTATCATAATGGGGGATTTTAACTATCCAGACAGACAGGGCGGAGGGAACCGCGCATTAATCTAAGGCTCACCAGTTCCTAAATGTCTTGCAGGACAAATTTTATGGATCAGATGGTAGACGCACCAACTAGAAATAAAGCGTTACTGGATCTACTGATTACCAATAATATAGACCTGATCACAGATGTGGAAATACGGGGAAATTTAGGTAACAGCGATTACAGGTCAAATGGCTTCAGTATAAATCACACAAATAGCAAACATAAGGGGAATAAAAAGACACTGAATTTCAAAAGAGCCAACTTCCCTAAACTACGAGCCTTGCTAGAAGGCATAAATTGGCATAAAATCTTAGGAACAAAGAACACGGAGGAGAGATTGGTTTGCTTTAAGAGCATATTAAATAAGGGAATTAGCCAATGCATCCCATTGGGTAATAAATTTAAAATGGCAAACAAAAGTCCTGGATGGAACGCAAAACCTTCAAAAAATACAAGGTTGAGGGATCATCATCAGCATTTAGACTTTATAAAGAATACAACAAGAAATGTAAGGGTGCAATAAGGACGGCTAAGATAGAACATGAAAGACACATAGCGGAGGAGAGCAAAAAAATTCCCAAGAAATTCTTTAAGCATGTAAGCAGTAAAAAAGGAAGACAGACCATATTGACCCCATAAAAAATGAGGAAGGACATCTGGTTACAAAGGATGGGGAGATGGCGAAGGTATTTAATTTATCCTTCTCCTCAGTCTTCACGAGGGAATCGGGGAGCATCAGTAACCAAAGCTGCAGTGTTTATCCTCATGACACATCACAGGAAGCATCTCCATGGTTAACAGAGGACAGAATTAAAATTAGACTTGGGAAACATAACATTAATAAATCACCAGGACCTTATTGCTTACACCCGAGGGTACTTAGGTAACTCAGTCAAGTAATTGCCAGACCATTTTTCCAAATTTTTACTGACAGTCTACGGACTGGAACCAGCCGATTGGAGAAAAGCCAATGTAGCACCAATATTACCGCGAAACCGGTTGAGGAAACAATCTTAGATACCCCTCTCCACAAGAAACTTTACGGTTCTATCCGTTTACGTTTGTGTTAAGTGCGGTGTATTTAATCTGTTTTTGTATGTTATGTATGTACTATTTTGCAAATGTGTTTTGTAATTATTAAAGCTTATACTTTTTTTATATATTTCCTCTCAATCTTATGTTATCAATAAGTGCCGTGATAGTCCCAACCTCAAACTCGTAGGTGTGTATGCGCGATTAGGCAAGTGGCAGCAACTGCCTCCACTCCTATATTTCTCAAAACCAATATTTAAAAAGGGCCCAAAATACATCCCTGGGAATTACAGACCAGTTAGCCTAACATCAATAGTATGTAAACTCTTGGAGGGGATAAGGGACTATATACAAAATTTAAGTAATGAGAACGGTATCATTAGCAGTAATCAGCATGGATTTATGAAGAACTGTTCTTGCCAAACCAATCTATTAACCTTCTATGAGGAGGTGAGTTGCCATCTAGATAAAGGAAGGCCCGTAGACGTGGTGTATCTGGATTTTGCTAAAGCATTTGACACAGTTCCGCATAAACGTTTACTGTACAAAATAAGGTCCGTTGGCATGGACCAAAGGATGAGTACATGGATTGAAAACTGGCTACAAGGGCGATTTCAGAGGGTGGTCATAAATGGGGAGTACTCGAAATGGTCAGGGGTGGGTAGTGGGGTCCTCCAGGGTTCTGTGGTGGGACCAATCTAATTTAGTTTGTTTATAAACGACCTGGAGGATGGGGTAAACAGTTCAATCTCTGTATTTGCAGACGATACTAAACTAAGCAGGGCAATAACTTCTCCGTAGGATGTGGAAACCTTGCAAAAAGATCTGAACAAATTAATGGGGTGGGCAACTACATGGTAAATGAGGTTCAATGTAGAAAAATGTAAAATAATGCATTTGGGTGGCAAAAATATGAATGTATTCTATACACTGGGGAGAGAACCTCTGGAGGAATCTAGAATGGAAAAGGACCTGGGGGTCCTAGTAGATGATAGGCTCAGCAATGGCATGCAATGTCAAGCTTCTGCTAACAAAGCAAACAGAACATTGGCATGCATTAAAAAGGGTTTCAACTCCAGAGATAAAACGATAATACTCCCGCTCTACAAGACTCTGGTCCGGCCGCACCTGGAGTATGCTGTCCAGTTCTGGGCACCACTCCTCAGGAAGGATGTACTGGAAATGGAGCGAGTACAAAGAAGGGCAACAAAACTAATAAAGGGTTTGGAGGATATTAGTTATGAGGAAAGGTTGCGAGCACTGAACTTATTCTCTCTGGAGAGGAGACGCTTGAGAGGGGATATGATTTCAATATACAAATACCATACTGGTGACCCCACAATAAGGATAAAACTTTTTCGCAGAAAGGAGTTTAACAAGACTCGTAGCCACTCAATAAAATTAGAAGAAAAGAGGTTCAACCTTAAACTACATAGAGGGTTCTTTACTGTAAGAGTGGCAAGGATGTGGAATTCCCTTTCACAGGCGGTGGTCTCAGCGGGGGGCATTGGTAGTTTCAAGAAACTATTAATAAGCGCCTGAATGACCGCAACATACAAGGATATACAATGTAATACTGAGACATATAATCACACACATGGGTTGGACTTGATGGACTTGTGTCTTTTTTCAACCTCACCATGTAACTATATATGTAACAAACAAAACATCAGTTTTTCGAACCTGAGCAGTCGCCTTCAAGTAGACTTTGACTGCTCTCACCACATCAAGAGAATGTAATGACTTCTCTTCCATAGAACCGGGTTCTGGAAAAAAATGAAGGTAGAACAATATCCTGGTTTAAATGAAAACCTGACACTACCTTTGGTAGAAAGTTAGGACGAAGAAAGAGCAGCCAACTCTGATGCCCTTCTTGCAGAAGATATGGCTACCAGAAAAATTTCCTTGTCAAAAGGACCAAGGGAATATGACGTATCGGTTCAAAAGGTTGTTTCTGAAATGCCGACAGAACTAAATTCAAGTACCAAGGGTTCAGGGGTGACCTAACCGGTGGATTAAGCCGCGTTTCCCCCTCAAAACGTAGATATTTCTGGTGAGCAGGGAAAATCGGCACATGGAGGTATGCATCCTTGATGTCGATTGATGCCAGAAGTTCTCCTCCTTGTAGGTTGGAGACTACTGATCGTATTGACTCCATGCGAAAAGAGCGGATATTCAGGAACCGGTTTAGATCTTTGAGATCTAAAATGGGTCGGACATCTCCATTTGGTTTTGGCACCTTGAAAAGGTTTGAATAAAACCCCAATCCCTGTTCTTGCATGTGGACCACCAAGATTACCTTTTAAGACAAAAGACAGTCCAATGCTTGAACGAGAGACTTCTTTTTCTCTGGATTCTTGGGAACGTTTGATCTGAGAAAACAAGGAGACGGGGCCTCCCGGAACTCTAGCTTGTACCCTAGAGCTATTGAGGAAGTCACCCATTTGTTCCGACACTATTCTTGCCAGACCCTTGAGAACTGCAGAAGTCTTCCCCCCCCATTCGAGCGAGCGGGGGCACCCCTGCATAAGAAGGCTTTCGTATTTTGTTTTGTAGGTTTCCTCCCCCAGGACTTCTTTTGTCCCTGGGGTTGACCCTGAGGTTTACCTCTTGAACCTGACAGCAGGGGCCATCGTGACTGCCCAGAGGCTGATGCCCCTGGCACTGGAAAAGGAGCTCGTTTAAATGAAATCCGTTTACTCATTTTCCTAACTGGCAAAAGGGTACTTTTCCCACTAGAATTTTTTTGGATGTATTTAACCAAATCATCTCCAAACAGCCGTTTACCACGGAAAGGGAAACTAGGCAGGAGCTTTTTGCAAGGCGCTTCGGCTGACCAATCTTTTTGATTTGTGTCCGATTGGGGTAGACAACAGGTCACAAGCGAGAGAAAACTACCCCAGGTCGCTGGTCCCTATTGGAAGACGTTTTTTAGATTAAACTGTAAATATTTGGGTTTCCTCATAATTTTCTGTTCCAGTGACAATAGTCACCAGGACAAAGCGAAACTGGACACAGATGATTCGATTTTTTTTTTAATCAGCCAGCCAGATGATAAAAGAAAAATGAATGGATTCCCCCATTCACACATTCGAGGTGGATGGAGGAAGACTCCCAGCTGCGCTATAATATTAAACAGTGGGAAGTCACTGCCAGCGACTGGCTGCATGCGTTGATTGAACACAAATTTTCCAAAATTCCTGTTCGAGAGGAGCTGATCATTAGGTCTACAAATTCTGGATGGACCGTCTGCACGCTGCTATACACCCTTTTCAGCAAACTATGCAATGAAAAACAGGGATGTTTAGTTCACACATATTGCAATACATGCTTAAGCTGGCCAACTGCGTCAAAGTAATCCCTTTTATGGCCAGTCCTACACTGCCATGCCACTGCAAATGCTATGGTGGACACCATGCCAACATGGGGCATAAAGACCCAAGGTGGGGGGGAGAGCTACTAGGTTCAGGTCTGGACACTGACCTGCGTTACAAAGAGAAAAGATATACCTGTGCTCAAATGCTTTTAGCTTGTACATGTATTTAAACTATCAGGCGCTAAAGGAGCGTGACCACATTTTAACAATACAAATTTTGTATGGACCTTCCGCACACTGCTATACACCCTTCTCAGCAAACTATGCAATGAAAAACAGGGGTTTTTAGAGGGATTACTCTGACGCAGTTAGCCGACTTAAGCATGTATTGCAATATGTGTGAACTAAATATCCCTGTTTTTCATTGCAGAGTTTGCTGGAAAGGGTGTATAGCAGTGTGCAGAGGGTCCATCCAGAATTTGGAGTGTTAATATGTGGTCACACCCCTTTAGCGCCTGATAGTTTAAATACATGTACAAGCCATTGGGATTTGAGCACAGGTATATCTTTTCGCTTTGATCATTAGGTTGTCTCCTCTTAAACAGGAACAGCCATAGATGGATCAAAATTCTGTCCGTCCCTGCTGAACCGGATGGTTTTTGATCCATCTATGGCCAGCTTAAATTTAACCAGAGAGGAACAGACAGCATTAATTAATGGCTCTACCCATTTCAACCTACATTCAAAGCTAAAATAGGTTTTGACTTTAGATATAGATATACAGTACTTAAAAGGTACAGTATATCACAAAAGTGAGTACACCCTCACATTTTTGTATTATTATTTTTGTAATATTTTATCATATCTTTTCATGTGACAACACTGAAGAAATGACACTTTGCTACAATTTAAAGTAGTGAGTGTACAGCTTGTATAACAGTGTAAATTTGCTGTCCCCTCAAAATAACTCAACACACGGCCATTAATGTCTAAACTGCTGGCAACAAAAGAGAGTACACCCCTAAGTGAAAATGTCCAAATCGGGCCCAAAGTGTCTATTTTGTGTGGCCACCATTATTTTCCAGCACTGCCTTAACCCTCTTGGTTCACCAGAGCTTCACAGGTTTCCAATGGAGTCCTCTTCCACTCCTCCATGATGCCATCCACCTTCCGTTTGAGGATGCCCCACAGATGCTCAATAGGGTTTAGGTCTGGAGATATGCTTGGCCAGTCCATCACCTTTACCCTCAGCTTCTTTAGTAAGGCAGTGGCCTTCTTGGAGGTGTGTTTGGGGTCGTTGGAATACTGCCCTGCGGCCCAGTCTCTGAAGGGAGGGGATCATTCTCTGCTTCAGTATGCCACAGTACATGTTGACAATTATGGTTCCCTCAATGAACTGTAGCTCCCCAGTGCTGGCTGCATCTGTTAAACCGCTGTATGGTCTTGACCACCGTGCTGCAGCCCAGTTTCAGGGTCTTGGCAATCTTCTTATAGCCTAGGCCATCTTTATATAGAGCAACAATTTTTTTCAGATTCTCAGAGTTATTTGCCATGAGGTGCCATGCTGAACATCCAGTGACCAGTATGAGAGAGTGAGAGCGATAACACCAAATTTATCACACCTGCTCCCCATTCACAACTGAGACCTTGTAACACTAACGAGTCACATGACACCGGGGAGGGTAAATGGCTAATCGGGGCCAACTTGGACATTTTCGATTAGAGGTGTACTCACTTTTGTTGCCAGTGGTTTAGACATTAATGGCTGTGTGTTGAGTTATTTTGAGGGGACAGCAAATGTACACTGTTATACAAGCTGTACACTCACTACTTTACATTGTAGCAAAGTGTAATTTCTTCAGTGTTGTCACATAAAAAGATAGAATAAAATATTTACAAAAATGTGAGGGGAGTACTCACTTTTGTGATATACTGTATATACAATCCTTTATTTTACCAAAGTCTCAAAACCTGCATTCATTCTTGTGCTCCAATGGCAATATATTATATCATTATATAATGTTTATTTAACCCATGTGTATGTTGTACATCAGGGGTCTCCAAACTTTCTGAACAAAGGGCCAGTTTACTGTCTTGCAGACTTTGAGGAGGCCGGACTGTGACCATTGGGAGTATAAAATGCCCTTGCGACAATGAATGTAAAGAATGCCCCATCATTGGTATTAGTGAGAGGAATAGTACCCCATTGTTAGCATCAGGGGAAGGAATAGTGCCCCATCGTTGGTGTCAGTGGAAGAACAGGGCCCTGCCGTTGGTGTCAGTGGGAGGAATAGGGTCCCATCATGAATTTCAGTGGGAACAATAGTGCCGCTTTGTTGGGGAGAATGGTAGGAATAGTGCACGATAGTTGGTATCAGTGACATGAATTATGCCCTACTGTTGGTGTAGAAGGAATAGTGCCTTGTATCAGTAGGAGGAATAGCATCCCAGGGGCCTGGTAAAGGCAAGCAAAGGGCCACAGTTTGGAGACCACAGCTGTACATGAAGACAAACTGTTCAAAGTCTGGAATATCTATGCATAAAAACTATTTTGTGTCTTACCTATGTCATCCGGTGTTTGTAGAACTGAATGTTGCAGCTTTTCATGCAACTCTGCCTGTTCAGCTGTCAGAGCAGCTGGAGATGGTGTCTGGGAACGTGAGCCCTGGGCAGAGACCGCAGGAGAGGCATTTTCAGAGCCTGCATCAAAAATATTTCAAGAGATTGGCTAATGGAAATATATGAAGCAGGAGATTGTTTTGACTGTTTTTTAAAGTAGCTGAAATGACTAAGCCACCATTCACACTAGTGCCACTTGTCATGCGAATTGACAGGTCCACATGACAAGTCGCACCCTATTGTAGGCAACTGAACTGTTCAAATCAGTGCGGCGCCTTCTTTGCGTTGCCGCACCGTTTTTTTTTTATAGAAATTTTTTATTTTAGAAACATTTCATCATTTAGCATCAATCAAAACCATGAACACATTACATTCTTTTATATCTTGAAATATATATAAAACACGAACACACACATACATAAAAAAGGGGGGAAAAAAGGGGGGGTAGAGAAAAGTGAGGTGGGATCCTTCATAGTACTTATTATTGTCAACAATACACCAATACATACTATAATAATTCACCCAAGACCCAACCATCAGATCCGGAAAATCATTATTTGATTCTTATTTACCAAATATAAAAAAAAGTGAAATATGCATTACCGTCATATTTATAAAAAAAAAAGAAAAGAAAAACATGATCAGCAACATAGTGTGATGTAATCATGCAACCATCGCTAAATGTTCAGTTGGTTGGGGGAAAGTGATGAGGTGCAAAATGAAATACTTTATCAAACATGTACAACCTTTTTCCCTATACCCTATCTTTATATTCAATTCTTACTAACCAGTGTCAAGTGTAAAAAAAAAAACAAAAAAAAAACACCAAACCCACCGTCGCGTTTTAAAAAAAAAAAAGATACAGAAATATATTCAATATTATAACACACTTGTGTAACACTCACAAAACCCCATATAAAAAATAAAAAGGCATTTTTATTACTATCCTAATACACATTATATTGTGTCTTATTTAGTGTTCTCCCCAACTTAGCATATTTCTGCTCAATTTATTGTTCCCCTCTCCTCCCTTAAGAAACAATCCTCCCCTCCCGTATCCTTTTTATCCCCCTCCCAATCAGCTCTCGAACAAAAAAAAAAAAAGATAAAAACCCCTCCCCCCATGCCAGATGCATCCGAACCTTACCTAAACCAGGAAAACGCTACCAGAACAGAGTGTTTGTCTATGGTTCTTATGCCTGTTCACCAGATATCTCTGGAGAGTAATATAGCCATCCTGCACAGGTATCACTAAATTTGTCATATTGATCTCCGACCAGGTGTACCCATCTCTCAGCTTCCATTATTCTGTCCACCTCCCTTTTCCAATCCTCTATCGTGGGGCATTTTGTTTGTATCCAAAACCTAGGTATGAATATTTTTGCAGTGTTCAACAGATGTGGTGTAATACTTCTTTTATAAAAGAATGGCATCCCATGAAAAAGAAAATGTAGGGAAGAAAATTCCATAGGTCTTCACGTCAGTTTCTTTATCCAAGGGGCAATTTCCTCCCAAAACATTTTAATTTTGGGGCATGTCCACCATGAGTGGATTAAAGAGTCCCTCTGTTCACATCCCCTCCAGCACCGAGCATCCGCCGCTGAATACAACTGTGCCAGCCACACCGGGGTATGGTACCATCTGGTCAGGAATTTATAAGACATTCCCGTATTTGGGAGCGTCTAGACGTATGTCAGTCTCTGGATTTGTGCTGATGTAAAATTTTTACCCAATACTCTTTCCCATTCTCTAATAAAGTATGGGATTGACATCTGTTGAGCACCAAGAGCCAATTTATACATTCGGGACAGTAAATGTCTCGAATCTGGAATCTCTACACATCACAATTCAAATTTAGTAAAAGAGTTTAAGGGTCCAACCTGTGTTTTTATTAAATTAAATAAATCCGTTATTTGTCGGTACTTCCAGGTGGCCATTGGTATCTCCCCCAAAGACGTTATCAGCTCCGCTAAGGCCAACAATGTGCCTCTTGGCGTGAACCTGGCACAAGTAGCCTTGCCGTACCTTCCCAATAGATTTAAACTTCCCTCTTCTTCCCCTGGGGGAACCAAGGGTACCCTCCCAATGGGGCTAAGGGTGATACTGGGGGTGCATACCTCCCTGAGCTATTCAATCTATCCCATACAGACAAAGTTGTCCTAGTCAATGGCGATACCCAATCTGACAGGCCCCTAGAGGCCGCCGGGATCCAAGGGGTCCCGGCAAAGTCTCTGCCTGCCAGTGTCTTCTCCAGGGGCACCCAGAATTTATTCAAGGAGTCATGACGCCAGTTCATGATTTGTACCAATGTCATAGCTTTGTAATAGAAAGCTACGTCTGGAAGTCCCATTCTCTCTTTCTGTTTATGTTGCTGTAGTATATCATGCGCTAACCTAAGATATTTATCTCCCCTCACAAAAGTTGAAAAAGCCCTCCATATTTGTTTAAAAAAATCTACAGAAGTGCCATTGGCACCGTATTTGGGATATAAATGATTTTAGGCAATATACTTATTTTAAGGGCTTGCACTCTGCCAAACCACGCCAACAGATGGCCTCTCCATCTCTGCAAGTCTTCCACTATATCCCTCAACAAGGAGCCATAATTAAGATCATATAAATGCCTCAAGTTGGGAGTAATATATGTCCCCAGATAAGGTATACAATTACGACGCCATATAAAGGAAAAGACTGTCGCCATCCTCAATGGGACATGGATTGGCATCAGTACCGATTTCTCATAGTTTATTTTAAAATTAGATAGAAGACCAAATCTGCGTACTTTACTCATAAATTCAGTTTATGTGGGTTAGACAGGTAGAGCAACAGATCATCTGCATATGCTGAAATCTTATGCTTCATTGCTCCAACCTGAATCCCTACTATCCTCCTGTTTTTCCTGACCATACACAGTAATGGAGACAAAGGCACCCCTGCCTCGTCCCATTCCGTATGTTAAAGTAATCTGAGAGTCTACCATTTACCTTGCCCTAGGGTCTGCATACAACGCCAGTATCCATCCCATCATCTTTTCTCCTATACCCATTTCCCTCAGAACTTCAGTCATGAAGATCCAATTCACTCTGTCAAATGCTTTTTCTGTGTCCATTGATAATATCACACTTGGGGTCAGACCCAGTCCATTTTGTACCCAGTGCAATACATGCAGGGCTCGGATAGCATTGTCTCTGGCCTCTCGGACCCTTGTGAAACCTGTCTGGTCCGGAATAACCAACCTTACTATATGATCTTGCAATCGGAGGAATGGGATCTTTGCCAAAATTTTAGTGTCTGAGTTAAGGAGGGAAATGGGTTTATAATTAGCACAATGTTGAGGATCCTTCCTGGCTTTTGGGAGGACCGTCACATATGCCAGTAATGCTTCTAGGGGCAAAGGGTTACAGGTTGTAATTGAGTTAAAGAACTTACAAAGGGGGGATGATAACATTGGCCAGAATTTTTTATAGTAGGTGAACACATTAGGCCCTGGACTTTTGCCCCTTGACAGTGTTGCCCCCACAACTCCTCAATGGTAATCGGCCACTCCCTTTTTTCCAGGGCCTCTAGAGGAAGACCAAAGGCCTTTAAAAATATTCCCTAATCCTACCCTCCTGTCCTTTGCCAGCGCTCCCCACAGGCATCAAACTTCTATTAAACAATGCTCCATAAAAGCTGTGAAATTCAACAGCTATTGATTGAGTATCCACTATCTGTTTATTATGACCCCTTAACGTATGGACATGGCGTGAAACTTGTTGCTTCTTTAACTGTTTTGCCATCAACCTGAATTCCTTGTTCATAAAAACGATAAGCAAAATACCTGTGTTTACTTCTGACTTTACGGTCCAGACACTGAAAAAGATCACTCCGTAGTGTCTCCAGTTTTTGGGCATCTACAGGGTCTAGGTGAGCTTTATGTTTGACTTCAAGCTGGTGTATTTCTTCTAAAAGATCCATGATCTCCTTCTGTCTTTCCTTTCTAATACGGGATCCCTGTGAAATCAATTCCCCTCTAATAACCACCTTATGGGCCTCCCACACTGCTTGATCCGACACCTCACCAGGCGTATTAATCTCAAAATATAATGCCAGTAAACGGGATATGGAATCCACGGCGAGCCTATTATCCAAAATGTTCTCAGTCTCTATGTTCGTTCCCCCCTACCAGCTGGAACCAAAGTCAGTGTTATAGGAGCATGGTCAGATATTGTAATTGATTCAATATTAGCAGAACTCACATGATTCAAATAGAACTGATCCACCATTAGTAAATCAATCCGTGAATATGAATCATCGATTTTGGAATAATAACTATAATCCCTTTCCCTGTTATGCAGTACCCGCCAGCTGTCCACTAAATGAAGTAAGTGTAAGCGTTCTTTAATGTGTTTTAGAGCTCTAAAAGACAAAAAAAGTTTTGCCCGCTGAGGTGTCGAGACCAGGATCTAAAGTAATATTAATCACTTCAGCCCAGGAAGATTTGGCTGCTCAATGACCAGAGCATTTTTTGTGATGCGGCACTGCGTCACTTTAACTGACGTCCTTTTTTCCCACAAATAGAGCTTTCTTTTGGTCATTTGATCATCTCTGCGTTTTTTTATTTTTGCGCTATAAACAAAAAAAGAGCGTCAAGTTTGAAAAAAAAAACACAATATTTTGTACATTTTGCTATAATAAATATCCCCATTTTTTTCTCAGTTTAGGCCGATATGTATTCTTCTACATATTTTTGGTAATAAAAATCGCAATAAGCGTATATTGATTGATTTGCGCAAAAGTTATAGCGTTTATTAGATAGATAGATTTATGGCATTTTTATAATTTTTTTTTTTTACCAGTAATGGCTGCGATCTTTTTTATGACTGCAACATTATGGCGGACACATCGGACACTTTGGCACATTTTTGGGATGATTGACAATTATACAGCGATCAGTGCTATAAAAATGCACTGAGTTCCCTGACTGTGTATTCTAACTGTGGGGGGAGGGGACTGAGTATAGGAGATGACAGATTTTCCCTGTTCTGCCTCTCATGCCCACGATCACTCGTGGCCAGCGGGCATCGCGACCGCCGGTCTCAAGCATCGGCACCCCCACAGCGCAGCGGACACAAGTGCGCCTGCTTTCCCGCTTAAGGGATCCGACGTATAGCTACGACGGCTCGCGGGAACGTGACGACCTGCCGCAGTATAATAACGTCGGCAAGTGGTTAAAATTGCCTCCCAATATCAAAAAGCCTTGCCTGAATTTACCCAGTATTTCCAAAGTTTTAGATATAAAATTTACAGTGCGATTATCAGGCGCATAGACGCAAAGGTGCAACACTGGCCCTGTATTTTACCCTTCACAAAAATAAATCGGCCTTCAGAATCTGCACTTATTTCAATGGATATCAGGGGGCATAAATTCTGAAAAGCAATTGTAATACCCCTAGCCCTTGGAATGGGTTATGGCGCATGAAACCACAGATTAAATGGGAAAAGGGGCATGCATGGGGTCGACCCTGCTGTGAAGTGCGTCTCCTGTGGAAAAACTATTTCTATTTCCCCCAGGTGGCGCAGTTCACACCAAAGACAACCCCTTTTACCAGGTGAGCAAAGCCCCCTTACATTATAAGAAATGATCTTTGCTCTATCAGCAATATCCCATTTTGTACGTACAGCTCATAAGACCTATTATCTCTCCTTCCATTAAATCGAAATCTGTTCTCTCCACGAAAAGCCCTACTCTGTCCATAGTACTCCATACTGTATATGCATCTGGCAGGAAAGGGGGAGAGAAATAAAAAAAACCACAATGACAAGACATCCCACATTTGTGACCTATCCGCTAAATTGGGGAATAAGTCCGAGACGGGGGGAAATTCCCAATATCTTGCAGAATACCAAGTCCCTTAACTCGGGACCAACCTATTACCTGCTTACCTGTAGGTAAAAGTTTTAAAAATAGGTATACAATCACTTTAAGTGCTCTATGCTCACCACTTTTTCAGTCCAAGAGGTTTTTTTATAAGTATTTTTGAATGTAGTATTTTTAAATGTTTTTATAAGGGTATTTTTATTAATTTCTTATTATTTTTCTGATAACATATTTTAAAATGTATTTTGGATTTCTTATTTGAATATATACTGGTTTGGTCCCTATCACAAATATCAGCTCAATCCAAACAATAACATGTCCTTTTTGAGGGGTGCCATCATTTGTCACACCTTAGTATCTTTTTTTTTATATATATTACATAATTTTTATATATATATTTTTTTCTACCCCCACATGGAATCTCGGGATTCGAACCGGCGACCCTTTTGCTGCTGGGTGGGAGTGCTGGCCACTACACCACTGGCCATGTTCAGGCTAGAGCAATGTTTGGATGTATTGTATGCCTTGTGTATTAATATACATGTCCTTATGACAAACGGCGCCATGTTGTAGGTTATATTGTGCCGTTTTAAGCCACATCTGCTCCTATATGTCCCCCAGAATAGCGGTGCCATGTTTTTGCCCGTTTAATCCAGTCACTGTTCCACATGATGTCATATCCTCTTCCACATGTAAAAATGAGGCTTGGAACTCTTGTCCGGGTGCCATTTTGGCAGAACCAGGAAGTAATCCTCCTCTACATATGAAAATGAGGCTTGGAATGCAAGCCCGGGCTTCATTTTGGAGGAACCAGGAAGTAATCTCCATAATTTGCACTTTCAATCAGACGGAGCTGCCACTTGTTATGGGGGTAACCAGTATCTATAAATGCTCAGCCAGTACAGTGGTCCAGCACCCCAGATGATGACTTCTAAGTCAAAACGTGTCGGTAGGATATGCTGGGAACACTGTCTTCTTTTATACAAGCACTTGATTTTACTGCTAAACACGTGAGTGTATTTCCTTTGCTTTTCATGTATTAAAATTTCCATACGGAGTTACGCTATATGCCTTCCTCTTTCTTTTAATGGTGGGGCTGATTGCCTGTATCTACTGAGTCCATCCATAGCTTACACCTGTTCGGAGGTCCATCTGGAGGTCATATCCGGATAGAGCATCTGATCCCCTTGGTATATTATACCACAAAGCTTGATTGACTGACTAGGTGTACACCCATTTGAGTTCAATCCCTCTGGTAAGCAGCTTCTGGTGTCTTTGGTGGTGGATCTACTATCAACTGTTATTACATCATACATATTTGAAGTTAAAGACTGTCACTATATTATATCCACATGTGGTTGAGGATTATCATCACACATGATTGAAGCTTGTTACTGACTTTTTTCTTTTTTGGACATGACGCGTCCAAGTTACTCTGTTTATAGACATCACATGTCATAATAGAGGACTGCTTGGAGTATTTTTGAGCACATCATTTATTATTCACGTTTTTTGTACTCATATTATTTGGTATGGTTTATATGATCACATAAGCGCTGCACATTTCACCCAATTTGTCATGTTTGCAACTTTATCCACTGCTGTGCTGGCTGCTTTAGTTTTTTTGCTTTTTTTTTTTAATTTCTTTTATAGACAGCGCGGTATATATTTGTTTATAATTTACACTGTCCTCTCTTATGACCTTCAGGCAACAAACAAACCCTCAGTTTTTGAAATCTTTTTCACCTTCAAGTAGGCCTTGAGTGCTCTCACCACATCAAGAGAGTGTAATGACTTTTCTTCTGCAGAACAGGGTTCCGAGAAAAATGAAGATAGAGCAATATCCTGGTTTAAATGAAAACCTGATACTACCTTCGGTAGAAAATTAGGAGGAGGACATAATACAACCTTATCCTTGTGCATAATTAAATATGGCTCTTTACAAGAAAGACTAGCCAATTCTGATACCCTTCTTGCAGAAGATAAGGCTACCGGAAAAATTTGTTTCCTTATCAAAAGGACCAAGGGAATATGTTGTATCAGCTCAAAAGGCTGTTTCTGTACTACCGACAGGACTAAATTTAAGTCTCAAGGGTTCAGAGGAGACTTAACCGGAGGATTAAGTTGCGTTACCCCCTGAATAAAGCTACAAACCAAAGAGTGCAAAGCAAGTGGTCGCTGAAAAAATACAGATAAAGCTGAAACCTGGCCCTCGATAGTACTCAAGGCCAGCTTCATTTCTAATCCCATCTGTAGAAAGTCAAGGATTCTACCTATGACATACTTCCTGGGGTGCCAACCCCTGGATTCACACCAGGAGACATATGCCTTCCAGACTCTATAATAGATGACTCTGGAGGCCAGTCCTTGCACTAACCAGAGTAGAGACCACTGAACCTGACAGCCCACGCTTCTTCAGAATGTGGGTTTCAATAGCCAAACCATTAAATTTAGCATTTGTAAGGTAGGATGGAATACCGGACCTTGGGAGAGAAGGTCTGGCCGTGATGGTAGGGGCCCATATGCACCATTGCAAAACAAAACGCCCCTGGTATCCCGGCCAAATCTTGGGCCTGCTGATCAGGAATAATCTTGAGCACCTGTTTAAACTGGTCTTTTAAGGATTGACATACACCATATGCTGCCAACGCAGGCTGAGTCACTGAACCTCCCAGAGAAAAATTGTTTTTTAATAGGAATTCCAACTTCTTATCCATTGGATACTTCAGCATTTGAGCATTGTCTAACGGACAAGTCAAATTTTTATTCACAGAGGATATAGCAGTGTCAATTGCTGGCACCCCCCCCATTTCTTATTAAATTTTTCCTGCATAGGATAAAGTGTTGAAAACCTTTTCGGAGGAAAAAACTGTTTATCTGGGTGATCCCACTCAGAATACATAAGCTTTGTCAGCAATAAACGGATAGGAAAAGCATGAATAGCTGGGGGAGGCTTTAGCGAACCCAAACAAGAAGTGGGCTCATCAACTGACTCAGCTAATGGCAGCATGAATGTGGACCAGACCAATTCAGTAAGAGATTGTACCATCAATCTTTCAGATTGTAAACCCGATCCTTCCGTATTTGACTGTTCAGAAGAGGAGTCATCAGCCTCTTCCTGGTCCCCTGAGAGAAATTCATCTCCCGCCCCCGGTTCCTCAGTTTGAGGGTCCTGGGCAATGGAAGGGGACCTATCGCGTTTAGTCCCATTCTGGGATGCGATTAAAGCATCAATTTTCTGCTCCAATCCTAGTATGGTTGAGGAAAAAACCTCTTCAGTAATATAGACAGGGGCTGCAGTGTTGAAAGCAGTTGCAACACCTGACAGCCCTGAGAGCTCACTCTGACCAGCCACCTCAAAACTCTAAGGGGAGGATGCCATTTTTTAAGAGATTGTTCTAGACTTTTTTTTGGCTGAAGTCGTCCTTCTTGAGCCCTTTTTTGGGGTGTTAGCCCCCCTTCTGACCATAGCGCGATGCACAAAAGCAGAGGTACTACCACAAGGATCTCATCCACTGCTTGAGCAATAGTCCAGCCACTGCCGCTGCTATTAAGGCTCAGCCTGATGCGAATAGTAAATGTATAGGAATGCCTGTGTCATCAAACCTCTTACATGCCCCTCTTTGCGCCTGTGTCCCTCCGACAACTTGCAGCAGCAAAAATGGAGCTTTTTAACACACTCCCGCGCGTTGACGTTGGAGGACGCCAATGCCGCTCTAAGATCCACCCCCTCCGTCACATCACGCCCCCCTCTTCACTCTTTCAAAAGGGCGTTTTCCCGCATGAGCGCGGGCCTCCGATCCAACTGGATCAGCTTGCGTGTGAGGGAGGGATGGCGAGGAGGAGACCTAGACAAGCCGCCGTGCAGGGGCAGTAGGAAAACGGAGCAGCATGCCGATCGTTTTTAGCTCTCCTCTTTCCAGGCAGAGGGGGAGAGCTTTGTCCAGGTGGGGGGTGTCTGGTGGAAGAACCCCCCCCCCAAACTTCAAGGAGGAAAAAGCCTGCTGCTTCCTGACACAGCGTGATCTCTGAGGGAAGCATGAGAAGGTATGTGCTCTATACAGCCCCCAGTGGTGACTCTTAGGCATGACAACATTTACTTTTTTTTTAAGGAGACATTTTATAAGAAAATTTAAAATTCCTTACAAAAACTCCACTTACCTTTCCCGCCGCAGGGTTTTCTGTGGTAAAACTAACAGACCCAATCTTTACCTTTCACGGCGGGTTCCCTTAACAAACCTTCAGGAACCGGGGACCCTCGGGGAACCCACACTCCTGGACCCGTAATAGCACCCCGCCAGTAAAACTATGGCTGGAAATACCAAAGTACTTATCCCGGGGTCCAGCTTTCTAAAAAGAGAAGCGTTACAGGCAAAACCTAGTTTCTTCGGACATGAGGCCCAGGTACCATTCAATTCGGCCTAAAAGACACTTTGAATGGATCCAGCTGCATAGCTAGCCCCAGTAAGGATTGTTCCAGTGGAGCTCAGCACACACATCTTTACTCGTGACCAACACCTGAGATACTGAGATACTCCCAGTAGTGGGAGGGGGTTATATAGGGAGTGGACTTCCTGTCTTAGGGTGTGCCAGTGTCCATCACCTGAAGGTGGCCTATAACCCACATAGTAACTACTATTGCTCTGTGTCCGATAATGTACGATAAGAGAAGCCTTCTTTGTGCAGCAGCCCCCCTAATATTTACCAGAGCCTCATCTCTGTTCAGCAATGTCCACTAGTGCCTCAGGCGTTCAGGACTCTTCCGCCTGATTGGCTGAGACACAACAGCGGCGCCATTGTCTCCCACTGCTGTCAAAGTCAGTCAGCCAATCATGAGAGATCATTAGAGGGGGGAGGGGCCAAAGCACAGCTGTGTGTCTAAATGAACACACGGAGCTGCAGCTCGGCTTGGGAGCCCCCATAGCAAGCTGCTTGCTGTGGGGGCACTCAACAAAAGGGAGGGGCCAGGAACACAGAAGAGGGGCCCGAGAAGAGGAGGATCTGGCTGCTCTGTGCAAATCTACTGCTACAGAGCTGGTAAGTATAACATGTTTGTTAATTTCATAGAAAAAAAATGAGACTTTACAAATCACTTCTACTGTATGTCAGGGCAAAAGAAAGACATACATTTTTGTAATACTTTCAATGGTGTATTTTAAAGACCAAAAGAGAGCAAATAAGAGACGCTAGGGGCTAAGAACAAGGAAAGTGAGCTTACAGTGATGATTCTATAAGGGTGGGCAGGGGCGTTGCTAGGTCTACAAAAGATCTGGGGCTAGAGCCCATAGCAGTGTAGTAAAGAAAGTCATACTTTACGATTGGGCGGGCATACACATGTATATACAGTAATATACGTGTATGTGTATTTGTATATATCCCCAGAGAGCCCCCTACTTACACCAGGGTCCCCAGAGAGCCCCCCCTTACATCAGATTCCCCAGAGAGCTTCCCCCTTGCATCAGGGTCCCCAGAGAGCCCCCCTTACATTAGGGTCCCCAGAGAGCCCCCCCTTACATTAGGGTCCCCAGAGAGCCCCCCCTTACATTAGGGTCCCCAGAGAGCCTCTCCCTTACATTAGGGTCCCCAGAGAGCCTCTCCCTTGCATCAGGGTCCCCAGAGAAACCCCCCACTTACATCAGGGTCCCCAGAGAGCCCCCCTCCTCTTGGGGACCCCTGCAGGGACTCGGGGCTATAGCCCCAAAAGCCACCCCCTAGCGACGTCACTGAGGGTGGGCCCTATTGGAGTGAAAGTTCCCCAAGATCAGCCTCTCTCAAACAGGGTTCCGTAGAACTCTGGGCTTCTCCACAGGTTGCTAAGCGTTCCTTGAACAATGACAATTTTCCATCTCTCAATAGCTACTAACATCAATAATCTTTTAACCTGTCTGCAAGAGGAAGGCTGATCAACAATGCTGTAAGAGGGTCCTCATTCCACTGACCAGTAAGGTAAGAAGTCATTTTTCCACTACTTACCAACGTAAGGGAGCATTTTTCTACTTCACACTAGTATAAGGGGACACTACAATTTTCCATATCTGGGTTTCTTTTCTGGTCATTATTATTTTTATATTAATAATTTAATTTGGGTACTGAGATATTTTGTATTGTATAGAAGGGGGCATTACAAATTGATCTGCTCTGGATGTCAAAAACATTAGGAAAGCCACATTAATATACTGATCAGCCTAAAGTATTGTGAGCTCCAGACCAAATAAACTTAGCAAAGGTTTCTTAAGAAATAAAAATTATTTTGGGGTTCCTAGATGTTAAAAAGGCTGCATTAGAGTGCAGAGGTGAAGCTAGATATCCTTTCACCTGGGGCAAAGACTGAGTTCAGCCCCCAATCCCCCCCCCCCCCCCAATCAGGGGACTAAACAGATCACTGATGTCTAACTTTTGAGACAGAGAAAGGGACTGTGAACATAGATTTCCCAGTCCCTTTCTCTGCAGCCACAGCTGCACTGGACAGTGAGTGAATGGGAAAGTGCTTTGAGCTGAGCAGCTTCCGGTTTATTCACAAACTGAAGCAAAGTAAACAGTTTACTAGGTTTCAGTTATGAACAAACACAGTCAGTGATCAGTACGGTTCACTGACTGTTCATTCACAAAAGGAAAGAACCAGTAAATTACATATTTACTGGCCCCTTCCCTGCTCGCCATACTGAATTTTCTTGTGCACGGTGCATGCCCGACCCATCTGAACCTGGGAGAGGGGTAGCATTTAGTGTAACCGACGGGCTGTATTTTCTTGCAGCAGCTGAATGCCGGCTGGAGGGAGAGGGGGAAAAGTTGGCTTTCATTTGCTGCAGGAGGAAAATACAGCCTATTGGTTACACTAACTGCCACCCCTCCTCTCTAGGTTCAGACGGGTTGCGCATTGGCTGTTTACAAGCCTGGGGAGATGCAGCTGAGCTGAGGACATATAGGGAGAAGAGGACTTAGCAATGACTCGTCTGCACTCTGCCTCTTCATGGCCAGGATTATGGTGCCCCCATGGCAGGCTGTGCTGTAGATGCCTTCTGCCCCTTTCCTGGATGCTGACATCCCCCAGTAGTGCCCCGCTAAATGTGGTGCCTGGGGCACGTCTTTGGAGTGTGAGAGGAAACCGGAGAACCCTGAGGAAACCTACACAGGCACAGGGAGAACATGCAAACTCCAAGCAGGTAGTACCTTGATTGGTATTCGAACTGGCGATCCCAGTGCTGCTAGGCAGAAGTGCCAACAACCTCACCACTGTATAACGATAATAAATTGCCCCAGTCTGAAAGTCTTCCTTAAAATATTACAGCTACACGACTGTGGCTATAAGATTCAGATTACTTTATTATTAAGAGCACATATTGCGTAGATCTGAAAATGACACTTCTCTTCTGGCTTAAAAGAGACGGAGTAAGCCCAATTTATTTATTTTTGTTCCAACAAGCATATCAGAAATTACTTTGCTTATATTAAACCATATTGCAATAAGAAACTGTCGGCGGTAGCCTATAAGAACATGACAACTTAGAGAAAGTAAAGTAATAAACACTCATTGGTTATACTTTGGGTTTCAAACCAGTGATCAACTTTCAAATAAATAAGCCAGAATGTAAGATTACATTTTTAAAGGAGGAATTAAGCTACATGGATGGAAAAGAGTAGAAGCTAATTTAAATGTTCTGTTTAAAGCACCTTATTTTTATTTTTTTTGCATTGTTTGACATGGAGATGCATTGATAGCAGAATGATATAAGTATGAAATAATTTTCACAAACTTGGCGTACATACAGTTCATTTAGAAGCTGCACACAAGACATGCTACAAAAAAGTACAGATCAACATGATGTAAAGTCCCAATATATTCTGGATAAGAAATAATATAGATAGAACATTAAAACTCCTAAATGTTTAAAGACTGAAGAAATTAAATGAGACAATGTAATGTGAGCTTACCTGCTGGAACCAACATTTCAGCACACAGGGCCTGCTGGTTTAGGCTGCAGTTTTCAGAGTCAATGTGAAGTGCATTAAGACTGACCACTTCCTGCTCTTCTACACTAAGCTGCACAGACCCAGAATCTGCTTCCACTGTGGTAGGGACTGCAGACTCATTCCCAAATGGAAAGCCTGCTAAAATGCAAAAAAATGATATTAGCTCCTGTAGTTAATCCTCTTCAAGACGTGTCTGTCAGTCTCCCGTGTTCTTCATATCCCTGAGCTCTAACTAACAGAATAGGAAGAAAACCATCAAGCTAACGCAACACATTTACTGGGCCTGACCAGAACATTCTCCACTATGATAATGTATGGATGTTTAGACCCAAAATGATGCAAACAAAAGTACGAGAATTTTTTTTTTCGATGCAGCATTGGTCCGATGCTGCATTTGTCCCTCGACGGCTCTAAGGCTGAGAATCGAGCGATCAAACACCAGTGATCGCTCGGTTCTCAGAGCTCCCTGAGCAGAGAGCTGGTGACTGTCAGCTGAAGAGGGAACACAGGAGTGCAGATTAATTTGCACTCCTGTTATCATGGTTTCTCTGGAAACAGACCTAGCACCGACTCTTTTTGAATTTATTGACATGAACATACCCTTGGCAGACTGGGAGGAAAAACTGGTGGGTGCAATATGGCTCCACTAGGTCCCCACAAAAGTTTTGCCCAATTTGGCTATTAAAGCAGTATAAAATCCAAAAACCAAAAATGTAATATATTGCAGCTTACCAATCATTAGATATGGTGGCTGCATTAGTTTTCATTTCTTAGGCTTTTTCCCCGTGTTCACCTGCTGAGCTAGCCAGTAACAACTCTTGTATTAGAGTTCCCCCATTCTGAATGAATGAGCACAGGGAGCACCTTTGGACTACAGTATTGTCAGTCTAGGTGGAAGGGAGTATTAGATGTACTAGAAAATTTATTTAATTTTGCACTAACAAATTGAAGCCAAACTTCAGCTAATATGTTTAAGCAATTACAGCACACAGCTTTTTCCTTTGGAATACAGGTTTTACATAAAAAAGGCTGATCACTGTAAGCACCCCCACTAGTGTTAAGTGGTTTGTCTCAACTCTGTAACTGGTACATTCAGCTTGTTCCTTTGAAAAAAAACTGATGCATTGGCTTGATCACCAGATGAAAATAGAATAAAGAAAGCCTAAAAATTAAAATACATTTAGCCATCACACATAGGAATTGGCAAGGTGCAATACAATAAACGCTTGCTTTTAGGTTTAATAGCAGTTTAAATGCATGGACAATATTAAATGACTTCTTATGTTTGGGAATTCACCATTATGCTTGTTCAGGATAGAGACTTAAACATATTCCAACTTTATTACAGATCATCCGCTTGACATTAGAAAACGTAAACATTTAAAGTGGAATTCCAGGCTAGACCCTAATCTTAAAAATGCTCCCTCCGCCTCTTAAAGTGTTTGTTAACCTAAAAGAAATAAAAATAAAGATCCTGTTCCTTTAAAGCATCTTATACAGCACAGTGCTTGTACTGTGTCATTTGGCCCCTTCTATCACCTGAAATACCTGCCAGTTTCTGCCCTCCCCTTTGTAAACTGACCACAGTATATCATGGCTGTTGAGCCATGACACCATGGTCAAGTTTACGTGCCTCCACCATCCGCTGTGTTTCCCGTCTCTCCTTTGACCTCTCCTCCATCCTATCCCCCTTCCCTGCCTGTCAGCTCCGTGTCCGCCCCCTCCCCTCCTGCTGCTCAAATTTGGGTTAAATTTATATTATCCTCTCAGCTGACTCGTATAATGTCCCCCTGTGACTGTGCTTTATAAAAAAAAATGTAGCTATATACCCGTTACAGAGTGCTGATTGGCGCTCATGTGACCTGCCGGCTCTCTCCTATCTCAGCCTGACAGCTGCAGCGGGTGGGGCCGCCTCTCTCCTCTCCTCCTGACTGACTGACGTCAGCAGGGGATCCTCGGCCCCGCCTGTTGCAGCTGTCAGACTGAGAGAGGAGAGAGTCCGCAGGTCACGTGAGCGCCGATCAGCGCTCTGTAAACAGGAATATACCTGCCCTTTTTTTTTTATAAAGCACAGTCACAGGGGGACATTACATGAATCAACTGAAAGAATAATGTAAATTTAACCCTGAGGGTTAACAACCACTTCAACACCTATGCTGACAAACCTGGGGGAAAAAAATTAATAAACAGTATCTCACAAAACTGAGTAAACCCCTCACATTTTTGTAAATATTTTATTATATCTTTTCATGTGACAAACACTGAAGAAATGACACCTTGCCACAATGTAAAGTAGCGAGTGTACAGCTTGTATAACAGTGTAAATTTGCTGTCCCCTCAAAATAACTCAACACACAGCCATTAATGTCTAAACCGTTGGCAACAAAAGTGAGTACACCCCTAAGTGAAAATGTCCAAATCGGGCCCAAAGTGTCTATTTTTTGTGGCCACCATTATTTTCCAGCACTTCCTTAACCCTCTTGGGTATGGAGTTCACCAGAGCTTCACAGGTTGCCACTGGAGTCCTCTTCCACTCCTCCATGATGCCATCCACCTTTCGTTTGAGGATACCCCACAGATGCTCAATAGGGTTTAGGTCTGGAGACATGCTTGGCCAGTCCATCACCTTTACCTTCAGCTTCTTTAGCAAGGCAGTGGCAGTCTTGGAGGTGTGTTTGGGGTTGTTATGTTGGAATACTGCCCTGCGGCCCAGTCTCTGAAGGGAGGGGATCATGCTCTGCTTCAGTATGTCACAGTACATGTTGACATTCATGGTTCTCTCAATGAACTGTAGCTCCCCATTGCTGGCAACACTCATACAGCCCCAGACCATGACACTTCCACCACCATGCTTTGACTGTAGGCAAGACACGCTTGTCTCTGTACTCCTCATCTGCTTGCTTCCACAAACGCTTGACACCATGTGAACAAAATAAGTTTATCTTGGTCTCAACAGACCACAGGACATGGTTCCAGTAATCCATGTCCTTAGTCTGTTTGTCTTCAGCAAACTGTTTACGGGCTTTCTTATAGCCTAGGCCATCTTCTTAAAGCCCAGGGCAATCTTCTTATAGCCTAGGCCATCTTTATGTAGAGCAACAATTTTTTTTTCAGATCCTCAGAGAGTTCTTTGCCATGAGGTGCCATGTTGAACTTCCAGTGAGCAGTATGGGAGAGTGAGAGCGATAACACCTACATTTAACATACCTGCTCCCCATTCACACCTGAGACCTTGTAACACTAACGAGTCACATGACACCAGGGAGGGAAAATGGCTAATTGGGCCCAATTTGGACATTTTCACTTAGGCGTGTACTCACTTTTGTTGCCAGCGGTTTAGACAATAATGGCTGTGTTGAGTTATTTTGAGGGGACAGCAAATTTACTGTTATATAAGCTGTACACTCACTACATTGTAGCAAAGTTTTATTTCTTCAGTGTTGTCACATGAAAAGATATAATAAAATATTTACGAAAATGTGAGGGGTGTACTCACTTTTGTGAGATACTGTATGTAGATATTTTGGGCTACTCTGGTCTGGTCATCTGATCTCCCCTTTATCAGCCAATGGCAGCTACAAGGAGGAGAAGAGAGCACAAAATAGCTAGTAAAGCCTGGAGTGGTAAGGTCGCCCATACGTTGTTAGTGCTCCCTCCTCTCCCTGCAGTTGCCGCTGGCTGACACAGGAGAGTCAGATCACATGACCGGACAGGAGCAGCCTAAAAATAGGTAAGTACTGTATATACATCTTTCTTACACAGGTTAGTCCACATAGGTATTAAGAGGGAGTATGTTTAAGATCAGTTAGGTTTATCCGAGGATTACACTTTAACATGCCTTGGCTATGGCAGTACCCACATACCTAAAGTTAGTCATACAAGTGAAAGTGCTCACCTTCAAATTTCCTCCCATCATACTGGAAAGCGTTAAAAGAGTCAGAGTGGCTGTCTGAGCTAAGCAAATCACTACTGGCAGCACTAGCTGGAGAAGTCCACTCTGATGGAACACCAGGATCATCTGCTGGACGCATCTGACAATGTTTATTTAGCGAGTCTGGCAAATCTTTTGGAACTTCTAGACTACCAGGGCTGCTACCTCTGCGTGTAAGTGTCTGGGAGGGATAAAAAGAATAGGAAAAAAAAAGGTGAAACTCGTCATCAGATCTGTATCTCATATACTTGAATGGGAGGAATCACAATGATCATAAAAATAAACTTCCAAGATGAAGAACACATTCCCACCATTTACCCTAGGACCAGGTTATAAAATCTCAGCCTAAACTTTTACTAATGGAGGTAAGTGTCTCTGTATAAACAACAATAGCCACAATCAAAGTACTTTCATTAATGATTATCCTGTCCATTACACATTTAAAGTGGAGGGCCACCCTAAAATAAAAAAATGCATTAATATTCTTAAGAAATTAAAAAAAAAAAAAACATTCGAAAAAAAAATACATTTTAACTTACCTGAAACCCCTGTTGCTAGGCAGTCTTCGTAATTTGCCTCTTCCTATTCCGCGGCGCTTCCTCCTCTTCGTCGAGTGGCCCCGTTCCATTCTGGGACAAGTGTGTGTCCCAGAAAACAACATGGCCATTCACAAAGCGCCGCACGACTCGCGCATGCGCAGTAGGAAACTGGCAGTGAAGCCGCAAGGCTCCACTGCCTGTTTCCCTTCGTTAAGATGGAGGCACCGTTAGCCGATCAGACGGACGGATCGGCCTCGGGGGGCCGACACCGCAGGCTCACTGGACAGGTAAGTGTCCCTATTAAAAGTCAGCAGCTACAGTGTTTGTAGCTGCTGACTTTTAAAAAAAAAAATTGCGTTCGGAACACCCCATTAAGACTTTCCAGGCTGACTACATGTTACACATTCACAAGGATGTAAAACAAATCTATTATGAAGAAAAAACATTTTAGACTGGTGAAGCAATCTTTTCACCCATCCCTTTACAAACCAATCTACAGCAAACACTTTTGGTCAAATACTTTTTTTTTTTTTTTTTAAGCGTCAAAAGTTAAAAACCAAGGTTTACCGTAATGATTTCAAAATGACCTGACTAAAAAAACTAAAACATAAAACATAATTTACAAATGATTGAAGATTTAAGAAAAAATGTAAAATCACTATATCAGCAGATGACCAGCAGACCAGTAGGTCTGGGCTTATCGATTTAGCATTCCTAAAGCTACAGCATCATGAAATAAGTTGGGCATCGTTTTTTTCACACCAGGCCATAATGCAGTTTGACACATTTCACTTCCTTTACAAAGCTGAGCAGATAATGTGCATTACACTTTGTCTATTTTTTTCCATGTCAGTTTTATTTTAGAACAGAGAGTCACACAGAGTCCTTTCCAATACATGAATACTCTAAAGAGCTTTCTGGACTTCACAATATCCCATAATGACTACATTGGGTATGTGCGGTTAGTTTTCTTACAAATAGAAATTCTGACAAATTTTTCATTATTTCAAATTTCTGAATAACAATAGTAATGAATTTAAACAAATCGAAAATAACAAAACAACATTTCGGACACATTTGGAATCTAATGCAAAACTTTTTCGAATTTGATTTTCTGAATAGAATAAAATAGAATAGAAAATAAAGGAATATAAGAGAAAATAATATCATAGAAAAGAATAGAATAGAAAACAAAATATAATAGAATAGAACAGAGTAAATTAGAATAGAAAATAAAATAGTATAGAAAAGAACAGAGTAAAATCAAATAGAAAATAAAAGAACAGAATAGAATAAAATAGAAATAATATAACCATCTTCTGAAATTCGAATTTCAAATAGAATAAATTTGAATTAGAATAGAAAAAAACAGAACAGAACAAAATAGTAAGAATATAACCATTTCCCAAAATTTGAATATAATGGAAAAGGCTAGATTATTTATTTAAATAAAAAGAATATAACCAACTTCCAAAATTCAAATAGAACAAAATTTGAATAGAATAAATTCAAAATCAAACAGAATAGAAAAGAATAGAATAGAAAATAAGAGAACAGAATAGAAAGCAGAACATAATAAAATAAAATAGAAAGAATATAACCATCTTTCAAAAATTTGAATAGAATACATTTGAATTCAAATAGAATGGAAAATAATAGAATAGAAAAGAATAGAATAGAAAAAAAACTATAGAATAGTATGGAATAGAAAGAATACAAGTATCTTCCAAAATTCAAATAGAATAAAGTCGAATTTCATTTGAGTTTTCCGAATTCCGTTTCGGTCGAATTCTGAAAATGAATTCAACAAATTTAACTAAACAAATTTATGTACACTCTTTTTTTCGTTTTGCACATGACATTAAAAAAACTTATCAGATCAATTATCAGATACTTACTGGGCCAGTGCCTGACCTCAACCTTTCTGCAATAAATTCGTCCATTAGATCTGGGATATTGGAGCTTGAGTTGATCTCACTGTTAAGGGCATTTAACTGTGAAGTCAAATCTTCCTTGTTAGCTACAAAGGAAATAGGAAAAATAAGTAAATTAGGGTATGCTTTAACTATGGTTAAATGGTAAGCAAAAACACAAGGACATACTGGGACACAACCAGGGAATAGTCTATACAGGGGTGAAGCATGCTGTTAGGGAAGGGGTTTCACCACTGTTGTAGCTGTGTTTGGAATTAGTAAGTGCAGAACTATTTGTGGATTCATTAATAAGCAGTTAGTCAAATTTGGGCAAAATTCTAAAGCATTGTCATTCCTTGAAGCAGAGCTGGAAGGGTAGAGAAAGGGTAAATGTCCATTTGCTAAGAAGGAGAATTCCTCAAAAAATAGTAGAGGCAGGCAATTCTTGTTGACATCTGCCGATTTCCTGATTTACATCTTCGCCATTTCTAATCTTTGAATAACCCATATAAAAAGTAACAAAACAAAAAAAATAAATAAAAAAAAAAAAAAAAAGTTGATAGAATTACGAAAAATAACTGAAAAAAATTAAATGGTGCACAATACATGGTGAAAGGTCTGGTTTGGTTTGTTTTCTCCTATATTTTGGAAAAATCAAGTATTTGAAAAAGAAAAAAAAATGTTTAATCTATCTATCTATCTATCTATCTATCTATCTATCTATCTATCTATCTATCTATCTATCTATCTATCTATCTATCTATCTATCTATCTATCCATCTATCTATCTATCCATCTATCTATCCATCTATCTATCCATCTATCCATCTATCCATCCACATACACCTTGCCTGGAAAAAGTATTTATAACCCTTGAAATTTTCCACATTTTGTCATGTTACAACCAATATAGGTAAATGTATTTTATTGTGATTTTATATGATAGACTAACACAGAGTGGCATATAATTGTGAAGTGGAGGAGAATGATAAATGGTTCTCAAAATGTTTTACAAATAAATATGTGAAAAGTGTGGCGTGCCTTTGTATTCAGCCCTCTTTACTCCGATACCCCTAACTAAAATCTAGTGGACCCAATTGCCTTCAGACGTCACCTAATTATTAGTCCATCTGTGTGTAATTTAATCTCAGTATAAATACAGCATTTCTGTGAAGCCCTCAGAGGTTTGTTAGAGAACCTTAGTGAATATACAGCATCACGGAGGCCAAGGAACACACCAAACTGGTCAAGGATAAAGCTGTGGAAAAGTTTAAAGCAGGGTTAGGTTATAAAAAAAAGGCTTTAGTCTGCAAAAGACTTGAGACTGGGGGCAGATGTTCAACTTCCAGCTGGACAATGACCCTAAACATACAACCAGAGCTACAATAGAATGGTTTAGATCAAAGCATATTCATGTGTTAGAATGGCCCAGTCAAATCCAGACCTAATCAAATTCAGACCTAATCCAATTAAGAATCTGTGGCAAGACTTGAAAATTGCTGTTCACTGAGGCTCTCCATCCAATCTGACAGAGCTTGAGCTATTTTGCACAGAATGGGTAAACATTTCACTTTCTAGATGTGTAAAGCTGGTAGAGACATAACCAAAAAGACTTGCAGCTGTAATTGCAGTGAAAGGTGGTTCTACAAAGTATTGACTCAGGGGGGCTGAATACAAATGCACGCCACAAAAAATCCCAATAAAAAAACATTTACATTTTTGGTTGTAACATGACAAAATGTGGAAAATTTCAAGGGGTGTGAATACTTTTTCAAGGTAGTGTGTGTGTGTGTATATATATATATATATATATATATATATATATACATATACATACATATATATACATACATATATATACATATATCTATACATATACATATATATACACATATATATATATATATATATATATATATATATATATATATATATATATATATATATATATATATATATATATATATATATATATATATATATATATATATATATATATATATATATATATATACATACATATATATACATACACACACACATACATACACATGCATAGTATCTCATAAAAGTGAGTACACCCCTCACATTTTTGTAAATATTTTATTACATCTTTTCTTGTGACAACACTGAAGAAATTGCACTTTGCTACAATGTAATGCAGTGAGTGTACAGCTTGTACAGCTTGCCATTAATGTCTAAACCGCTGGCAACAAAAATGAGTACACCCCTAAGTGAGAATATCCAAATTGGGCCCAATTAGCCATTTTCCCTCACCGATGTCATGTGGCTCGTAAGTGTTACAAGGTCTCAGGTATGAATGGGGAGCAGGTGTGTTAAATTTGGTGTTATCGCTCTCACTATCTCATACTGGGAATTCAACATGGCACCTCATGGCAAAGAAAGAAAAAAGAATTGTTGCACTACATAAAGATAGCCTAGTCTATAAGAAGATTGCCAAGACCCTGAAACCGAGCTGCAGCACCAAGACCATACAGCGGTTTAACAGGACAGGTTCCACTCGGAACAGGCCTCGCTATGGTCGACCAAAGGTGTTGAGTGCACGTGCCCAGTGTCATATCCAGAGGTTGTCTTTGGTGAACTAGACATATGAGTGCTGCCAGCATTGCTGCAGAGGTTCAAGGGGTGCACACTGCATCAAATTGGTCTGCATGTCGTCCCAGAAGGAAGCCTCTTCCAAAGATAATGCACAAGAAAGCCTGCAGTTTGCTGAAGACAAGCAGACTAAGCACATTACTAAGGATTACTGGAACCAGGTCCTGTGGTCTGATGAGACCAAGATAAACGTATTTGGTTCAGATGGTGTCAAGCATGTGTGGCAGCAACCAGGTGAGGAGTACAAAGACAAGTGTGTCTTGCCTACAGTCAAGCATGGTGGTGGGAGTGTCATGGTCTGGGGCTGCATGAGAGCTGCCGGCACTGGGGAGATACAGTTCATTGAGGAAACCATGAATGCCAACATGTACTGTGTTATACTGAAGCAGAGCATGATTCCCTCCCTTCGGAGACTGGGCCACAGGGCAGTATTCCAACATGATAAAGACATCTCCAAGACGACCACTACCTTGCTAAAGAAACTTAGGGTAAAGCTGATGGACTGGCCAAGCATGTCTCCAGACCTAAAACCTATTAATCATCTGTGGGGCATCCTCAAACGGAAGGTGGAGGAGCACAAGGTCTCCAACATCCACCAGCTCCGTGATGTCATCATGGAGGAGTGGAAAAGAACTCCAGTGGCAACCTATAAAGTTCTGGTGAACTTCATGCCTATAAGGGTTAAGGCAGTGCTGGAAAATAATAGTGGCCACACAAAATATTCACACTTTGGGTCCAATTTGGACTTTTTCACTTAGGGGTGTACTCAATTTTGTTGTCAGCAGTTTAGACAATGTGTAGAGTAATTTTGAAGGGACAGCAAATTTACACAGTTATACAAGCTGTACACTCACTACTTTACATTGTGGCAAAGTGTCATTTCTTCAGAGTTGTGACATGAAAAGATATAATAAAATATTTACAAAAATGTGAGGGGTGTACTCACTTTTGTGAGATACTGTGTAGATATATATGTGTGTATATATGTATGTGTGTATGTATATATGTATGTGTGTGTAATTTTTTTTTCCCTGTTTATAGGCAAACACTACAGTTGTCATTCTCATTACCTAGAATTCTTGCGTTCCCCTCTCTGATTTAAAACTCTTAGCAAATGTGGCTTCATTCCTCAGTGTGAAGATAAGCGCATATTGCAGGGCTCAATGACTCTGGTTAGACAACTCTTTAGCACTAAAGGGCCTCAAGAGAATACAGGAAGGTTTAGGAGAAAACAAGATTGCCGTACTAAAGGTTTATGAGTCCAAGAGTATTAATTTCATTATGGAGTCCAAAGGTAACAAGCCAACGTGTTTCGGGGGCTAAAATGTTCCCTCTTCATCAGATGGCTGCTTTAATCCTTTCCTCCATTAAAGTACTTTACCAGTGGGCTGTGAGAGTCTTTTTTTGTAATCAGTGTACACTGAGGCAGTCTCACTGTACATCTGATATTCAGCTAGCATGAACTGGCAAAGAATTGGGGAAGTCAGGCCCAGGTTACAAAGCAAACCTTTCGCAGAATGGGGCACAGTTGAAGCTTTTCTAGCTAAAAAACACCACCCATTTATTGGCGTCAAAGTTTGGTTTAGAGGTCAGATTTTACACACTAGTAACTATAACAGCTATTATTCAAGGCATGTCTTGAACGTAACAGTTTTGGAAAACTGCCATCTCAGACTTTTACCTAGAAGTAAGCCTATAATAGGGCTTACCTATAGCTACTGTAAATATCTCCTAAACGTGACGTCACCGACACATGCACTCAGAAGGAATGACCACCCGGGCCGTTCCTGCAGAGTCCTGAACTATAAACACCGGCTCCCATGCGCATGGGCGGGAGTGACGTCATCACAGCTCCTGCCAGTCACACAGCCAGAGTTTGCAAACACGGAAGGAAGAACAGGTGAGGCCCGAAGCACCTGCAAGTGGTGATAGCACGGGCCGCTGGAAGGCTTTGTTTTTCAGGCAAGTTTAACATGTGATGCATACTAGCACATTATGACATAACCTTTCAGGATAGAAAAAAAAACACCCAGCCGTTTACTACCAATTTAGGCTCCAGATCACACTAGAACGTGATGCGGAAAACTGCCAATCTGTGCACATTTCAAGCATGGAGTTCAAAATACACAGCCCTTGCGAACAGCAGTGGGCGTCAGTGCAAGGTTAACGACACCCCAAACGCAGGTTGCAAATACAGTAAGTTTGCCTGCACCAGATCACACGGTACAAAAGTACTATGCGATCAAGTTGTAGCGCATTTCCCAAAGTAGTGCATTACTTTGGTGCGATGCAGTGCCATTTGAGCCCTTTTAAAATGAAGGGGGCTCAGACCGCACTGCATCTGGACCGCATACCAAAGCGGCGATTCATAGTGTGAACCTAGCCTAAATCACTGGGTTTAGTTCGGCTTTAAGGCCTCATGCACACTGGGTGTTTCCTCTTAGTGCCTTTTCCCTGGTAGAAGAAAAACAGCTTTAAAAAAAAAAAGTCAGCTTCAGGTGCGTTTAGGCAAGCCAAGCATTTTTTTTTCTCACTCCCCTCCTGAACGTACATGTGATGGGTTTTTTTTCAGCCTCTAAAGCCTAGCACACACTAGTTTTTTTTTTTTTGCTCAACCAAGCAGGGCTGAACAAAAAAAAACAACTGACAGCTCAGAAGGAGCCATACTAACTATCCAATGTTAGTACAGCGATCTCCCCTGCTGTTCTCTTGTGTTCTGACAGGACGGTCCCCTGCCAGAACACTGATCGGGAGCCAGTTGGCAGACCTTTTTTTTATTCATGCCCCTTCGACAGAATCCAGTCGAACAGCCGGCTTCTGTCAGACTGACTGCAGTACACACGGGCCGAATGTTGCCCGGTTTCTAACGAACCGCTCGGTACAGCCTGACATTCGGCCCATGTGTACTAGACTGAAACACAGTCCTCTCCTAATACACCTGTAAACACCTACGTGTGCATAGCCACACACACACTAACAGAGGGGGGTTTAGTGGCTAAAAAAACACATGTAAAAGTGGTGTTTTTTTACATGCGTGAGGCCCAAGTATGTCCATTCTTATATGCGCACATTTTTCTGTGTGTTACAAATGCAATAGAAAGACTTCCGACAACAATTAACAGCACCATTCACACCAACTGTAGAAAAGTGGAAATCAGGCCAGCTGTGTAGCTACGTTCTGGTTAAAGCAGGGTTCTGCCCCCCCAAGCAAAAAAATAAAAGTCAGCAGCTACACATACTGTAGCTGCTGACTTTAATATTAGGACATTTACCAGTCCTGGAATCCAGTGATGTCGGCACCCCAGCCAATGTTTCCATCGGCTCTCAGGTGCTGCCGCCACCATTCGTGGTAAGGTAAACCGGCAGTGAAGCCTTTTGGCTTCACAACCAGTTCCCTACTGCTTAGTGCACTGCGCTTTCTGAATGGCTGGGAGGAGAGGGGGGCTGAACTTCTGAATGATTTTGGTGCAATGAGATCTCCCGGAAGTGGGGAAGGGTACCTGTCAATAGCAGGTACATGCTCCCCCCTCCCCTCAAAAGGTGCCAAATGTTGCACTGGAGTGGGGGGGGGGGTAGATAAGCAGAGATTCCACTTTTGGGTGGAACTCCGCTTTAAGATGATGGCATATTGACTTTTTACATGCCAGTGTTTTTCCTGCTGGTGTGAAAAGTATCTCATCATAGTTCTACTGAAATAAAACAGGAGAGCGAGGAGGCTTTTCACCACTACAATGGGACCTTTGAGGCCTCATGGCTATGCAAATCCATTTCTCCAACATTTCTGAGCCTAATAAATTGTTCCATGACATTTAGTTTGGACCGATTTTCTCTTATAGGAGATCTAAACCCAAGAACACACATGCAATATATTGCAGATTACCAGTCATTAGCCTTTTTACTACCAGAGTCGTTTTTTGCATATTTTGTTTTAGCATATTTTAGGAATGTTACTTACCTGTAAAAACTTCATTTTTTTAACGTAGTTACATCATTGATCGGGTTGACCAAAAAAAAAAAAAAAAACCACACTAGTCCATCTAGTTCAACTATGAATAGGAAAAAAAAAAGGTAATACAAAGCCTCCATATACACAATCCTACACCCACAGCTTATCCAGAGGAAGGCAAAAAATAAAACACAATAAAGCATAATTCAAATTGCTGCAGTGGGTAAAAAAAATTCCTTCCTGATCCCCCAGGAGGCAAGCAGATATTCCCAGGATCAACTACCCCTGGTGTTATTACCTCTGAGGCCTCATGCACACTGCACGTTATAAAAAACACCAGTAGCTTTAATTGAAGCTATAGAATGAGTATTGCAGCAGCGTTTTTCAGTGTTTTTTTTTAGAGTTTGCGTTTTTTAGCAAAACTATACTCCCACAAAAGCTTATTGCTCAAAAATAGTCATAAACTTCGAATAGCCATGGTTTTTAGAGTTTTTCAGAGTTAGAGCGTTTTTAACAGCTGAAACACTCCTCTGCAAACTCACTAGTTCTGGGGGGTTTTTCCAGCCAGGAATCACCCCTACGAAAAAAATGGTGACAAAAGCCTATGCGTGCATGGACACATAGGATAACATGCCGGGGAGTTTACTGGCTGCAGAAAAAAAAAGCCAAAGAAAGCAGCTGTAAAAACATCCAGTTTGCATGAGGCCTAAATGTACGTATCCAGTTATATTTTGCGCATTTAGGAATGTATCCAGCTTTTTTTTTTTTTTTAAACAATTTACTGAGCTGGCCAGAACTAGTTCTTGAGGGAGTCTCTGCCACATGTTCACAGCTCGTACTGTGAAGAAGCCTTTCCGTATGTTAAATCTCTTTATCTCCTCTTTTTGTGTAGACATCCCTGAGAGCGTTGTTGAGTGCTGCCATCTTGGATGTAATGTAAGCATCCTCAAAGCTGTCACTCAACTGATACTGTATAGTGTAGCCCTTTGTTGCAACAGAAAAGGTTGTGTAGGGAGGTGGGGGGACAGGCAGAGGAGCTGGGTCAGCACAAAGAATAATTAAGACACACACAGAAGGGGGAGGGCTATGATATGCAAAGAAGAAGAGGGCAAGCAAACGGATTCTTCTGAAACAGATAAATGTATTGGCAAGTCGAAAATATTTGATTTTTCTGTTGTGTCTGCTTTCGTTTTCATTTTTTAGGCAAAGGTTATTTTCCGCAAATGCTGGCCTTGTCAGAAATGCAGTTTTCTTGTCACTTACTGTGACTTGAAAGCACAAACCATCTTATCTTTCTTCCCAGCCATCTTTTGTAAACCACAGTTTCCTCTGCCCACCCTGTAACAGGGATGAAGGGAGGAAGACATGTTTGCAGTCTAAATCAGCAGAGTAGTGACAATCATGGTTCTCAGCATATATACAGTGAAGGAGTGAAGACAGAGACCCAGAAACATAAAGTGGGTTGATTACCAGGTGAAAATAAAGGAAAAAAAAAAACTTAAAAAAGAAGGCTAAAGGCTGGCCTCTCATCCAAGGAATCATAAGCTGCAATATACTGTGATACATTTGTTTTTGGGTTTAGATATGGTTTACATTATAAGTGAAGCTAACATTTCTGCTTATATTTTGCCTTGCCATGAGTTAGTGCAGTTGCAGGGCATTGCATATAATGACAAATTATATAATGATATGGCTAACCTGATAAAGGGAAACACCATGCATTCTTAAAACTAAACTTTTGGCAAATTTCTATTGAGGAGAAACCATAGTATAATATATTTGGGCACATGTTTTAAGTTTATATATTTTTAAACTGATCTGTTTATACTTTAAATACTGTATAAGGAGCCCTTGACACGGGATTCCCGGATTCCCAGCAATTTTTTTCCCTTTAAATAAGAAGAGGGAATAGCATGAGCTGTTTACCCTTAGACTCTCTCTCTCTCGCTCATTAAAACTTTATATGGAGCTGGCTGGGAGATGGGGCCAGTCACTGCTCTGGGTTATTCAGTTTGTAATGCAAATTATAATTGCATCTTGAGCTACTGTACTCTATAAAAACTTTTTTTTTTTTTTTTAAAGAGAGATGGAGTCTCTGGTCAACAAACAATATTTCAGATTTACTTGCCCAAAATATACATTCAGTTTTTTATTTTATATATATATATATATATATATATATATATATATATATATATATATATATATATATATATATATATATATATATATATATATATATATATATATATATATATATATAAAGTGTTTGGGTTCAACCATTAAAAATAAAGAAAACATACAAAAGTACTATACGTTGCTACTAAGAAAACCAAAAAGTACAGAGGTGCATTGTTCTGTGCAGGTTCTTTTGAACATTAGTCTTGTCTGCAAAAAGCATATTAGACAGACACATGTGCATTGAAATTTATGATATGCATGATCAATGTGCCAATTCAAATGCACCCTTAAAGACACCCCCTTTCAAGAGACAGGTTCAAATGCGCAGTACAAATGATCATTCCTTGTTCTTTGATCAAACTGGATATCTTGTTAATATACTTCCGTTTCAACTGCAGTCACTTTTTACCACGATTCATCTTACTGTGCAGCATTTCTAGCACCACTTGCTACTACTCAATAACTGAAGTACCTGTTTATTATTTTTGAACATGTTGTAGTTCTTGTGAAAATTGCACAGAACGTGTCCAATGACAGGAGAGACACTTGTTTAAATATAAACCCTAACTTTGAATACTTACTGTATGTATTCTGTTCAAATATACAGCATGGCAAAAACGAGGGGGGGGGGGCGGGGGACTTTCTTGGGACCATTTTCTCAGGAAAGCAGAACACAGGTAGTTATTACTTAAAACAAACCAGAATATTGATTCCCAGATACCAGCATTCCCACATAGACACACAAACTCTGATACAACAGAAACACAAATGCCAGCACACACTTGCAGTAAAAGTGCCATGTCAATGGAAACCACACAGCAAATTGGCATAGTGTGTCCTTACGTGTTTGATTTGTATGATGATGCAGACAGTATGGCCTGAGAACACTTTTGTACTGTTTATGTAAACTTCAGTAAGGCCTCATTCACACGGGCATACTTGAGCATTTGCCCAGTTGAGGGGCATGTTTCCAAGCAGCGACTGTTTCCAAGCAGCTGCTGCATTCCAATTGGTATGGATGGGACTGCCTGCATACAGATACACAGATCACCTGTGAATTATCTACAGGCAAAACACGCATCTCAATTGGGTGTACGCTTAAATATGCCTGTGTGAACAAGGCCTAACAAGATATTACAAATCAACTGGACTGACTAACCGGTTCAAAAACTGAACTGGAACACACAGTGGAACTGGAAAAGGGAATTTTTCCATCTATAAAGTTAATGTTCAAGTAATATATAATAAACAATTGCAGAATAATAGCTTATTCTTTCCTCTGGCAATAGGAATAAAAAGCTTAGTTGAGAAGGACTGAAAACCTCTGCAGAGCATTCTCTGGAAAACTCACTGTAATGGCACACTAGAATTAGGAAAATCTAGGGAAATTATTTACTGGAAAAAGCTCATCTTGAGCGTCAGAAAAATAACTACTTTATATGGACAAAAGTATGTGGAATCTTCTCCAAATTAATGTGTTCAGGTGTTTCCAGTGAGGAGCACTGGTAAAGCAAGAGAATACAAATACATTTTAGACAACTGTGCACTGTTATCCTTAAAGGGAAACAATTTGGGGATAACTTCTTTTTTTTTTTTGGATCCAGTGTGATCAAGCCAGATCCACAAAGAGATAGTTTGACTAGTTTGTTGTGAAACATTTTGAGTGCCCACACAGAGCCCCAACCTCAACTGTACTGTATACATTTGGGATGAACTGGAATACAGATTGTGAGCCAGATCTTCTTATCCAGCATCAGTACCTGACCTCACAAAATGATATTTTGGCTGATTGAGCACAAGTTTCCACACATTCCAAAATCTGGTGCAAGAGGTCAGGCTGTTAAAGCCACAAAGGTGAAGTGCAACTGCATATTAAGAATGAACTCCAGGTATGATCCTTATTGTATACTTATATTGGTCCAGCTGGCACAATATGGATATTTCCTACTTGAGGGTCCATTGTGGAAACTCAACAACCACTGTAGTAGTCGGTACTACTACAGTGATAGCCATTATCTTTGTAATCCTGTGCCAAGCAGCTTTGCCTCTGCCCAATTACCACAGGGGGTCGCTTGCTCACTTGGCACTGCCACCATTTTCAGAATGCATTGTACTTATTTTTTTCAGTGAATACAAGAAGTTCCCTGATTAAACAAGAAGGAGATTGTGGTGTCACCGCTCCTCCTCATCCAATCAGAAAGTCCCTTGTATTCATTAAAAAATACAAGACATTCTTATTAATTGCTGCAGTGTTTAGCGAGCACCCGTAATATAGCAGCTATAACCATAGCAGTACTGACTACTAAAGTCATTGTTAGCTTCCAAAGTGAACCCCCCAAATATGAGATATGCATACTTACATTGGTCCAAGCTGGAGCAATGTGTGTATGCAATAAAGATCTTACCTAGCTTCAGATTTAATGCCTGTGGTTTTGAAATGGGATGTCCAACAAGCTCCAATAGGTCTGATGGTTAAGAGACCACAAACTTTTGGCCATATAATATAAAATACATAGTTGAAATACACACATAGTATGTAAACGGCCTTATCTGCCAAAGGATTTATGTCCAGATACATTAGTCATTTACACATCTCCGCCAGCCATCCCAGCCAGCAAGGTGACACAACTTACTTTATTGTAATAAGAGCAAGGTAACACCATTTACTCTTATCATTTTAGTGCAGTCACCTTCTATACTGCAAGTTTACATAAACAATGGAAGTGTGTTTTTGACCTGACCATCTTTTGCTTGAGCATACAAAAAGCACTATATATCCATATGTCATCATTGGGTTTAAAAAATTAAAAACAAAAAAAACTCAATTTCCTATACATATATGAATATAGGAGTAATCCTTAACTGAATGCAAAAAACTTCCAAAAAAATAGAAGATTTTTGCAACTGACATTAAGTACATTCATTCCTTACAAGTGCCATTTGTTGCCTCTCACTAACCCCTACATTGCTTAGTATCTGCCAACAATGCTGGTTCTGTGCAGCCTAAAGCTGGGTACACAGGCTGAGAATCGGCCAGTTCAGTAGGAACCGGGCGAGTTTCGGCCCATATGTGCAGCTCCTCGTTTGACAGAATCTGAACGAGCATGCTGGAAAACCAGCATCCAATCAGCACTTGCAGATATTGGCCGATCACTGTATTCTGGCAGGATTGGGGGGGGGGGGGGGGGGGGGGGGTGGGGGTCCCTTGTCAAAACATAATAGCCCAGCAAGGGAATTGCCATACTAAGCCTGCTGTGTTGAACAAAAAAAAAAAAAACACTTCCCTTTGTGTACTCAGCATTAGATATCAAGTCATTGTTGTTCTATTAAACTGTGCTCTTACAGTCTCCTTGACCATCTGGTGCCATGTTTGTATTGTTTTAGCCAGTTGTTTAAAAGTGAAAGCATGAGCTACAAACAATGTGTCACAAAAAAAGGAAAAAAAAAAAAAAAAACACAAACACATAAAACAATTGTTTTAGCAATGAGATTAGGAGTCATCTGTGACCTGTTAACAAGAATGAAATGCTTCTCATTCATTCTGTATCTGACATGTTACTGCTGACAAAACAAACGACTGAAGGACAAAACACTGAACAACAGTGATCCCTAGCCATCAAGAAAAAGAACATATTGGCCATGAAACAGCAGCACTCACCTCACAGGGAGGGGGTTAGTATAGAAAGCAGAGATGCTGAAAAAGGTAAGGGGCAACACTTGGAGAAAAGGTTATATCAGGCACAAGGGAGCCAACATGCAAAGATCCCAGAGAGGGTGTCAACGAGGCATTGGGTGAGGAATAAGCAGCAAGTCATCCCAAAAGAAGCTCCTGATTGCTGGCAGCTGGGGTTTTTCGTCTGCAATACAAAGCCAAACGGGTGTTGCGTCTCTGCATGTGCTCTGGGAATGCATCCCAGGGCTGAAGGATCTCACCTGCTGCCTTCCTTCCAAAATAGCCCATAACATGACCGTACAGGTCCTTCAGTGGAGCCTCGGCTGCCGTCCTGTGCTGCTTCTGCAGGGACACGCTGGCCTTAGGTTTCGAGAGAGCATGGACAACAGTTTTGTATACGCCTCCTAAAGAAGCATGAGAAGGGGCTCTCTCTTGACTGCTAGACCTCGGCCTCGTGCGGCCAGCTTCCTTCTGCACTTGAGAGGGAGGATAGGTTACATCAGTTTGGTCACTACCTGTCTGGCTAATTCCAGATGCTAATCTCACTGCCCCCATGGCTGCAAATGCTGTTGGCTTGCCTGGATCTACAACAATGGAAGAGTTTGAACTTAAACCACTTAATTTCCGTAGCCTGGCCTTCCAAGGGGCATCTTTGTTCTCCATGGAATTGCAGAAGAGCACTGCCTCAGTGCCTGGGCGGAAGGAGACCTGCACAGTGCTGCGTTTCCGGCGCATTGCTTTGGCCTTATGTGTCATAGACTCACACAGATGCTTTATGTTGGCCCCATGTTCACTGTGGTGAAATTGAGAAGATGGCAATTCGAGACCTTCATCTTCCTCAGCAGCTTGCTGTCTAAAAAAAGCTCTTTTCCGGTCACCTTGCTCCATGGCAGTTTTATCACTGTCAAAGATTTCCCCATCAGCCAGAATCCTTACATGGACATCCCTGCTCCTACCACCAACCTTTAACCCCCCTGTTTTTTTAGGAATGTACTCTTCTAAGCCTGCACTACACTCAGTCTGTTGAACATTGGAATGTGTGCAAGGTAGCCCCTCGGAAAAGACTGAATAGACCTCTCCTTTAACACATGACTCTAGTTCTGTAGAATGCTCCAATTTCTGATCCACAGATGTGGATGTAAACCTATTTTTTGCTACCCCTTCCTCTTTTAAATAAGCCCTTAAACGTGGCAAAAGATCTGTCCCTTCTAACTCCTCATACCATCCCTGCTCAATGTCTGCATCTGTCAATCCAGCTGAGCCAGCCAACTGGCAAAGGTGATCATATATACTGCCATCGGCCTGTGTTAGGGGTGCTTCCTGACAGTGTGGGTTAGCACAAGAGGGATCCGAAGTCTGAGGGAAAGGATGGTCTGCAACAGGCACTGCACCTTTCAGTCTCTCAGCTGCAAAGGGCCCCACGATGTCAGAGGTACTGCTACTGCGAGGCAGAGTTGTGGTTTCTTCGTGAATGGCTCCAAAGGTCTCTGAAGGGGTCTCTTCACTCTGAGAATAATGCCTTACCCGTTGTGCACGGGGAAGCACCGGGGCATCCTCCATTTCTGTCAAACAAGAGAAAACAGGAATCAGATTTTTAACTAAGGATACAATATTGTTAGATTCAATAAAAGGCAACTCCAGCTAAAACATTTATTTGTGTGTTAATTAGTAAGCAGATTTGCATGCTGCCTTTTTTTTTTTATCTATAATGGGACTCAAGAAGTAAGCTTCCCCATTCCCAGTTCCCTTCCAACTGCCACGGCCATGACAAAGCCAAATAATGGTGCCATGAGGATTCCCCATATCATATACTAACCTTTGGTATAACCTTTTGGGAGAGAAAAGAAAACAAATAACTGTGCGGTACCTTTGTAACTCAAAGGTGTAAGGGCTGGTTAACACCAGATGCTTTCCAGTGCATTTTTATTGTGCATCAAAACTGCACAGACAGTGTTTAATATGGGTTCCAATGGCTCTTGTTCACACCAGTGCAGTGTGTTCCAGTGCAGTCAACAAAAGTAGAACATGTTGCTTTTGTTCTGTATGTAAAAACTGGAACGTGGCAAAAAACATTTAAAAAATGCACCGGAACACACACGTCCTTAATTGGGATAAAGAAAAAAAAGAAAAACTGGAATGCATCAAAAACACACCAAAATGCATCAAATATGTGCACGCAGAAAAGCACTAGGAAAGCAAAAACTGCGGTGTGAACTGGCCCTAGTAGTTAAAAAAAATAAATAAATAAAATAATTGAGTGATTCAACCCATTGCTGCTATCCTAAGCCTAATCCTAAACTAAAACATTGCATTTTGCTGGAGTTGTCCTTTAAACTTGGGGAAAAAAACAGCAAGGAAACTTGAGTTAGCTTAACAATTTGCCACTGTGTAGAAAGAGGTTTAAATAAAATAGATTTAACAGAGATTGGAATACTAGGAAAAGCAATGTTTCTAAACTTCTTTTTACACAGGACATTCAACAAATCCAAGCTCAAGGGTATTCATTTGCTTTGGTTGTCATCAGGATAGGGGTTAGTGTAAAGCCTGGTACACACGATCAGATTGTTGGCCAACAAAGCGTCAGACTTTTGTCAAAAGGTGTGTGCCTGGATCTTGTCTTGCATACTAATGGCACACAATTGTCGGCCAGCAAACACGAACGTAGTGACGTACTACTTGGAATTTCAGCTCTTTAGTGCCACCCTTTGGGCACCTTCTGCTAATGTTGTGTTTGGTGAGCATTGAATCCGATCATGCATGTTTGTACTTTGGACTTTTGTGCGACGGACTTGTGTACAGACGATATGACAACAGACCGTTGTCTGCCGAAAATTTACCAGCCTGCTATCCAACATTTGTTGGCCAAAAGTTGGGCAACAATTGTCTGAAGGAGCATACTAACGGTCAGATTTTAGGCCAACAGTCTGTCATCACACAATCCCCCGCCAACAATCGGATCGTGTGTACGAGGCTTTAGGTAAGCTTTAATTAGTACAGAGGTTTTCATACAATAAACAGCATGCATAGGAAGGCAAAGAGAGCCAAAGCATTATATACAAACTGTCTTTAGATTACACCTAAGACTGATGTCCATTAACTCAACTTGCAGACTATTTTTTTTAACACACAAGGGGTTCAACAGCAATCCCACTTTGTAGTTCAGAGTTCAATTCTGGCCTCTGCTGCACCTACATGCAGTTTGTTTGTCCTTTACATGTTTGTGCAGTCTTTGTGAAAAGGATTATGCACTCCATTGTTGGCAAAGACTAACATCTTTTAATTTTCTATGTAAATAACTGGACTGCCACAATTTAGGCTTAATGTCACCTGGGCCAATTGCACTCTTGAAAAATATCTGTTTTGGTAAATTTGCTAGGCAGTACCCAAGAAATTTGGCAATTTGGTAAATTTTCTAGGGTACTCTCTTGCAAATGGGTGGGTGGGGGGGGGGTTGTCCATGACAGCCTGGGCCAACAGGAAGTGGGTTAGATAATGCAGGTCATCATTCACCCTAGAAAACGATGAACAGAACCTTGGAGCTGTGTGTGGGGAACCTCATCAATGATGAGATGAGCACTGCAGTGAAGGTCAGCAGCAAGATTCACTTCAGCTGCCATAGTATGCCTCCTTTTGTTTTGGTTAAAGGTGCAAGACAGCATATTTATAATATGAAAATCACTTCAGCTACTACTGCAAGCCTCTTTAAAAATAAAAAAATAAAAGAGAATTCTAATTTTCCTTGCTTTGTTTTACATTTTACTTGGTGTATTTTATTAAAAGGAGTTAATATAAGTAGGGGGGAAAAGGGGCTCAAAATAGCAACTTTTGCAGTTTAAACACCAGGCACATCTGCTTGTGTTTGATATCTCTCTAAATTTTTAAAGTTGCTGTTTTGTATTGAGTAATATGTCTCAAATATTTTTTTGTTTTGTTTTGTTAATTTTTTAAAAAATATTTATAAACAGATTTGTGTTTGTAAACAAATCTATTTGTAGTACTCTGCTGTGAACCATTGTCCTCATTTTATGCTGACGTTCATATAAATGTTTTGGTTTTTTTTTACCTACAAACCTATTATTTTGAATCCGAAGATAAGCAAACCCATTCATACCAGCAAACCCCAGAGACTGATGCAGTGAAGGTAGGTGAAGGGGAGGAATGTTTGGACAGGGAGAGGTGTCTTGCAGTGATCTGATTAGGTACGATATGGGCAGGAGAAGAGCCGTTTGACTGGGGTAAGCGCATCGCCGGACAGGGGGGAGAGGGCTGGAAGAGAAGTCATCTGACAGGGGAAGAGAGCTGGAAGAGAAGTCATCTGACAGGGGAAGAGAGCTGGAAGAGAAGTCATCTGACAGGGGAAGAGAGCTGGAAGAGAAGTCATCTGACAGGGGAAGAGAGCTGGAAGAGAAGTCATCTGACAGGGGAAGAGAGCTGGAAGAGAAGTCATCTGACAGGGGAAGAGAGCTGGAAGAGAAGTCATCTGACAGGGGAAGAGAGCTGGAAGAGAAGTCATCTGACAGGGGAAGAGAGCTGGAAGAGAAGTCATCTGACAGGGGAAGAGAGCTGGAAGAGAAGTCATCTGACAGGGGAAGAGAGCTGGAAGAGAAGTCATCTGACAGGGGAAGAGAGCTGGAAGAGAAGTCATCTGACAGGGGAAGAGAGCTGGAAGAGAAGTCATCTGACAGGGGAAGAGAGCTGGAAGAGAAATCATCTGACAGGGGAAGAGAGCTGGAAGAGAAGTCATCTGACAGGGGAAGAGAGCTGGAAGAGAAGTCATCTGACAGGGGAAGAGAGCTGGAAGAGAAGTCATCTGACAGGGGAAGAGAGCTGGAAGAGAAGTCATCTGACAGGGGAAGAGAGCTGGAAGAGAAATCATCTGACAGGGGAAGAGAGCTGGAAGAGAAGTCATCTGACAGGGGAAGAGAGCTGGAAGAGAAGTCATCTGACAGGGGAAGAGAGCTGGAAGAGAAGTCATCTGACAGGGGAAGAGAGCTGGAAGAGAAGTCATCTGACAGGGGAAGAGAGCTGGAAGAGAAGTCATCTGACAGGGGAAGAGAGCTGGAAGAGAAGTCATCTGACAGGGGAAGAGAGCTGGGAGAGGAGGAGTCTGACGGGGAGAGGGTTGGGAGAGAAGCAGTCCAACAGGTGGAGAAGTTCCTCTGAAGGGTACGACTGGCCAAGACACAGCTTGGAAAGGAGCTGATGACTGGGGGAAGAGGTGCGTGCTGTGGGATAAGCAAACCTACAACTGTATGTATGCAGAGTTTACTTACACAGGGGCAATTCAATTCAGGATCAATCTATGATCGCTTCTAACAAGTAAGCAGATTTGTATACACATTTACAGAAACATTAAATGTAGCTCCTGTGTATTTAAGAGCAGCCCTGTGCTCCTGACCTTCACTGGCAGGCTGCCTGTTGGGTACTGCTCACAGCTCCAGCTAGATGGAATGATGAAAGCTGTTTAACCCAATTTGTTTTAATGCTTTCCTACCCAAGTATTTACTTTGGCCGTGAACTGTCTACTGTTCCAGAGGCACAAAACTTCCTTAGGGCATGACCAAAACAGATTAGCAGTTAAGTCTTAACTCGTTAATAATTACAGATATTAGTGCGCTACATAAACAGAGGTCAAATAATTATTTTGACCTCTGCTGCACGTCTTTCTAAATGACTTATATGAAGCCAGAGCTAACTATGAAGCTTCAAAACATTTCCAGGAGGCCTCTGAGGGCTTTGCAGCTGTTCTTAGGGGGTTCCGAATCTATCCAGCATGGGATCCAGATGAGACGAGCCTCACCACCACCTCAATTCATTTTGCACTTTCAGTCAGTTGAAATAAGAGGGCAAAGGTTTGCAACTATCAACATGAGAAATTTAAGACCCCTTTCACACTGCGCTGCCACCGGCGTCAGCGGTAAAGTGGCGCTATTTTTAGCGCCGCTTTACCATCGCTGTAGCGGCCGAAAAGGGGTTAAATCCACCCGCAAAATGCCGCCGGAGCGGCGTTTTGCCTGTGGTATCGCAGCGCTGCCCCACTGATTTCAATGGGGAGCAGCGGTGGAGGAACGGTGGCAGAGCAGTGAGTTCACCGCTCCTCCACCGCTCAAAAGAAGCTGTTGGCAGGACTTTTTCTGATGCCCTGCCAGCGCACCGCTCCAGTGTGAAAGCCCTCGGGCTTTCACACTGGAGTGAACGGAGCAGCTGTTTTAGGGTGGTGTGCAGGCACTATTTTTAAAGCTATAGCGCTTGCAAAACACTCCAGTGTGAAAGGGGTCTAAGGGAGTAAATAGATCAGGAAACCAAATGAACGAAAAAGGTAACATTTTGTAGCTCAGAATGTGCAAATCCTGTAATTATGAATGTCTACTAATAAGAAGTAAAAAGAAAAAAAAAAAATGAACTTGACTAGTAGATTAGGCTATATATTTTCCTGTCTGGGGAAACCAATGCAATCCAGTTAGAATTAAAGTGGTTGTAAAGGCTTAAGGTTTGTTTTTTTTATCTTCAAGCATTCTATGCATGATGGTAAAAAAAATAAACACTATGTGCAGCTCCTTCCTCAGCCCCCCCAATACTTGCCAGAGCCCCACCCCCATCCAGTGATGTGCACGAGAGCCGTGGCTCTCCCGGTTCTGTCCCTGCTTATTGGCTGAGATAGAAGCAGTAACGACTGGTTCCCGCTACTGTCAATCACAGCCAATTAGGAGAGAGCAGGGCTGGGGTCGAGCCACCCTTCATGTGTGAACGGACACACGGAGCAGCGGCTGTGGAGCCCCCATACCAAGCTGCTTGCTATGGGGGCACTAGGCAGGAGGGAGAAGTCATAAGTGCAAGCAGGGGACCCAAGAAGAGGAGGATTTGGGCTGTTCTGTGCAAAACCATTGCACAAAGCAGGTAAGTATAAAATGTTTGTTATTTTTAAACAAAAAATAACTGCCTTTAATATCCCTTAAGCAGAAAAATGATATAGTAGCCAAAAGTTTGTAAATGCTGGAATAAAAAAAAAAAGGGATAAACAAACATCAAGCAATAAGAAATTACCAAGCACTAATATTAGTGCCTACACAACATTATAAACAGTGCAGAGAGCTATTAAGTCAGACATTCCCAAGCATGATTAACCCCAGAAAAATCTTACATAATAACATAATAGATCATAATTGCAAAAAGCTGACCAAGCTGTAGTTCAGATGTCTTATTTCACATACATTTAGTAATAAAGTGCAAGGGTTTTCCCAACAGAGAATCCCAATACTCCATCGGTCACCAAAGGAGTATTTATTGCAGTCTTGTTGCCTGATTATTTTCATTTTATCTTGTCTGCATGTAATATGAAGGGCCCCTAAAATAACATAATATTGGACTATAAAAAAGTAATAAGTAATTCATAACGTAAAGTTTTACAGTATAGAGTATAAACACAATTTAAAAATACTTTTAAACATACTTTAAGTAATTTGGTAGTGATGATGTGTTATTAAGACAATGAACTGCTTTTTAATGAAAACAAACAAAAATTGGAAGTGCAAATGGGTCTCAAACTTGGGATAATCAAACAGATTATACAATGAAAAACTACATAAAACAGAATTGTTTTTCAGTGAAAACCATCTGTCAAAATGATCTATAGATCCGAAGATAAACCTGGAGCTGAAGTTGAGCTTGGCCCTTCTCTAACCATGCCTTCTCATTTTGGTTCTTCAATAATATAGGCAGGATGGGTAACCAAGAGGAGCCCAGGAGATAGTAGGTGTGGAATCAAACTACTTTTTTAGAAAAAAGTGGAAATTTACACACAGCTTTAACTGCCTATACCTTCAGATCTACCAGTCCTTTTAAAAGGTGGTTTTCACTAAAGAGAATCCCCCAAAAAACGCATAAAACATCTGAACCACAACCAAAGCCCATCTATTAGAAATATTTTTGTACAACTAAAGATTTCTGAGCTGAAGCCATTAGAACAAGTAATTAGGGAACGTGCACAATAACAAGGAGAAGAGATTCCACCCTAATATTCATCTTTATTCAGTGTAGTTAAAGGGGCTGCAGACAGTGGGTATGTGCGCAGACAGAGGTGCCACTACCTGACAGCTCATCGGAAAGCAGAGTGAGAACAATATCAGGCAGAAGGGGTTTGGAAGGATGGATCAGGACAGGTGCACTTTTAGCGCTGCGGATAGAGGCTGATGGCAGGGCACTGTCCCCAATGGATCGGCTCCTCATGGCTTTAAAAAAGAAGACAGAAAGACAGGAGAGATCGGGGAGAAAAGGGACCGGAAAGGAAAGAGAAGTGACTGATGAGTGCAGCAAAACCACAAGAAGCAGGCAGAAAGTGACAATATGCAAGTGGAGAGTGCGCTCCATACAAGAGGCACTGTAATGTGGAGGTGACGTTACAGATCATAAGTAACAGCTGAGCAAGGACACAGGCAAAACAAAGAACAGACGTATCTCAAACAACAATATCACAATGAAGCACAACACACACGTACAAATAAGCAAATGTGGTCTTTGGGGAAGAATAAATGTGCTGAGCAGTGAGCACTAAACACTAGGGGTTTATATTGAGAAATATGTAATATCTAAGGTCTGACATCTTTATAATTTATTCAATATAAATGAGTAGAACATTTTACAGAACATATATATGTGTGTGCGTGAGACATCCCATGCACTCAACTACAGTTAACAAATTAGCTCTGTTGTACTAGTAAACAATTAAAGAAAGGAAATAGGAAGCACTGCAAATGGCAGCCAACCTTTTGTTGCCAATGACAACTTTCCTATTGCTGACCTGGCAATAAAACACAATGTCCACTTATCTTGGAACCCAGTGCCACCCGATTTAAAAAATACTCAGCGAAAGACAAAAAAACAAAACATAAAATAAAAAAAATGCAAGGTTCTGGCTATTTTCTGTAGGCATAGGTGGCGTAACTGGGTTGAGCTTTGAGGATCTCAGAAATCACAAGAAAACACTCCAGTACAGTGCACGCACAAATTATCAGATGACTCAGAATTCTCGGCTTATCCAGATTCTCATGAGAAGGTCTAGCGACACCATCCTCACCTAGGTTATCCTGCTATATATGGGTGTAAGGTAATCTCCTATGACAGTGGTCTACAAACTGCAGTCATGTGCTTACTTTTACCAGGCCCTTGGGGCATTATTTCTTCCACTGATACCAACAAAGGGACACAACCCTCTCCCACTGACCACAATGAAAGGGCGCAATTCCTCCCAAGGATGCCAATAATGGGGCAAAATTCCTCCCAATGACACCAAAGATGGAGCACAGTATTTTTTTTTTTTTCTGACATCTGGACCTTTTCTACTCTCAATGGCCTTAGTCTGGCCAACCAAAAGTCCTAAGGACTGTAAACTGGCCCTTTGTTTAGAAAGTTTGGAGACCCCTGTCCTATGAGAAAGCCCAATGATATCCCTCTTTCATAGACTAGCCCTCAGAAGCTGGGTGTAAGGTAAGATTCTGTGAGAAAGCTTAGTAACAATGCCCTTCCCTAGGCTAGCCTGCCGAAGCCAGGTGTAAAGTATTTTTGTCTTTCAGTATAGTTTATGCCTTTCACTGAGACTTTTTTTAAATTAGTGGGTGGGTGCTTCCAGATAAGGGACTTTGATTTTTTATGCAAAGACCACTTTAAGATGCTGCTAGCTCCCTGGGTACATTAACTAGCGAGTCATTGTCCCAGAACAAGTTTGAAGGTCAGAAGATCTGACCTAATGATGGAGTAAGGCCAGGGGGTCAGTATAAAAAAAACTGGACTGCTGCCTACGGCAACTAAGTCTTAAGTCTGATTTTCTAACTTGCACTAGAGATCTAGAATCTAGCTGGCTGCTGTAAGACACTAAACACCTCTTTTTCATTAGCCTCAAAGCATCTTCTTTTGTGTTGGAAAAATACAAACCTAGGTAGATCATTGATGAAAGCAATGTTTATTGCCTGGAAAGGTGTTATGCATTGCAAACAGAACATTTTGAGGTTTAACTTTTCCGAGGATCACATAATTGGATGCTAAGGTCAACAGTTCAACCAGGTTCCCTCAGAATATGTGTAGTACACAAATGATCACTGCAAAATCTGTGAAAAAACTTCTTTTTGAAAGTGATGAACCAGGTTTAATAAAACTAGACTTGGTGTGAGATTCTTCATAGTAATAAAACAGAACTTGATTTTAAAATGTGTAATCATCTGTCTGTGACTAATTTACATCTCCTAAATAATGGTGACATTAAACACAACTTTAAGAAATGTATCAAAATTAAATGTCCATGCTATGTGCTGCCATTCTGTCTTTCTGAAAATGTATGGATACCACTGAAAGATAATTACACTATACAGCCAAAAAAATGTGGGCATCCCTCCAAATACTGAGCTCAGGTGTTTTCAGTGAAGGGTACTACTAATGCTAAGTATGCAAGACATTTTAGACAACTGCACTCTCCCAATATTTAAGCAACAGTTTGGGTAAGACCATTTTCTGATCCAGCATGACTGTACCCCTCTGCACAAAGCTAGGTCTATAAAAAAAACTTGGCTTGACAAGTTTTAAATGGAGCAACTTGAGTGGCCTGCACAGTACTCTGGCCTCAACCCTACTAATCACCTTGGGATGGAACTGAAAGACTCATTGTGAGCGAGGTCTTCTTGTCCAACATCATTACACGTAATCTCACAAAAGCTCTTTTGGCTGAATGGGCACAAACTCCCAAACACATACTCCAAAATCTTGTAGAAAGTCTTCCTAAGCACTATTTAACAAACATATTACAGCCATTCCCTTCTAGAGGAGAATACTCATTACGCATCTTCACTGCCACTAAAATAACCATTGCAAAAGCATAGAAGACACCCTACTGAAATGTAAAAACCCAAATAGATGGAGTAATAATAAAATGGTAAACTCATGGAAATATTTCAAGGTTTAGCAACCTTACATAACACTATCACAACCCCTTGATCACCAAGCCTAATTATTATCCATCTAAACATCTGGAGACTCCCAAGCTCATACACCTTTCCATATTCTCCCTACATCCTCCCCTTTTTATTTTCTTCTCTCCTTTACCCTTAGCCCTTTTCCCTTTCCTGACCTCTCTTCTCTCACTATTCCCTTATATTTTTACTTCGCCACCCACCCAACACAATTTTTCCATACTACTATTTCCCATATGCCCCATTCTCGATTCACTCAAATACACACCTAAACCTCATAATACAAATCACAGAGCCTCAGGGAAACCTCAAACCCATTAGGTATAGACTATTATGCAATCCAAGGCCCATTCTATACCCTGGTGAAGTTTAGTGCTGGATTCCCTTTCATTTCAACCTTCCTTAAAGTCTAACTCCTTGCATCAACATACAGCCCAGTGTAGGCACACGTGTAACACTGTTCTTTTAATTACCTGGAATCTATTTTATATTGTTTGAAATACATGATCTGTATGCTTTAAAACTAATACAACAACAAAAAAAACATTTCCCCAAAGACTGGTGGCTGTTACAGTAGCAAAGGTTGAGCTGTCTCCAATATTAATGGCAATGGTTTTGAAATGGGACATTCAACAAGCACATAGAGGTGTGATGAGAGAGTGAGCATGGACATTTGATCATATAGTGTATTTTCTATTCCTGAACAGAGGAAAGTACCTTAACTTGGAACAACCTTGTGAATTTGTAAAATGGTATCACCCAACAGGTGCATGACACATATAAGAGGCTTATTTGAGAAAAAAAAGTGTAAAGGTAAATAAGTGATAGCAGCCAGTCAGATTCTAGTTAAAGGGCAAGTTTACTTTTACAGAAGATGATCCGTACATCACAAAAGCAGCCTCAGCGCTCAGCACCTCAAAAGAAAGAGGAAATTCTCACTGGTCAGCAAGGTCACGTGGCCGTGCTGACCAATAACCACTCGCCACTACTATGATCATTATGCCAATAGTAGTGCTTACAGGCTCTGGAGATGCTAGTGCAATGTATGGTGAGTGAATCCTCTTCTGTAAAAGTAAATTTACCCTTTAATCTTCTACTGTAAATGTTTGTTGCTATGAAAAACAATGACATCCAGCAGGAAAGAGTGTGATGAACAAACAGCAGGATCTGACAGCATAGTCTGTACACAATGCTTAACCTTTATATTTGTCCCACATGTGCCACTTGGAGAACACAAAAAGGTACAGTAGATGTACACCCAAACTGAATGGGATTTAGTTTGCTAAAGCACTGTGTATTCTTTTTTTATTTTTTTTTTAATTTTCGTACTTTGTTGCATCTCAGTTCTGCTCATCTACTGTACCTTCTTTGCAGCCATTTGCTGTCCCACCAATTTACTGGTGGTTGCTACCTGCTTACACAAATGCAAGAACCCCTCACATTGCCGTAACAATGTTCAGGTATGGAAATAAATCACTCCGACCCCAAGCACTAAATTGTGGGATGTGTCAGCAGCAAATAAAGAAATACAGCAGGTTCTTCAGGTGACACTTGGAGGGGGGGGGGCAACTATCAGTTAACTATTAGGTCTTGCTGCTTGTTTAGTATTTTTACCCTCATAGGCATTAAGGGATCACTGAATTTCTTAGCAACCTTTCTGAACACACTGCTTAGTAAGCAGTCTACATAGACAAAGCACTAAGGTTTTCCCAGTTTGGTCACTTGTGGTCTTTACCACTGTGTATTATATATATTTTTTTTTCATTGACAGTTGCAATAACTTCTACATGAGGACTATTAGGTTTGCTATGCTAACACACAGTAAGAGACAGTGAGAAGCACACCACTATGATTTGACGGAAGCTAAATGTGGATGAAGACAGCACAATCTATTTCCTTGTAGTGTCCATCACATGAAGTGGAAGGCATATGGTGAGAGCTGCTCACCACACAGCATCTTTCTAGTTTTAGCCATCATCTGTGCTTGCCAAGCATTGGTCCAGATACAGTTATCGATAATAAACACAGCTATATAAAGTCGGCCATAGACGGTTTAAATCTTGGCTGGTTCAGCAGGGACCGGCTGAGAAACGAACCATGTATTGGCAAGCTGATCAAACCCAAGTTGATCAATCAACCATCTTAGGTACATCCAGCCTGTCTGATTTTTAATGCGGATATCGTTGTGTTCTCCTGGTCGAGTCGGCTCCCCCCACATTTGCCAGGAGGATACAATAGCTCCATGTGAGGGAATCCCCCATCAACACTCACTGTGTTGATGTGGGAATCAAGTAATTTTCTTTCCTGCAACCCGTGGTTGCAGGAAAGAAAATCGCTCCGTTAGGGCTGGCTTAAGCAAACCCTTCATTTGTTAGAAGCTATGAGCTGTGATGTTCACCATCTGAAGTTAACACAAGAATAGGTTCTAAATCTATATACCATGGAAATTGTGTACTGTTGACTTTAAAAGGGGCTCGGCTAGAATGCTAAACATCCATGTAATTAGGCTATGGTGGAAACAGCCATTACATGATCTATGTATCAAATGCTAGATCTGGAAAGGTAAGAATACAAATATTGCATGCAAAATGTTTAGACTGCAATTGGGGGGTACATCCCACTGTTGTGGGTACGCTTACTTTTGTACATGTATATACAATCTTCCACTATGTAATGTTGTACTATGTTTTATGGACTATGTCTGATTTTATGATTATACGCCAATAAAATTGGCGTTAGCCTTTTAACTGCCTCAGAGATCCTGAGGGGTTTCACTTTTGCTGCCATTTTGCATGCAATATTTGTATTATTTCCATAATTGGGATGTTGGCAGTTTTTGCTTTTATTCCACCTAGCTGTGCTCCTATATTAGATCTGGAAAGGTAAACCCAATCTAATTAACAGAGTCACTCCTCTGGACAAGTATGTAGTATGTGGGTCAGCTGCTCCCATCAGGGGCCACTCATTCTGGTGCTTCACTTGTCTAGCCCACACTGGCTACAGAGCTCTAGGGCTAAGTCATAATATAAATTGTTTTTTTTGTGTTTTTTTTTAAATTAAAAATGGTGATATAGACCAGCTTTTAAAAATACAGGCTAACAGATATGAACTGTACATATATGTATATATATTATAGCAATATTTTCAATATCTAAATTAGCATTTCAGTATAACATAGTAAATCAGGCACCAACGTAGGGAATGGATTGACATGAGCAATGGAGTCATGAAACAAGTTGTGCAAGTGCCATACCAATGGTTTTCTGGCGCACAATGCTTCTGGCTTTCTCAGTGCCAGGTGATCCTGTGGTGGTGGCACTGCGCTGGCGCATGGGTGCCTGCCCAGGCTGCTCTCTACTCCACCCTCGAGAAAAAGACTTGTCCACAGATCCCTTCTGGAATTCATGGCTGCCTCCTAGAAGTAATTGGAAAAAAAAAAAAAAAAAAACACAAAAAAAGAAAAAAAAAAACAGGATGAGCATAGTACACAAAGTAAGCAATAATATTAACAAGCTTTACACCAAAGTGATTTTTCTTCCCCTGTAAGCTCAAATCCAGGCAAACTGCAAACACAAGGAGGAGCTTTATATAGAAGGATGCCTAAAACCTGACCTGTATCTTAGTGCAGAGTTCTTCACACAAGCAGAAAATGACATTTCTGGGGGGCTTTCTGAACACAATTGTGTATGGAATGCCTCCGGAAGCCATACTGCATTGACTTTATAGAAAATTACCGCAGCTGCAGTTCAAAAAGTAAAAGGTAATTTTAATAATGTTACATTATGGCTTGTATAGCAATTGTATATTCTATAATAATTTTTCACTCGCTATATTTTTTTCCCCACAAAAGTGGAGTTACCCTTTGAAGATAAACTATTACTGCTACAAATGCATCTATAGATTAGTGGCCAGTGCTCTAAAGAGGGCCTGGTGCTTGATACTGCAGTATAAAATTAGCATGCAATAATATATGGAGCTTAATGCACAAACCTATAAGTTAAGTAAATTATTTTATATAGAGCAGGGTGCAAAAAGTAAAGAAGTGGCACTGTACAATGCAGCCTATTACATAAAAGTTCTTGGTATTTTAGGTTTGTTAAACTACAATTGATGATACTGATTGGAGGTTATGAATAATGCACATCACTTGTTTGCATTCTGCTGGTAATGTGTACATAGTCAACCTTTGCCCTTGTGTTTCTTCTGCTTTTGCTCGCTCAACTTGTCCAGTGGCAGCTCGTTCAGATCAAGATGGTAGACATTCTTGGCCAAAACTTTTGTCAACGTTTCCATGGTGTGAGCCCATTCTGTGGCTTGCTCCTCCCAGTGAGTCAGAGTCGACATTACTGCCAGTAAATCGTCCCATAACTCCCGAGAAACACTAACATGAAGACTTGACTTGATCCAGGCCACAATCAATGTCTGGTGGATAATTAAAAAAACGTTAATATGAAGCCTGTTTTAAGAGAATCAAATAAACAGTTTACTGGGCTCATGAAAGTTAATTATTTTTGTTAATGTATGTGACAGTGTAAAAAACTGA